>OX578136.1:84172936-85372936 GCA_951213105.1 Amaurobius ferox | reverse complement strand
GGCTCGGTCGTTCGATAAAACCCCCTGGAAAAATCGAATTTTTCGAAAACGTTCTATAGAGGGGGTGCCCCACACCAAAACGTTCGAAAAGTGAAATGACGGGAAAGCATGCTTTGCGATGAGATAGAGACTTCAAATTTGGTGTATGGGTAAATCGTTCGAAAGGAAGAAGGTGTGCAATTTCAGATTTCCAATATTTTCTACTTAAGAGGGGGGGGGGGGGGGTGCAGCACACCAAAACGTTCGAAAAGTGAAATGATAGGAGAGCATGCTTTGCGATGAGGTAGAGACTTCAAATTTGGTGTATGGGTAAATCGTTCGAAAGGAAGAAGGTGTGCAATTTCAGATTTCCAATATTTTCTACTTAAGAGGGGGGGGGGGGGGGTGCAGCACACCAAAACGTTCGAAAAGTGAAATGATAGGAGAGCATGCTGTGCGATGAGGTAGAGACTTCAAATTTGGTGTATGGGTAAATCGTTCGAAAGGCAGAAAGTGTGCATTTTCAGATTTCCAATATTTTCTACTCAAGGGGGTGCCGCACACCAAAACGTTCGAAAAGTGAAATGATGGGAAAGCCTGCTTTGCGATAAGATAGGGAATTCAAATTTGGTATATAGGTAAACCGTTAGAAAGGAAGAAAGTGTGTAATTTCAGATTTCCAATATTTCCTACTTAAGGGGGTGTCGCACACAAAAATGTTCGATTTTCCGAATAAATGAGAAACGGCCCCTTTAAAATTTGATAGAGGCTCAAAATTTTAAATATAGACTAATCATTTGATGAAAACACCCAAAACGAATATAATTTTTCAAAAATGTTCGTTTAAGGGGGTTTTCCAGAGGAAAACGTTCGAAATGTGAATTGATAAAAAAAAACATGCTTCGAAATAAGATACAGACTTCAAATTTGGTGTACAGGTAGATAGTTCGAAAGGAAGAACATGTGCAATTTCAGTTTTCCGATATTTTGAACTTTTGGGGGTGCCTCAAAACTAAATGTTCGATTTGTCGAATAAATAAGAAACGCAAATTATTAAAAAATTTACATTATTCAGGGGTCGCTTAATGTGGGGCCTTTGATTTTCAACGGGTATGCGGCTAGTATATACTAATTGCCAAGTGTCCGTCTGTCTGTCACGCTTTTTTTAGGCACTTCCCGAATAGATAGAGACTTGCAATTTGGTACACGGCTCGGTCGTTCGATAAAACCACCTGGAAAAATCGAATTTTTCGAAAACGTTCTATAGATTGGGTGCCCCACACCAAAACGTTCGAAAAGTGAAATGACGGGAAAGCATACTTTGCGATGAGATAGAGACTTCAAATTTGGTGTATGGGTAAATCGTTCGAAAGGAAGAAGGTGTGCAATTTCAGATTTCCAATATTTTCTACTTAAGAGGGGGGGGGGGGGTGCAGCACACCAAAACGTTCGAAAAGTGAGATGATAGGAGAGCATGCTTTGCGATGAGGTAGAGACTTCAAATTTGGTGTATGGGTAAATCGTTCGAAAGGCAGAAAGTGTGCATTTTCAGATTTCCAATATTTTCTACTTAAGGGGGTGCCGCACACCAAAACGTTCGAAAAGTGAAATGATGGGAAAGCCTGCTTTGCGATAAGATAGGGACTTCAAATTTGGTATATAGGTAAACCGTTAGAAAGGAAGAAAGTGTGTAATTTCAGATTTCCAATATTTCCTACTTAAGGGGGTGTCGCACACAAAAATGTTCGATTTTCCGAATAAATGAGAAACGGCCCCTTTAAAATTTGATAGAGGCTCAAAATTTTAAATATAGACTAATCATTTGATGAAAACACCCAAAACGAATATAATTTTTCAAAAATGTTCGTTTAAGGGGGTTTTCCAGAGGAAAACGTTCGAAATGTGAATTGATAAAAAAAAACATGCTTCGAAATAAGATACAGACTTCAAATTTGGTGTACAGGTAGATAGTTCGAAAGGAAGAACATGTGCAATTTCAGTTTTCCGATATTTTGAACTTTTGGGGGTGCCTCAAAACTAAATGTTCGATTTGTCGAATAAATAAGAAACGCAAATTATTAAAAAATTTACATTATTCAGGGGTCGCTTAATGTGGGGCCTTTGATTTTCAACGGGTATGCGGCTAGTATATACTAATTGCCAAGTGTCCGTCTGTCTGTCACGCTTTTTTTAGGCACTTCCCGAATAGATAGAGACTTGCAATTTGGTACACGGCTCGGTCGTTCGATAAAACCACCTGGAAAAATCGAATTTTTCGAAAACGTTCTATAGATTGGGTGCCCCACACCAAAACGTTCGAAAAGTGAAATGACGGGAAAGCATACTTTGCGATGAGATAGAGACTTCAGATTTGGTATATGGGTAAATCACTCGAAAGGAAGAAAGTGTGCAATTTCAGATTTCCAATATTTTCCACTTAAGGGGGCGCCGCACACTAAAACGTTCGAAAAGTGAAATGATAGGAAAGCATGCTTTGCGATGAGATAGAGACTTCAAATTTGTTGTATTGGTAAATCGTTCGAAAGGAAGAAAGCTTGCAATTTCAGATTTCCAATATTTTCTACTTAAGGGGGTACCGCACACCAAAACGTTCGATTTACAGAATAAATGAGAAAACGCTCCTTTAAAATTTGATAGAGGCTTGAAATTCGGTATATGGGCTAATCATTTGATGGAAACACCCAAGACAAATATAGTTTTTCAAAAATGTTCGTTTAAAGGGGTGCACCAGAGTAAAACGTTCGAAAAGTGAATTGATAAAAAACCATGCTTCGGATTGAGATAGAGATATCAAATTTGGTATAAGAGTAGATAGTTTGAAAGGAAGAAAGTGTACAATTTCAGTTTACCAATATTTTCTACTTTAGGGGGTACCGCACACCAAAATGTTCGATTTTCGGAATAAAGGAGAAACGCCCCTTTTAAAACGTGATAGAGGTTTGATATTTGATATATGTGAAAATCATCTAACAGAAATCACAAAAAGAATAGTGTTTTTCAAAAATGTATAGTTAAGGGGGTGGGTACTCCACACAAAAGCATTCGAAAGATGAAATGTTAGAAAAGTATGCTTCGCCATGAGATAGAGACTTCAAATTTGGTGTACAGGTAAAAAGTTGGAAAGGAAGAAAGTGTGCAATTTCAGTCTTCCAACATTTGCTATTGTAGGGGGTGCCGATGTCTCTCTATCTATTCGTTCGAAACGTTCGAAAAGTGAATTGATAAAAAACCATGCTTCGAATTGAGAAAGAGATATCAAATTTGGTGTAAGGATAGATAGTTTGAAAGGAAGACAGTGTGAAATTTCAGATTTCAAATATTTGCTACTTTAAGGGGTGCGAACAATAATATGTTCGATTTTCCGAATAAATGTCACACGCTTCCTTTTAAATGTGATAGAGGCTTGATATTTGGTATATGGGCCAATCATCTGATAAAAAACACAAGACAAACCGAGGAAGAAATGCGCAAATTTATTTTCCCAATATTTTCTTCTTTAGGGGGTTCTGCACACCAAAATATTCGATTTGTCGAATAAATGTGAAACGCGAATTATTATAAAATTTACATTATTCAGGGATTGCTTATTGCGAAATCATTGATTTTCAACGGGTATTCGGCTAGTATATACTAATTGCCAAGTGTCCGTCTGTCTGTCTGTCTGTCACGCTTTTTTTATGCACTTCCCGAATAGATAGAGACTTGCAATTTGGTACACGGCTCGGTCGTTCGATAAAACCCCCTGGAAAAATCAAATTTTTTGAAAACGTTCTATAGAGGGGGTGCCCCACACCAAAACGTTCGAAAAGTGAAATGACGGGAAAGCATGCTTTACGATGAGATAGAGACTTCAAATTTGGTATATGGGTAAATCACTCGAAAGGAAGAAAGTGTGCAATTTCAGATTTCGAATATTTTCTACTTAAGGGGGGGTGCAGCACACCAAAACGTTCGAAAAGTGAAATGATAGGAAAGAATGCTTTGCGATGAGATAGAGACTTCAAATTTGGTGTATGGGTAAATCTTTCAAAAGGAAGAAAGTGTGCAATTTCAGATTTCCAATATTTTCTACTTAAGGGGGTGCCGCACACTAAAACGTTCGAAAAGTGAAATTATAGGAAAGCATGCCTTGCGTTGAGATAGAGACTTCAAATTTGGTGTATTGGTATAAACCGTTCGAAAGGAAGAAAGCGTGCAATTTCAGATTTCCAATATTTTCTACTTAAGGGGGTGCCGCACCCCAAAATATTCGATTTGCAGAATAAATGAGAAAACGCTCCTTTAAAATTTGATAGAGGCTTGAAATTCGGTATATGGGCTAATCATTTGATGGAAACACCCAGGACAAATATGGTTTTTCAAAAATGTTTGTTTAAGGGGGGTGCTCTAGAGTAAAACGTTCGAAAAGTGAATTGATAAAAAATCATGCTTCGTATTGAAATAGAGATATCAAATTTAGGATAAGGATAGATAGTTTGAAAGGAAGAAAGTGTAAAATTTCAGTTTACCAATACTTTCTACTTTTAGGGGGTGCCGCACACCAAAATGTTCGATTTTTGGAATAAAGGAGAAACGCCCCTTTTAAAACGTGATAGAGGCTTGATATTTGATATATGGGAAAATAATCTGACAGAAATCACGAAAAGAATAGAGTTTTTTAAAAATGTATAGTTAAGGAGGTGGGTACTGCACACAAAAGCATTCGAAAGATGAAATGCTAGAAAAGTATGCTTCGCGATGAGATAGAGACTTCAAATTTAGTGTACGGGTAAAAAGTTGGAAAGGAAGAAAGTGTGCAATTTCAGTTTTCCAAAATTTGTTATTGTAGGGGGGTTCCGCTCACTAAAATGTTTGATTTACCGAACAAATGAAAAGCGCCTCCTTTACAATGTGATAGAGACTTGAAATTTAGTATATGGGCTGGCAAATATAGTTTTTTAAAAATGTTTGTTTAAGGGGGGTGCTCCAGAGTAAAACGTTCGAAAAGTGAATTGATAAAAAACCATGCTTCGAATTGAGATAGAGATATCAAATTTGGTATAAGGGTAGATAGTTTGAAAGGAAGAAAGTGTAAAATTTCAGTTTACCAATACTTTCTACTTTAGGGGGTGCCGCACACCAAAATGTTCGATTTTTGGAATAAAGGAGAAACGCCCCTTTTAAAACGTGATAGAGGCTTGATATTTGATATATGGGAAAATAATCTGACAGAAATCACAAAAAGAATAGTTTTTCAAAAATGTATAGTTAAGGAGGTGGGTACTCCACACAAAAGCATTCGAAAGATGAAATGCTAGAAAAGTATGCTTCACGATCAGATAGAGACTTCAAATTTAGTGTACGGGTAAAAAGTTGGAAAGGAAGAAAGTGTGCAATTTCAGTTTTCCAAAATTTGTTATTGTAGGGGGGGGTTCCGCTCACTAAAATGTTCGATTTACCGAACAAATGAAAAACGCCTCCTTTACAGTGTGATAGAGACTTGAAATTTAGTATATGGGCTAACCATTTGACAAAAAAAACCAAAGATGAATACAGTTTGACAAAAATGTTCTTTAACGGGGTGCTACACAGAAAAACGTTCGAAAGGTGAAGTGATAGAAAATTATGTTTCTCGATAGGATAGCGACTTCAAATTTGATGTACGGGTAGATAGTTTGAAAGGAAGAGAGTGTGAAATTTTAGATTTCCAATATTTGCTACTTTAAGGGGTGCGCACACGAATATGTTCGAATTTCCTAATAAATGAGGCACGCTTCTTTTTAAATGTAATAGAGGCTTGATATTTCGTATTTAGGCCAATCATCTGATAAAAAAACCCAAGACAAACAGAGTTTTTCAAAAATGTTCATTTATGGATATGCTTCACAGAAAAAAGTTCCAAAGGAGAAATAATAATATAGGAGTGCCTCGGGATGAGATAGACTTAAATGTAGTGTAAGGGTAGATAATTCGAAAGGAAGAAATGCTCGAATTTAGTTTCCCAATATTTTCTTCTTTAGAGGGTTCTGCACACCAAAATATTCGATTTGTCGAATAAATATGAAACGCGAATTATTAAAAAATTTACATTATTCAGGGGTTGCTTATTGCGAGACCGTTGATTTTCAACGGGTATTCGGCTAGTTTTTTTTCTAATTTCAATAAAGAAGATCCCAAAGTGAATGGCATTTGGTAAATAAATATATTTTGAATCTTCATCAGATATGCTGCTCTGGATTAAACTGATTTTTCCTCTTCATTAAATTCTAATTTTGAGTTTCTTCTTGTTGCTCAATCCTCTCAAATATTTTTTTTTTCTGCTCTCTTTTTGTTGAATTTTGTCATCTTACTATCAATTCCACTAATTTCTATGAGACATAATCTGTTAAAAAGTCTCTAGAATTGGAACTCTCCTCACTACTGAACAGGTACAATGTACAAAATCAGAAAATTTGCAGGTTGCCTCATCAAATAGTTTGTTAGCAGATTCTAAGTAGGAGTTCTTCATTTTCAAAAAATATTTTTTTTCTTCCACGGTATTTATTATACATTAAACAGTATCATGTTCATTATGAAGTAAAGTCTGAATTCTTGGAAGAGGTATTGTGAGGATAAAAGCTATCTTCGATATCTCTAAGGTTGTTTGCACTTTATGGAAACGGTTTTGATAATTAATTTTTATACATAGAGGGTTGAAAGCCCAGGCCAACCGACTCGTCCGAAGACATAGAGCAACAAGATGGATGGCTAATATGCATAGAGGGTGTATTTCTTGTGGCAATTTGCTTCTATCTGATAGCCTTGATTCTTGACTATAGCTCTAGCTCGAATTTTCCATGAAAGTAAACTTTTTCTTAGCACCATCATGTCAATTTTATTCCACTCTTCTTGGGTCATTTTTCAAAGTCTGTTCAGTGTTCTTGGATGCCGTTTTCCTAAGGCTCGTTTTAACAAACCGAAAGTGCAAAAGTCCAAAAAAGTCCATAGGAGAAGCATCAGATGATTTTACAGGTATTTCATTAAATGGGATACATTTTATTCCTGTTTCTGATTCTTTCTGTGTTAAATATGCGACAGTTGACTTAGACGTGTGACTAGAGGCTTTGTCCATATGAAGCTCAACTTTATTGATGTCCTTTCCATATAAGGTTGAAATTTCTTCTTCAAAAATTGGTTCTAAAATATTCTATTGATAGTAGAGTGAATTAATTTTAGCTTTACTTGAGACTTTTTTTAGTTTTAATTTGCCATTGTAACAAATTCCTGCAACTATTATGAATCCCTATGGGAACTTTTCTGTACATTGACAAAGCCATTTTGTATGGTCATTTTCCTCAGTTGAGCAATAGAAAATTGCTCTTTTTTTATTACAGTCACTTAAATATACCCATGCCTTATCGAGTGTTATCACAAATTTTCATTTATCAGCAGCTAGGTGTTTTAACACTAGAACGATGACATGATTAGAATGACGGAAGTAGTCATTTTGACCACATAACTACTTTGAGAAATGATCCCTCCAAAACGGCTAATCCCAGCCCATTGAAATTTTATGACTTTTCTTATTTTAATTATTATTTTACGAAAATAAGAAAAGTCATCAAATTTCAATGGGCTGGGATTAGTCGTTTTGGAGGAATCGTTTCTCAAAATAGTTATTCTTCCAAAATGACCTCTTCTGTCATTCTAGTGTTAAATATAATTTCCTACAATTTGTTTTTCTTTCCGCAATATGCTGTGGCCATAGTAGATGAACTTTAGATTTAAACATCTTTTTTTACTTCAAATCTTTATGAATGATTTTACTTACAGTGCCAGAAGACATTTCCAGTTTTGATGCAGTGGATCTTTGAGTTGGCGGATTTTCTTTTAGGATCAGAGACTTACTTCTCTTTCTTGATATTTACCTCCTTTTGAACAGTCTTAGGATGCGATTTTGCGGCCATTTTTTCATTTTTATTTTCATCTAGATGCTTTTTCCCTTTCAAATTTAATGTATTAAAAATACCTTTCTTTAAAATGCAATAACCTCGATTTTTACACCGGTTTACAATTTGTTGATACGAATATTTTTCCTTGGAAAGTGCATTTCGTAACCTTCGAGCTATCTATCAATTTCAGGAGTCATTTTCAAAATAGATTTTTTGTTCTACATTCCAATCAAAACAAAACAGTAGCAGATGATTATATTGAAAATGCCAAATCTTTATCTCAAAATGCTAAGGAGAAACATAAATACAAAATCATTTCCATAAAGTGTGAACGACCTTCTGTATTCATTCACAGATTAAAAGAGAAATTTCAACAACTATTGGAATTTTTCCATTATTCTGTGATTTTTTTCTTATTCCAAAGCAGATTGTAAAATATGGCCCCATCACATCGAATTGGGAGCTCTGAATATTAAATTCTTTGTCACTTCTAAGTACACGATTATCTTTTTTCCTTGTCATAAACATATTGACAACAAGCCTGAATGAAATTCTAAAAGATAGTAAGTAACAGTTTTATTTCGGGCTCATGTGTGGGGATCTTGAAAGTATCGAATGAAAGCAAAGTGATGGGTTGTGGTCGGGTTGGTGTCATCTACTTATGTATCCATTTCAAAAGGGCGAGTGGAGGTTTTTGGCCTTGATCTTGAGCCCTTAAATATATTTCTATGCTTATCTGCCCCACCAAGAGGAAAAGGCCAAATATCCAACATAAAACATATATATTTAAGATAGTAAGGTGATATATTTAAAAAATATATCACGTACCAAGTGTTTAAATTAGTTGATTTTTGTAAAGTCCTTCAACTTTGCTGTCATATTTAACATCAAAGAGATAATTATTTTGTCTTGAACTTTTTTTACTCTATCATAATCCAATGGCAAAGTAAGTAGTAAATCAGGTTGAATATGGGACTTGTCTCTCTCTATGAGCTCCTTCTGCATATGTATTGTTAATGCTTGTAGTTGAGCTGTCAATTACAAAGTTGTAGAGTATTATAAATTTAGCATTTTTAATCCACAGCTAAAGCTGCACAATAACTTTCTAAATAGTGATTTTAAAAGAGACAATTTTATAAATCTGTATGTAACAGTGTAAACGAGACATTGTAAAATATGTGGAGACATCTTATTACATGTGTGCAAGTATTATTGCTGAAGATAAATGTTTTGTATTTTGTGTATGATAAAGTTCATTGTATTCTGTTGCACATTGTCTGTTTGATATTTTTGTAGGGAGGATATTAGAGAGTATACTCTGGTTTTCAGAGTTTTCCATCTTTTGCGAGAGAACAAAATTGCTGAGTACTAATTTGGCATTGCTGTACAGCACTGCAAATTTGTAATTGAATTACTCTCCCATCTCTAACAAGAAACCAGATAGCCTCCCATACTGCCTTAAAATGGGGATTAACCCCCTTCACTCTATAGTTGTCTCATTGTATAGTACCATTGAGGTTAGGTTTTCTATGTACCTAAATAAAAAAATCTACACTAGCTCCCAGGGATGTAGAGTCGGTATCTCAAACCTCCAACTCCTCTTGTTTTCTAATATCCGACTCAAATACTGACATAAATACCAATTAATTTTTAATTTTTTTATCCATAGATTTTTAATTTGTAAACATTAGATGTTTTTAATTTATTACCAAAAAATTATTTTAAAAATCTATTAAAAATTTAAATATTCCAAAATAAAATTATTTTTAAATAGTTTTAAAAGTCAGAGTTAGTATATTTTTTCTGACTCATGACTTCAACTCTACTCTAAATAAATAGCTACCTACTCTGACTCCACAGTAGGGTGCAGTGAAATTTATTTTTTCAGAAATTTAAAAAGCCTGGGTTTGGAAAAGTTGCGTACTATGAAATCAAATAATCCTATGAAATATTTTTTAATTCTATATATATTTTGAAGTGCCCCAAGGCAGTTGAAGTTTTCGTTTTCGTATAATATTGTCACATATATAGTAAACATGATAAACCGTAATGTAATCAAAATAATTTATCCACTATAATCCATTGAACTAGCATAAAAAAGCATCTCTGAACAGGTTTGGTTGATTACCACTCTAAAACCAGGGAGAGCAGGCTTTCAGAAGGCGAGTCCCATTAAGTAAAGGGGGTGTTTCGCAGTCCCTCTCCCACGTGCTAAATAGCTCCATTTCTCACTTTGCTGTTCGAGTAGTAAGTAGTTTAAAATTTTTATCTATACAGATTTAAAATTTTCCTTGCTTACCAAGAGACGTTATTAATAAATATTATTAATTAATAATTAATATTAAAATTGTGAATAAATGAGATTGGGTGACCCCTGGCTACTATCAAACTGTTTGAGTGTCTTGTGTTAGTGGTTTATGATAGTAAAAAAATACTTTTAGCTTCTGATTAATTTCATAATCATGGCTGATAAAACTGAATTACCATCGTCTTCTGCTGAAGTAAAGTTGGTAACACGTATGAAGTTCATTTGTCCTGTGTTTGGGAAACCAGTTCTTTTCAAGAAAAATATGCTACCTATCTATGATGATATGATGAAAGAATGTTTATGCGTAAGGCAGGAATTGCGAACTGGTGGTAGAGTTAAGGAACCAATACCTTTTGCTGAAATTGCTGAACCAGTGGTAGTTGATATTGAGGACATATGGAAGAAAGCTTCAATTCTAATCATATCACACCAACACATTTTACAACGACTTCGAGATTATCACGATAAATACAAGAAGTAACTGAAACCTTATAAGAAATGGTACAACAACGATAACTACAAAAAGAAAATCCAAACATTCCAGACCCAAGCTAAAGAACTGTTTGATATAGCCTGTTGTAAGTGCGATTTTGCTGTTTGCACTTGTGAAAAGATTAAGGTGCCATTACAGGAAAGAGCATTTTTAACAGATCAACGAATGAGAAGAAAAATGATGATAGGGAACATTGATATTAAAACAACAAAACAACTGCCACGAAATGAGAAACGAAAGCAAGACAGAATTGACCAGTTAGCCAAATTATCAAGAGTTGATAGTGGTAATGATGAAATAGGCGACATCTTGCAATCTTCAGATGCAGAACAGGTACAGAACTCAGATACAATTACATAATCGGATGATCCAGTAGTAATAGACTCTCCAACTACTACTGAGACAACTACGTCCACATATTTTTGGAAAAAGAACCAAATGCGTACAAAATTACCAATGGTAGCACGTGAATGTGACAAATGGAGCATTTCTGATCGCTCAGCAGCTGCAATTGCTTCAGCTGTTTTGCAAGACATTGGTGTCATCAAGGATAGTGATATAACAAGTGTGATTGATCCAAGCAAGATAAGAAGAGAAAGGCAGAAGAAAAGACATGAAATGCTAGTTCAGTCAGATGAAGATAAAAGTCTACAGGGATTGTACTTTGATGGACGAAATGATAATACTAGGAAAATAGAACAAATAAGTGGAAAGTATAACAAATAAGTATCATCCCATTACAGTTTCAGAAGAGCATGTTGTTCTTCTATAGGAAACAGGATCGGATTACTTAGGACATGTGACTCCTCAATGTAGTACATCAGAGGGCCTTAAAAATAGCATTATTGGATTTCTATGTGACAAAACAATTATACAAATAACTTAGTGTTTATAGGATGCGATGGCACTAATGTTAATACTGGGTATAATGCAGGAGTAATCCCACTGTTAGAAGAACATTTTAAGCATTCAACCCAATGGTTTGTGTGCATGTTACACTTGAATGAACTTCCTCTAAGACATTTACTAGTTCATCTAGATGGTATAACACATGGTTCCAACTCATTCTCTAGACCTATTGGAAAAGCAATAAAAGCATGTGTACTACCTTTGAAACCATTCAAAAGGATTATTGGTAACACTCTGCCTGCTGTTGATGTTACAGATCTTAGTAATGACCAAAAGTATTTGTATGAAATGACCCAAGCTGTAATGTTTGGTCATTGCTCTCAAAACTTAGCCAATCGTAAACCAGAACCTGTGTCACATTCTCGCTGTTTAACAACTGCAAGTAGAATTCTTCGATTATATGTTGCTGAAGAAAATCCATCAGAAAATCTTAAAATGCTTGTAAAATATATTGTTACAGTTTACGTACCTGTGTGGTTTGAAATAAAGACTGCTTCATTATGTGCCAATGGTGCTCGTCATCTGTTAAAGTTTTGATATCATACTCAAGATATTTCAATAAAGATCTAAGGGGAAATGTTGACCCAGTAATACAATGAAATTCCTTCTTTGCCCATTCCAAAAATATACTATTGGCTATGATGAGAGATGAGAGACCATGTCTGCAAACTGGCTTTCAAAAAAGTGATTTCTGATAGAGCACAGCAACACAAAATTACTAGTGTTAGAAAGTTTAAAATACCAAACTTGAACTTTGATGCAGTCGATTACATTGACATGATTCACTGGGTGTTTGAAGATATGTTTGAGCCACCGCTCACCAGATGCATTAACTAAGAAGAGCTGGAACTTTACATTAGCACAACTAGTACACCAGCTCTGAAATGTTCAAATTTCCCATGCCACTCACAAGCTGTGGAAAGGTTTGTTCGTTTAGTAATTGAAACTTCAGTGTCTGTTTGTGAAGAGCAAAGAGACGGCTTTATTCGATCGAGACTTCAGCCACTTTCAGTTATGAAGCATTTCAACACAAAAACTGATTATCATACTTAAATCTGTAGCATTAACGAACAGTAGTATTTTTTGTGTAACCAGGTTCTGTTCCAGGTTTTGTTCACAAGTTTGGAAATTTGTGTTCTCAGATATAACATAACATACATTACGTAACTTTCTTATGTTTCACTTTATAAACAAAAATTAGATTTTTGTTGAAATATACGATATATGTCTATGATTTCAAACCTCTTGGGACACATCAAGATTTAAATTTATGGCACAGAAGCTTTTTCTTGTTGATAATGGGATACAATAAAAATCTGTAAACAACCAGGAGAAAAATTAGTTGATATTTTACATAATGTTATTTTTCAAAATAACGGCTAAAATTACAACAAAAAACATATTTCGAAGTTCTTCGGGCACTTCAAGATGACAACATAAATAAAAAAAACTTTTACAGTGTGATTCTGATATGCAACCACAACTTTTACAACACTGGGCGCGGTAGCCCATTGGTTAGCGCGCTGGAGTTGCACTCGGTAGGCCCGGGTTCGATTCCAGCCACTGCCAAAACTGCCGCCGTGTTCATGCGGAGCACGATCACGTTAAACATGTGGGTCCGAAAGTCCTTCCGAGAGGTTGGTGGTAGGGGAAGGAGGGTACGGTCCCTGTGGATGCCTCCCCCACTGGGTTCCGGTCTAAATTGGGAGGCACTTCCCGACCGTCCAAACAGTTACCTTACACCTTTCTGGTAGGTCGGACGGTCTGGGTTTCAACAACAACAACACCCAGGCAACACCGAAGTTAAGCAGCATCGGGTGCGGTTAGTACTTGGGTGGGTGACCACCTGGGAAAACCGCGTGCTGTTGGCACAATTTGGATGCGGTAGCCTGGTGGTTTGCACGCTGGATTTGCACGCTGCCATAACTGCTGCCGTGTTCATGCGGAGTATGATCACGTTTAATATGTGGGTCCAAAAGTCCTTCCGAGAGGTTGGTGGTAGGGGAAGGAGGGTATGGTCACTGTGGATGCCTCCCCCACTGGGTTCCAGTCTAAATTGGGTGGCACTTTCCGGCTGTCCAAATGGTTACCTTACACCTTTCTGGTAGGTCGGATGTTCTGGGTCTCAAACAAACAAACACCCAGGCAACATCAAAATATGAAAAAACATATTTTCCATACTTTTTCACTGCACCCTACTCCACAGCACTGATATCTCCAATATTTCTCGAGTTATTGGCCTGATCCTTGACTTTCCTTGAAACCTTGTATGTGTAAGATGAGTAGCATAAGTGTGGCATTTAAAGCTTAAAATTCCCATTTTTAGTTAGTAGCCAGTAGGTTCATGAAGTTTCATGGCCAGTTGACAGTTGTAAAATGTGGAATATTTTCCAACTTACTTAAAATTATGCTAAATTGTGTTTAAATATGTTATATAATAATTTAGAAAATTTCAGTTATATTATACTTATTTATTTATAGATTTATTATGCAGTAGACATAATTCGAACAACCAGTTCTTCTCCCCATGTCTTTAGCTGGCGAGTACTTTGTTCAGATGCAAGGTATTACTATATGTCTGGTGTCAACTATCCTTGGAAAAGTTGAAAATAGAACTGATTTAACCTTGAATTGATAATAATTGTTAATAGTTAGTACTTCGAAAACACAACTAAACTCTTAATATTTTAGGAATCCATTCATTTTTAGTGTTTTAAATCTTTGATGACAGACAACTAAAGCAAGGTACAATCCATTAAATTAAAGGATTTCTAAAATTTCTCTGAGCAAAAAACTGCCGTGCACCAAGACTTTAAAAAATGTGAAGTTCTCACGATCTAATTTAAAGCATTCCTCCATCCTCAAAATTGATGCCTATTATTAGCACCGGGCCCCCAAATATAGGTTTGCTCGCTCCAGTCCCAGGCCGCAGCGTATTATCGAAACGCTTTCATATAAATTAATTATTTTAATTTTTATGGTGTAAAATATGTTATAATGAGTATTTTACTAATAAATAGATTTACAAGCTGTAAATAGCATGGGGCACGACAGTCTAGTGGTTAGCTTGCGGGAATTGCACTCGGACGGCCTGAGTTTGACTGCCGAAACTGCCACCGTGTTCATGCGGAGTACGATCACATTTGTTGGGGGGGGGGGGGAATGGAAAGACTAGCATCTTATGATATACTAAAACATTAAATCTCATTCAAAATATTCTAAGTTCTTGAAAACATTCCAAAAGTTCCTAAACTTGTAAAGTACCTAAAAACTGAAAGTCATCTGAAAATACTGAACCATTCTAAGTTCCTAAAACATTTTAGAAATATAACTGAATTCTTAAATAAACAGAAAGTGGACCTATTGACCAGTTCCCCTAAGTGTACAAATATGTACTCTACATGTAATTAAATGGAACTTTCCTAAAAATAAAAACATTAAAATAAAAGAGAGAACACAGATTTTAGGTTTTCAAAATCTAACGTTTATTAAAATTTTAAACTTCACTTTTAAAATAATTTCCAAAATATTTTACATCTCATTAACTAAAATCAAACATCTTAAATAATAAAAATAAATGGAATTGCCGGTCGTATAGTGGTAAAAAAAAAACGTTAGAATATTAAATTTTAAAGTTAACAATATTAAACTTATACAATTATTTGCCTAAACTAGAATTTGTGATAAAAGAACATAAGTTAGCCAAAAGGGAATTTAGAACAAAAGTTAGAGAACCACAGGTTCAGGTGACCTAAAGTATATAGGTCAAAAGGGGTCTTATTTCTGTGCTAACTCAATAAAACTTTAAATAAGGCAAAAGTAAACTAGTCTGAAACTTGAAGGAAAAGAATTATATCACCAAGGGTCCAGTAGAAGAACGGCAGAGATCGGCGGGAGGGAGGCAGAATCACCAAACGTGCTGCAGACCCAGGGAAAACCAGAAGAGGAAAATCCATGGCACAGGATCTTATTTCTGTCCAGTAGAAATCTGGAAAAACGATCGCTCCACGAATTCAGACTCCACCGGAGATTCTCCAAATCAGCCGGACGTCCAGCAATAAACATCATTTCTCCAAGTTGCAGCACCGAACTTCTGACATCAGAACGAAAACCAAAAATATATGTCCGTCTATTGGGCACGGAAATATTGATTCCATTCCTCATGTAAAGAGCTGCACAACTCGGGTAAATAAACAAATTGCCACTTCCTCGGCGGACATCGCATAAATCGCGGAACTTCTTGGATCAACATTTAGCAGACAGGAAACTAATTAGCAAGACTGAAGAGGCAGGAATTCAAAACATCTCCATTCAGTCATGGAAGATGCTACATTTTCAGAGGCTCGTTAAAAATGATTTTTGTTCTCTGGACGTAGACAAAATACCGGTGCATTCCAAAGGAGAATATTTGAAAAAAACTGAACAAATTTCGTTCCATTATGAATCGCGCGCGCGCCGTAGCGCAATTGCCACTTCAAAGTATTACATCTCCATTCTAATCAAAAAAGGGAAGAGTAAGAGATCGAAAAAGTGCGCGATTTTGCTTATATACTGCGAAACATCGCTGCCACAGATTGTAAACAAAATTATCTATGAACGATAAAATAATTAATGACAGACGATTTTAATATTACGATCAACCAATTAAAAACTCGAAACGTTAAAGAAGAGAAATGGAATTTTAGAGCAGACGAAAATTAAAAAGAAATGAAGTGAAACGATTTGGAAAATACGAATTCGGCAACAATTTAAATATGGACGATTCTGAAATATTTAAAAAGCTGAAAATAGAATAAAACTGAAAAATTGCGATGAATTAACCAATTTTTAACCGAGAGCAATAAATTTGGAATCAAATTAAAGGGAATAAAAAGGGCAATAAATGGAATCACAAATTAGCCAATTTAAATAAATTTAAATTGCTAAAACCTAAAAAGAACGAACTTTTGCCGTTTTTAACACAAAACCTATTGAAAAGAACCTATTTGAACAAAGAATATCAAAAACCTAAACAATTGGAAGATGAATAACTAAAAGAGAATGACTATGTAAATAAGACCCCTGAACACGTTTAAACAAATAGCAAAACTCCTAAAATTGTTAAATATCCAAAAGTATAACCCAACAACTCCTTCGAACGTCCCAAAAAAATTTTTCATTTGAAAAATGAAAAATTTTAGCTAACACATGACAAAATTTCGCGAAACGAAGGAGAAAAAAAATCAAAATCTCAACTACATCTGTAACAAGAGCCATAAAAATCATATAAAAATCAAATTCCTTATAAATAAATCAAAAATCAAATATTCACTTCACTAAACACTTTCATAATATCAGATCATAAATTTTTCAACATTTCGTCTAAACTCTTAAACATACATATGGATTCAACATTAAATTCTTCAACTTCATTGTAACTCTATATCATGAAAATTCATCAATTCATTTTAAAATGCTCCAACAAATATGCTATCAAAGAGAAGCAGTAGAAAAATAATAAACAGATCTCTATATCATTAGCTGTCATGAATAAACATAAATTTTAACGAAAACTTTGGACCAGCCAAAGAATTCCAATAATCTAAACAATAAATTTTGAAATGGTACCTTCAACAATAACAACCAATACATACAAATCAACAAATTCATCATCAATCTCCTCCTCTACAAAGAAAACAATTATTCGAAGCATAATTTTCAATTTAAATAATAATATCAATTTTGGCTCAAGTTACAAACAAAAAAAAATTGTGGAATATTTACCCCAAAATAACAAACTCAATTCCCTAACAATTTGGAACTGAACACAAATTTAACCGACTTGTTTACAAATTATACTATAAACTGATTACTTGGCAAATTAGGTCGTTTAAACGACAAATTTACACTAAAATGACCTTATGCATCATTTTACACAATAACAATAAACGCGATTCCACTAAATATGGTGCAACATCTTGCACTCTCAACAACAATAAACTCAAATGTCATAACTGCAACTATGGTAATCTCAAACAATTCTCATAAAAATCAAAAAAAATTAAGACAAGGGGCCGAGGGTTGTGAGTCCTCACAAAGGTTGTGAATCTTTTTTGAACCCCAAAAAAATAGCACAAAAAATGTCCATCAAGTATAAGTAGTACATTTAAATTCACTAACAGCCAAGTGTATCACATTACTTTAACCAAAATTCCAAAGAAAAAATCAAATTACAAATCCCCATTTAAATTTCAAAACCAAACAGAACTCAAATTGCATTGCACAATTTTAAATATTCCACTTAAAAAAATTTAATTCTCCTATAATAAAATAAATTTTTCCACTTTAACGACCAAAAAATTTTAAAGACAGTATTAAAATATCAGATTCAGAATTAAGAACAAACAAACTGATTTTATCACCACTCTATTTGAGTGTGAAAACCAAACATATGATCAATGTGAAGAACAAGATAACTCAAGTTGACATTTATGTCACACTCATATTGGAGTGTAAAAAACACCTGCATTACCCAATTTTTCAATTAATCACCAGTATTTCATCATCTACATTCACATATCAGTGAGCATTTAAATCTCAATTCTAAATCAGAACATACAAAATTCTAAGTCGAAAAACTACTGCTTTAATTCTATACAATTTAACTTAATAAAAAAATATTCTCATTAAATTTACTCAATTAATTTCATTCTATTTCATCAAAACAATTTTAAGTGCTGCTGGGAGCGTGGGTTACAAAAACATCAAAATAAAAAAAATTGTTAATGAGATGGGATTAGAACAAAAAATGTAAATACTATAAAGTGCGTTCTTCAAATACTTATAATTCCCTAAATTTAAGAATTAAATTTAATTTCAAACACTTCAAATAATAAAACTCAAATCAAATTAACCTAAATTAAGGAATGCTTAAATAAAAATTCTAAATGAAAAAGTCAAATTCAAAAATTCTTAAGTTTCCTCAAAAAAATTCTAAATGAAAACATTTAAATTAATCCTAAAATTTCAATTTTAATCAAAATATTAAAATAAATTCCTCTAATTTAAATCAAGAACATTCTAAAACATCATGCCTCAGTTTAAGAACATATCAACAGTAATCACTTTTAGAATAAACAGGTGTGGAATCAATTTACTGAAATTTCATTTTTAAGAACAAAAATTATTAAGAACATATATTACAGTTAGCATGAATAAGCCCCTAGACTGGTCAAACGGCGCCAATTGTTGGGGGGGGGGGGGAATGGAAAGACTAACATCTTATGAAATGCTAAAACAATTCTAAATGATTCTAAATTCCTGAAGTTCTTACTCAAGGTTCTTGAAACCTAAATGTCATCAAAAATTCATCTGAAAATATGTCTGAAAAAGCTCTGAAAATTATTCTCTAAAATATCTGAAATTTGTAAAGTTCCTCTAACATAAATCTGAAAACACTGAAATACACTCTGAAAAAGTTCTAAAGTTCCTCAAACCTGAAAACATTCTAGCAATAAACTGAATTCTTAAATAAACAGAAAGTGGACCTATTGACCAGTTCCCCTAAGTGTACAAATATGTACTCTACATGTAATTAAATGGAACTTTCCTAAAAATAAAAACATTAAAATAAAAGAGAGAACACAGATTTTAGGTTTTCAAAATCTAACGTTTATTAAAATTTTAAACTTCACTTTTAAAATAATTTCCAAAATATTTTACATCTCATTAACTAAAATCAAACATCTTAAATAATAAAAATAAATGGAATTGCCGGTCGTATAGTGGTAAAAAAAAAAACGTTAGAATATTAAATTTTAAAGTTAACAATATTAAACTTATACAATTATTTGCCTAAACTAGAATTTGTGATAAAAGAACATAAGTTAGCCAAAAGGGAATTTAGAACAAAAGTTAGAGAACCACAGGTTCAGGTGACCTAAAGTATATAGGTCAAAAGGGGTCTTATTTCTGTGCTAACTCAATAAAACTTTAAATAAGGCAAAAGTAAACTAGTCTGAAACTTGAAGGAAAAGAATTATATCACCAAGGGTCCAGTAGAAGAACGGCAGAGATCGGCGGGAGGGAGGCAGAATCACCAAACGTGCTGCAGACCCAGGGAAAACCAGAAGAGGAAAATCCATGGCACAGGATCTTATTTCTGTCCAGTAGAAATCTGGAAAAACGATCGCTCCACGAATTCAGACTCCACCGGAGATTCTCCAAATCAGCCGGACGTCCAGCAATAAACATCATTTCTCCAAGTTGCAGCACCGAACTTCTGACATCAGAACGAAAACCAAAAATATATGTCCGTCTATTGGGCACGGAAATATTGATTCCATTCCTCATGTAAAGAGCTGCACAACTCGGGTAAATAAACAAATTGCCACTTCCTCGGCGGACATCGCATAAATCGCGGAACTTCTTGGATCAACATTTAGCAGACAGGAAACTAATTAGCAAGACTGAAGAGGCAGGAATTCAAAACATCTCCATTCAGTCATGGAAGATGCTACATTTTCAGAGGCTCGTTAAAAATGATTTTTGTTCTCTGGACGTAGACAAAATACCGGTGCATTCCAAAGGAGAATATTTGAAAAAAACTGAACAAATTTCGTTCCATTATGAATCGCGCGCGCGCCGTAGCGCAATTGCCACTTCAAAGTATTACATCTCCATTCTAATCAAAAAAGGGAAGAGTAAGAGATCGAAAAAGTGCGCGATTTTGCTTATATACTGCGAAACATCGCTGCCACAGATTGTAAACAAAATTATCTATGAACGATAAAATAATTAATGACAGACGATTTTAATATTACGATCAACCAATTAAAAACTCGAAACGTTAAAGAAGAGAAATGGAATTTTAGAGCAGACGAAAATTAAAAAGAAATGAAGTGAAACGATTTGGAAAATACGAATTCGGCAACAATTTAAATATGGACGATTCTGAAATATTTAAAAAGCTGAAAATAGAATAAAACTGAAAAATTGCGATGAATTAACCAATTTTTAACCGAGAGCAATAAATTTGGAATCAAATTAAAGGGAATAAAAAGGGCAATAAATGGAATCACAAATTAGCCAATTTAAATAAATTTAAATTGCTAAAACCTAAAAAGAACGAACTTTTGCCGTTTTTAACACAAAACCTATTGAAAAGAACCTATTTGAACAAAGAATATCAAAAACCTAAACAATTGGAAGATGAATAACTAAAAGAGAATGACTATGTAAATAAGACCCCTGAACACGTTTAAACAAATAGCAAAACTCCTAAAATTGTTAAATATCCAAAAGTATAACCCAACAACTCCTTCGAACGTCCCAAAAAAATTTTTCATTTGAAAAATGAAAAATTTTAGCTAACACATGACAAAATTTCGCGAAACGAAGGAGAAAAAAAATCAAAATCTCAACTACATCTGTAACAAGAGCCATAAAAATCATATAAAAATCAAATTCCTTATAAATAAATCAAAAATCAAATATTCACTTCACTAAACACTTTCATAATATCAGATCATAAATTTTTCAACATTTCGTCTAAACTCTTAAACATACATATGGATTCAACATTAAATTCTTCAACTTCATTGTAACTCTATATCATGAAAATTCATCAATTCATTTTAAAATGCTCCAACAAATATGCTATCAAAGAGAAGCAGTAGAAAAATAATAAACAGATCTCTATATCATTAGCTGTCATGAATAAACATAAATTTTAACGAAAACTTTGGACCAGCCAAAGAATTCCAATAATCTAAACAATAAATTTTGAAATGGTACCTTCAACAATAACAACCAATACATACAAATCAACAAATTCATCATCAATCTCCTCCTCTACAAAGAAAACAATTATTCGAAGCATAATTTTCAATTTAAATAATAATATCAATTTTGGCTCAAGTTACAAACAAAAAAAAATTGTGGAATATTTACCCCAAAATAACAAACTCAATTCCCTAACAATTTGGAACTGAACACAAATTTAACCGACTTGTTTACAAATTATACTATAAACTGATTACTTGGCAAATTAGGTCGTTTAAACGACAAATTTACACTAAAATGACCTTATGCATCATTTTACACAATAACAATAAACGCGATTCCACTAAATATGGTGCAACATCTTGCACTCTCAACAACAATAAACTCAAATGTCATAACTGCAACTATGGTAATCTCAAACAATTCTCATAAAAATCAAAAAAAATTAAGACAAGGGGCCGAGGGTTGTGAGTCCTCACAAAAGTTGTGAATCTTTTTTGAACCCCAAAAAAATAGCACAAAAAATGTCCATCAAGTATAAGTAGTACATTTAAATTCACTAACAGCCAAGTGTATCACATTACTTTAACCAAAATTCCAAAGAAAAAATCAAATTACAAATCCCCATTTAAATTTCAAAACCAAACAGAACTCAAATTGCATTGCACAATTTTAAATATTCCACTTAAAAAAAATTTAATTCTCCTATAATAAAATAAATTTTTCCACTTTAACGACCAAAAAATTTTAAAGACAGTATTAAAATATCAGATTCAGAATTAAGAACAAACAAACTGATTTTATCACCACTCTATTTGAGTGTGAAAACCAAACACATGATCAATGTGAAGAACAAGATAACTCAAGTTGACATTTATGTCACACTCATATTGGAGTGTAAAAAACACCTGCATTACCCAATTTTTCAATTAATCACCAGTATTTCATCATCTACATTCACATATCAGTGAGCATTTAAATCTCAATTCTAAATCAGAACATACAAAATTCTAAGTCGAAAAACTACTGCTTTAATTCTATACAATTTAACTTAATAAAAAAATATTCTCATTAAATTTACTCAATTAATTTCATTCTATTTCATCAAAACAATTTTAAGTGCTGCTGGGAGCGTGGGTTACAAAAACATCAAAATAAAAAAAAATTGTTAATGAGATGGGATTGGAACAAAAAATGTAAATACTATAAAGTGCGTTCTTCAAATACTTATAATTCCCTAAATTTAAGAATTAAATTTAATTTCAAACACTTCAAATAATAAAACTCAAATCAAATTAACCTAAATTAAGGAATGCTTAAATAAAAATTCTAAATGAAAAAGTCAAATTCAAAAATTCTTAAGTTTCCTCAAAAAAATTCTAAATGAAAACATTTAAATTAATCCTAAAATTTCAATTTTAATCAAAATATTAAAATAAATTCCTCTAATTTAAATCAAGAACATTCTAAAACATCATGCCTCAGTTTAAGAACATATCAACAGTAATCACTTTTAGAATAAACAGGTGTGGAATCAATTTACTGAAATTTCATTTTTAAGAACAAAAATTATTAAGAACATATATTACAGTTAGCATGAATAAGCCCCTAGACTGGTCAAACGGCGCCAATTGTTGGGGGGGGGGGGGAATGGAAAGACTAACATCTTATGAAATGCTAAAACAATTCTAAATGATTCTAAATTCCTGAAGTTCTTACTCAAGGTTCTTGAAACCTAAATGTCATCAAAAATTCATCTGAAAATATGTCTGAAAAAGCTCTGAAAATTATTCTCTAAAATATCTGAAATTTGTAAAGTTCCTCTAACATAAATCTGAAAACACTGAAATACACTCTGAAAAAGTTCTAAAGTTCCTCAAACCTGAAAACATTCTAGCAATAAACTGAATTCTTAAATAAACAGAAAGTGGACCTATTGACCAGTTCCCCTAAGTGTACAAATATGTACTCTACATGTAATTAAATGGAACTTTCCTAAAAATAAAAACATTAAAATAAAAGAGAGAACACAGATTTTAGGTTTTCAAAATCTAACGTTTATTAAAATTTTAAACTTCACTTTTAAAATAATTTCCAAAATATTTTACATCTCATTAACTAAAATCAAACATCTTAAATAATAAAAATAAATGGAATTGCCGGTCGTATAGTGGTAAAAAAAAAACGTTAGAATATTAAATTTTAAAGTTAACAATATTAAACTTATACAATTATTTGCCTAAACTAGAATTTGTGATAAAAGAACATAAGTTAGCCAAAAGGGAATTTAGAACAAAAGTTAGAGAACCACAGGTTCAGGTGACCTAAAGTATATAGGTCAAAAGGGGTCTTATTTCTGTGCTAACTCAATAAAACTTTAAATAAGGCAAAAGTAAACTAGTCTGAAACTTGAAGGAAAAGAATTATATCACCAAGGGTCCAGTAGAAGAACGGCAGAGATCGGCGGGAGGGAGGCAGAATCACCAAACGTGCTGCAGACCCAGGGAAAACCAGAAGAGGAAAATCCATGGCACAGGATCTTATTTCTGTCCAGTAGAAATCTGGAAAAACGATCGCTCCACGAATTCAGACTCCACCGGAGATTCTCCAAATCAGCCGGACGTCCAGCAATAAACATCATTTCTCCAAGTTGCAGCACCGAACTTCTGACATCAGAACGAAAACCAAAAATATATGTCCGTCTATTGGGCACGGAAATATTGATTCCATTCCTCATGTAAAGAGCTGCACAACTCGGGTAAATAAACAAATTGCCACTTCCTCGGCGGACATCGCATAAATCGCGGAACTTCTTGGATCAACATTTAGCAGACAGGAAACTAATTAGCAAGACTGAAGAGGCAGGAATTCAAAACATCTCCATTCAGTCATGGAAGATGCTACATTTTCAGAGGCTCGTTAAAAATGATTTTTGTTCTCTGGACGTAGACAAAATACCGGTGCATTCCAAAGGAGAATATTTGAAAAAAACTGAACAAATTTCGTTCCATTATGAATCGCGCGCGCGCCGTAGCGCAATTGCCACTTCAAAGTATTACATCTCCATTCTAATCAAAAAAGGGAAGAGTAAGAGATCGAAAAAGTGCGCGATTTTGCTTATATACTGCGAAACATCGCTGCCACAGATTGTAAACAAAATTATCTATGAACGATAAAATAATTAATGACAGACGATTTTAATATTACGATCAACCAATTAAAAACTCGAAACGTTAAAGAAGAGAAATGGAATTTTAGAGCAGACGAAAATTAAAAAGAAATGAAGTGAAACGATTTGGAAAATACGAATTCGGCAACAATTTAAATATGGACGATTCTGAAATATTTAAAAAGCTGAAAATAGAATAAAACTGAAAAATTGCGATGAATTAACCAATTTTTAACCGAGAGCAATAAATTTGGAATCAAATTAAAGGGAATAAAAAGGGCAATAAATGGAATCACAAATTAGCCAATTTAAATAAATTTAAATTGCTAAAACCTAAAAAGAACGAACTTTTGCCGTTTTTAACACAAAACCTATTGAAAAGAACCTATTTGAACAAAGAATATCAAAAACCTAAACAATTGGAAGATGAATAACTAAAAGAGAATGACTATGTAAATAAGACCCCTGAACACGTTTAAACAAATAGCAAAACTCCTAAAATTGTTAAATATCCAAAAGTATAACCCAACACATTGGACATGTAGGTCTGTACATCTTTCCGAGCGGTTGGTGGTAGAGGAAGGAGGATACTGTCCCTGTGGATGCCTCTCCTACTGGGTTCCAGTCTATATTGGGTGGCACTTCCCGGTCGTTCAAACAAATACTTTATACTTTTCTGGTTGGTCGGGCAGTCTGGGTCGAAGAAGAAGAATCCAAAAATAGCGGGGGTGAGTTTCACGCACCATTTTTATTTTAGCGAGTGATTTTATTTCTGTTTGCACATCTGCTTTCAGGAACCGTTTAAAATTTAACGTAGATGTAAAAAGGATGAAACCTTATTGTATAGTGTATAAAAGTGGGGGGCAGCACTCTGGGTTAATGGATAGAGCGGGGCAAAGACTCTACTCCTGGACAAATCTGGAGACACAGGGAGGGAGGGGATAGGAATGTGGATTACACTCATTCTTGGCTGTAAATGTAATAAATTACAATCGCAGTATCATAGCGATTGTTGCCAGGTTTTCTCACTCCATAGGAGGGATTGTTTAAGGAGAAGAATCATTTTAGGCGTCATAAAATTTGGCCGGCAGTCAGGATTTCATTAATCACCAGTTTTTCAAGTTTAAGACTGGCAAATGGGAATTTTAAGCTTTAGTGGCATTGAAAAGAATTGATTTTGTCAATTGTATAGTGTACTGAAAAGCTGAAGTAATGTTAATGTAAGATTGATTTATTCATTTTAGAATTTTTTTTCTTTTCAGGTTCTTTCTATACCACAAATTTTAGAGAAGAAGCATCTGTTACTAGCTGCTGAAACAGGTTGTGGTAAAACTGTTGCTTATTTAGCTCCTATTATTCAAAACATTAGTTCTCTTAAAAAATCAACAAAGTTGTTTCATAACACACCACTAGCTCTTGTAATAACTCCTGGATTAGAGCTAGCTGAACAAATAGGGGTAACTAATTTTTTTAATTCACTTTGTTTTCTTCTATTTTGATAAATGTATGGCTGCTAAAAAACAGTTTCTTTTCATTTTCTTGTAAAATAAACTTTTAAACCTCAGGAAGGTTAGATTACTTTTTCTTCAAAACATATCTAAATTTATGTGTAGTTAGTGCTTTTCTATTATAAACAGTGGTTGAAATTTTCTTCTAGTCACCAGAATTTTTACTCGCACATAGAATTTCATCAGCTAGTAAACAAATAACCTCAGTAATAGTGAAAATGAAATGAAAGTGAACTAAACTGTCAAGAAGCTAAATAGATATGTAAATAAAAGTTAAAATAACACAAAATTCATACTATGCAGATTCGATATTCTAGCAAGTTTATGGTAAAATAACTTGGCATATGAACATGCATTATTACAGAAAGATAAATGTTTATCGGAGTATAAAATGCAAAACAAAATCACTTTTTTTTCATTAGGTTATTCACAAAGAAATCCATTTCTACTATGTAACACTATATTCTATTGTTTATTTGTAGCAAATAAAACAACACTGGGTTGGGAACTATTTGGTTCAAGAGCTGTGGTTATGGATCATGAAATAGAACTGGTCATACCTACATTGGGTCAGCATTCGAGAGGGAAATCTTTAAAATTTTGAGGTTAGAAACCACTGAATTAAATATACTATTAATGCCAACAAGTTCTAACTAGTTGCTATTAAATACTTATAAATTTCAGTAAAAATGGTAAGAGTCATGGGCAAAATGCATGCAGAGTTCATTCAACAATAACTTTTTAACTACTTACATGTGAAAAGTTATAAATGACAACCATAGTATTCATAATTGTCATGTATTGCTTGATAATTCAACTTCAGTAATATGATTGGACAAAGAGAGGCTAAATTCTTATAGAGAGGAACAAACATGTAAAAAGGACTTCTCTCCTCTGTCATTTAATTGTAGAAAGCAATACTGTAGTGGTTTTAACTGTTTTATAAGAAGGAAAAGTTTTTTATAGCCTTGTAGAATTTTAGTATTTTAAATTATTAAGAGTCAGCTGTAATTTCTTCTAATAAATACAAATTACAAAACTGAAGCCATCACTTTGTAGAGAAGTCATATATTATTCTGGTCCATCTTTATCAAAGAGCTAATGGAGCTGAAGAACAGGGTCCCAAATTAAATTTCCTTATCAGATTCAATGGCTATGAATCTTTCAATGAAAATTCATGAGAAAAGAATCCAAGAAAGAAATTAAGAAAGCCAAAAGATGATTGTCGGGGGGAAAACCCCATCTACCTCATGATTTGAGTCATGTCAACCAAAGCTTTCAGTACCCAAAGCTGATACAAATATGTCCATATGCATCTATGGTCAGAGACTTTGGGATGCTGACTAGAAGGTTGATTGTTCACATCTAACCAAGGATGGCTATTTCTTTTTTTTTTCTGACAATCATTTCATGGATTTCTCTGCTTCTTTCTCATTTTTAACAATAATTATATTGATATTAAGCAGGCTATAATGATGTTTACATTAAAGGGTATTCTAAGAGTTTTTTTTTTTTTTTTTTTTTTTTTTTCACCCTAGACCTCCCAAATCATAAATCTCATCCCGATAATCAAATTTTTTACTAGTGATATTGAATAGGTATTGATTTAGTTTAAAAATATTACTTGATAAATATAAATTTCCATAAATTACACTTCTTTTATATTTGATTGATATACAATCATCTAGACCATTTATAAGTATGGGAAAAACTATCATATGTAATTCATCATTAATGCTATAGAAAGTTGATTTCTATCGTATGATGAATATTTTTATGGGAATGATTATATTGTTTTCCAAGTACATATTTTTATACTTTTTAAAAATCTGCAATAAAATTACTTTGCTACTAACAAGCTGTTTTAAATACAAAATATATTTATTGCAGATCAATTTCAAAAGTAGTTTGATTGAAATTTCATATATATTTTTTTAATTTTAATGACATTAAAATGTATAATATGAGCATATAATATGACAAAGAAAGAGAAGCTATTCACAACTTATGTCTTTACTAATGCCTATTTTTCCTACTAGTTAAACTGCAGCGTGCGAACCGCATACGACTCTTTGGTACATTTATATTTTATATTAATTAAACACTTGATGAAAAGCAGATCCCTTGATGTCCCGTCACAAGATGACAGTGTATGGAACTTGGCTTCCTCATAGCCCATATCCTCCTTACCTGTAGGGAAATAAATCAGTGGAGGGTACCAGACCCATCGATGATTGGGGTCTAGACTCGATGGCTTCACCCTTCCCCTTTGAATGATTTCACCGATCTTTGCTCCTCTGGTCATGTATCTTGATGTGTAGCAGATATTCATAGCCAAAGCTGCCCTTCCGCCCATCTCCAAAGCCTCCCCATTGGCAAAAAATTTATGGTTGCCACGAGGGTGGCCCTTAATCTGTCTGTCTGAGAAGCAGATCCTTTTGCATTACAAATGAAAAGTGTAATGTCAAATGTGATTTTATTTTGATTTTATAAATTTTTTATCCTGTGGTGATTTAGATGTTTATTATTGTCATAGGCAGTTTAATTTCTTTATTTCTCCCATGTAAGAGGGATGTGCCCAGCAATCAGCTAGATATATCTGTACCTGTTTCTATGTCTGTGTGTGTGTGTGTGTTTTATTAGTTCTGTTATTGTTGCCATTTATGTTGTTTAATTTCTGTTTCTGTGTTTTTCCCAGCCATCCATTGTAACTGTTCTACACCCTTTGGGTGAGCTGGATGGCCTAGGTAGTAAAAAATAAAACGAATGAAAAACTGAATGAGTATCAATGAACGTTGAATGAATAGTTATTATTACAAATATTATGTTTCATGATCATCAGGCCATTTTGAATTTGCTTTCTTTGTCAGTTCCTGTAAAATTGACAAGATTGACACTGACTTTAATATTTCACAAATTATACTAAGAGTAGTAACACGTCATAACTATAAATCGATTAAGCAAAAAATTAAAGACAAATCTGTAGATTTTAAAAAGTCATTTAATAATCCTCCATTAGAAATTTAGACATATACATAAATAAAAGCCAGAGCACTTTCGGGTATCTTTATACCCTTCCTCAGTGGCATTAAATGAAATTCGCAAACAACATGCTTAAATATCATCCATATTGGTAGGTCAAATTTGCATAAAGCAATCATCATGATTTCAAAAAGCAAAAAATACTTCAGTAAATCAATATACAAATTATTAAATTTAAACTGATCGCGTTTATAATACAAAATAGAAGTACAAATTATCAAGTTCCAATTTAGGCAAAATTGCAATCAATTAAAAAATCTAAAGATGACATTAACGGCTTGACACACATGGAATCGAGAACGAGTCACCAAGTGTTGCTTAAAACATGCACAGGATCAAAATTACATATAAAAGCACAATATAGATAAATAAACAAGGATTCATACAGTAAAGTGGAACTTATTACAACTGATCAAAAGAAACGATTTTTCAAAAAGGGATTGAAAATCATCTTTAATCACAAGTTGGGCAAGAGCTGTGGACTGTTTACCATTTTTAATGTCTTGAGCATGTTCAACCAACCGCATACCTACCGTATGTTTAGTGCTACCAATAATATAAAACTTAAATTCTTTATTAGGAGAAAGAAAGGGTACTACATATACCCCAGCTTGGCAATTTAAAATTTCCTTATCCTTAAATTTATCAGTGCAAATACGATTAAAGAAAGTGGTAACATTCAAGTGAGCGGGTCTAAAATTAAACTTTGTGCAAAATTGAATAAGGGGACGGAAATTTTTTGGGTGATATGGGAAACTGGCTTTAAAGGGCATACAGTCATTGGTGGAAATGAGTTTAGAACTGGGCTGAGTAAATTTGTGGCAAATTTGAGAAATTTTTTTTTATACAAATGAACTCAAAAGAGTAAGCAGCATCTTGACCAAGTTTAAAAATAAAATCAATTTCATTAATTAAAGATGAAATGCTCGAACAGACATTAAAAGCGCGATTAAGGTACGCATTAAATGAAGCTTTTTTAGACAAGATGGGATGAAACTAATTATCCAGTATACAAGTATTAGTAAAAGTGGGTTTACGATATATAGAGGTCTGAAAACTATAAGAATTTGAAGAAATAATGATGTCCAAAAATGGTAAAGTGCAATTAGATTCGTGCTCAACAGTAAAATTAATAGAGGGGTAAAAATCATTAACAATGTACAACAGATAAAATAGGTCGCTCAAGTCATGATCCTAAATGACAAAAACATCATCAAAACATAACTGCCCCAAAGGATTGGTTTAAGGGCTAAAAATGGCATAATCTCTTTCTCGAGTTCCTGCAGCACAGCTTTAGCAAAGACACCAGACAAAGGGCTATCCATAGAGGTACCAGATGTCTGTAAATAAATGTTGCCACAGAAACCAAAATAGTTAGTCTCCACCACGATGTTCAAAGCAGAGGTTATTGCGTTGATAGTGGGGATGCTGCAATTTTGTTTTAAAAGTTGTTTTGGCAATAATATTAATGGCCTTATTAACGGGAACACTAGGAAACAACGAAACTATGTCAAAACTATGGAGAATGCAATTAGGGACAAATTTAGTATTAAGTTTTGTATTAAATATTGTATTATTATATTTTAGTATTAAGTATTGTTTAATACTAAATTTGTCCCTAATTGTACTCTTCATAATTTCGACATAGTTTCGTTGTTTCCTAGTGTTCCTGTTAATAAGGCCATTAATATTATAGATAAAACACTTTTAAAACAAAACAAAAAACAAAACCAAAATTGAAAAATAAAAACAAAATTGAAAATTTTAAAACAAAATTGCACCATTCCTTCTATCGACACAATAACCTCTGCTTTGAACATTGTGGCGGAGACTAACTATTTTGGTTTCCACAGCGATGTTTATTTACAGACATCTGGTGCCTCTATGGGTAGCCCCTTGTCTGGTGTCTTTGCTGAAGCTGTGCTGCAGGAACTCGAGAATAAGATTATGCCATTTTTAGCCCTTAAACCAATCCTTTGGCGCCGTTATGTTGACAACATTTTTGTCATTTGGGATCATGACTTAAGCGACCTTCTCTATCTGTTGGATATTGTTAATGATTTCTACCCCTCTATTAATTTTACTGTTGAGCACGAATCTAATTACACTTCACCATTTTCGGACATCATCATTTCCCGAAATTCTTATGGTTTTCAGACCTCTATATATCATAAACCCACTTTTACTAATACTTGTATGCCGACTAATTCCTTTAATCCCATCTCATCTAAAAAAGCTTCTTTTAATGCATACTTTAATCGTGCTTTTAATGTCTGTTCGACCATTTCATCTTTAACTGATGAAATTGATTTTATTTTTAAACTTGGTCAGAATGCTGCTTACTCTTTTAAATTCATTTATAGAAAATTTTCTCAAATTTGCCCCAAATTTACTCAGCCCAATTCTAAACTCATTTCCACCAACGACCGTATGTATGCCCTTTAAAGCCAGTTTCCCATATCACTCAAAAAAGTTTTGTCCCCTTATTAAATTTTATAGAGTTTAATTTTAGGCCCACTCACTCGAATGTTACCACTTTGTTTAACTGTATTCGTACTGATAAATTTAAGGATAATGAAAATTTTAAATGCCAAGCTGAGGTATATGTGGTACCCCTTCTTTCTCCTGATAACGAATTTAGGTTTTATGTTGGTAGCACTAAACATATGGTAGGTATACGGTTGGCTAAACATGCTTGAGGCATTAAAAATGTTAAACAGTCCATGTCTCTTGCCCAACTTGTGGTTAAAGATAATTTTCAATCCCTTTTTGAAAAATCGTTTCTTTTGATCAGTTGTAATTACCCCCGTTCCACTTTACTGTATGAATCCTTGTTTATTTATCTATATCTTCTTGCTCCTATATGCAATTTTGATTCTGTGCATGTTTTAAGCTACGCTTGGCGACTCGTTCTCGATTCCATGCGTGTCAAGCCGTTACAATGTTATCTTCTTTAGAGTTTTTAATTGATTGTAATTTTGCCTAAATTTGAACTTGATAATTTGTACTTCTATTTTGTATTATAAACGCGATCAGTTTAAATTTAATAATTTGTATATTGATTTACTGGAATATTTTTTGTTTTTTGAAATCATGACGATTGTTTTATGCAAATTTGACCTACCAATATGGATGATATTTAAGCATGTTGTTTGCAGATTTCATTTAATGCCACTAAGGAAGAGTATAAAGTTACCCAAAACTGCTCTGGCTTTTATTTATGTATATGTCTAATGGAGGATTATTAAATGACTTTTTAAAATCTAAGGATTTGTCTTTAATTTTTTATTTAATTAATTCACAAATTATGTTTAAAAAAAAAAAAGCAGCTAGGGAAATGAAATTTCTGGAGTTCTGAAAATGCAGCATAAGTGAATATCTCTAAGAGTTTGAAAAACTTGATTCAGAAATTTTGAAGTGGTGAAAAGTTTTCAATTATCTTAAAGAATAGCTGCCTGGCAAGTGATTTCACTATTCAGAGCAAGCTATTCATTTGCACCTATGTACATATCAATGAAATTTATCAAAACTATACAGAGCTGCTTCATATTGCCCTTACCAAAATTTAAGTCAGCTGCAATAGATGAAATCTCTCTAAAAATAATTTTAATATATGTATAATATGCTAAATGTAGTTTTACAATTAACAATTTTTAACATTTTGAAATCATTATGATTATCTCAAGAAATATTGCTGCTCTCACAGCTTTAAAATTCTTTTATGTGACTCCAATTAACACAAAGTTCAACCATCTCTGATATCATTATAAATGTGCCATGTTATGATATAACTTTTTGTAAATGAAATATTTGTAGACTATTTCAAAGTATGGCGGTTTAAAATATAATTTTCAAATTTATCTAAATTATTAACAAAGTAAAATATACATGTTTTACTAAAAATAAAATATTATTTTCACTATTTTTATTTTAATATTGAATGCATAAAGTGTCAAAAGCTAAATAAAGCACAAAATATGTTCTTCATTTATTGTGCTCTCTTTAGCTTTAATCTATTTTGATTTCATATCTATTCATTTAAATATGTTAAATAGTATTTAGGGTTTTTATGCTCATATAACTATTATTTAAGATGCTCAATTGATAATTATGATTATATTAAATAAAAGTCTATATTTTCTACATTTTAGAGTATTGCATATGATCTTGCAAAGAATTCAAATATTAACGTAAAAGTTATCGTATCTGATGGCACTAGGGTAAGATACTAATATATATTATTTTTATTTTTTATAGTTATTTGAGACTTTGAAATATTCTATTTATTAAGATATATACTAGGTTGACATTTTTCTTTTCTTAATTTTGCTACAGCATGAACATTTAAAGTTAAAAGAAAATGAAGATGTGGATCTCTTAGTTGCAACCTTTGGAACAATTTCAAAGCTCGTTACGAAAGGTAAGTTATTACTTATTGCTCTAGTAGCTAACTCATTTTAGTTATATTATGTTTTTATATGAAAGAAATATTATGTATTAAGTCTATTTACTTGTATTTATTGTTATGAAATTATTTTTTAATCTAATTCATTATAGGGTTTTTTTTTGTTTCCCCCCCCCCCCCAAACTAGAGTACACATTCTGTTTGAAGTATGGCACTGTATTTGGTTATACTTGTAATAGTGAGGAACAAATTTGTCAGGTGTTTTGATGCAGCATATATTCATTGCAATTTATTGTTGCTTTCCTTACATACATAGTATAATGTATAGGGAAAATATTGTGATAGGGATGAAAATTTACATTCGAGTTTTCGATGGAAGAGCACATTTCAAACATCCCTGAACTTGAATGTTTTTGAAGTAATAATGTGCCTGATGTGATATCTCACAAATGAATGGAGTGTTTCCAACAAAATTTGGTACGATTATTAATGAATACTGAAACCAGGCTTCAGGAAATCGTCCGTCCTCCCATCCTAACCGGGTTTAAATTTAGCAAGGATGACCAATTTTTGGAAGTTGCCATTCTCTCAGATGACCTTGAGATTAGAGATTCCGTAGAAAGAAAAAATAAGTTGTCATCTCGTAAAATAATGGCGAAAGCCACCCTTTCCTTTGCCATGAATAAAAATTGAAATGTCGTTATCTACAAATAGCCCCCCTCCCCCATAAACTTAGCTAGTGTGCAATATCAAAGCCTTCTTTTAAGGAGAACCGCCAGGTCTGTATTGTAACCATAGGTGCTAATTATTTTCTTTCCACTCATTCTCCACACAGTGAATCCGATGACCAAACAAAAATGCAATAGCATGCTCAAGATCGAAATGACATGTTCTGTTCTCCTTTTAGAGGTCTACATATGCGAAATTTCAGATTTTCACCCGACCCACAATACCAATGCTTACACCCAGCCAAAGCCTGAAGAAATTTATCAACGTAGAATGAATTCGGCCTGAAGACAACGGTGTCTTGGCCATCCTGAAAGGATTTGTATTCAAATGTGTTAAAAACATAAATTTGCAAAAATTTTGTACGGAGAATTGAGTTTGTTTTCTTAAACATTTATCTTTACATAGCTGAAATAAACCCAATAAGTTCATGTATTCAATTTAAATCCATTGAAAAAAATTTCAAAATAAATATGTTCTGCCAATTCGTAACGGACTTTTTAAAAAGAGACTCAACCTGGCTCGAAACAATGCTAGAAAACTCAAGCCCAGCCCGGGCCTAAGTCCAAACCCATGCAGACTGCTATCCCTTTTTAACTCTTTAAAACCTAAGCTATAAAATTTCCATTTGCTGTAATAGATGGGAGTACGTAACAAGTTTGGATTTTTGAAATAGATTCTTCTAGTTTCAGCCAGAAGTATTTTCTTTTCTTCTCCATTTTGGTTTCAACTTTTTTAAAACTAATACATTTACAATTCATTTATGGCATTTGTTCCAGTTGTCTGACAACTGGAGTTAAGCTATGAAACATCTATTCAGTCTAAGAAGATTCAAATCTTGATTCAGTCACATTTCCTAGAAATTGAGAGTGTCAATGAGGTTTAAACTGCTTAGAGACAAGGGGATTTATATGATTATTTATTTACCATTCCTTGAAGTTACCAAACATGAGAAAGAGGAGAGATTTCTTTCATATCTTACTCATTTGCACCCACCCATAGATCGTAATTCCCCTGGGTCCGGTCCTGTATCAGACTCCGAGTCTGCGAGTTTTATCTTGAAACGGTTGAGCACTGTGGGGGTGGTGTGTGAATATGCAGTTATCACACTTCATCGTGAGGCTGTTGGTTCTAATTTATTATTGTTATATGATGTATTTAAGCACATATATTAATGAATATAAAGTGAAAAAGCTTTTTTTAGAAGGATGGATAAAAAATTTCAATAGCCATCCTAGAGGACAAGCTAGATTTTACCAATTTCCCAAAGCTTGACTGGAACCCTATTGATTTTAAATGCAATCAAACATTTTGAAGCCTCCCAATTTTTCGAATGATTTTTTTTTTAAATCAGAACATATAATAATGTTAAATAAATAATCATTTTATACATGATTTTTTATTCTAAAAATACTTTAGAATGCATTTTAGAAGATACAAACTTAATGCCAGCTTGAACCATTCTCCAGATATTGCATATTTTCAAATAAATGTATCTAAAAAATTACATAAAAATGAACAATAGTAAATATCATCAAATATGTAACACTTGATTATAAATTTGGCAACCTTGGCAGCTAATTAATTTGGCAAAACATCGTCAGCTTAACCTCTTTTTTAATGTGGCTCCAAATTGATGAAAATGTTGCTAAATTAACGAAAATAACACTAAATTGATGAATTAATAACTAACATATTTTAATAGAATGGATTATATTGTTTACCAGATGTTAACAATATTTCCAATTGTCCAGTTATATTTGTATTAAATATAAGCTAATTTGGTAATTCAAAATAATTTTACTTGTTGTCACCCAGAAAAGTGCCAACTATCAGTGTGATTTTCAATGTTAAAAATATTGTGCTGTTGATCTTGTCCATCAGTATTTTGCAATGAAATTAGTAAAGTACTTGCAATTTATATAGGGTAAGTCATATGCTGCCCACATCAGATTAGTTGCTTTTATAAAAGGTCTTAACTTGTAAAAGCTCTGAGTTGTGTTTAAGAACATTCTTTATAGACAGAAGTTATTGCAGCAGAACTTTATTGATACACCTGCTATCAGAGCACATAGACTGCTGCATTCTGGGACATTTCTGGTGTTTACTTTCTATGCTTACAAATAACGATACACATTAAGATTGTTGAAATTGAACTGCATAGTACATGTCTGTACCACCCACTATGAGGGTTAGGAAAATATGACACTTGGAAAGAAAAAAAGTCAATTAAATATCTCCTTTTCACCTGCTATTGACAAATTAAAATAATCTACTAATTCTGAATTTATTTTGAATTTGTTTTGATATTTTAAAATAATGAATTAAAAAAAAAACATGTTTTTACTTTTGTAAATTATTCATTAGCACATATTTTGACTTGGTTTTCAATATTTTTTAAAAATACTTAAATATTGATTTTTTGAATTTTTAAATGCTGAAAAATCTTTTACAGAAAAACAGTTTTTCTTAAGTCAACCTAGATTTTGGGGAGCATGGCTTAGCTGGAAAAAATATTGGCGATAAATGTATACAATTGTATGCATTTTAATAGTGCAAATAATTGACATTCATTTTTGTATTACATATTTTTAATTTAATGCATTTTAATTTAAACATTATTATGATAAATTTAAATTTTATTTTCAGTTTTTATTTTACACAAAATTCATTATTTATTGATATTTTATAAAGGAAATATGAAGTACCTTTTCTGAGATTGTGACTTTACCATCTAATAGTGATAAAAAATAAATCTATTAGAAAGTTTAAAAAAATTTTTTTTACTAGAGTAAATATGCAATAAATTGGAGAGGAACAAAACACATCAGATTATACCTTTCTCTGAAAATGAGTATGGTCTAAGGTTCTTGAGGCATGAAAGTGACTTGTAAAAAATAAAGTACTTGATTTTACATTTTTTACATTTACATTTTCATATTATGTGTATAGAAAAAGCTTTTATGCATTATATGCTGACTGATATTAATCACATTTTCTGTAAGCCAGCATTCAATATTAAAAAGTATTTAAAAATGAGAAAACTTTTATACCACCAAACAATTTTAAAGAAAAGCTTTGAAAGAAATGTTAAACAAAAAATCTCATTTTTACTGCTTCAATGAGTAAGTTCTGAATTTATTGACTCATTCATAAATTTATTGAATTATACATTATTTTGTCATTTTTACAATTAATTGTTCTGGGTTTTATTTTCATTTATTTCATGGTCTGAAATATATAATAAAATTAAAAAAAAAAACATTCTGACTAATAGTGATAATAAATTAAATTAGCATGCTACACTGTCTATGATAATGGAAAATATAATGAATGAATTGTTTAAAAATCTTATTTTAATTTTAATTAATCTTGATGTCATGTACTGATGTTAATATTGTGTAGAATAATGCAATTTCATGTAAAAGAGATTTATAAATATCTTAAACTCTATGTATGTATTATTATGTTTCAGGTATTTTTAAGCTTGCAAACTTGCGTCACATTGTTCTTGATGAAGCAGACACATTATTAGATGATAGTTTTATCGAAGGAATTACCCCCTTGCTCCGAAAAATACCCGTAAGTTGCCTTTTATTTCATATCTGAATTTTATTAGTTTTATATATTTTGAAAAAATTAAATCAGGATTTATTTTATAGCTGTTTATAAATACAACAGAAAATATCAATAAACCACATGGGACTCAATTGATTCTTGTAAGTTCTGTTTATCCGTCGAATGCAAATTCTCTACTAGAAGAACTGATTGAACATGAGGAAGATTTGGTAAAGATTAAGTCACCTTTTCTGCATACAGTAATGCCCCATGTCCAGCAGAGATTTTGGCGAGTGAGCAATGACGGTAGAGCAGGTAATTATATTTTTACTTCCCTCACTAGAAAAGAGAATTGCTTGTATCGGGAACACTTTTCAGCCAAATTGAAAAGTTTAATATTTTAAAGCATCCTGGTTGGATATGCAAATACTAGAATATATTCCAGATCTTGAAAATGTTACTAGAATACCTTGAATGTTACTTTGAAATGTTACTTTGAATACCTTGAATATCACACCATAAATTAACAGCAGGTTCTAGGATAGAAAGTCAGGATACATCAGAAGAAGAAATTTGTAAATGCCTAGATAAAAGTTTTCTTTACTAAATGAAAACAAACAATGTCAACTACTGGAAGTATTTATTATTGACTTTGAAGTATTTACTCACATCATCGGCATCAACAGTTTTTTCAGAGTGACTCTTCAGCACCTCCGGTTTAATTTTAAAAAAATAAACATGTTCAGGTTCTAGTTTGCTTAAGAAGTAGACTAGAACCTAAACATGTTCAAATACTTGTTTTCTTTAAAATCTGCTGTAGATAAGAAGCATTTACAATTATTCAATTATTGTAGTTAAAAGTACCTAGAATAAAAAAGCTACTATAAAAAATAATTCAAATTTAAGATAAAAAGTTTCATTTCTAAATTAATGTGGTTTTATTACATTTTTTACATTTTATATTTTATTTTAAATTTATTTACTAATAATGAATAAATACAAATATTATTTATTAATAACTATTTATGTTATTCAGATAGAATATTCCAGACCTTATTAATATATGAATTCAATGTCCAAATTTGAGAAAAGTGTTATTTGTCCATCTCTAGAAAATACACTTAATAACCTTCTCCCCCACTGGGTTCCGGTCTAAATTGGGTGGCACTTCCCGACCGTCCAAACAGTTACCTTACACCTTTCTGGTAGGTCGGACGGTCTGGGTTTCAACAACAACAACTTAAACCTTCTGCCTATCTTTTGGTTTATCTGTCTGCAAATTTATGTAATCAATTTTCACCCAAACTACCCAATTGAAATTTCCACCCAAACTACTCAATTTAAATCAAATAGGGTTCAAAGGTAAAAAAAAAAAAATTAACTTACAAAATCTCCTTGAAGAAAGCTGGTATATGTCAATTAGGTGACAATTGTTTAGAGGGCATTATAAGACCCCTTCCTCAGGTCAAACAAATAGTATGCACCCATAATAACCCACAAAGAATGAACTGCACAGTTCGTTCTTATCGGGTAGTTAATTCTTAGCGGTTGTTAAGGGCTCATATTGTTCTTTTGGCCTGAGGAAAGGACTTATAATGTCCCCCGTCATGCATGCGCATTTTGCAGTCCAGTATTAATTTCAGATTGTTATCCATTTTCTACTGAATCAAGAAAACTAAATGTTTGTATGACTCAAAATGAAGTGTGGGATAGTTCAATTTAATAAAAAGGAAAGCACGTTTCATGAAATTTAAAACTCTTTATTAAAATCTTCATGAACTTTTTTTGTATTTTCACGAAGAAAAATAAATTGAATTTTCTGACATGATTCTATTTTTTTCCTATACATTATACTGAAAGTATTAATGACATATGAAACTTATGTAAATAAGAATATTATTGTTTTAGTTGGTTCAAAAGTTAAAAACAAGTACACTCAGTTTGGAATTTACATGGTAGATAGATTCTCCAGAATACATTGTAAAAAAATCTGATGTGAGCAGCACATGACTTTCCTTATATAATTCAATGAATTTACTACTTTTACAGTAAAAAAAAAATAGATTATTTTTATAGTAGTTATTTATATTCTTTCCAAGATATTGAATTTTTGTCAATGAGTCGTCTTTTTCCATGTTGTCATCATTAATGAGTCGTCCTTGATTTTGCGTCATTTTTATTCATTTGGTGAATTTTTTGTTAATTTAACAACATTTAAAAAAGTCGCCAAGTTGGCTACATTCCACCAAATTCATCATTAAAATCTCGCCAAGTGTTATGGACCAAGAAATAAGTTATTCTTACAGCAGATAAATGGCTATTGGCGTTCAAATACAAAAGTATTACTCAAAGTATCTTGTTTCATGAATGGAACGAGATATATCCATGAGAATGATGTCACCAAATTTATCGCATGGTATTACATATGAAAAGTGAACATGTTTTTCAATAGGAAATATTTGTTTCTTAATTTATAGGACTTTTTGATAATTTTTTTGAAAAATGTGCAATATCTCGAGAACGGTTTATGTTAGCATTCTAAAATTTGTCAATCGTTTTCTAATGAAAAATTACATAAGAAATGTCTATTTTTGTAACTTTATTAGCGGTTGTGATTTTTTGACGATTTTTTTCAAAATTTCGCTCGAAAATTTAAGGGGGTTCTGAACATTCGATTTTGTATTAAAACAGTAGGCTTCCAGTGTTTACGGATTGTGATTTTCGTACCAAATTTCGTTCGACTCGGTCCATTCATTCGTCAGTTATCGTCTCCACAGACTCACTGACATACACACACACACACAGATATCACTTCAAAAATGTTTGATTCGTGATCAGGGATGCTTGAAATGTGCTCTCCCTTTGAAAACTTGAATTCAAATTTTCGATCCCGTCACAATATTTTCCTTATACATTATGTATATAAGGAAAGTAAAAAGGTACAATGCACATTGAAAATGACTTCTAGGTGCTATACACAATTTCTAAAAATGAAACTAAATTTTTTCTATATTCATATTTATGTATTATAAAGTAGCTTTTAGTTTAAAATTATATGTAATGCAAAACTGCATACCAATACTGGTGTCCAAAATTATCTTTACATACCTAAAAATAAGCAGCACAAATGCTGTGCAAGAAGTATGTTTCCCTGTAAACTTCTGCAATTCAGAATTCGATTTCAGTGTTTATTAACTCAAAACCGTTTTTATGGCTCCAAATTACCATTTAGAAAGAATCTTTGAGGTGGTGAGCTGTTAGCCATTTAGAGGCTGGGCAGACATTGTTGGAAGTGTCAGATTGTTTCATAATTAGTTTTATATCATATGCACTAAGGCTCCTAAATATACAAACTAACATTACAGCCATTTTGACTGCAACCTGTCCAGTCAGTTAGGGTCTCCCTATACTATTTCAATGGTGTGCTCGTGTTATATAGCTGATATTGATATGCAATTTAGCTGTAAAATAGGTGTTTCTGCTTTAAAAAAAATTATACCAATCATTCAAGAAAGTAGTCTAGAATGTTTTAATTTTTTTGAGATTCTGAGAAAAGGACGAGAAACTAAACCTCTTTTCATCATGTACAGCAATTTCTTCAACTGGGAATCAAGATGGCTGCTGTTGCATCAGCCTGCATATTTAAGAGCCTTAGTATGCACTCATATTCAATTTTTTCCGTTTGTATTTATGTGTTATGATGCTATGTAATCATTCCCAAAAAATTCATTCAATTATATTGAACAGTTGTTGAGAAATCAGTATTTTTGTGCTTTTAAATATAATTTTGGACACAAGTGTAGAACTAGCATTCAATTTTGGGTTGGAAAATTAAAATGAAAGTGAATTCACATTGAATATCCAATACCAAATGGTAGACAAAAACTGTTTACATGAGAGAAAGTAACTACATACTAAAGGGAAACTCTTATAAATATAAAATTTTGGTAGTGGTTTTTCCCTTCTTGAATCCATCTGAAGGTAATAAATTTAAAATACCCAGATGATTTTTTTTAGGGGGGGAGGGGGAGATTATGTTACATCAAAATCACATGTAAAAACTGTATTGGGTTTATTGATTTGGATGAGATTTTCATTTCGTGTATAAATTTAAAATACCCAGATGATTTTTTTAGGGGGGGGGGGGGGGAGATTATATTATATCAAAATCATATGTAAAAACAGAATTGGGTTTATTGATTTGGTTGAGATTTTCATTTCGTGTATATTTTCATATTCATTTGCTAATGAGATACTTAGTAATTTTAACACTTTACAATTCAATTGAATTGTACAGTAAAACCTTGATTTTACATTTTTTTTTATTTAATGCATCATTTTACTTCAGTGTTGATAATTTTCTGTATCGATAATGAGTTTTTTCCTATATATGATTTTTCAATGTTACAATTTCCATACTGTACTATTGAGCATGTTGACTGCCACAGATTCAGTATTTGGTGGCTTTGTTTGTAGGTCAAGCTTTGTTTTTTCAACATTTGAACATTAAAATTTGTACCAGCATATTCTAAAACATTGCAGATTCCAAATATTAAAAATAATTTTTGACCTTGGGCAAATCTTTACAGATATAAGCTTGGCAGTCAACGTAATGTTTTGACACTAAATCATATTGCATATTATTTTGTTTAAAGCAGCACAAAGTCTGCTTAAGAGGACAACAACTTATTTTATTTTTTCCATGTCAATCTATGGAAAATAGTCCCTAACCTTTAGCTCATTTAGTTTTTAGTATTTTTTCCTGCTGCTTTTTCCCAAACATAAATTCTGAAAAGAGGAAGGTTTATGCTTTTTTTAAAAATTAGGAATATAGAAGGTTTATTAAAAAGTAGTACATTCATTTTACAAAAGTATTAAAAATGCTTATAATTATTTTATGGATTAGGCATAAGCATTCCTATTTTCAGCATCTATGATTGATTACAAACATCAGGGAAAAATTGTAAGAATTAAAGAAACTAGAGGTTATGAACTATCTTCCATAGGTATGGGGAAAATGAAATAAGCAGCTAGAAAAAAAATATGCTCTTAAGTTGGTTATTTCTTTTTTTCCTGCATCTTTTTTTCCTGCATGAGAAGTGAAATAAATACCTTAAAGATCGTTCAACTAACGAAGTCGACCGCGACTGATTCTTAAGTGATTGATAAATCTTCAAAGCTTTATTTGTAACAGCATTGGTATCGATCGGGATTTGCTTTTGAGTTTGGTCTTCTATCCATATCACTAAGGCTTTTTCCATATTTTCCATTGTAACATCTCTAACATATGAAGTCGTACTCATACTACTGCAGGTTCCAACAGCTACACTTTTTCTAATGGAGTCTTCATTTTTTCTTATTGTCCTTATTGTGGCTTCATTCATGGAGTAAAATTTAGCAACATCCGTTACTCTTTCTCTATTACGTAGACGGTCTAATATTTGAATTTTAGTTTCTAAAGAAATAACTTTTCTTTTCATTTGATTTTTCTTCAAATCCTTTGACATTATAGAACTTTAACAAATTTATGCAAACTATAAAGATGCAAGAAAAACTATAAATGTTGAAAACTTACCAGTTCAAAAGATAAACGCACAATAATATAAGCTTTGCTGCTAAAATGTTTCTGCACTATGTACTTGCATGAACCAGATAGCTTTACTGTTGTGAAATACATACGGGAATTCCCCTAAATTTATATATTTTACAACACCAGGAATCTGCTGTTGTTTTCATCAGTGTTACCAAAGGAATAATATTCAAAAATGTCATCAAATCTTTGTATAGGCGTATATGGAGCGGAATATACATTTTTATCAATTTTTTGAAATCTGTTAAATTATAAACCGTGTAAAACAAGTGCCGTGTAAATCGGGGGATAAGTGTATTAATTTTTGTCATATTTAACATGACAAAAATGAATATTGTTACTATTCAGGGGATATATATATCAGGGATTCATAATATTCATTTTTGCTACGATATTTAACATGACAGAAATAAATATCATGATTCAGGAGATATATATATATATATCTGGGATTCACAATATTCATTTTTGTATATACATGATTTAAAATCACATATATGCTTTAAGACTAATTTAAACATTCTTATAATAATAAGTATTAGTTTGTTTTAAAAATTTACTTTTCTTTTTCTTCTAGGAAATCTGTTAGCCTTAGTGAAACCTAATTTTCTGAAAAAGATACCAACGATGATATTTTGCACCCACTCTGGCACATGTGATTGGCTATATTATTTTCTGGAGTCTAATGGAGTACGCAGTGTTAAACTCCATTCTGCTTTAAGCCCAGCTGTAAGAGATTTCCTTTGTTATTCATATGTTCATTTACCAGACTCTTAGGAGTAAAATAAATATTTTTCTCAGTTTCATAGCATAAATAGAGTGACATAGTCACAGAAAACCGTTAAAAGTTTGCAGAATTTTTGCCCATAAAAATTTATAGAAAAAGTTGTGTCATTATTATGTTTCTTTCATAATATGATGATCTAAAGAGATAAAATGCTACTGCAGAAATGACATTATTTTACTGAGAAATAGCTCTCTGAAGGCTTGCCACAGAAAGCCAAGTGATTTTCTGATTATCACAGAATATTATAAAATCAATGTAGTTGATAAAATTAATTTTTTAATGTAGTTTATTAAATTACTTTTATTATGTTTTGTTTCAAATTTATCTAAATTTAAAATGTTTATTGCATGTCTACTAGATATTTTTTTTTTTAAATATTACTTCAAAATAACTAATTAGAATTTTATAGGAAAGTTAAGTGAAGCCTAACTTTTCGGTTAAGATAAATTTATGTTAATAGAAATATTTTTATTTCTTACAGAAAAGAAGAGCACACCTAGAAAAATTTCAAAGTGGACTTGAACATGTTATGTGTTGTACAGATGTTGCCTCTCGTGGAATTGATACACAACATGTAAGATACATTATTTGTTTACATGCATATTTTACTGAGTCCTTTATCATGAAACATGTACCACAATAGTTTAAATGTAATGAGATGTTTTTTAATCAATTATTTTTCTTATAATGACTTGCATTATAGCCAAAGACTAATAAAAAAAAATGCTTCCAGATCAATGAACTTCATTTAGGTATATGAAAAAGTATTTTATTTCTACTATTATTCTCTTTATTTAGAACCATGCGATTCTAAAGAGGCAAAAAATATTTATGTTCAATAAATAAATCTATATTTCACTTCAAAAAAAGAATTTATAATGAGTAGCATTAAATTTGAGGCTGTGTTATATTGACTCGTATGGTATTCTACTTTTCACTGGAAAAATACTTGTCTTAGTATTTTTGTACTTTATAGTAAAACTTTGTTCAAGAGCTCCTATCCTAACCCATAATTGCTTACAATATTGCCTGTTTGGGGCCATTATGACCAAGGCTAAAAATCACACTCATGTACTCACCACAGGCAAACTAATTTTTCTACTGGTAAGGGCCATTCTTGGGCCAAGCCTGAAAAACTGATACAATATGATGCAAAAACATAAAATGTCATTTTTATGTACCAAATTTTGGATAGGAAATAACCCCCCCCCCCCTTAAAAATATGAACATTAGCTGAATCAGGAGAAGAATTGTTGAATAGTATGCATTCCCCCCACACCAAATTAAAGTTTCTCTTTATAATGTTGAAATTTTGCTCAAGTACTTTTTGCTTAGTGTCTGTTTGGGGTAAAAAGTTCTGAAAATGTAAATTCTATAAGAATTTTTGCTCTAAAACCAATATTTACAAATATAAATAACCGATATTGGAAATAAGATCAACCCTATTACTCTAGGACTAGCTGTTCTCAATATATGTTAGTTTTTTTCGCATTTTTGCTATGCTGCCTTTGAAAATACATCCAGCTACAAAATGATAATAAAAATTGAATTAAAAGTGCAGTCAGTGTAATTTTAAATAATTATAAGTCTTATTTTGTACAATTCAATTCAATTTAATGAATTATTAAAGAAAGAGAAAATGAATTCGAGTTTGTAGGGAAAGTCATGTGCTGCCCTTCAGATTTTTCTTTTAGAACAAAATGATATGATTACTTGACATCTTTGCATATTGCATCATTTCTGAAGTTATAGGAACCACCTTTTGCCTCTGATCACTCAAACAACTACTCATACTCTAGGGTAAATCGAATGGTCTGGGTTTTTGTCCACCTTTTGCCTTGATAGAATCATATGTTGTACATAATGCAGCCAATGATGATTCATGAGTTTTTTACTAGAATGTCTTTATTAATGGAAAATCCTGGATTTAATCAATACATTTCTATGTGATAAAGTGAGGACTAATTTTAAAACCTCTCACAAATCTTTAAATTATTTTTTATCATTAACACTAGAACGACGGATATTTTGAACTACCTAGAACGACGGACAGCAGTCAATTTGAATTATTATAAAACCTAGGATAATTTTTTTGTGTTTTTAACAACTTTAAGAAAATAAGAAAAGTCATAAAATTTCAATGGGCTGGGATTAGCCGTTTTGGAGGGATCATTTCTTAAAGTAGTTATGCGGTCAAAATGACCGCTTCCGCCATTCTAGTGTTAAGGAATTAAGAAAAATAAAATGTGTCTAGACACTTTGTTTCCAAAAATGAGAGGAAGCTTGTTTTTCAGTCCTTCGGTACATTACAGTTAAATGAACTAAATTGTATCTTTGCTTGATCTGCCGACAATGCTGATATAGCCACTTTCATGTAAATTTTATAGAATGCATATCCATCCGTTTCTCACTTATAGTGGAATTTGATATAATTAAATATGAATTCAAACATAATCTGATAAGAGACAAATTATGGGGACTTCTCTAAAATACCTCTTTCTTCATTTTTACCAAAAAATGAAATAAAACATTATTTTTCATCCAATTGGCCAGCACCACTACACATGATATAACTTTTTGCAGAAACCCCAACATCATTATCGTTTGTCTCTGATTTTTATTCAAGGACACATCAATTTAAACAACTTTAACAAAGTTGCAGCTTCTGTGAGAATTTCACGTTTAATGAAACGAGATATTATTTCAACTAAATCATACAAAAAGGGAGCCATGGGATTTGCATTTGGAGTTTGAAATTCCTTTAAGAAAGGCTGTGAAAGACATGCAACTGAGCTAAAAAATGCAAATTTTGCCAATATTTATTTATCCATGTAATTTATTATCATCCAGTATGTGAGTAGTGAAGTTATGTGGCAAGGTTCTCCTAGTATTTTAATATAATTTTTTTACATCCAGAAAAACTTCTAATGCCCTCTGAGCAACATTTGCATTTTTCACCCATCTGATTTGACAAAATTTCAACAGAAACAGATTGTTATTTGAAACTGATTGAAAGTCAGCATGTCTTGCTGGACTGTCTTTAAATAACCTATACATGAATGAAAAAATTCCATTGGGCTACTTTATTTCCTCTTTGAAGTGCTCTATGTATAACATGAAGACTGCAGGTTCCTATATTAAATAACCTTTCTCATCTTTCATTTCAACTTTAATATGTCTCAACTCTAGATATACGTTGCAGCCATTCATGGAAATTTATAACAGATTTTTTAAATTCAATTCTGCAGAACCTTCACAAAAGTTTTGAAAAACATATCCTGCAGTAGCATAATAATGAAAAACACAATTGAAAAATCCTACCTGCACTTCATTGTTTTCCTGTCAGTAGTACGTTTTGTGTTTGATCTCATTTCCACATTTAGCAATTAATATTTCAATTTTTTACCAACTTTGAGGTCAGGCTTTATGCAAATAGTTAAAAATTAAAAATATATTTTTAAAGTGTATACTCAAGTAGACCTATAAGTAGTTTACCACTGCAAAGTTTGGTGATGATTAAATATATAATGTCAATTAGAGCACTATAAGCGAGTTTTGACTGGAATCAATTCATAACCTAGCACTGGTTTGCAAATTTCAAATTTGGAAAAAATAAATTTTATTAAATTATAGCTTGTGTAGAGTAATTTATTATGAAATCTCTTTTAGGTGAAACATGTTATCAACTTTGACTTTCCAACCAGTGTATCTGATTACATTCTTCGAGCTGGAAGGGTAGGTAGGGTAGGCTCAAATCAAGGCTATATAACAAGTCTTATCGTATCTGCAGCTGGTGTATTTACTGTGCAAGAAATTGAAGTAAGTTAAATATAATTAAAATGAATTGAATTTCTTTTTAAATGGACCACACATTGTTTGGTTCTGTAATTTATTTTCAACATTTTTTCTATACATAATATATGCATTATATTGTATTAAAAGTTTAGATTTAGCATTTCATTCATACAAGGATTCAATTGTGTTCGTTTTCTAGCATTTTGATAAAATATTTATTTCAATTTTTGCTAAAAAGCAAAAGTTGTCTGGCATTTTCCATAATTTTCTTTCTTTTTAAGTTGAAATCAATTGTTTCATGTAGTTAGATGCAATTCAGTTCCAAAAATTCTTTTTTTATTTTGTTGCGAGATGTTTATTGACATAAAATTTTTAAAATTTATTTTTGTAGTTTTCAGATAAGCATTTATTTCATATGGATATTAAAAAGAATCATGGTTGACACTTAGGCAAAGAAATTTTGCAAGCATAAAATTGCTTAACATAATGCTTAACACTAGAACGACGAAAGTGGTCATTTCAACTGCATAACTACTTTGAGAAATGATTCCTCCAAAATGGCTAATCCCAGCCCATTGAAATTTTATGACTTTTCTTATTTTCTTAAAGTTATTGAAAACACTGCAGAAAATTATTCTAGGTTTCATAATAATTCAACTTGACTGCTGCCAGTCGTTCTAGGTAGTTCAAAATATCCGTCATTCTAGTGTTAAAATAAAATTGCCCCCCCCCCCCCTGTTTTAAATTTGTTACCTATTACTGAATTTGAATAGATTTCACTAAGTAAAACTATGATATACTACAGATGTTGTAATTCTATGTGGGGCCCTATCAAGGGCGAGCTGAGAACCAGGACAAGGCTCCCTAACTATAGTTTTCCCTAAACTATTTTTTTTTAGGAGGAAGGGATCCCAGAATAAAACATTTTCTTAAATGCTTTTATTTTAAGGGCCACAACTATGATCTTATTCTCCAAATTTTAAGTTTTTGAAACACTAAAATCTCTTTCCATATTTTGCTTAAGGGACTAAAATTCATAGTTACACCACTGCCGATTAGGTTTTTTTTTTTTTTTTATTCAAAAGGATAAAATCCACAGCCACATGTACTGACATCTCTACACAAACTGACTTTAAAATTGAAACAACCTGTACACTAGGTGTAAATGGGCCGACAGCATGATACAAAGATTGCTCCTGGCCACATGCTGCATATGAATCAGGATGGCAACCAGCAGTTGCTTGCTGCAAACAACTAGGTTGCCTCCGTGTAAAGCCACATTAATAGTATGTACATGTGAAACATCATTTGGGGATGCTTCCCTCTACCCCAAGCTCTGATTATGGTGCATACATTAAAGGTCGAGATTAGCGGTCGCCACATCCCCAGTGGCGACTAAGGAATTACTCTTGGCAACCGTAAAATGTAATGTCTATCGCCAAAAATGGCGACCTGCAAAATTTACATGTTTCTATATCAGAACGTCAAAAGTCTAATCTCTGTGGAGTTTCAGGAACACCCGCACGGATGAGCCTAATTCCTCTGAACCAAACCCAAATTAGACAGTCGGTAAACAAGACTGGTATCATAAAGGGTTTTTCATTGTCGCCCCCCCCCCTCGGGAGAATATTCCGTAGGTATCCTATTTATTTCTCCCCAACCCAGCCGTTAAAAGTCTTACTTGCCCATGGCGATTCAACTTAAACGATCTATTAACGAAATCGTGATCGGCCTAACTGCGATAGTCTAAAATGACTCTTTTCCTAAACAATCCCTCTGGGGAGTGAGAAAAATCTGTCAAAAATCACCACAATACTGCTACGGCTGTTAATTTATTGCACCTGCAGCCGAGAATGAGTGCTACTGCTACCACATTCCTATCTCCTTCCTCCCCGTGATCTCCGATATGTTTACTTTTGAGGCATGCCCGGGCGCAGCGCATTCTATCAATTGACCCCAACAGCACCTTACCGAAATTCGGAGTGGCCCCACTTTTACATACTGTACTAATAGAGCTTTCATCATTTTTACATTTGCCTTAAATTTTTAAACTGTTTCCGAAAGCGGAATTAAAATCGCGCATTAAAATAAAAATACCCCCGCTATTTTCAGCTTGTAAATTTATTTATTGGTTAAATATTCATAACGTATTTTGCATCATGATAAATTAAAAAAAAAATAATCCATGTACAATAGTTTTGGGTATACGCTGTAGTTGGGAATGCCAGGCGCTAATAAAAGGCGTCAACCTTCGGGATGCTTTTCGGAGCTAAATTGCCGATATTGCGACGTTATGAATTGTTCTATTTCAACTTACATATATATGTACTGTTCATTAACGATCATATAGTAAATATGAACGACGATGGCAAAAATTGCGCGTAGTTGCTTCTATGCTGCCTAGATATAATCGCAAAAAATTCGCAATTGTTAAAGTTTCGGCGCACAATAGTTTCTCCATCCGAGAAATTTCAGATTTCCTGTTATAGATGATACCTTGTTTTATGTTATTAATCTGTCATCGATGATGTAAAAAACTAAAAATGTTTGTATTCTTAAACTGCTTACCGCTTAGTTGTGTTTTCATTAGTGCCAACGGTAAACAATTATCATTTCAAAGTTAAATCGGCTCGATTTTCAACTTATCCGCGGCCAAAGTTGGTTCATGCCCCACCCCGTTGATTAGAAAATTCGAGTAAAGCAATAAAACGGCCTATGTTTTTAGCGATACAAACAGATATTTTTTAAATTCAAAAACGTCAAAATATTAAATAAAATCCAATTTCTTCAAAAGGATAAAGAATTTAGTTGTTATAAAATAAACATATTAGAGAAATTTTACAATAAAAATGGTTGCTAAGTTTATAATGTCCGATAATATAACGGGAAAAATGACCGAAATATTGGGATCGCGATAATTTTAAAATTACAGACTAAGTGATCAAAAGATAGAAACAAGAATATAGATTATTTAAAAATCGCAGAAACTCATTGGTAAAATCCCATAAATTAAAAAAAATATGAGTGGCCGGATTTCTTAATAAAAAAGGCATAAATATTAAGAGTAAATGCTTCATCAGCTGTGAAAAAAAAGATCAAAATAAGAGAATTTAAAAACTTAAGAAACAGGCATATTCAGAAATAATCTGTAATTTTGGCAAAAAATTAAAGCTGACAAAATGTTGAATAAGTAAAGTGTTATGGGAAAAAAGGAATTTAACATTGACCCCAAAAGTATTTGAATCAGCTTCATGGTAAATGAATTTTTTTAGATGACTTGGTAAACAATTATAAAACACTGAAAAATTCCTATAATAAGAAAAACTTCAGTAAGATTTAAAACAGGGTTAAACAAGAAAGATCAATCATGCATAAGCATTGATTATGAAACACTTTCCAACTGAAATGTAATTTCATTTAAAAATTTCTAAAATGTGATTCATTCAGTGGTAATATCTTTTACATTATCACAGTACTACAGTAATTTATTATACTTAAATATTTAAAACTGTATCGAAATATAAATCATCTGATTCTTTATGCAAAATCAATGAATATTTCATTCATATAACTTGTATTCCAGACTCCAGAGCTAAATAATTTTGTGTGAAAAAAATTCAGCAATTCTTATGTAATTCATCTTACAATCGCTTGAGATATTTGCATTCTGTATATGTTAAAATTAGGCTTCCTTGAAGAAATAATAAAAGTTTAGGGATCATTTAAAATCACAACTATTGTAATTGCATAGGCACGGAATTTAGATACACAGATAATATATATGTGTATGTGTATGTACTCAAAGTATTGGAATCGTGCCGAAGATCGGAACTCGAATTTTCAAAGAATCTACACGTTTTGGGACTTCTAGAACACGAAAAAACTACTTTTAGGAAGACGTCTGTGTGTGTAAGGGTGTATCTGTGTATGTTTCTGTGTGTCTGTGTGGATATTACATCCACTCTAATTGAAAAACTAATGGACCGAATTTCATACAATTTGGTAGGTATGTTTTTTGTGGGAAATCCTGATGTTCATTAGATTATAGTACGATTCGTAATAAAAGAATCTGCCTTCTTTGCGAAATGGCCGCAGACATGCCTTTATCCACTCTAGCTAAAAACTAATGAACCAAATTTAACAAAATTTGGAGTATAATATTTCAATAACCTACAAGTGATTTATATACCAAATTTAACAAAATTTTGTATATAAATCATTTGTAGGTTATTCTACTACGATTCGGGAAAAAGGAACGGGCTATTTTTGCGAAATGGCCAGCAAAAATCGTTATATATAAAAATAAAAGACTACGTGTGCTCAATTATATCAATTAAATTCCTATTTTATATGTGATTTTTGACAACAAAAAGAATAAGACTAACCCCATTACTCTAGGACTAGCCGTTCTTGAGATATTCTCATTTTTTCGCGTTTTCGCTACGCCACCTTTGACAATAAGTCCAGCTATCAAATGAGAACCAAATTTAAGTTTAACGTGTAAATTCAATGTCATTTAAAATACTTATGTTGTGCAGATAAACTCAAATTATCATTGAATAAATAAAGAGAACGAATATGAGTCTGCAGGGAAAGACATGTGCTGTCCACATCAGAATTTTTAACAATATTACACCAATGATTTATAGAAGTGAACGGGGATTATTTTCAGGCCATTTCGAAAAAAATGTATGATCTATATTTAAAGATCCATCAAATTTTTGTCGAATAAAATGTTCAACAAATTTAAGCTGTGTACCAAATTTTAACTCTCCAGGACGTAGGAAAGTGCATTTAAAATGCCATCAATTAAATTTATCATGAAGAGATATATAAAATTTTAAAAAAATGAAAAATTGTTATCTACCAAATTTATTTTAAAATATGAAGCCACTCCCATATGCAAAACGTTTAAACAAATGGAGAGATATTTATTATATAATATCTCTCTCTTTTCTTTCTGGAAGATATCCCAAAGTCAGAATTTAATTGAATTTGTTTTTTTCCCTATATTAAATAATTTTTTTAATTAAAAAACTACTTAACATATTTTACTGAATTTTTTTTTATATATTCTATGGGATAATGTGAATATTTCCTAAAAATTTCGAAGCAATTCGTGAATTTTAAATTTACTTAAAAAATGTTTGAAAAATTAGGTCCCATAGGGTTCAATGTATTTCATTTTTTCAACCCGGGTTCAATAAAAAACTAATTGGGTGATATTATTTATTTATATTCCCATAGGTCCTACAGACCGTCTGAACAACATACTAAAATTTCATTTTGATAAACTCATTTTTACGGCAGTTATCGTGCTAACGGACAGACAGACAGACAGACAGACAGACAGACAGAATGAACAAAGTCATAAACACTTTTCAACTTTGTTGTAAAGTGTTAAAAATGAGTGACAATAAATGTTTAAAATATTCAGAAAATGATAAATGAAAGATCAAAATTTTGAAAACTTTTAGGAAATGGAAAAGATGGGGATACTGACAGCGACTTGCAGAAAACTTAGATTTAGAAAAAACACCTGAAATAAAGTTTTGAAAATGTATTCAATATCCAAAATGAGAAGTTAGCAATAAATGCATGTTAACAATATTACTCATTAAAAAATAAATATATATTTATAAATTTGTGTTATCAGAAAAATTAAGTTTTGTATTTTGCCAATCTCTTAAATTTCCCCTAATTTTTACCCCACCTCCTCATCAAATAATAGATCTTAATAATAGAAACGTAGATCTATTATTTAGTTTTCCTTGTTAACATAGTAGTGTCTTTCACCTAACTGAAGTACTCGCTATCTTAAGGTATGGAGAGAAGGATCTGTTGTTTTACTTATGTCTACCATATAATAAACCTGTGAATAAGTATGGGTAATATATCTGTAAATTTTTTAATTATAAAATATTTAAACACAATTTTGCATAACATCAAACAAGTTGAAAAAAAAAATCGCACATTTTTCAGTTGTCAACAATTGGCCTCATGATGAACCTACCAGCCAGTGACTGACTGCTTTGAACCCAGGCATTGTTTACAATGGGTTTTATTCCCTCCCTTTAATTAATGTTCCTTATTATTTCCTATCAATAAGAAATGTATTAGCACTTGCATTACACATGAATATTTATAACCATCATTGTTCTTTTATGAACCCCTTATAAATATCCTCCGCCACCACCCCCCTTATATTATAAAAATTTATGTTTGTGTATATAAAATGATGCATAAGTAATTAAGTATTTCTATCTACTTTTCTGATCTTAAGTAAGCAGCCTAAATTATGAGGATTCTAACTATTATCTTCAATTTGTGCAGTTAAAAAAATTAATTTATCAAGAATATATTTTAAAGTAAGAGATATGTAATTATAAAATTTTCTGTATATTTGCAATTTTGTTTTGTTAATTTTTTTTTTTATGCTTTGAATTTAAGTTTTGAAATAGATAAATTATCTGTATCTTTTTTACTACATGTGGCCACATTATGCAATGCATTCTTTAGCTAAAATTTATAATTGTGCCCTTTCGTATGCAATGTGCTCCTTTTTTAAAGTCAGCAACCTGCCCTTTTGAAATCCTAGAATGGACCCTGTAAATATATATATATATATATATTAGAAAGAAGTAATAATAAAAATAATTAATTCAAGTAATCTTGAAATATTAACATCACCATAGAAGCAAAACCACTACCATAATGCCGATAATAGAAAAGATCAGCACCGGCTCAAATTCGGAGATTAAAAAGAATTAAATTCGTCTTCAGGTCTGAGTATTTAATTCTATTTAACCCAAACAAATGCCTGTTTCAGATTGGAAAATAGTACATTACTATAAATGTCCAAACTTGGACTAGAGGCACCATAAGATAAAAAAATGAAGATAAGAAGCATTAGGAAAATTTGTATTAACATGTGGCAGGAATCCTTCTTCTTTCACCACATGTATATGTGACCAACCTCAACAGTATAATAAATATCTAGAAGTACCGGAATGAACATGACGAAATACAACCTAGGAGGCAGTACGAACGTTCACAGCGACACTCCCAGACCCATCCAGTGAGTCAGAACAGGAGACCGGACTATTACCCGTATAAACAAAATAGAATATGTACATGCAGCAAAGATGAAAATTCTTACTAAACAAGAGATTCATAGAAGAAATGGATAAACGAAAATGCCACTATACACCATTATAAGGGCCCTCGAATCGTAGTTTCAAACTGGTTAAAGTTACACAATTTTAGCAACAATATAATTGAAAACATAGTATTAATATATCTTATTTTCAGATGTTTTTGATTTTTCCAATTTTTTTAGCTTATTTTATTACTTTTCATTATTTATTTATATAATTAATAAATAATTATTATATATATATATATATATATATATATATGCTTAGAGCAAATTGAATGTGTTCGTGGAAAAAAAAAATTGTTAGAAAATTGGGGGGGGGGGGATCAAAATAGAGTACAAAATTATGGCCACTAACATCATCAAAGTGGCCACTGAGCTTTATGAGGTCACTGGCCACTGGCTACTGTTGATTTTTTTTAATCTAAAGCCTTAGCATACATATGTTTCATAATGGAGCTTTGTCTTGAATAACTTTCAAGACAAGAAAAAGGTGCAGATTCTGATATCACTACTGTTTATTTATCCTAAAGAAGAAAGTTCTTTTTGCTTCTGAAATGGGTTAATGTCATCATCTTTTGCTTATAAACAGCTGTATGATTTTTTTTCAATGGTATTTTTTCTTTACTATTACATTTGTATAAAAATATTTTAAAAGTAAGTATATTATTCTACATTAACAAAACATTTGATTCTTTCCCATTTCTTCCAGAAAGCTGTTCGATCTTCAAAACGAATACCGAATGTGGATTCAAACATAAAAAGGAAAATACAGAAACTCTATGAATTATGAACAATTTTATGAATAAAATGTTGCTTACTTATCTATCATTAATTTGTGTAATTATATACAAGGTGTCTTGATGAAAGGTATCCAAAATAATCAAAAATTTCATTATTCCAAAATATAATTTTATATTTTGGAAAGTATTTATTTATAGATATTTCTGGTTTACACCATTATGAAGGAAAACTGTCATAGTTGTCTTTTTTTAGTTATATAATTGTCTTAAAGAATTTCAATGCTGGTAACTTTGGTGACACAATAAACATAAAAATGATCAATTATCAAAATATATGTAAGTATAGTTTATTCTACTTTACTTGAAGTATGTTCAGTGTAACTGTAGCCACAGTGTCTGTTCTGTGAACTTTTAGGTGTTGAAGGTCATTGATCTTGATCTGGTAGATAATATTTTTGACATAACCCCATAAAACAAATATCCAGTGGTGTTAAATCTGCTACTGAGCTCTTCTACAGTTACTAGTTTACAGATGCCCGTGAGTGACACTTGACAATCTTTTGAAAGATTCCCTCGGTAATGGCACAAACCAGAAGTTTATATCATAAATAATTCCCAAGATATACTTTCATATTTTTGGATACTTTTCATCTGGACAGTAAAATTACTCAAGTTTACAAGTTGCAGTAAAATTTTCCAAGTTGATCCGAAAAATAGAATAAACTGTTTGGTTGGTTTGATGTGCTTAGTAAAGTAAAAGGGTGTAAAGTATATATAAGTTAAAATATTTTACTAAATAAAGAATTTTAAACACACAAATACTTTTGTTTAGTATTATGCAGAGTATAAATTAGAAACTACTGGACATCAAATAGAAAATACAGTTAGATAATTTAACACAATTAACCACACATTAAGAGGATATTTTCCCTCCAGCCGCTTGTTTCATTTTCCCTATGTTAACCTATGGAAAATAGTTGTTCAGTTTTTAAACTTTTTTCTTGCTCTTTTTTTGCCTAGCATAGATGTTGAGAATAGTTTGTGCTCTTTTAGGAAGTCAATTAAATAATTAAAAGTATTTCTAATATTTTTGTAAAATGAACATGTTACTTTTAATTATTTAATCATTTAAAGATAAGCATAAAGATTTCTCTTTTCAGAATCTATACTTGGCAAAAAAAAAAAAAAAAAAAAAAAATCAGGAAAAAATTCTAAAAAGTAAACGAACTAGAGGTTAGGAATTATTTTCCATAGGTTAACATGGGAAAAACATATGTGCCAACTCCACTGAATTTGGCGGGAGACTCCTGATTTTTGAGTGTTTCTCCCGATTTCCCGCTTTTGAAGACACATCTCCAGATTTTAACAATTTTTTGAAAAAATCCCTACATTTAGGGATACCATCCCCAAAATTTTCCCTATGCTAAGTGCGAAATTTTTCTCTATTTGATCAAAAGTACGTCCATAAGATTACAGATGCAGACGTGAAAAACTGGATTTTGGCCGGAGACTCCGGATTTTTCATTACTTGTCCAGCCTCCGGATTACTAACGAAATTCTCCGGCTTTTTTTGTTTGAAATTTATCAATTAACCAGACGTGGTATAATTCCTCGGAAACGCCGATTTTCCTCTTTTTCAGCACCGATTTCTACCATTCCCGGGATCGTAGCAAATCTATAATAAAATGAAGGGTAATGCCAATCAAATTAACGTAGATTTACGGCCGCGTGTAATGTAAATAAGATCTCGATCGCTTATTTTATGAAAATAATAAATATACTTCTTCACAGGTTGTCTAATTCAGCATAAATCGCTAAAATGTTATTTTGTTCATTAATTTCGCATAAACACTGTGATTTCGCAATTCAGTTTTTTCTCATGAATCGTCGAGAGTATAATAGTATCTTTTCCATCCATCTCAATCTTCTACATATTGCATTTTCGATTGACTAAACTAGTTTATTTTCATATTCTGATTAATTATTATGGTTAATTTCTTAATTATTTTCGCATAAACAATGCGATTGCGCAATTGAGTTACATTGCATGGATTGCCAAGAGTACGTTAGTATCTTTTCCCATCCATCTCCATTATTTAAATGTTACATATTAGATCGACTAAACTAGCTTATTTTCATATTCTGATTAATTATTACTGTTATTTTCTTAATTATTTTTGCATAAACAGTGTGATTGCACAATTCAGTTACATCGCTAGAATTGCCGAGAGTACGTTAGTATCTTTTTCCATCCATCTCCATCATTTAAATGTTGCATATTAGATCAATTAAACTAGTTTATTTTCATATTATGGATTAAGGTTAATTATTAAGGTTAATTTTTTAATTATATTTGCATAATACAAATTTTTCTATTTTGAAAAATGGGTAGTATGAACTCTGGGAAGGGATATATTCCAAAAAGTGGTATTAAAGCAATGATTTAGGCAAATAAAATTAGTGAGGAGTGTGAACTTATTTTTAGCCACCTACGATAAATTAAAGCTAAGTTTCGCATCTCAATTTCTGATGATAACCTATATAACTTGATCATTATAAAATGTAATTTAAATGGTAAATGCTATGAGCAGCAACTAGATAGTAAATTTTTATTAAAAGCCAAATCTGCAACTTTAATAAAAAATAAAATGTAGCTATCATAAAACTAGTCTTCTTTATTTCTTGTGTATTTATAAATATGTATATAATTCAAATTTAGGGGGGGTGGGATGGAGATGAGAAAAATTCCTATTTTTCCCTAAATGTATGTTATTTTTATACTGCAACGTTTGTTATGACATTGAAACATGCGCTTTAAGAAATCTACTGAATTTTCTTCAGTGAGAGTTGGCAGGTATAGAAAAATAAAACAAGAGGCTGGAAGGAGAATAACTATTATGCATACCATACCTGCCAACATTAGAAAATAATAATCGAGTAGATAGAGCAGTAAGCATTTTTTACAGCACTCTCTGTAAGCCTGCGTGTAACCTATTCAATATCATTTATAGAGATTATATCATTTATAGATTATATATATCATTTATTGATATATATTCACATCGCACAAAAAAAAAAATGTAAGCTTTTCCCCCCAAAAAAATAACTCACTATAACACTGAAAATGCTGACTGCATGTGAAAAATAGTTTTACAAACATGGTATCAGTGGTATAAACAAATTTTTTTTACATGGTGCTCACCGACTCTCAATGATCTTAAAATAAATTTCTATTTTAGGATCAGGCTCTTATCTTTGATATCTCCTTGCATATGCCACTGCATAATATACATTCAGGGTTCGTACGCCTCCTGGAAATCCTTGAAAACTCCTGGATTTAAGATTTTTCTTATAAGGGCCCTTGAAAACTCCTTATTTTATTCATTTTAGCGCTAAACTCCTTGAAAATCGGAAAATACTCCTGGAAAATCGACATCGCGATCTTTTATCTCATAGTATGATCGATAGGTGGCGCTACCAAACTAATGATGATGCACAAATATTGATATTGGAAGTACATAGATGCTAATCGTTACGGATTTTTAATAATTCTTATGGATTTCGGAACAAAATTACGGACTACAGAAGACCCGTAAAATTACGGAAAATATCTATTTTGTTCTTTCCATTCATCCTGTAATTATTGCACATTAAATTGACAAAACTTGCATATTTCTCTATGTTGGTTTATTATTCATGTAAATATTTTAATTATTTTGACACATTTAGTATGAATGCACAATTCGGGGAATTCTCCTGTAGTCCTGGGCGTCCACAAGTATCCTTTTCCATCCATCCCCATCCTCTAAATATTAGTCATTAAATGAACTGAGTTAGCTTAATTTCACATTTTGTTTAATTATAAAGAATAATTTTTCAATTATTTTCTTATAAATAGAGGGATTGCATAATTCAGATAGTATCGCGTACATTGCCGAGCGTTGACTAGTATCTTTTTCCATCCATCTCCATCCTGTAATTATTACACATTAAATTAACAAAACTTGTTTATCTTTAGGTTTTGGTTTATTATTCATGCTAATTTTATAATTATTTTGACATATTCAATACGATTACGCAATTCATAGAGTCCTGTGAGTCCTCAAGTATCTTTTTCTATCCATCTCCATCCTCTATATATTAATCATTAAATTGACAAAATTAGCTTATTTTCACATTTTGGTTATTTATTAAGGTTAATTTTTTAATTATTTTTGCATAAATAGTGCGATTGCACAATTCAATTTGCCCAGAGAAATTTAACACTTTATCTAGAAGAATTTAATATCATCTGGTGATGAAAGCAATATTATTTGTTCACCATAATAATGTGTCAAAATGTATATTCTGTATTGTTAGAAAATATGGTGCTAATTTTAGGTTAAATTTAAGTGCAGACACATTACATTTTTTTATTATTTAAAAAAATAAGGACCATGTTAAATGTTCTTTATTTCTCATGTTTTAGGAAGAAATTATTGAAGTCTGAGCTAGAGCAGGCTAAAAATAAATAAACAACTACATTTAGTTTAAGCTAAGCATATTCTGTTTTCTATTTATTTTTTAGTTTAAGCTAAGCATTAAACTACAATTAAGGATTTTGAAATTTATTTTTTGTTTAGTAATGAAGACTAATATATATATTCATATTTTGTTTGTTTAGTTTATTTGAACATTTCATATAAAAAAATATATAAAAAAAATTGAAATGTTTGATCAAATATTTTTCTGATTATCATTGCAAACAAATTTTTTATCGCAAATTTAACCACTCTAGTCATTATTGAAAATTTCCTGCCTAGATTAGAAACTATAAGCAGCCATTATTCATATAAATATTGTGAAAATACAAAGTAACATTATACAGCAATATAAAGCAAATGTGAGCAGTGACATTGTTGAGGGAGGAATCCCCCTCCCCAAGAACCCCTTGAGTTTCAAAGAAATTATATATGCAAAAATGGAAAACAAAATAATTGGTTACCAACCATGCCGACCAAGTTGATGCTGGATTCATTTAAAAAATTTTAAAAGACTTGGTTAAGAAGAAATTTGCTAATGAACCCTGTTTCATTACTGATATTTAATAAATTATGGAGTGGAAATTGGCAAACTTTTCCCTTATTGGTGCATTATAATGTAATTCAAGATAAATTTTAGTATGGCCGGAATGGTGTAGTTGGTATAAAACTAAGTGACGTGGCTGAAAGAGAAACATCTATAGAATCTTGGTTTTGCTTCTACATTTAATGTTTAGAAAAACTCCTGGAAAAATGCTCGAACCCTTCTGGAAAACTCCTGGAAATAGGTTCTTGTAAAAGAGTATGAACCCTGTACATTTTAATTTAATATCATAAATAAAATATAATGTAACTATAGCTGGCACTATAAAAAATTTAAAAACATTGGTAACACAAAGAAAAAAAATATATGTAGCAAATTTCTGTTCAATTTAAAATCTGTAAAAAGTAATATAAAAGGTTTTTTAAAAGTTTAATAATCTTAATATTTTAAAGATACTGGTGCATGCTGCCAGACACTGAAACATTTAATAAGGCAACAAAAGGTGTTTAGTTCTTTAACTGTAATTTAGTGCAATTCAATGAAGATGGGTAGAAAATTACTTTGGGGACTATTGCCTAGAAAATAAGGGAATAAAAATTTCATTGCACAATCACTCCTTTTGAGTATGTTTTAAGTAAATAATTCTTCGTAATTATGTAAACTACAAAGATATGAAAGTTCTGTTTATCTTATTTGAAGAATGGATGAAAAAAGATGTTTTAACATTACACAGGAATTTAATCTATACACGCAAAATCGCCTATAAAAATATTTTACAAAAATAATAAAACATATAACAAAAAATGACCATTGTGCATTTTTACTTTCCTTGTATACATAGTATAATATATAAGGAAAGTATTGTGATGGATTCAAATTCATTGTTTTCGATGGGAGAGCACGTTTCAAGCATCTCTGAACACAAATAAGATATTTTTGAAATGATATCTGTGTGCGTCTGTGGAGATGATACCTTATGAACGAATAAAAATGATCCGAATAAAATTTGGTACAAAAATCACAATTGGTGAATACCGGGAGGTATTCACCAATGAAAAAGGATGAAAACCAATGAAAAAGGATGTTTCAACATTGCCCAGGAATGTAATCCATACATGCGAAATCACATTTAATTGAAACAGTATCTATCAAGTAAAAATGATACAATTTAGTGTTGCTGCTAGGTCTATTAAAATTCCTTATGTAATTAAAAAAATATTGGCAAAAATTGGGAAACCAAGCAAAATCATTAAAAACCGGAAGTTGGCAGTTGTGCTATATGCATACATTCTTAAAGCTAAAAGCCAAATTTACAATAAAGGTTCTCCTTCCCCCCAGAAAAAAAAAAACAATCAAAAGGGATGTATGTCAATTTTCATGTTATAGCTCATGTTGAATGCAATATGTGTAATGTAACAAATTAGGTAATATTTTAGTAAAAATCACGAGATATAAATTTAAAAATTGATTGATTTCTGGCATTTTCATATTTTAAAATGGTGCAAACATTTTCATTTGCACAAATTCAAAATTTGAATCAATATAAAGGCATGTTAGAAAACATTGAAAAAAGAGTTATAGCTTTATATTTTTTTCAAATTTAAGAAAAATGATAATGAATTAGCATGTGAAATTAATGTGTATATAAAAAACATATTTTCGTTTCTGGCTAAAAAAAATATTGTTATAGCAGATTTTTAATAAATTTTTCTCAAGTTAGGTTTAAGTCTAAAAAGTATCATCCCTTTGAAAAGTCTGCAAGGTTAGGCATGTTACATTTATTACTAAGATTATCAGGGAATGATGTCGTCTGCAAAAGGTTAGGAAAAACAAAGTTAATTTATTGAGACTTCACTAAATGAAAATAAAATCACAAAAACCAAAAATTCTTTTACCCTATAAGTAAAATTTACTAAATTAATTGCTATATTAGCAAGTTTTTATCTGATTTAATCTGAATTTTCAGAGCACCCATAATATTGAAAACATTCTATGTTTCAAAAATTGAAATTTTATTTTTCAAATTCATGAATTAACTTTTAAACTAGTTTGAATTTTAAAATAAAATGACAAAGTATGTCATATCAGGAGTTCAGCTAACTCTGTACCAATTTTTTCGGCCATCTGAAGCTTAGATTGTGTGCTACATAATACATAAATCACACACAGACAGACAGACAAACATCTTTTATTGTGCAAGATTTAGCTTACTGCTAAATTTGCTATTGATTTAGACCTAAAATCAATCAAAAGAACATAAAATACAACTGTATTTCTTGTTCAAAAAAAATGCAAAGATGCCACTATATTGCTTTGAATGTTGTTTACTGAACATGCAAATTTTATGCTGATTCAAATTTTGAAAATTGTTTAATTTTAAAATACAGGAGTAGGTGACTATGATGAATCAATATTCAATTGTTAAATTTCATCTCTAGATTTTTCTAAATATTATTAAATATCCGTATAAAGTTTAATATGATGTTTAACATGATCATATAACGCTTAATATGATTTATTATGAACTGCAACAAAATTTAAATTTAGCCACATAGCTGCGTAAAGCACCTTAATAAATGGTTTAATTTCCAATCTAAAGTAATTATAAATTATATTTTTAATGTACACAGGGAAATTCATTATTTACAGCACTGGGTTGAGAAATTTAGTGTTAACAATCTTATACTTTGGTCATTGTTTAAAATAATTTTACATTCATTAGTTTATATCACACAACAAAACATGCTTATCACTCATTTATACTTTGATTCAGAAATATGAATTGGTCAACATATTTTGGTTTGATAGACTTTCGCTTATCTGCAAAAATTCTGCCTTTCTTTAAAAATACTCTTTCTGGTGGAATAGAAGTAGCAGGAATACACAAAATTTGCCTGGCTATTTTAGAAAGAATAGGAAATTGTGCCTGCCCTTGAGTTTTCCACCACAAGAATGGGTTTTTCTTTCGATCGAGAAGAGGCTCTTCTAAATAATGCTTAATTTCACTATTTATAATATCATCAGTTCTCGATGAAGCTTTCTTGGGTGTCGCCTTCCTTTCAAAACCTTCCCATAAGCTATCTGTATAAGAAGGTACATCTTTTCTATCTTTTACCAAATGTTCTAACATGGAACTATTTATTGCTTCCTTACTTGCTTCAGTAGTAAGTTCTTGAATTGCAGCTTCAACTGCCGTTTCTGACTGAAAAGCAATGTTTTTAAATCTAGGATCTAAAACAGTAGCCATTGCTAATAGCAAATTATGCTCAACCTGACCAAGTCGTTTTCGCAATTGGGCCAAAATGTCTTTTCTCACTCTTTCTATGCTATTTAAAGTTAGAGTATTGCAATTGTTTACAAGGGAATTCAGTCCTAATGTAACTGGAATTACCTTAGAGGCAAATTGATATGGTTCATTACATAATTCTAATATAACAACTTCAAAAGCTTTTAACAAACTTATAGTTTCATCAATAGCAGTCCAATCATTCTTTGTAAGTATTTCAACTGATGTTGTAAAATTATTAAGAATTTTAATCAGCACATTTTTTAACGTTGCAATTCGCTGTAGCATGTAAAATGTGCTAATCCATTCCGCTGGATTATCTTTCTTCATTTTTAAGGGATATTTTACATCTGTGGCAGCATTAATGTCTATAACTTGGGCTTGAGCATGTTGCATTTTCAAATTTTTGTCATGCATCTGTGCTTCAAGCAATTGTTGCTTAGCAGAGTCGTTTGTTCGAACAAAAGTCACAACTTTACGACACTTTTCAACAAGTGCTATAAGATCATTTGAAGAGTCTAAAGAAGACCGAATAGTGTCATTTAATATGTGAGCAAAACAAGTAATACATTTCCATCCTGTCAGCTTTGAAGCTTTTGAAAGTGAGTCTGTGCCATCAGACACAATAGACATAACATCTAGTGATAAATCCCATTGTGATACACTTGTTACAATGTGGGTCATCAAATGCTCTGGAATAGGTTCAGCAGTGCTAAAAGTGTTTAATACATAGTTCCTGTAGCGAAAATCATTTGTTACGAAATGAGCAGAAATGGTAATAAAATTGATATCATCATAACCAGCCCATAACTCTACTGAAATATGAACTTTCTCAGCTTCTTTTAGAAAATTCTGTACCTTCTTATATTCAGTATAATACTTTTTAGGAATATGTTCAATATAAAATTCTTTAATAGAAGGAATTTTATATGTAGGATCAAAAGCACTTATAGTTTTCTTAAATCCACTTCCTTCTAAAATATTAATAGGTAACATGTCTACAAGCACCATTTCTATAATTTTGTCAGTAGTATTAACTTTCTTTGGAACAATAGTTAGACTAGGTGATTTTTCAATTGATATTGAAGGCATGATACTTATAGTTGGATTCCTTGATCTTTTCTTTTCCAATAAACTTGGTTTGGGAAGCTTATTTGATAAATACTGGTATTTAATATTATTTGCTTGCTTACTTTTTACTACATCACCTTCAGCTGGATGGTACCGTGACAGATGATACACTAGATTAGTAGGAGTTCCACAGTAGGATATAACTTTTTGGCAAATCTAGAAATATAAAATATATTTTAGGTAACAATCTTATACAGCTAAACATTTTAAAAAGTATTACAAGCATGACATGAATCAACTAATGCTAGTTACGTTTTTGCAATATTTTCCAAATGTGATTCCATAAGAAAATATCTACAAGTCTGTAGGCCTATATTATCTGTATACATAAAAGCAAGGGTGACTGTTAAAAAATTTCCATCCCCCAAATAACACAAAGTGAAAATACATATATCTAACATAATTTACTTTTATTAATTTATATTAATGCATATATCTAACATAAGTTTGATTTAATAGAATGCACTACCAATTTATCATAAATAACTACTAATAAAGCAATTAACATTATATAATGAACAGTAATAAAATTTCCAGTTTATAATCACCCCAGTACAAGTCCTCACTTACTGACTCATCCCTAACCCCCAAGTTAAAAACCTTAATATTTACATGAATTATAACAGATACTCATAACCCATCCCCAAGGTAGTAAGAAGGGATGAGGTAATAACACTCAGTGATTCATCACTAAATCTCTCAAAACCCCTTGAGCTAGAAACTATAATACTATGTTTTAGTAGTTTCTAACTAAATTTTACATGAGTGTACTTAACCATGCTTCACAGGTATAACCACTAAAAACATATACTTGTAACCCACTTCCAGCTGATAGGTGATAGGGTATGCACTATAATTGTGCTTGGGAGCAGAACAGAAAACTTTACTAAGAACTTTACTAAGCTATCTGCTATTCAAAATCAATAAGAATAAAGATTTCGTTTTCTGCAAGTGTTATAACTGGGCACTATTTCAATATGAAAATGTACATAGAAATGGGAAATTATACGTTAGAAATTAATCAATGATTTTTATTAAAATCAGATATACATTTCTAACTCATTTTCCCCCTTCAAATAAATATTAAAAAGACTTCAGGAAAAATCAGTTAAAATCACTTTCGTTGCCAAAATTTATTTAAATTTTATATTATTGTTTTTGAAAAATTTATTCTATTAATATATGGATGACCAACTTACGATATTGTATTATTTTTTAAAATAATAATATCTTAATGTATATGTTGGGTATATTCCTCAGTAAATTGAGAATATGTCAGTCTAGGAGAAATGTCATATAGCAAATCAAGGAACATTTTAAGAATAAGAAATAAGATTGGAATTAAATTGCTTTCTCTAATATGAAAATAATGAAAATAGATAAGTCAGTGAAAGATAATTATGAAACGAGACAGAATTCTTAAATCGAAAGAAAATCGTTCAGAAGAAAAAAAAAAGCTTAGGAACAACAAAAGTTAATTATTGAGCATTCTGATTTTTAATAATGTGCCTCGGCTTTCATAGTTTCCACAATTGGGGGAAATTTCTTTAGAGATTCACCATTATTGTGGTACACTAGTCGCTACAAGCATCCACTGGCAGGCCCAAAGGCAGTTTGAATATATTATCACTTTTAACACAGCTACTTTGAATAAAATTTTATCCACTTGACACACTATGCAAAACAATCTATATATATAAAGAAGAAAAGTGTGTATGTATGATCCACCATAACTGGAGAACGGCTGAACCGAATTTCATGAAATTTGTCTTGGTAGTCTTGATATCACCCCATAAAAAACATAGGCCATGTTTAGAGTTTCTACGACCAATGGTTCTCAAGATATTAGTGAGAAACGACACTTTTTCCTAGGAGTTCTACTCTCTAATGCCATAATTCATAATGAAAAAGGTTGGACATTGTTGGTTTAAAACATGAAAGTCAGTTGAATCTCTGAGTTTTGTGGGAGTTTATTGAACGTATTAGACACTTTTGAAAATCGCAGGTTTGAGATATGAATTTAAATGGAAACTTTCACCATGGCTTATTTCTCACAGGCTTACTCAACACTGAGTTTTGTGGGAGTTTATTGAACGCATTAGACAATTTTGAAAATCGCAGGTTTGAGATAAGAATTTAAATGGAAATTTTCACCATGGTTTATTACTCAAAGGCTTACTCAACACTGAGTTTTGTGGGTTTATTGAACGTATTAGACACCTCTGAAAATCACAGGTTTGAGATATGAATTTAAATGGAAACTATCACCATGGTTTATTTCTCACAGGCTTACTCAACAACGAAAAGTATTAAGAAATCACAAGAAAGATCAATCATGCATAAAGCATTGATTATGAAACACTTTCCAACTTTAATTGTATTTAAACATCTCTAAAATGCGATACATTGAGTGGTAATATATCACAATCGGCCCTATATATTCCGGTGTAATTTTTATCATAGTTTTGCATGGTAAATCCCGAGCAACGCCGGGTAATCGCTGCTGGTATACAATAAAATCTCAGTCATAACAGCTTTCTCAATATACCAAGGCTTTAAAATTACAAGAAATAATGCTAGAGACTGTGTAAAGATATATAGCTGTCAATATGTGTAAAATTAAAGTAGGGATATGATTGTAATGCTTCTAGTAAACTGTTCCTAGCGATATTTGAAGGAGTAGCACCAGTAAGAAATAATGCAAACTGGTATTACCCCATCCATGGCTCCACTCAATAACACACTTTCTAACAGCCTGCCCAATAAGGGAGAAAAGCGGGATCATATTTTGATTCCGTCTCCATCCAGAAAATGTAGACGCTGCATCATTATCCCATTTTTTCACAATGGAAAATGTTTCCTTTTAACAAAATGTCAACAGTAAATTGCATTGGTAAATTAAAATACAAATGTAAATTAATATACCAACTCATGCTGGGGATTAATATACCAATACTATTTGCTGGGGAGGTTGAGTGCTCGGCGTTTTAATTTAGAAATAGCTTTACTGTTATTACAAGTGAGATTTATATTTGAATTCGCTCTTATTCTTTTGATGAGTAAAATAGTATGATGTAGCATAAAAATGCAAAAAGTGCATGACATGCATGAAATTTTAAAATGTTACCGATGTAAGATAAATACATACAAGATACGCATTTTAAATGTTTTCATATTTCTAAATTAATCAACCTTTGCAACCATCATATTAAATATGCAGATATGAATTAGAATATTATAAGCAAGTGACAAAAAAGATATATCAGTTTTGTAAATATAAACAGCTAGAACTAGCAAAATTGAACAATTCAAGAGTGCACTGGAAATGAGAGAAAAATAAATTTGGAATGTAACAAGCTTAGTTGAAAATCTCTAATCAACAATGTCCTTAAACAATTTTGTATATTAATTATTGACAAATACTATACTATGAAAACTTAATATCTTATAGTCAGGGGTGCAAAATATGTTGGATCGAGGATCCTGGGAAATTAGAGCAGGTTTGGGGAAATTTCCAGCAGAAAACCTTTTTTTTTTCAAAGTGGCTATGTCCACACAAAGCTAGTGTTTCCAATATTTTCAAGCAAAACTGCAACTATTGCCAAATGTGGCAATTGTATCGTTAATATGTATGTTTTTTATTTTTCATAGTATTTTTTATGTTTACTGTTAGCACAAAAATAGTGTTGCTTCAAAAATAATCGCTATCTGTTGCGGGATACTATTTTAGAACTTGACACCCATATTTTGAAATAAAATACGACCTTTAAATAGTTAAATAAAAGCCCAGTTTCCGAGTCGCCGTCCGTCTGATGTCTAGAACGCCAAGCTTGTACGCTGATGGTACCGTGTTCTGTCCCCGCAGAAACTGCATCCCTTTTTTTTCCGTGATTTTGATATATTATTCTGTTTTTCACAGAGTACTGTTATCTGAGACGGGATCCATTGCTCCCCAACACTGTTTTTTTATTTTTACTGTCAAAAATTTTAATTTAAAAGTGTTTTTTACAAATTTCATAGACTTTTTCCTGTTTCGACCAAACCTCGTAACCGCAACAGTAAATTCCCCCAAAATCACAATTTTGAAAGCTTGTTACGGAATGCAACTTGGAGACATTTGTTGACTTGTGAATGTAAACGTGTTGATTTATAATGTCTACTTTTTAAAGTAAGCAAGGAGTGAACTGTGCATATTGCGAATGGCGCGGTAGACGCAACAAACTCTTAAACCACGTGTCTAGCAAACATCCCATGGAAAAACCTAGAACTAAGGATCAAGGGAGTATTTCAGGTTTTTTGAAACGTAAAATGTGCGATCAGGGAAAAAACAGAACTGAAGATATTATTTCTGATACTATGATTGATAATGATGGGCCTTGTAGCAGTACTGATGAATCTGCGAAAAGAATAAAAGGAATTGATAAAGATCAACCATTGGGTCAGTGCCCCCCCCCCCCTTTGAGCTTTATGATTTCATTGATAAATCATAGGAATATGAGAGTATTTTTTTTTTGGGGGGGGGGGGGGTAGAGGCAGTGAAATTATTAGTTTATTTCGGATAAAAGAATGGGAGTAACTAACGAGTATTTTGTATTCAGATTTGTATAAAAAATATACATCAATTGAAAATAAATATTTCTTTTATTCCTAAAAAAAGTAGATTTTTGTGTTGAATAGGTGATTTTTAGTGAATTTTTTTCGAGAGTTAGGCTTAGCGCAAAAAAAATGCCGTCCCCTGGAATCAGTTCGGAAGCGAAGTGCTCCGTCCTTTGGGTCGCGGTAGTTCCGGAATGCCGTCGTCACGAAAGGGTTAATGAACAATTATCGAGCATATATAATGTAATAGCTATACTAACCAACAAAGTTGAATTGTTGAAAACAAACAAACCTGAAGCTGAGATTAAAAATCTACAGTATAATGAAGAAATTAATGAGTTGCCTGACTATACTGGTTCTTGTAATTTTGAAGATGAAGAATTTAAAGCTAAAATTAAATTTATTAGAGTAAGTAAGTCAATTCCAGAAATTTGCAAGTTTATGCCATGTTTAGAAGGGGGAATTGAAACAGTGCAATGCTCTCCATGTATAGAAAACTACAAAAGCATACCTAAGGAGGTAGCCATTCTGAAAACGAAATCTTTTGGCATTTTTGATCTTCCAAGTGAAGAGCAATTGCTACAACTAAATCTAAGTGTTGAGTTTCGAAATTTAAAAGGTCATCTTATTAGACATTTACAGTCAAAGGCACACCACTGGTGTGTTAATTTTTCTGAAGCTATGGAAAAGAAAAATGTTCTAATGAAAATGGAACATGGAAAAGTGGGACTCTGTGTTGCAAGAGCTGCCTACAGTGCTGTAAAAAAAGGCAAGGGGGGGGGGGGGGGTAAGTTTTTGGAACGTTTATTAAGTTTGAACTGCCTAAATGATGCTGATATTGGTGAACTTAATCACAGCAGAGAATTTTTTAGGGCTTTTAGAAAAAACATATTTTTTACCATGCAAAGCAAAATACGTGAATTTTTAAGTATAATCAATCCAGTAACTAAGCATCTTTCTCTTGTGTCTATTACAGCAGATAAGATTACAAAATTACACAGAACATATCAAATAACTTGCGTGATCACTCTTATAGATGGTGTTCAGATTTGTATTTTGGTTGACATTTCTCCATGTGGTACCTCATACAAGGGGGATGTTTTTGTTGGAAAACTGCAAAATGCTCTTGAAAGTTCACATATGCAAGTAAAAGAGCAGTTAAATGGTATGGCATTCGATGAACAGTATTTTGATCTTAGTGTTGATAAAAAACTGGCTAGCCTTTGTGAAAATTTAAACCATGATTTTCTACTTCCTATGTGGGACATAGCCCATAGGTTAGAATGTGTATGGAGTGATATTTGTGAAGTACAATCCTTAATGTGGATATATAATCAAACCCAAGTTATAGGTAATTTAATGAAAACTTATAATTGGCGCATTGGATATGAAGAATTAATTGAATTAGCTAAAAAAAATGAAACAGCCTTTCTGAATCCTAAATCTTTTCAGGACACTCGTTTTGTGCAAAGTTAAGTCAGAGTATATAGAACATTCCAAAGAGATTTTCAGCTTTTTTTTACTGATCTTTAAAAGAAACTCACCAAGTGTATACAAAACAGTCATAATACAAATGCCAAAAAATACTCATCGGCATTGAGTAAGTTTTCGAAACCCAATTTTATATTTCAAGTACTTGGAACGATTGACATCCTTGAGGTTTTAACAAAATTGAGCTGCATTTGTCAGAATGTAAATGCTTGTATTTGGACAAATTTTGACCATTTTGTCTCTGTAAAGAGCATTCTTAATGACATGATCATAGAATTAGAAAGTGGTATATTGTTAGAAGGAAATTTTCCATCCATCGTAAAAGACTTGAATTCATTAACAAAAAATATTTATCAGAATTGTTTACTGATTAATGACAACTCAGAACATTGTTCAAGCCCTTCACAGACTCTTCAGGATAACCAGGCATCTGTTGAAGATGAATGCAATTTCAAAGGTGATAGGAAGAAGTTGGAAATACTATGCAAAACACTATTGGAAAAATTAGAAGATAGAATACAAGAACCTACAATTGTGAAACATATGCGGCTATGTTTCAGTAGTAAATATTTGGCAAATACTGCAGATTCTGAAAACAATTCAGAGGAGGAAATTCAAAACTCGTTATAAAAACTTATTGACTGGGTTAATGAAAATAGAAAACTCACATTAAATGCTGATGCAATTCAGTTACAATTTAAAACCTTGAAAAACAACATCTTAAGCACAGAGTTTTTCAAAAACGTTGAGGGCATGGAAGAAAAACCTAATTTGATGATTCGATATAACCATATCATAAAAGAAGCCTTTACAAATGAAATTGTTTACCACAACATTCCCGAAATCTTGTGTGTTTTGGAGAACTGCCTGAAAATTTGCAGTGAAGCAGTTTGCGAATCTATTGAATCTGTTATAGGCAATCAATCATCTTCATAATTGACATATTAAATATGACAGTCTTTTCCAAGAAGTCTTTATTTCTTGGAATGGACCTCCAGTACACAATGCTTCTGGACCTTTAAAAAATCTTTAGACAGACATTTTGATGGAGAAAAATATCACTTCACAAGATTTTCTTCTATGTCTCATTTGAAAATTTACAAGACATCGAAACTCATCGACAAACTCCATAAGGAAATTGGAAGGCTGCCATTTCTTGGGGACCAGTAAATTTTTTATAAGGTCTATATAATTAATTAAATACTGTGATAAAATAGATAATAGATAAAATGTGTGATTAATTTTTATAACTGGAGTAATTTTCTTTAACCCTTCCATACAATTTTGTATAGGCCTATTAGAGCGTTATAATTTTGGGGGAAATTTTTCCAGTAAAATGTATGTTCTGGGGAAATTTGGGGTTCCGAACATTTTTTGCACCCCTGCTTATAGTTACAATATGCTAAAAATCTACTAGAAATATTATCAATCAGTTCTGTAAAAAAGATTCTCATGTAACAAGTGATTACCAAAGTGAAATTTGATTTATTCCTTCTAAAACTCTCAAATATGCAAGCGGATGCTTCACCATATTGATGCCGAGATTTACTTCACTTACTAACTACTATTGATGACGAAGGCTACTTCACTTACTAACTAGTAACTACTAAGTCTAAATAGTCATTAGTCATTATTAGTGTATTTCTTCATCCTGATTTTGGTTAAAGTTAGGTGAATGTTAAGTTATTTATGAAAAAATAGCTCAAATTATTAGCATTACAAAAAGTTAATATTTTCTGCAAAAATAACACTTTACTTGACTCAAAATGGCGGATCCATTCACAACCATCATATTTGCCACGTCATTGAGAAATGTCACGTCTCACATCCAATCATTCTCGTTTCCAAAAGGAAAAGCAATAGCCACACCTTCTGAAAGGCTAGTTTTCACAAGACCATTACACGCGACGATCAGCCCAGATGTTTCATGCTATCGTTATTCACTTCATAGGCTTGAATATTTGAGTCTACGATACTTTCTTATATCATGTTGCTTAGAAATGCAATTAAATTAAATCTGTCTGTTAATTTTAATTATTATTCTTTCGATTTGAATAATATAAAAATATATTTTAAAAAAGAACGGTTTGATTTTTCTTTTTATTATATTAATTGTGGACTACACACATCACTTTCATTTATTTTGGCAAAGAGTTTTAAACTTTTATATTGTGTTTAGCTAATAAATTCAACTATCCGATTGTTGAAACAGAAAAGAGTAGAACGGGTATATCTTCTAATACAATTTTAATATATAATTTTTAAATATATTTTAGAAAAGAATGGTTTGATTTTTCTTTTAATTATATTAATTGCAGACTGCGTACATCAATTTCATTTATTTTGATAAAGAGATTTTAAGCTGTAATATTGTGATTAGCTAATAAACTCGGGTATATCTTCTAATACAATTTTAGTGTTTTCATTTAGTATATACAAACGGGATCAGGATGTTTTATTCTTCAGATCTGCAAATTCAGAGGTGCGAATTAGGCAGAATGTCGCTAACTTGGCAACTTTTCTTAAACTTTGCCAAATTGATGGAAATGTCGCCAAATTGATAAAAACGACACAAATCAATGAAATCAAATGTGTTTTTTTAGAAGAGAGCACTGAAATGATGTTTCGGTAGCATTTGTTGGTCAGTCCATCTATCCTACTTAGTAACACATTTAGCAAAATTTTAAAATATCACCAAATTGATAAAAATGTTTGTAAATCTATAAAAATATCATATTGATAAAATTGAGCTTAATAAATGAAATTCATTGTGTTTTTTTAGGGAATAGTATTGTGATGATAATGTTTCATCAATTTGTCGTAAAATGGGACTATCCCACTACAGTCCCACTTGATGATAAATTTGGCAATTTTTTAAATTATAGCTGAATTGACGAAAATGACACCAAACCTTCCATGAAGATAGCATTATTCAGACGATATGATTTCCATCAATTTATTTGATGGCAAATGATATCATGTCGTTTAGCAATGGATGTAAATCCAATGTGTTATGCGGCATGCGATTTTTATTAAATCTTCTCCGATTTGAATAATATATATATATATATAAAATAAATTTCACTGACATTGTATTTTTGACTGGATAATATCAATTACGGTCTTCAGGTTTACACATTATTATTATTGATATTTTTGGGGATTATTGATATTTTCAAGTTATTATGCCATTGTTTTAATATGACAAAAATTATTTAAACTCATATATTGTACGCTGTACGAGTAATCTTCTACAAACGCACGGGTATATCTTCTAATCTATAAAAATATAAGTAGTACAGGTATATTGGCATATATTTTGATACATATTATTAGCATATATTGGAATCAATTATGACCTTCTGGTATTAAGATTATGGGGATTATTGATATTTTCAATTTATTACGTCATCTGTTTTATTTTGGCAAATATTTTTGAGACTCATATTGTAGTACAGGTAATCTTCTACTAACACACTGGCATATTTTCTAATCTGTGACAATATAAGTATTAGTACGAGGATATATATATATATATATAAATATATATTCTCATATAATTTTAGTACTTCCATTCTGGCATATATTGAAGTCAATTACGGGTTTATTGATATTTTCAATTTATACATGTAATGTTCTTATACAGGTTATATCTTCTAATATTCACATAAGTAGTATGGGTCCCATACAATTTTAATGCTTTCATTTTGCATATATTGATTCAATTCCTTTATTGCTTTGTAAATTTGCTTACAAAAGAGGCCAGGATGTTTTATTCTTCAGATCTGCCCGTGAAGATAATTTTGTATAGCGAGAACAGAGATTCTTAAAACTTATTTTTAGGAGAATTGCATTAAATATTTTAATAGAATATTTTGATTAAAAATGTCATTTACTATACTATAGGAATTTACACATGATTGTGAATTTTAAGTTTCTTTATATTACATACTCCACACGAAGAAAGGGTATGCTGCTAATGTTTAAATAATTCCTTAAACTAGATCTCAAACTGGGGAGGCTAAGCTTTTTAATCAAGCCACTGGTATTCAGTGAATAACCATTGCATAAATGTAAAGATTCTGACGATTTAAAAATCCATTATCTACTCACATAATGGATTATATTTACAATCAGGACTTTTAGTTTTTTCACAATTTATTTTTTATTTTTCAATTTTTTTACAAAGTGAGCATTGAGATTTATTTGTAAAGCAACAGAAAAAATAATTTGTTTGTTTCTAAAGAAAGCATTTTTATTTTATTATACAGAGTAATATTCTTAATCTGAATTTTTAGTGAAAAGCACATTTTACAACATTCTACACATATCCAAACAGTTTTCGTAAAGTGCTCTGTATATGTGAGGTGTGTTGTGTACACTATTGAATATAACTATTGAGCAAATATGTACCTATTACTATTAAATTTTATGTGTGTACGTCATGTAAAGGACTGGAACAAAACAGAATTACTTGTAATTCATAACGACTAACACAAATTATTCGACGTTCAAATATTTAAGATTTTCATAACAATTATTCCATCAAAAATAAATTTTGCAACATAACTTTTCATAGTGCATATTATTTTTTTTATGTAATCATGAAACATTTCATTTTCTAGCACTTATATATATATATACAGTGGGTGACCTTATATCTGCACTGCTTTGGACCAGACGCTTGTGCAGATTTCAGGATTTTGCGGATTTTAAGGATTAAAAAAAAAAAAAAAAAAAAAAAAAAAAAAAAAAATTACTACTACAACTTACTTTGTTGAAATAATCATATGGACGGCTTATGCACATTAAATAAATACACATACATACACACGTCACATAATAAAAACAGACATATTTTAGTCAAATTTACACAAGAATTTAATGATATACACTAAATGATACATTTTAATGATATGTACTAAATTTGAATTCAGTAAAAATATTTTGTTTAATCTATGTCATTTTATGTCTATCTTGTAATTTTGCGAACATTGACACAATGGTTGGTTATTTCAAAACTTTAAATTTTTCATTGTGTAACTTTTGTTGCAGTCTGTATATAGTCATTCTTTCTTGTAGTGTAATACAACTTTGTTTTTCTAAAAATTTCAGATACTGATCTCTAAATTCTATTCCTTTGTTAAATGTGATTTTTTCTTCTTCACAATCTGATTCTGTATCTGAACCACTTTGTTCAGATTCTACATTTGCTACGATTTCATTATCTGTAATCATTTGTTTACTGGTAGATTTTTCTTTATCAAACCAATCTTCAATAGCATCTTAGCTTAGAATACATCTGAATTTACTTTCTTTGCATAGGAAAGCAATTCTGAAGATTTTTCCTTTGTTTCAGTCATTCTAAGACCTTCAAAGTCATTGATCTCATCCTCATCGCTATCAAAAAATAATGAAGGCCATACATTGTGCTATCCATTCTTTAAAGTCTCTTTCGTAACAGAATTCCATGCTTCAGTGAGCATACATACCTCGTCTTTTAGATCAAACTTTTTTTGAAAAATTTTAGGTGAATCAAAAGATGGATCAGCATTTAAAAGTTGTCTGAGGAAATTTGTTTTCTACTGACATTTCAAGCTGTTTATTATTCCTTGATCCATTGGTTGAATTGAAGAGGTTGTATTTGGAGGTAAAAGGAGGCATTGTATATTCTTAAAATTTAAAATCTTGACATCTGGTTGAGCACGACAATTATCCATCAGTAATACAATTTTGCAATTATCTGGCAAACCTATTTCTCTACAATGCCCTCTCACTTCTTTTACAAAATCATTATTTTTGAACCAATCTATTGTGATTTCTCTGGTCATCCAGGTCATTTTATTATAGGTATAAATTACAGGTAAAGAAGTAATGTTTTTGAAAGCTCGAGGATGGGCACTTCTACCTACTACAAAAGGTGTACATTCATGAGTTTCAGTTGCATTACTGTAGAGCCTAACTGTGACTCTTTCTTTTGATTCTTTTATGCTATCTGGTGAATTTTCGTCACATGCTGCTAGTGTCTTACGTGGAAGACAATGCCAAAAGAGTGCAGTTTTATCTAAATTATAAATCCACTCCAGACAAATTTTCTTCTGAAACCATCTTACAGAATTCGTCAATAAATTCTTCCGCAGCATCTTTATCTGCAGAAATTTTCTCCCCACAGGCTTTTAAATATCGTATTCCATGTCTTTTTTTAAATTGTCTTAACCATGCAACAGAAAAGTCACACTTCTCTTTAATTTTTAAATCCTTGTGGATTTGTTTATCTTTTCCTCAGCAATCCTGAGATTGGCATCCCTTCGCTGCGTCTTTGCTGAAACCATTCATAAATTATAGCATCAAAACTAGCACAGCAAGCTGCATGTAGAGTCTTCCGGTTAGCAATTCCTTTATTAGTATTACTTTTAGTGTAAAATTTCAAATATTTTCCTTATTTTTCTTTATCTCATATACTGTTCTAATACCGATTCCATTAGAACTAGATATATGACTCGGAGTTGCTCCATTATCCAGATTTTGCAGGATCTCAACCTTTTTCAAAATTGTTAAAACAACATGCTTTCTTTTGGGATTTTTAGTTTCAATATCATCAGCATTTCTTTTTTTACTCAACTCTTCATTACATGAATTAATCAGTATAGCAGAGAAATTGTACTCATATAAGCACAGAAGTTAATCAGTATAACATACAATTGTTAGCACTGATAAACATTACCACATGCTTGTGTTCCCAGATGTATGAAATGTTTTTTTCCCAAGTCATGAATAAAATGAACAAAATTAAAATAAAATTCAAATATCTGGCGATAAAAGCATTTACAATTTACAATTTTTCAGCATTTATTTACTGCATTTTTTTAAAAGCTGAACTGTAAAGTTAACTGTTTACACTACTTGAAAAAGTTAACTGTAAATTTCACTGTTTACATACAATACAAAAAATGTTTGTTTACAGAAATGTGCAGATTTTAGGGCATTGCGGATATGAGGTCACCTACACAGTTGGCCGAAACATATACCGATTCAGTCGCCTTCTTCTCGTCACATCACATGCTGAAACTGGCTGGCTTTCGAAGAGTTCGCCAAATGTATCACATGATGCGCGGAGAGACTTTTCTCTCAAGGTTATTTCGGAGCAAGTCATGTGATATTTCTCCTTTTCTATAAGGTGGAAGAGGGTGGAGGTGCAAAAAATCTGAATTAATGATGGAGAGAGTCAAATACTTCGGATTTGATTAATTTAATGCATTAAAGACTTAGCACTTATGTACAAGTTATAACGGAATAATGCATTAAAGTTATAGCTCTAAGGCAATAGATTGGTTTTTACTTTCATATATATAGGCGAAAATTTGAATTCCAATTTTTGACGGGAAAGTACGTTTCAAGCAACTTTAACCAACGAATTAGACATTTTTAAAGTCATGCATGTATGTGTTTGGTGTGTGTGTGCATATGTAAGTGTGCGTGTGTGTGTGTGCATATGTGAGTGCGTGAGTGTGCATGTGTGAGTGCGTGTGTATGTCAGTGAGTCTGTGGAGACGATATCTCACAAACGAATGAAGCGATTTGAACGAAATTTGGTACAAAATTACAATTAGGGAAAACCGGAAGCCTGTTGCTTTTAAACGCAATCGAATGTTCAGAACACCTACAAATTTTTAAATAAAATTTTGAAAAAAAATTTATCAAAATATCAAAACTTTCAATAAAGTTACGCAAATAATTATTTTTTATGTAATTTTTCATTAGAAAACGATTAATATCAACTTTGGATTGCTAGCATGAACAGTTTTTGAGATACTGCACATATTTCAAATAAATTTATCAAAAAAAAATCACATAAAATAAGATAAAAAGTATTAACTATTGTGAAATATTTTCACTTTTCATATGTAATAATATAAATTTGTTGTCATCAATCTCGTAGATCTAGTTCGTTCCATTCATGAGAGGAGATACTTTGGGTAACTGTTTTGTATTTGGACGTCATTAGTCGTTTATCTACTATAAGCTTATCTCTCCGTCCATAACGCTTGGTGAAATTTTAGAGGCTAATTTTACGGAATATAGCAAACTTAGGGAGTTTTTTAAAATGTTGCCGAATTGACTAAAATGTCGCCAAATTGATAAAAATGACACTACATAGGAGGTCCCGGTCGCTTAGACAACTATTCAAATCTGCGGATGAGTTGGGCTGTCTGGGACTTTAACTACATAGGAGGCTCTGTCTTGCAAATTTTTAATTCCGTCATATAACGGGAGCACATTCTTGTATAAAAGAAATGACGCTTTTTTTACCTTTGTTTGTAACACTTGGCAAATAATCTAGCAGAATATCGCCAACTTGGCAATATTATGTTATACAAAATCAAAGAACTTATATGTCAGGTATATGAGCTTTTGCATTTAAGTTAAAATGTTAGAACATGTATTAGCAAAATAAGATATCTTTTAGCAAAATGCTAAAAAAAACTAACATAGTTTAAACCTTTATTTGGAACTTGCATCTCCTTCAAGGAAAAAATAACAATTTATAGTTTGTGATTATGAAGACTTCCTAACTTATCACTGGCGAAAAATTTTTAAGACATTAATATGAAGTCTACTTTTTTGTACAAGATGCTACTATATACTTTGTGTTGTATATTATAACTCAGCTGTCGGATGTTAAAATTTAAAAAGTTTACAGTTTTCCAATATGTTCTTTAGAAAAGTTTTTAGAAAGACACTAATAGTGAAAGGAAAGTTTAAACATCCATTTTAGCTCATAAAAGAATGCAATATGAGATTAATATAACATACTGATCAACAATCAGACCATTTGTGATTACTATATAAATAAATAAATGCTGAAAAATTGGGAAAATAAAATGCAATCTTTTTTTTTTTTTTCTCTTATAATAAATTACATATTGCACAATTACAAAAAATAGTATTTTTTAACATCATCTTCAACACATTTGACAAGCATGTTCAATAGTTTGTTCATAATACTGTTACTGAAAGTATATATATTAATAAAAACTGTTATAAAAAATAATTGCGTAACACAGCATATATGTATGTAAACAGTAATATTTACTTTTGAAATATTTATTTACTGTCTCAGAAATATAAGTAATGGCCCATGCTTATCTAAATAAATTAAAGTTTACAGTGATGATAATGCATTAAATAGGCAGTTATATTAAATATAAAAATCAGTAATAGTATATATCGTGAAATATTTATCTTTAAATTTGTTATGCTGACCAAGTAAATTTTGATAACGTATTTTATCCCCAAACATTTTAATCCAATATCTAGTTAACTTTGTTATATTTTTTGTCATTTTTTAGTCATAATTTTCCAGAATTTGAATCTAATTGAAAATATTTGGCTTTAGTTTTTTGTATAGCTTATTTCTTTGTTATAAATGATTAAAAATGAGTCTACAATATTTTCAGGTTACCTATTTAAAACAGATCACAAGTTCTTTCCACAATGTATTTGGTTATAGACTTTTAAAACACATGATATATATATATATATATATATGATTTAGGCCTAGACCTTGTCCACGTGTATAGCATCATTGCTTGGATTTCATCTGCTTTTCTTTTATCGATTCCATACCATTGATTTTTGATTATTTTTATTAACTTGATGATTCGAAATTTGCATTTTTTTTCATTTGTTTGAAGATTTGCTGATTTATACTTTTATTTTGTAAGCTTGTTTAAAAGTTAAGTTTTTCGAGTTACAACTTCTCACTTTTCTTTCATTGGACATTCAAACTTTTTATATATATATATATATATATATATATATATCTTTATATTTCACAAAAAGAAATCCATAAATGTCAAATTAATGAGATTTTACATTCTACGGCATAAATATACCTTTAAATCGGTATACAAAAGTTAAAGTTTATTTAGTCTTTCAGATCCATAATTGTTATCTTAGATCCATTCGTGTGACGGATAAAACTGAGTGTAAATGTATGTTGTTCACAATCCACTTAAAACTGTAAGTCACATACAATTTATCTCATGTGTGTAAAATGAAAAAGGGGAATCATGGAAAATTTTACAATTTGCCATTTTTTTTTAATAATTTTTTTTTAAACACCTATTTCGTAAGATATAGATGTTTAAAAAGATATGGTGGCTCCGTAATTTTATGGATGCAGCATAAAATTACGGAGGAGGTAGGATTCATGAAGGATTTCCACTTCTTTTTCTGGAGAGAGATGTCACTTCCTATTCACAAATTTACATTTTCATTTCAACATCTGCTTTTCAGACTTAGCTTTAGGTACAGCTTAGATGAAGACTGATATAGATTAAACATTGAATTCCGGAGGGGTTAGTAGGGTTCACTAAGGATTTCTGGTTCTGAATATATAACTTCTGGGTTTTTTTTCAAAAATTCATATGACTGTATGAAATAAGTGGGCAAAAAAGTATAGAAATACTCAATAGTTCTCTCAAAATTGACTTTCCATTGCATAAAGGTTCTTTCATATTTTTATAATTTTTTGTATTAAAATTTTCAATTTTGCCAAACTTAAACATAAAAATAATTGTAAAATATATTACTAATTTGAATGAACATTTACATGCACATAAGTTTCTGGACATGTAATTGGCCAGAGAATCTTTAAATGCAAAGTGCAATTAATTTTGGCATTTGTTTACCATATTTAAATTAGGAAATATTTTTATTTATTTTCCAATAACATTTAAAATTCTTTTATTTAATAATAAAATATTTAAAATTAAAATAATTTAAAAGTCTAAAAGCATTAAAATTTTACCCGTTTTTAAATTTTTTAAGAAAATTTACTTGAAACTATTACGTTGCAGTACCCCAAGGGTTCCGCAGAACACATCTTGAAAAATGCTGCATTATCCTGTGGGTGTCGGAAAAGCAACATTGCTCCCACAAACTGAAAAATTTCAAGCAAATTTCTTTAAAATGTTACAAATTTTGCATTTTTAAAATGACAAATATTTCCTCCTTTCAAATAATCTTCAAATTTTGTTATAGATTCTTGTACTATATAAGAATTGAATAATATATGGATTCTACACATATATTTACTACAAAATCTCTCATAGAATCATTTTATTCAAATAATAAATTATATGTATGTGTGTCGAACATTTCTTTAACTAATTTCAAATAATTTGTATGCAGTACACAAAGTTCTTAAATACATGTATTTTAATAGTATTACTTGAAAACCACATTAGTTGGATTGTTATTTGATTTATAAATAATCAAACCAGTATTTGAAATACTACTGTATACTTTGATAAGTTTCCTAACATCTTCCCTAATAATCTGATACAAATAATCTTCCAAACAATCTTCTAAATATGACTCCCACCTACAATAAACAAAATTGTATTGTATGGTACACAGATGGCTCGAAGATTGGCACCAGTACTGGTGCCGGTGTTTGCTGTCTGGATGATGGCACTAACATGTCTTACCCTCTAGGCAGTCATGCTACTGTCTTTCAGGCTGAGGTCTATTCTATTCTAATGTGTTGTAGAATTTGCTATGACAGAAATTATAGGAGCAACCAGATTCTTATCTGTTCTGATAGTCAAGCTGCTCTTATGGCCTTAGGAAAGTCTACTATGACGTCTTCCCTTGTCTGGGAGTGCTATAATGCACTGTGTAATATTGCTAGCAATAATAAAGTCATACTCTACTGGGTGCCTGGACATTCGGGAATTCCAGGAAATGAGCTGGCTGATGAATTAGCTAGGAAATGCTCAAGTATTCCTTTTGTTGGTCCTGAGCCGGCTTTGGGTGTTCCCAATGAACTAACTAGAAGAACTGTCTATGATATCTTCAGAAAGCTTCAGTGCAAAAACTGGCGTAATACTAAGGGCCAAAGGCAGGCCTTCATTCTGATGTACCTTCATTCTGATAATGATTGTGAGACAAACAAAACTCAATACTATGGAATATTATTACTTGAAAAATTGGTTCAATCCCAGAGACCGGTACAGTCGTTTTTTTTTTTTTTTTTTTTTTTTTTGTCGCACCAAATTGGAGATAACCGGAGTGCTATATTGCACCTTGGCGACTCTTTAGTAACTCTAGCAACCCTTTTTTGGGAAACTTGTACAGAACCGCAGTGCATTTCTTGCTTCTGCTGGGATTCTCGGTTTTTTCGGACGTTTTTTGATTAACCAGCCACGGTGATTTTGGATACAACCATGTGTTGATTTTAGAATTTGATAGATTGGAGCTAAGTTTGGAGATTTTTTTTCATTGTTTCTCAAGTTTCCTTGATTTGGGTTGTGTGTGCTAAATGGCTGGGAAGAGTGAAAGATTTAGAATTGGTATTTTTTATGGCTTGATTGATAGTGATAAAATGAATATGATTGAATAGTGTATGAATCAATGGTTAATTGCAAGTGGGTACGAATGTTCTAAGTTCCATTTTTTTATCGCATTTCTTCTAAGTATTATTTTTTATCAAATTTCTTTTAAGCATCATTATTTATCAATATCGGTACTTTTCGGTTAACAGGGCGACAGTCGGATTTAGTTACAATGTAGCAACAGTTGGTCCATAGCAATTCGAACATGGGCCTACAGCCTCGCTGGCTGTTGAAGCTCACACATAGCAAACTCTGTTTGTGCAACAGGTGTTCTATGGCTCATAGAGCACAGGTTTACGTCTGCACAGTGGACATAACATGAAAATCACTCTATGAGCGACTGAATACCTGTTGCACAAATAGCTATTGCTATGTGCGACCTCTGACAGCCAGCGGGGCCAGATTCTGTGATGTTTTTTAGTGGGCGTAGATCCATGTTTGAATTAATACATCACTCTATGAGCCACGGAACACCTGTTGCACAAACAGCTGTTGCTAATTGCGAACTTCGACAGCCAGCAGGGCCGGATTCTGTGATTTTTTTTAGCAGACATAGATCCAGGTCCAAATTGCTACATCACTCTATGAGCCATGGAACATTTGTTGCTATGTGCAACCTCCATCAGCCAGCGGGGTTGGATTCTGTGATTTTTTTTTAGTGGGAGAAGTAAGCCACGAAGCGAGCGTAGAACCATGTTTGAATTACTATGGATCAACTAATCAACTAATGCACAAACGGTTGTTTTCACAGAGAAATCTTCGACAGAGAACGACTAACCGAAAAGTACCTAAATTTCTTCTAAGTATCGTTTTTTATTAAATTTCGTCAAAGTATCAACTTTAAAAAAAAAATAAGTTGCGTGTTTTAAATCATTAGAATATTGTTAAATTTGCAAAAAAATTACATGAAATGCCTTTCTATAAGCTAAAGATGCATTTTAAAAACATCAGGCACAGTAAGAGAATTGCTGCCAAAAAAGTCACCAAATTCTTCTTTGGGAAAATGCCGAAAAATTTGAATGAAGACTCACACTCTAGAGACTGGGAAGTAAGTTACCAATAGATATTGAGCATTAAAAAACATTAGAGTGCAGATGCTCTGCATGGGTACAGCTAGTTTAAAGTATTACAAGAAAAATAAATGATTATTTATCTACAAAATACATATAGTGAAACTTACATGAATAAGGCATATTTTTAAGGAATATCCAATTAGAGTTAGAACCACTATATGCAGAAGCTGAGCAGTACAGCATATAATGGCTGTGTAGAATAGGTAATTCGAAGAAGAAATATTCCATAAAATTAATAAGCACTGGATATAGTCATATTAAAGAAATGTATAGTAATTGAGTTAAAACATACTTACACAACACATAGCTTTCTTGTCATCTAGAGCAGTAAAATAAGTCCAAACAATGCTTCTTTTTCCTTTCTGATGTTTTCTAAATTCACTGTTTTTTTTAACATTTATTATTGTAGGCTTGTTAAATGAAGCATTTGCAAATGGAAGCTCCACAATATCATTTGCATCTATGATATTTAAACTTGTAATATCCTAAAAAACAAACAAAATACAATTAATTTAAGGTTTGCATATTAAAATAAGAATGGTATATGGTATACACTCATTCCCCGATTTACACGGCACTTGTTTTACACGATTTCGCTTTTACACGGTTTATAAATTAACAGATTTCAAAAAATTGATAAAAATGTATATTCTGCTCCATATACGCCTATACAAAGATTTGACGACATTTTTGAATTTTATTCCTTTGGTAACAATGATGAAAACAACAGGGGATTCCCGGTGTTGTAAAATATCTACATTTAGGGGAATCCCCGTATGTATTTCACAATAATAAAGCTATCTGGTTCATGCAAGTACATAGTGAAGAAACATTTTAGCAGCAAAGCTTATATTATTGTGCGTTTATCTTTTGAACTGGTAAGTTTTCAACATTTATAGTTTTTCTTGCATCTTTATAGTTTGCATAAATTTGTTAAGGTTCTATAATGTCAAAGGATTTGAAGAAAAATCAAATGAAAAGAAAAGTTATTTCTTTAGAAACTAAAATTCAAATATTAGACCGTCTACGTAATAGAGAAAGAGTAACGGATGTTGCTAAATTTTACTCCATGAATGAAGCCACAATAAGGACAATAAGAAAAAATGAAGACTTCATTAGAAAAAGTATAGCAGCTGGAACCTGCAGCAGTATGAGTTCGACTTCATATGTTAGAGATGTTACAATGGAAAATATGGAAAAAGTCTTAGTAATATGGATAGAAGACCAAACTCAAAAGCGAATCCCGATCGATACCAATGTTGTTACAAATAAAGCTTTGAAGATTTATCAATCAAAGAGTCAGTCGCCGTCGACTTCGTCCAATGAAAAGAAGACATCTTTTTCCGCAAGCCATGGGTGGTTCGAGAGATTCAAACAAAGACATTCTTTACATAATCTGAGAATGAAAGGTGAAAGTGCATCTGCTGATTTGGATGCGGCACAACAATATCCGGCAAAACTTGCTGAAATCATTGCTACCTACTCCTACACTTCTGATCAGGTTTTCAATGCTGACGAGTCTGGATTATTCTGGAAAGAAATGCCGGAAAGAACCTTTATAGCCAAAGTTCACAAATTAGCTAGTGGTCATAAAGTAGCGAAAAGTCATATAACAGTTCTTTTCTGTTGCAATGCTTCTGGCGATTATATGATGAAACCATTGGTGATTAACAAATCAAAATCACCACGATCATTCAAAGGAATAAATATCAAAAACCTTCCCGTCTATTGGATGGCTAATAGAAAATCCTGGGTCACTGCCATAGCTTTCAATGAATGGTTCCATAACTTCTTTGTTCCAGATGTCAAAAATTATTGAACTAAAAAGGGATTGCCTTTTAAGGCACTTTTATTAATTGATAATGCACCAGGTCATCCTCCAGATTTACAACACGAAAATGTAAAAGTTGTTTTTTACCAAAGAATACAACTTCCTTATTACAGCCGTTAAATCATGGAATAATTTCGACTTTTAAAGCACTGTACATCAAGCAAACTTTCAGATATATCTTAGAACAAATGGAGAATGATGAATCTCTTACTCTGATGGATGCTTGGAAGAAATTTACAATTTTAGATTGTGTTAAGCATGTTGGACTGTCATACACTCAGATCAAACAATCAACGCTTGCTGGAAAGCAATATGGCCGGATGTTGTTGAAAGTGGAAATGATAAATCACCAATAGAGCATGAATATTCTCAGATCACTGAATTGGCCCATACTATAGGAGGAGAAGGTTTTGAAGATTTAGCTCAGGCAGATATTGAAGAAATAATGGCTGATGAAGAATTGAATGAAGATGATGTAATTAACATGATTCGTGAAACAAACAAACATGATGAAGACAATGATTCTGATGAAGAGCAATCTGAACCAGTTGCGTTCACAGTAAGAATCATAAGCGTAGGACTTGATTTGGGAAGAAAATTGGGCAACTATTTCTTACAATATGACACAAATGTTGATCGAGCTCTCCGATTTCAGCGAGACCTTCGTAAATGCTTAAATCAATATGAAGAGGTCTATAAAGACTTAGCAAAAAAAACCTACGCAATTGTTAATTACCGATTTCATGACAAAGTCTTGCCAACTCGAGATCTGGCCTAATTCGTCAACCATTGAGCCAGAATCGCATCAAGAAAGCTCAAGTGATGAAAGTGACATCATACCTATCAGAAAGAAAAGACTGATAGTACATGAAAGTGATGACAGTGATTAAACTTATAATTAATTTTTAAGGATCTTTTTGTTTTTTTGTTTCTAATGTAAAATAAATTAAATATGTGTACTACATTCATATGTTTGTTGTTTTATAAACTAAGTATTTTAAGTTTTCTAAGATGTCTTACTTTTGTTTTACTTAAATAAATGACTGAGTCATGCACATTTTGGGGTTATTTTCGTTTTACACGATTTTACTTAGCAAAATCCAAGATTTCAATTTACACGGTTTTGTGCAGAACCTATCTTCCGTGTAAATCGGAGGACAGGTGTATACTTAATAAGAATAAAATATATACTTAATAACAAGCAATTCAATTTCCTGTCTTTGTTAAAGAGATTAATATAGAATCAAGTAAAATGCCTGTTATGATGAGCATATATCAAATGCTGCAAAATTATTTTGAGAGACACTGGGGATGTGTATTTTTACAAAGCATAATACTGCACTTATTCCACAATTGTTGAATTTGTAAGGATCTTTAGAGAATAAACACAATGTCGTAGAGCTATCATGCTAATAGCCTTTCATCATACTGCAAGTCAAGAAATTTTAGTGCGCTGGAAAATTTTTAGTATTTATATTTTGAATGTAATAGAAGATTACAAGTGGCTGTTAATCATCCAGTTAATGATGCAAACCTTGAATTTTTTAAAGCAACTCGCAGTATCAGTGCCACTTTTTTTCTATTCCTTTGAGGTTTTTTCCTTTCATTATTTCCTCTGTAATGATTATTTTTCTAGATCAAGTGAGACGTTTTGTTAACAGATGTGTTTTTGCTGTGACTAACAAAGTGCTTATTTTTCAGATTCCCTTAAAAGCTCTGCTATTTGCATAAATGTTGTTTAATTTAACAATACTTTTTTAATTATAATATTTCTTACTCTGTAATTGCTCATGTGCATACTATGTAACTGTCAATCACAAAGAGGAGCTGGTGGACAGTGGCTGACTAGGCATTTTGTTTTAATAAAGTTATAAGACTTTTAGGCCAGATTCATAGTTCCTTCCCTTTAAAAATTACATATGATGTTTACAATAGAAAATTAATGAAATTTTTTTAAAACAGGAATCTGTACCAATCTGCATGAGCCAAATTTAAAAATTTTTACCCAGTCCGACCACAAAATATTAAGATATGATGTAACATGAGCCTGAGAATTTTTCAAAATAATTCACCTGAGCCCGACCTGACACAAGAACACTCAAAAGTCCAGCTCAATTTTTTTAAATACACTGAAGCTAAGCTAAAGCTCACACATTCTTGCTGCATATATCATGATCATAATTTGCCATTTAAGGTTAACTAAACACAAATTATATGACATATTACGTATGGTTCAAATTAGTAGGTGAAAGTTGTGAAGAGCAATATTTTCTTTTTACTTCGAAATGTCTTTGAATAAAAAATTCAAATTTCCTATTTGAATTGTTATTATTTTTTGCATCCGGTTCTACTGTACCCATCTGCATTCTACATACTGAGCAAACTTTTATTGCTTATACTGGGACTGGGAGACTTTCATTCATTTATTGAAAATTTTGTTTCATTTTTGATTTCGAAATTTTCTGCTTGTTTAAATTTTGATCTATTTTTGGTATTTTTTATTTACTTTTACTTGGCCCAACTCAACCTGAACTAGTTTCCTTAAAATTTGGGCCAGGTTGACCCTAAGTGCACAGGCCAAGTCCAACCAGACCTCTATTACAGACACATTAATAGAGTCCATGCAATAATAGAAAGGGAAATGTTTTATCTTCTTTTTCAAATCTTTGAATGTAAGCAGATATAACATAAAATTTATAGAGATAAAATATAAATACTATTAAAAAAAAAATAGAAATTATTATCTGAATAAATATAATAAAAAAATAATTGAGAGTACAATTACTTGCATTTGACATATCTTTAGGATAGTAGGGAAATTCGGGACAGTTTTTACTCTTTTATTTTTCGCCCAATATAGTCAGAAAAAGGTGACAAAAAGTGAATTTAAAAAAAGGTGAGAAAGATGACAGGCTCCTCATTCTGTGAAATACACACTAGATACTAACAGTACTTTTTCATAAAATACACACTAAATGCTAAGTGGGAGCAGTAGCGCAGTGGTTAGCACACGGGAATTGCACTCGGTAGACCTGGGTTCAAATCCCTCTGCTGCAGTGTTCACATGGAGTATGATCAAGTTAAACATGTGGGTCCGTAAGTCCTTCCGAGAGGTTGGTGGTAGGGGAAGGAGGGTATGGTCCCTGTGGATGCCTCCCTCACTGGGTTCCGGTCCAAATTGGGTGGCTCTTCCCGACCGTCCAAACAGTTACCTTACACCTTTCTGGTAGGTCGGACGGTCTAGGTCTCAACAACACTAAATAAATAGTATATTTTCATGAAGTACACATTAAAGCAAAATAAATAGTATATTTTTATGAAATATACAGAATAAGAACTAAATGCCTATTAAAGAGAAGATATTTCATACAAAGTAGATATGCTTACTATTAAATATTTAATTTAATTTAAGTGTATGTATCCCAGATATGGCAAGTACCTACACTAATGATAATTATAATATTGCTTATTATTAAGCAAATATTTCAAAATGGTGGAAATACTATTCAAAGATAGCACAATAAAATGTGTCTCATATGGTTAATGTACTAATGACTCCATAAACTTAGGTTTAAATATCCAACTACATATTTTTCTAATTTCATACAAGATTGTTTATCTAGCTGCTTAATTATATTCAAATCGTTTTTATTTTATATACCAAAGAAAAATATCTCTATTTAAGTTTTAAGATCATTAAAATAGAATGTGGAGCTTTCAAAAGACATTATCAGATAAAATTTCAACTTAAACTAAAAGGAATGTGTTAGTCTCATATTAAATTTAAAAAACCAGTTGTTCTGTAGGTTCCCATCTATGCCCGGAGGTTACTTCATTTAAACTGAATTTTTTAATCACTAAAATTGTCTAACAAATATTAACAAATTTACACACATTTGATTCTTTTCCAATCAGTTAATCAATTTGAAATTGGAGCAATGAATTGTTATTAAGCATAAAAATTGCCATTTTACATAATTAAACATAAATATTTTACAAATTTGGCCAAAAAAATTGCTAAATTAATAATAATAAAATTAATTTAACTTTAAAAACGATAAACATATCACAGAAATGAAAGTATAAATAACAGATAAGTTCAGGGTATGCTAGCTATATCCATTATGCAGTTAAAGAAATTGTACGTAGGCTCTCATAAGCTTACGTAACTAACAATCGATGGCGTAATATCAACATGTGCGTTTGTTTACATTCTTTAATGTACCTGAACTTGATCATTGGAATTGCTTAGATCGGTAACATCATATGACTGGACTTCCAGCTGTTTAATACAATTTTCTGTCAAAGCAACTGCTCCGCCATTTCCCATACATTTGTGACTTGCAAAGATCTGTAAATCGTAGTAACAATCATTACATGAACCACATTTCCATACGACATCAGATTCAGAAGCCATCGTATCAAAGTTCGTGTATATCAATATATTTAAGATTTATCGTAATGTTATCAATACATTTATATCGGAAAATCGAAATGATTAGGGTAAATAGTTGTACTGATCGATTATGTGAACACGATGGAAATTCGGCAATAATTTGCAAAGGTTCTTCCAAGTCTCGTACTATAGACTATATGAGGATGAATTAATTAAAAATACAATTTATTATATGAATTACATGGTAAACTAACAAATTACGTTCGTTAATTCACTCTATCATCGATTTACGCCTCAATCTTAATGATGCCAGATTGAATAATCGAATTATTTGTCCATATATAGGCTGGGATTCAAGTGTAATACTGGCGCAAACGCAAACTAGTGAAATTGTGACTGGTCGACGAACGGTTGGAAATCAACCCCGCTCCTTCCGCATATATTGAAAGAGAGTATAGAAATGACTACTTTCTACTGCTCCGCCTCCGTCCACCCATACTGGGGGTGCGCCATTGTGACGTGGATTCCAAACGTCACTTCGCTTCTCATATATCCTATTTTCTTTCTTGTTTCAAGCTATGCATTCACGCCATTATAGCTAGATATAATTTTTTAAACAATTTAAAGTTATTTTATGTATTTCAGAAAGAGGATTTTCATAAATTCCCATTTATATGTTCTAAAACACGTTTAATTTTTTTTTTTGTCTTCATCGTATTACGGACAGTGAGCTGGGTATTTTTCTTTGGATTAGGTGGATTTTAAAACATCTGATTCATCGTAAATTTATCTTGCTCGCATTTTTAAAATCGTTTTAATCATCAGTATTATTTTGTGTTGAATTCGAGTTCCTATTACTTTCAAGTTTTCTACAACATATTTAAAGCTTGCAAACATGAATGTCAAATATTTTTATTCTGTTTTTAATGCTTTCTTGCTGCAATTACAAATGACAATTAGTAAATACTACTGCATGATTCATGTATGTAGTTACAATATTCCACAACTGCCTAATATTTCACCAGAGTTGGACAGTATCAAAAATACATGTATTTGAAATACATTTTCAAAATACATTTGTATTTTGTATTTTAAACTGAACCCCCCCCCCCTTCCAGTATTTTGGTAATGTATCGAAAATACATTTTCAGAGTACTTTGTATTTTCAAAATACTCAAAATACATTTCTGCAGGTTTCAATGATTCGTAAAAGAGGAAACGACTAATGTGTATTCTGTATTTTGGCTAGTCATTGAATGCATTTCTAGGAATCAATCTAAACAGACTTTTGCAATCTTGTCGAATTAATGAAATGTTTAGTATCTGTGGTGGATTCTGAAAAGTATAGTTTCTGCAATAAACTTTACGTTCATATAGGAATCATATAATGATTTTGTTTGTTAGGTGTCTCTTTCCTGTCTATATAAAGAAAAGGAACATTCTTTGTGAAAACAGAAACGCAGGCAATTCCAGCTCTGCTATGCATTGTATATATTTTTTAAGTAAATTAAAGAGATGTAATGCAGTTAGTTATTGCAAAAATGTTAGAAAAGATGGAAAACACTGCCGCACGTGATGCAAATGTATTTTGGGAAGTATTAGATGAAAAATATTTCAAAGTTATATTATGATAATGGAGTAGTAAGCGGAATGGCAATTATGCAAACCAAAATGTGCGGTTATAAATAAGACTTTTGAAGTCACAACAAATTTTAAACTAAAGGTAAGATTTTAGTTTTATGTAGGAGTCCCTCGATTTAACGAGTATGTATGCTAGGCCCTTGGAATTTGCTTAAATGAGGTAGTGCTATATTATGTAATAAGTTTTATTGCTGGCAAACATTTGATATACTATATTTTTTCAGAAAAATGCTTCCTTGAAACATCTTTTTCTTGGGATCTGCTATAGAAAGCTCAGATGAAGACTGATTTGAAGTTAGAATCATATTTCGAAGGGGTTGGAGGTTCACTATGGATTTCTACCCCCCCCCCTTCCAGTTCTTTTTTCATTTCCGATTAAAAAATTATCATTTTGCTTGAAATGTCTATATCTCAAAATTGGCTATAGATAGAGCTTAGATGATAACTGATGACATGGATTCTGCATCAAATTCTAGAGGGTGTAGGGTGGTTCACTAAGAATTTGCACTTCCGGTTTCATTTCCACATCTGGTTCAAAAATTCTCCATAAAACATCTAGTTTTCAAAATTGGTTATAGATAGGAATAACAACTGATATGGATTTAGCATCAAATTCCGGAGCAGAACAGGGGTTTACTAAGGATATCCACCTCCAGTTCTTTTTCCACTTCAGGTTAAAACAATGTTTTTTGACACTTTATTTCTTAAGCTTGGTTATAGATAGAACTGAGATGGTGACTGATATGAATTCAGCATTAAATTCGAGAGATGGTTGGGGATATACTAATGATTTCTATTTCTGTTTTTATTTTCATTTCTTTTTACTTTTATTTTTTTTCACTTTCAATTTTTCACTTTTTCGATTCAAAAAATTTTCGTGAAACATCTATTTCTAAGGACTGGCTATAGATAGAGCTTAGATGATGACTGATATGGATACAACATCAGGGGAGGGGGATTCACTAAGAGTTTTGATTTCCAATTTTGGAGATGTCACTACCAGTATTCCTGAAAATTCGTATGACTGTAAGAAATATATATGAAAAAGAGAATTAAAATTCTTAATAGTTACGACAAAAATGAAATATACAAACCATTTGTCACCATATGACGGTTTCTTCATAAATTTCTTGTTTATTATTACATCTTTGTCTGTTATATAAAATGTGTTCTCCCATACATTCATTTATTACTTTCCCTATATAGTACATAGTACAATGTATGAGAAAAGTATTGTGACGGGGTCAAAAATTCGAATTTGAGTTTTCGACGGGAGAGCAAGTTTCAAGCATCCTTGAACACGAATTAGACATTTTTGAGGTGTATCTCTCTCTCTCTCTCTCTCTCTCCCTCTGTCTGTGTGTGTGTGTGGAGACGATATCTCACGAACCAATGAAGCGATTCGAAAAAAAATTGGTACAAAAATTACAATGCGTGAATACTGGAAGCACATTGTTTTTAAACGCAATCGAATGTTCAGAATCCTACTAAACTTTCGAATGAAATTTCGAAAAAATCAAACCATTTAATAAAGTTACATAAATAGTCATGTCTTATGTACTTTTTCATTAGAAGACAATTGATACAAACTTTAGAATGCTAGTATGAACTGTTCTCGAGATATTGCACATTTTTCAAATATATTTATCAAAAAATCACGTAAAATGAAAATATATTAACTATTGTAAAATATGTTCACTTTTCATGTGGGATCATTCGATAAATTTGTTGACATTCTCATGGATCTAGCTCGTTTCATTCATGAGAAAATATTCTTTGCGGAATACTTTTGCAGTTGGACGCCAATAGTCATTTATCTGCTATAAGAATAAATTATTTCTCCGTCCATAATGCTCGGCAAAATTTTGGCAACGAATCTGCGGAATGTCACCAACTTGACGACTTTTTAAAATATTGCCAGATTAAAGAAAATGTTGCTAAATTGATAAAAATGATGCTAAATCAATGAAAATGATGACTAATTGACGAATATTCAATATCTTGAAAAGAATATAAGAAACTACGAGTACTATAAGAATAAACTATATTTTCATCCGTAACGTTTGGATAAGATTTTGGTGATGAATTTTTCGAAATATCTCTAACTTGGTGACTTTTAAAATGTTGTCAAATTGATGAAAATGTCACCCAATTGATATAAATTATTCGTCAAATTGATGAAACTGATGCTGAATCAATGAAATACCAACTAATTGATAAAAGTTCAATGTCTTGGAAAAAACATAAGAATACATTATAAGAATAACCTATTTCTCGATCTGTCCGTCCGTAACGCTTGACGAGAAATTTAGTGGGACATCGTCAACTTGACAACTATAGTGCTAAATTAACAAAAATATCACCAATTGATAATAATGTTTAGCAAATTCTGACTGTTAGCATGTGATGGGTATACATTCTAATACATAAGAAATGCTCTTCTCTCGGTTTGTCTGTAACAATTGGTGATGTATATGACAAACTTGGTGGATAATGTAGTAAAGTATTGCCTACTTGGCGATATTTCGCCCCAGGTTGACGAAAATTTCGTCAAAATTGCAAAAATGACACTAAATTTGTGAAAATGACGCCTCATTGATGAATTAATTATTAAAATATTTTAATACATGGACTATATCGTTTATTAAGGATGCTATCAATATTGATAATTGTTAATTTAGAGTTGTGTGAAGTATAAGTTAATTAGGTACTTTGAAATAGTATCGCATGTTGTCATCCGGAAAATCGCCATATGTACAATTCAACGTTAAAAAACAGTACCATAGATCTTCCGATATAGTTCTTCCGAAAGATACAGTCCCTGTGGATACTGCCCCCACTGGGTTCTGGTCTAATTTGAATATTAATAGAAGTTTTGTTGGAAAAAAGGGTACTTATCGCTTATAGAGATCATGGGTTACCGACTACTTTTCCGAGTTATCGCCAACACGAACGTTGGCGATATAATCCGATACGAGAAATTCACTAGAAACACAATGATTACAATTTTAATATATGATGGGGTTTGATCAACTTTACTTAACAACAAAATATTGTGTTACATTGAAATTTGTGGCTGCCTAAACTCAGCTAACATGAAGTCAAACAAGGCAACACATAGCGATTATGCCAAATTCTGGTTTATACCGGTTAATGTTATTATAAATAGGTGGCTGTTTTCATATTTCGTGGCTTACACTGGCTTTCAATATTTGAAAGTAAATCATGGGTATAACTTCGTGGATCTTGAAACCAGGACTCATACGCAGACCATAGAGACTCTGGAGATGCACGAAATGGCGTAACAAAAAGCGTAGAGCCTCTATGATAGAGACACTGCGAGACAGCACTTGGACTCATATCTCACAGAATTTTTGTGACAAAGCGTTACCGGTAGTGATAAATTTAATGACATTTTATCAGCAATAGCTGAGTTTGGGCCACCACAAATTTCAATGTAACAAAATATTGTTTTCTTAAGTAAAGTTGATCAACCCCCATTATATATTAAATTGCAATTGTGTTTGTAATGGATTTCTCGTATCGTATTATATCTCCAAAATTCGTGTTGGCGACAACTCGGAAAAGTAGTCGGTAACCCATGGTCCCTATAACCGATAAGTACCGAAAAAAGTTATTGAGTTTATATTTCAAATTGTTTTTTAATTTTCTTATAGTCTTAATAAAAATAATTCGAAATATGTAAAATATTTTTGTCTTATTTTTGTTTCTATAAACTTATATTTCATAACCATATTCACCATAACATAGTACTCTAAAAATACAATTTTATATGACGTAGAATGAATCAGTCTGATTTATATGTTCTGAGTTCCACTTAATGCGGTTTCTGTATAACACAGTACGAATTGTTCTGAGTTTCTTATAACGCGGTATGCGGTTTCCATGTAACATGTACAAATTAATCTGATGTGCACTAATCTGAGTTTCATAATATAAAGCGGTATGAATTAACACTAAAACGACAGAAGTGGTTATTTTGACCGCATAACTACTTCGAGAAACGATTCCTCGAAGTAGGATTCCTCGACTTCTCCAAAACGACTAATCCCAGCCCATTGAAATTTTATGTCTTTTCTTATTTTCTTTGCAAAAATGTGTCAAAGAAACATCCTAAATGCTGTAACTATGATGTTTTGGTTTTGAATTAAAGGTATGTTGTACTTTTTCTATGGCGGTCAAATTGACTGCTACCCGTCGTTCTAGGTAGTTCAAAATATCAGTCATTCTAGTGTTAATCGCATTACAGGAGGGTTGACTGTACTGTTAAACCTATTTGTAGATAAATTTCAATCTTCTACTTTTTTTGCAAATGCATTAATGACATTTTCGTGGAAATTAAGAGTTCTTATTTCTCAAATGATTAATTTGAGCTTGGTCACCAATGATCTATCATCAATCACCGTTTCACAAATTCTGCTGAAATATTATAGTAAAATTTTTTAATTTTTTTTAAACTGATGTTAGGTAAACAATGCTTGCATTGTTCGTATGGATACTACTGGACAAAATCTAACTAAAACTGATAATATTTGGAAAACAGTTGAAGAGTTTTTACAATTATGACAGGGGACCACCGGTCATGACCAAAGAGTTCGAAAACTTTTTCATAACCACTACCATTTAAAAACTTGTTTCGATCACAGTGCAGTTATAACCAGAATGACCAAGGATTTTCTCAATCAATGTTATGTGGTCACATGATACACAGAACACGTGTTTTGCTAGAAATGCTGTCTGGAATCGTGCAGAATAACCATGCTGTGTTTTCTCTGGTGAGTGACCTGATAACTGATAAGCAATTGTCAACGGAGATGATCATTCAGTTAACTTTTCAAACACACCCTTGACATGTTGTTGTTGTTGAAACCCAGACCGTCCGACCTACCAGAAAGGTGTAAGGTAACTGTTTGGACGGTCGGGAAGTGCCACCCAATTTAGACCGGAACCCGGTGGGGGAGACATCCACAGGGCCCGTACCCTCCTTCCCCTACCACCAACCTCTCGGAAGGACTTTCGGACCCACATGTTTAACGTGACCGTACTCCGAATGAACACGGCGGCAGTTTTGGCAGTGGCTGGAATCGAACCCGGGCCTACCGAGTGCAACTCCAGCGCGCTAACCAATGGGCTACCGAGCCCCACACCCTTGACATGTGCAAAAGTTATACAATAAAAGGAATGCACAACTCATTGATTGTTTCAAAGCTGGACTAAGTCTTGTTTAACATAAATGATAACAGAAACTGAATATCGCAACAAAATTACTTACATCTACAAAAGAAAGCTTGTTGAATGAATGTTTGTCCAAAAGTACATACAAAATTAGTTAAAATATATTTCTACATATGTGTATGCCTGCATTGTGTAACTATTTATTGCCAGGCATTGGGTGGTTTGTGTAAAAAGATGCTAGTATGAATTGTTATAAAGATTGGCAAATAATTGATCAGTTACACATGCAATATAATCTTTACATATCTTTATAAATTCTTGGCTAGAAAAACAATGGAAGGCTTGCTGATATTTTATAAACAGCAGAAACTTCATTGTGTTCATCTAGACTTTCCGAGGTTTAACAAAATATGCAGTCTTTTAGTGTGTACTTTTATACACGATTGATAAGAGTTTGATATTTTTGTAAATAATACTTGAGTTTGATATAAAAGAATCTTGAAATGATGTTTGATTATTGTTAAAAGGAAATCTGCGTTGTTATACATATTAAAATATAACACTTACTTGATACTTCGTTAAAATATATCCAACATCATAAAAATCATAATAGCATTATAGCGCAAAGAAAGAAAATAGGATATACGGATAATGAAAGCGAAGTGACGTTTGGATCTACGTCACAATACCCCTCCCCCAGTATGGGCGGGACGGAGGAGGAGTTGTAGAAAGTAGTTATTTCTATACTCCCTTTCAATATATGCGCCCCTTCCCCCAGGAAGTACCACGTGATATTTATGTCACATGAGAATTTTAACAAACCTCCGCCATTTCAGCAGATTTGTTTCACTTTTTTTCACTGGTTCTTTCTGTATGATGTCACTATGAAGGCTAAAGGGAAGGAGGAGAAACGAAATAGGCTGCTCCGGAGAAAAGTGACAGATGAATTCTCGGAAGAAAGATTCCAGTTTAGTGGCGTTGCTGTTAGCACCGTCCTTATTGTTCCATTCAAATAGCATTAGGTTGATTAGAAGTTTATTTGATTTTATTTATTCCTTTAATATCGGTACTTCTATTTTCTCAAAATATGGTTTCTAGTGCATGTTGCTAGAGTGCTGGTTGTAAATCGAGGTATGTTAGTGACAGAAAACAACGTAAAAGTGAAGGTAAAAACCGTTCAAAACATTAACGTATAACAAATTTGGGGCTCAAGATCACAGTTCCGGAGGCCTTTTGGTACATGCAGAGAACTTCCTAACTTTTTACTTAATAAATAATACATTAAGACTTTAAAGGATGTAAATTTTTTAAACTATTTGCACATTTCTTAATTTAAAATAAAAACTAATATCATCAGTTTTCAATTAATTAAAATTTTATTTCTGTTTAAAAAATATTATCACATACAAAATATAGGAGCTCTTTAAATTTGGGGCCCCAGGGTCGCCAGCCCGAAGGCCAGTACGTTAATTAGGCTCTGTCTATGAGAGGTTCGTTTTACATGAATGCCTCGACAACTCCTGGTCCTAGAAACTTAAGACATGGACAAAATTCTATTTTATGACTATCCACAAACTTTCATGAAATTCGGTGCACCAGTTAGATGAGGCCATAAAAAAAGTCATAAAAATTCTGTTCCCACTCCCTCGAATCTTGTCTATGGGAGATTATTTTTACATAAATGTTTCGATAACCCCTGGTCCTGGAAACTCGAGACATGGATTAAATTTTAAGTAGGGCTACTTTATGATTATCCACAAAATTTCATGACATTCGGTGCACCAGTTCTCCCGTGATGAGACAAACACACAGGTAAATTTTCAACTTTATTTATATAAGTTACAACTTACAATTTTTTGCTTCTCATAACATTTCCCTCTGTTTGCTTGTAATTAATATATAATCTTAAACAGTGCATAGATTGAAATATAGATTGCATTTTAAAATTAATATCCTATTAATTGCAGAGTGCTATCTTTTATAAATACATTCTAAACTGAGTTATTAGAGCACATAAAATAAATTGTAAATGTGTAATTATTACAAATTATATTTTGTGCTATATATATAACATTCAGGTAACATTCAGGTAAAATTAAGAAACATACAGATAGGAGGATATAATAGAATTTTTGAAAAAAAAAAAAAAAAAAAAAAAAAAGAAGAAGAAAACCAGTGGAATTTTATGTGAAGGTTATAGTCAATTAAATACAATTAATTGATTAACTATATAACTAGGTAACAATTAATTTAACAACTATTAAAATAAAAAAATCTGATGTGGGCAGCACATAACTTCCCTTACATAATGCAATGCATTTACTACTTTTACAGTAAAGAATATAGGTTATTCTTATAGTAGATACTTATATTATTTCCAAGATATTGAATTTTCGTCAATTAGTCGTCATTTTCATTGATTTGGCGTCATTTTTATGTATTTGGCGAGATTTTCATTAATTTGGCAACATGTAAAACATCCCCAAGTTGGCGACATTCCGCCAAATTCGTCGCCCAAATCTCGCCAAGCGTCATGGATGGAGAAATAAGTTCTTCTTTTAGCAGATAATCCCCCCCCCCCCCCCCCACATCCCATTGCAGTCAAAAAAGAAAAATTCATTTATCTTCATGTTTCTAAATGTCCTTTTCTTTAATATCCTACTATATTAAATGATTATTGCCGTTCAAATATAAAAGTATTACTCAAAGCATTTTTTTTCATGAATGGAACGAGCTAGATCAACGAGAATGATGTCACCAAATTTATCGCATGTTATTACACATAGAAATTGAACACGGTTCTCAACAATTAATATTTTTTCTTTAATTTATGGAATTTTTTGATAAATTTATTTGAAAAATGTGCAATGTCTCGAGAACGGTTCATGCTAGCGTTCTAAAATTTATGTTAATCATTTTCTAGGGAAAAATTACCTAAGAAATGTCTATTTGCGTAACTTTATTAAAGGTTTTGATTCTTTTGATGATTTTCCCAAAATTTCACTCAAAAATTTAGGGAGGTTCTGAACATTCGATTGCGTATAAAAACAATAAGCTTCCAGTATTCACGGATTGTAATTTTTGTACAGAATTTCATTCGAATCGCTCCATTCGTTCGTGAGATATCGTCTTCACAGACTCACTGACACACACACATATGCAGACATCCCCCTCAAAAAATGTTCGATTAGTGATCAGGGATGCTTGAAACGTGCTCTCCCGGCGAAAACTCGAATTCGAATTTTCGACCCCGTCACAATACTTTTCTTATACATTATACTTCGTATATAAGGAAAGTAAAAGAGAAATCTTATGTAAAAGTATGAGTACTGAGAAGTTCCATAAAATAGATGGGGAGGGTTATAAGCAGATTTATTATAGGTCTTCAAATTTTCAGAGAGACATTTTAGTTAGGGAATATTTTATAAGTTGTAAGGTAATTTTTTTGTGATAAAAAAACTCTACACAATGCCAAAAATATGTACAATTTTTCTTTCTAGGACAAAGAGAATCTATATTTGTATCTGCGCTCCGTGGAGCCCCAAGGACTCCGCAGAAGCATAGAAAACTAAAGGACACTCCCACAAGAATTTGTCCTTTATTTCCAACGTACACATAGGCTCTACATAAAATGCACATATATTAAAAGTAGCAAAAACTCTGTGGTCAAATTATTTCTAAAGCAGGGCTCCGCGAGATAAAAACTGTGGAAAAGGGGTGGGATAGCCCAGTGGTTAGCGCGTCTCTCTCTCTCTGTCTGTTTGTCTGTCTATAATTAACTTGAAGTGTCCGTGATATTTTTCCTGTGTTTGGGGTAGCGTTTGTGTTTGTCTCCGAATAAATTTCCCGATATTTTCGTTCATTACATTTTAAAATAAACGAATTTTTCCCTCCTGCCCCATTTTTTACCAGTGACTGAAAAAATAAAGAAAAATGTTGTTTTTCTCTTAGTCTCGATGTCCGAATTTTTGATAGCCTACTCGATTCGATACTTTTAATTATTTCTTTTATTTTTAAACCCTCATATTCTCTCATTTCCTTATTTTTTTAATCGAATTCTTTTTCTAATCGACCTGACGGGTACCTGTAATTTTTCATATATAGGTGGGATTCCCAAAATCGGTTTCCGAATTTTGCGTTCATTAGCTCTAAGAAAATACAAAAATTTTATGTTTTCACCCCCCCCCCCCCCCCACCTCCCAGTGCAGTCAAAAAAGAAAAATTCATTTATCTCCATGTTTCCAAATGTCCTTTTCTTTAATATCCTACTATATTATATTTGTTTACATATGTTTTATTTTTTGACCGATTTTTATCTTTTTACCTCCCCCCACGAAGTTTAAATATTTCGAATTTTTATCAGTTTGTTGTGATTGAGTTATTGGACCTCTAAATCTACATTTGCAAACCAATTTTCAAGATTGTTAAATGAACAGGTTAGATTTAAAATATTGGGCTAATACAGACATGTAAACAGGATATCTGTTTTTAGTTTCGAAACTCTTTAATTGAAAGGTTGATAGTTATCCCGAAATTTTGAATGCAATCGATTTTAGCCCCCCCCCCCTCTATAAAAAATCCTGCATACGCCCATGTCCACGAGTTGAGTTCCTTAGTGACTTAGTGCAACTTAGTTTGGTTGATTGTTGGTCAATAGATACTTTTGCAGAAAGCTTTGAAGTTGGGATACATTATTTATGACTACCGTGTACTAAATGTACCGAATTAATAATATCATACGTTAGTAAATACTCTAAAAGAAGCTTAAGTGATATTTATAAATCCTTGTCATGCAGTTCTTAAGCAAAGTATCACTCTGTAAAAGCAAAATGATCATTATTAGAGTCGTCTTAGTGGTACTTCTTTTGTACCATACTTTTGTTCGTAAATGAATTAATAAAAAGTTTCATGCGTGGGGAAATTTATCTCGAATGAAAATAGCTACCAATGTAGTATGACGAAAATAGCTACCAATCAAAATATATCTCGCTTGTATAAAACTAACAGCAGAACGTCAAAATACACCGATCCCATATAATCTGAAGAGCTGTAAGGAATGGATCGAACCAGGAATTTTTGTTTAACAAAAACATTTTTCACCCTATAAGGCAATGTGAATTATTAATCATACAAAACTGCTATTTGAATATTTTTCGTTGGACTAACATTTGCGTGCCTCGTTGGACTAACATTTTTTAATCATAACGGAGCAATCACTTGGAGCAATTTTGACAATGACATGTCTTATTGACCTTACTAAAATTTACACTTCGCGTGCGGGATGAAATAGCTCGCGAAGCTACACGACTGTCCCCAACGGGAATATTGCGCCTGCATAGCAGGTGGAACGAATGAACTCGTGAAGCGAGTATGAGACGAAGCCTCCCGACTCGCGACAAAAGCTTTCCGGAAGGAACTTAAACTAAGTCGCTTTGGAAGAAGTGAAGTCCCAAACGTTGCCAGATTTGAATCGCATTCCGAAGATAAGTCGACTTAACTTTCAGTGCAAACGGGGTATTACGCTGGTTGGAGAGCATCAGCGAGGAAGTAGTACAACACTAGCTACAGCCGCTGACAAAATACTTTTAAAACAGAATTTTTCTAGCGCCTTACTTATGGCATTAAATGATTTGCAATTTTGAATACTGGTTTAAAATACTTTATCTGTTTCAATTACAACTGAATAGAAATTTACATTTTTTATACAATTTTGAAGTGAAAATATTTTGACACTATTTTTGAAATGGAAATTTTAATATCTTGTATTCATATTCGAAATCTAATCTTTCGTTGTTGAAAACGCTGTTGGCATCGTAAAAGAAATAATATTTAAGCATAGCCACATTTATCTAATATCTTATTTAGATAAAGGTTGGCTATAATTTGATTTAAACAAACGTAACGCGATTATTTGATCGCAATGACATCTGTAATTGGGGTTTCTCAGGCGGGAAAATGAAGCCCCGAACCTAATAGATAAAAATGTAAATAATTTTTCTTGTTTTGTCTAAAATAGTGTTCAAATTAGAAATATATAAAAATAATTTTAATATTTTGATTTTTCTTTCCCCGAAAAACCTATGAAAAGTAACTGCCCGAGTGAGTGTTGTTTTCATTTTTCTATTTTTCCCTCGAAATATACAGTACATTATAAAAATGTGCACTAGAAAGTTTAGTATTAAAATCTATATTTATTATTAAAAAAAACTCGTATAGTTTTTGACTAATCGTCTTGTTTTCGAGTAGTTGTCAAATTGAAAAAGATTGAACATTTTCTATTTATCAAGTTTGTAATGTTTATATCTCAAAAGCTAAAAGTGTTAGCTTTGAACAATAAGCAAGAATTTGTAGCTCTTTGAAAGCCCTACAAGGGTATATAATTAAATTTCGGATCAAGCTCTATTTTTCTGGAAAAACTTTAAATAGTATCTATTTGTCCGAACAAGTTTTTTTATTTCACTTTCCATACTTTCAATTGAAATATCTTCGAAACTATAACAGATAGATGGAAATAGCAAGTGACAAAAATATGTATGAAGAAATTTAGTTTCTAAATCCATATTTATTTTTAAAATAGCTTCTATAGTTTTTGAGTGATCATCTTGCCGAGTTGAAGAAGTATGAAAATTTTATGTTCTTCAAATTTGTAATGCTTCTATCTTAAAAACTAAAAGTGATAGCTATAAACAACAAACAAAAATTTGTAGCTCTCTATAAGCTCTATAAGTGTATATAATCAGATTTTGAATCGAGTTCTCTTCTTTTTCGATATTACAAAAGTTGAGTTTCATTTTATAAAATGTAATTCACTCAAAATCATTTCGGCTCCATCGGATTGGAGCCATCGCAGATTTTGGTCGCTGCATTATTAACAAACGGCAAAACGTACAGTTTTAAAATTCTACAAATGAGCTCGCATATCTACAAGACGAGCTTGAATGTTGATTTAGGCTAATTAAGTATTTAATTAAATTTTGCATTCCCAGTATTAGCAGAGACTTCACAATAAAATGTCATCATTATTCGAGCCAACTTCCAACTTAACTGTGATTGGTTTATGGAAAAACGCCACGTCTACGTCAAAAACCGGTAGACTATAACGTTAATTAGCACATTTGGAGCAATTTTGAAAATGGTATGCCTTATTGGCCTTAGCAATATTTACATTTCGAGTGTGGGGTGAAAGAGTTCGCAAAGGGAGATCCGGGTGTTGAAGAACGCCAGCGAACAAGGGGCGGAGCTCAATGGCGCATTATGTCTGCGTAGCAGGCAGGAATAAAGAGTTTTCTAAGAAAGCTCCGAAGGTTAGTGAGCGGCAGCGAACAGGGGGTGAGCCCCCGAACCTTGGGAGCTAGCAAGCGTTAGTGAGCTGGTTGCATGGAATCTGGGCGAGTGAAAGAACGTCCATAAACTCAAAGGTTCGCATATTAATATAAATACACATACACACATTAACATATACCCACCCACCCATTACCATACATACACAGACATCACCTCAAAAACATCCGATTCGAGTTCAGGGATGCCTTGAAACGTGCTCTACCGTCAAAAACTCGATTTGAATTTTGACTTTTCACAATACATTGATTGTACATTGTACTGTGTATGTAGAGAAAGTAATAAATATTCAAAACTCTACCCATATTTTTTCTATTTCAATAAAAAAAAATTTATGTGGGCAGCACATGATTTTCCCTTTGTAATACAATTACTTGTTTCAACTCGACATAATGATTGACAAGATCCACGGCGCAATGTGTTTGACGTTGAAAAGTACACTGATATTTGGCGTTTTTCTGGATGACCATCTGTAAAATTATTTTGAAATATTAAATTAACTTATATTTCGTGAAAATGTAACTTGACAATTGGAAATATAAGCAATATACATCATTGTATTAAAATATCTTAATTATGAATTCATCAATTTTGCATCATTTTCGTAATTTTAGCGTCATTCTTGCAATGTAGCAACATTTTTGTCCATTTGACACCACATTAAAAAGTCGCTGTTCGATTGTTTGCCAAATTGAATCACGGCCGCTAAATTTAGCCAAGTGTTACACATTTGATTATATTACTCTTTATTTTTATGTAATTCTTTTGATACATTTATTTGAAAAATGTGCAATATCTCGGGAATGGTTCACGTTAACGTTTCAAAGTTTATGTCATTCGTTTTTAATTAAAATATTACGCATAAAATGATTATTTGTTTAACATTATTGAGTGTCCTGATTTTTTTTTTATGGCATTTTTAAAAATTCATTCGAAAATTTGGGGGATCTTCCAACCGTTCTATTGCGTTTAAAATCAATAGGGTTCCAGTATTGACGGATCGTAATAATCGTACCAAATTTCATTCGAAACGGTCCATTCGTTCGTGAGATATCGCATCCATAGACTCATGAACACACACACACACACACGGCACCTCCAAAACGTTCATTTTGAGTTCAGGGATGCTTGAAACGTACTTTTCGTCAAAAACTCGAATTCGAATTTTCGGCTCCATCATAATACTTTCATTACGTATTATACTATACATGTAGCGAAAGTGAAAATATTCTACATTCATATTCTAAGGATAAAACGTTACCATGGTAACTTTCTAATCAACGTACGCATAATGGGCATATGAAAACAAAACTGAGTAAATAGATAATCCTAGACTTTCACAGTTCAAGTCAGCTTTACCCAAAGTTCAATATTTTCTAAAGTTTAAAATTAACTACTTTGAAGAAGTAAAAAGTAACAAATTAAAACACAAATTAGAAAAATCTGATGCGAGCAGCACATGACTTTCTCTGCAGACTTATATTCACGTTCTCTTTATTTTAATTAAATTTAATTCATTTTTAATTCAATTTTCGTTCTCATTTGATAACTGGACTTATTTTCAAAGGTGGCGTAGAGAAAATACAAAAAAAGTAAAATATCTCGAGAATGGCTAGTCCTAGTGTAATGGGGTTGGTCTTATTCTTTTCCCCGTTAAAAATTACGTATTAAACAGTAATTTAATGGATATATTTAAGCGTACGTAGTTTTTTATTTTAGATTTTGGCGATTTTTGCGGGCCATTTTGCAGAAAAAGGCAGGTTATTTTTTTCCGAATCTTACTAAAATCTAATCAGCACCATTGTGTCCCATAAGTGACTTACCTACCGAATTTTGTTAAATTCGGTCCATTAGTTTTTTAGTTAGAGTGGATATAAGCTTTTGAGGCCATTTCGCAAAAAAAAAAGGCGGGTTCTTTTATCCCGAATCATACCCAAAACTAATCAGTACCAGATTCGCCTACAAGTAACTTACCTACCAAATTTTTTGAAATTCGGTCAAATAGTTTTTTCATTTAGAGTGGACACGAAATCTGCACAGACAGACAGACAGACACATAGACAAACAGACAGACAGACACACAGACACACACACACAGACGTCACGCTAAAAATAGTTTTTTCGTATTCTAGAGGTGTCGAAACGTGTAGTTCCGTCGAAAACTCGAGTTGCAATTTTCGGCATGATTCCAATACTTTCCCTATACATTACCATGTATTGCAGGGAAAGTAAAAAATCTGATGTGGGCAGCACATGACTTTCCCTGCAAACATATATTCACGTTAGCTTTATTTTAATTAAATTTAATTCACTTTTAATTCAATTTTCGTTTTCATTTGGTAACTGGACTTATTTTCAGAGATGGCGTAGAGAAAATACGAGAAAACTAAAATATCTCAAGAACGGCTAGTCCTAGAGTAATGGGGTTAGTCTTATTCTTTTCGTCGTTAAACAATACGTATTAAACAAGTATTTAATGGATATATTTGAGCATACGTAGTTTTTATTTTAGATTTTGGCGATATTTGTGGGCCATTTTGTAAAAATAGGCAGGTTATTTTTTTCCGAATCGTACCAAAATCTAATCAGCACCAAAGTGTCCTACAAGTGACTTATCTACCGAATTTTGTGAAAATCAGTTCATTAGTTTTTCAGCTAGAGTGAATACAAGCTTTTGCAAGCCATTTCGCAAAAAAAGGCGGTTTTTTTTATTCCGAATCGTACCCAAAACTAATCAGCCTCAGATTCACCCACAAGTGAACCAAATTTTACCAAATTTTATGAAATTCTGTCCATTAGTTTTTTTGTTAGAGTGGATGCAAAATCTGCACAGACAGACACACAGACAGACACACAGACAAACACACACACAGACGTCACGCTAAAAATAGTTTTTCGTATTCTAGAGGTCTCGAAACGTGTAGATTCGTCGAAAACTCGAGTTGCGATTTTCGGCACGATTCCAATACTTTCCCTATACATTACCATATATTGCAGGGAAAGTAAAAATCTGATGTGGGCAGCACATGACTTTCCCTGCAGACTCAAAGTCATATTTTCTTTATTTCTTTAATAATTCGTTAGATTGAGTTTTATTGCACCAAATAACACTAAATTTGCATATTTTGTTTTTATTAGGTGATTGGACATTTTCCCGAAATCGCGTAACAAAAATGCAAGAAATCTCAAATATCTTGAGAACGGTTAGTCCTAAAGTATAATGGAGTGTGTTATATTCTTTTCCTCGTCAAAAATTGCGTATAAAACAAAAATTCATTTGATATATTTGAGCATATATAATCCTTTTTTTCGATTTTTTCGGACCATTTCCTAAAAAAAGGTAGGTTGTTCTTTTTCGAATCGTACCAAATTCTAATCAGCACCAGGGTCGACCACAAGTGACTTATCTACCAATGTTTTTTGAAATTTAGTCGATTAGTTGAGCTAGAGTAGAAATATATAATTTTTGCGGGCCATTTCGTAAAAAAAGGTAGGTTGTTCTTTTCCGAATCGTACCAAAATATAATCAGTACCAGGGTTAAACCATAAGTGACTTATCTACCAAATTTTATGAAATTTTGTCGATTAGTTGAGTTAGAGTGGAAATATACAATTTTTGCGGGCCATTTCGTAAAAAAAAGGCAGGTTGTTCTTTTCCGAATCTTATCAAAATTTAATCAGCACCAGGGTGACCTATAAGTGACTTATGTACCAAATTTTGTAAAATTTGATCAATTAGTTTTTCAGTTACAGTAGATACAGGCAATTTTTGAGGGCCATTTTGTAAGAAAAGGCGGGTTGGTTTATTCCGAATAGTATCCAAAACTAATCAGCACCAGGGTCACATACAAGTGACTTACCTACCAAGTATTATGAAATTCGGTCCATTAGTTTTTGAGTTAGAGCGGATACATACATTGCACAGACAGACACACACACAGACGTCACGCTAAAAATAGATTTTTCGTATTCTAGAGGTCTCGAAACGTGTAGATCCGTCGAAAACTCGAGTTGCGATTTTCGGCATGATTCCAATACTTTCCCTATACATTACCATGTATTGCAGGGAAAGTAAAAGGAAGACACGTTTGCGGAAGACCGGAAGTGCAGCCAAGAAGAAAGATATCGCTCACCAAAAAGGATGCATGTAAGCCATGACTTTTCCCGGAAACACAATCTTTTAATGTCATATTTTCTAATCATTAACAAAAACCAGAATGTGCCCTATCTCGGCAAGCATGCGTCCGGTAAAATTCGATATTTTCGAGAAAAAGACGTTATGCAAATAAGAAGATCGCCCTAAGTTTGGACGAGTGTGTCAGTTACGGTTGTGTCCAGTTCAGAGGAAGTTGTGTCCAGTTCAGACCTGAGCGTTGGATATACCCGTTCGCACTCTGATGCAGCTAAAATGAAACAATGTGGATCTGACCCGTTTTTTCAGAGTGGTGTTATATTTCTTACGTTTTGTTTGTTGTTGAGGTACGTTCTGTCTTAAATTATTATTTGTAATTCGTGCTTATGTGCAAGATTTTTAATTATTATTTGTAATAGTTTAATTATTTGTAATTCGTGCTTATGTGCAAGATTTTAAATTACAATTTGTAATAGTTTAATTATTTGTAATTCGTGCTTATGTGCAAGATATAAGGCCAATTCGTTTCGAACATATTTGAGGAATGATCCAGAAGATTTGAGTGATATGATAACTACTATAGATTATCTTATAACAACACTTAATGACATGAGGGTAAAAACCGTAGGAATAGGGGAATATGACCCCTTCATAACTTTTTAGACCGGGATGCACTCTCTTGTTTTGGATTTACGTTTCAAACTATAAAACTAAAAAAATGCCGAATTTATTAACGAACTCAAGTTCTGAATATTGAGGCGGGAAATATGAAAAATATTCTATTTTGATTATCAAATTTATAAATTTGAGAAGTGGGCTTGAACCTAGTAGTCCTCCTGAATGTATTACTGGCTATGCACCCCCCTCCCCCCCTAACTGTTTCTACAAATTTACGCGTATGCTTCATGACACTGAACGTTAATAACATCTAATTTTGTTTTGAAATCATTTTTTCTCGCATGTTCTGAAAAGTTTTGAAATAAAACTTGACCTGCTGCTTTTAACCTGCGTCCAATGACCCAGTCAACTACATTGGGAATCATTAAGGCCGGCAATCATACACTCTAAATAAAATATCTATGAATTTAATTTATTGAATTTCTTTTAAAATCAACTATTGTAGGTACACAAGGATATAAAAATGAGCAATCTTAATGACATGAAACTCAACGTTAAAATCTAACTTTTACAATCTCTTTATTTCATATAGTATGAAGAAACTAACTAAAGTAAGACTAACCAGATATTTGATTTCCTATTTCCCAATATATCATTTCCTTGACATTTAATCCTATGGACCCCTGGGGGGAAATGGAATATGACCCTCAAGACACCCCCCCCCCCTCTCCTCTTGCAAGACCTCTGGTAATACAGACACCAGAAAGGTGAGGGGTTTTTTTAGAAGAGTAACCAATTATTTTGTTTCAATTCCTCCAAATATGATTTCTTAGAAATTCAATTGGTTCCGATGGATTTCTGGGGAGGGGGGAGGGATTAGGGCTCTCAACACCCCCTGGCGACGCCATTGAAAAGTTGAACATCCCTTCCGTAGAATAAAAGTGAAAGCAGAACTGCAAATATCTCATGCTAATCTGCTTATTGTAACTGCCATTTATGTTTCTGGGGGTGTTTGTGGGTCCCCATCCTTTTTAAATACAAATATAGTCCCATGTCACATAGCATTTTATTTATATATATACATTAATTACGATGATATAATGTTATAACATTCTAAACTACAAGAAATTTACTTGTCACCAAATATGGAAGCGCCATGAAGGGTATTTTATATGGAAATCCATCAACAGTAAAGTGTGAATCAAATGTAAATTGTAAATATTGGCGAACAAATACTGTTCAGATATGTTGAACCTTAAAATCATTGAACATGTATTATGCATGTGGTTATTTTGATCAGCGTCCTTCTTACAATCTTGCACATCTCGTAAGGGGGGGGGGGGGTCGGCTGAAAGATAAGAGATAAGTCTTGTTTCAATTACACTCCTTTTTGCGTACGGTAAATCAATATATGTCCATTTAAATAAATTCTTTGATATTTGCTGTACAGTAACGATTGAGCTGATCTGATAAAATTTTAAATAACTTTAATCACTGGGAACTAAATTTTACTTATTTTTGTCTGGGAGGTTTTAATATATAATGATTTGAACTCTTAAAAAAAAAAACTCAATTACATTTTACGTGCTTGATACTACCAGTTTGTTACAGGTTCAAAATTAAATTAAAAAAAAATCTGTGTTAGCTTCAGCCCAATGGAGACTCAATCTTGAATAACATTTTGCGTAATCAAAATAGTTAAAAATATTAAAATATCGAAATTATAACCATTACATTTCGAGAACTAAGAGCCCCTATTCAAAATTCAATTATATATCCGTATCGAGCTTTTGAAGGGCTACAAATGAGCATTTGAGTGCACTGCTTATAGTAGGCACTTTAGTTTTCATGATACAAACTTTAAAAGCTGAAAATTTCCAACCTTCTTCAAATTCCGGTCTTCTCTTTCCAGGATTCAAGGAGAACCAATTAACGGAGTACCTAGGATAGCATAAGCTGCCTTTTGACGCCAATCTAAGGGGCGGCTGAGAAATAGTAGTAAAAAGATAAATTAACAGAAAGAAAAAATTAAAAAATACGGGGGGGGGGGGCGATCTTCTTGGATTTGAATTTTGACGAATCGCAATTAACTGCTTAACACCCCTTTACGTGGGGGCGTGGTAGCCCAGTGGTTAGCGCGCGGGAATTGCACTCGGTAGGCCCGGGTTCGATTCCCTCCGCTGCCAAAACTGCCGCCATGTTCACGCGGAGTACGATCACGTTAAACCTGTGGGTCCGTAAGTCCTTCCGAGAGGTTGGTGGTAGGGGAAGGCGGATACGGTCCCTGTGGATGCATGTACAACTCATAACCTGTACAACTCATAATTTAAAAAAATTTCACCATACTCCATTTTCACACTCTGGATCACGTTAAACATGTGGGTCCGTAAGGCCTTCCGAGAAGTTGGTGGTAGGGAAATGAGGGGACGGTCCCTGTGGATGCCTCCCCCACTAGGTTCCAGTCTAAATTGGGTGGCTCTTTCTGGCCATCCAAACAGTTACCTTACACCTTTCTGGTACACCGGCCGTCCAAATAGATGCTCAAGTCCACAGGACGAGTCGGACGGTCTGGGTCTTCAACACCTTTCTGGTACCGGCCACTCCTCCAGTTGCTCATACCCTAGGGTGAGTCGGGTGGCTTGGGTCTTCAACACCTTTCTGGTAGGTCGGACGGTCGAGGTCTCAACAACACCTTTTTGGTGGGTCGGACGGTCCAGGTCTCAACAACAACACCTTTACGTGAGCTGGACGGCTGTGTCAAACAATCATCTTCAAATTGGCAAGGCGATTACTCGAACACTAAAAGAGTTTTCTAAAAACAGTTTTTTCTCTTCTGGAAACTAGATTTCCTACAGAACATTTTTGTTACTTACTATTTTTATCCAACTTTTATAGTTTGGAAGATATTTCGAGTGAAATTAAACAAGGTGAAACAAAAACTTTGGACAAAGGTTTTATTTCTCTTTCTGAAACAGAAAAATGTTCAACATATTGAGATTATTTTTATATATTCGCAAATGATATCCGATTTCCGACAAAATAAGTTTAAATTGCTTTTATATATTAAATTCGTAGATAGAAGCATCCAAAGTCTTTACATTTTTGGATATAATTGGACTTCAAGCGGATGCCCCAACACTAGACTTTATTTACGTCAAAATATTAATGCAGAAATCTTGAACCAAATGCATTTACTATTGCTTTTAGTATCTGCAATGGTAACTCAAATTTTCCCTTAAAATGCCTGCTTTTATTTATTTAAAATAGGGTATTGCAGGCGTTATTTTTGGAAACCAAAATTTTAGCTATAAACTGGAATATAAAATTTTACTTGTGTTTTAGGGCATTAATATTAAAAGTATCCTTCATTTTACTTCCATTTTAACAGATGTAAAACAGTTGAACGTAATTACACATTAGATTCCATTACTGTGAGTTAATTAAAACTTATAACCATACCGCGCCCCTTTCAAAATTGAACCAATTCTGGAGGTCACGTGGGATTTAATAGGCACATGATATTCTGAAAAGACCACATGACTATTAAATGGCGATTTGTGATAAATGTCAAGGATGAAATACCCTTATTTCCCAGAATCCTGGTGTTACATGATATTAAGTTGAATTAAGACTAGGAGGTTTTCTAATTCGATTTAAAAAGAAGTATGTTATGTCCCAAGGAGCGTATTAAACGTATCTGAATCGTGCTTTTTTTTAATGATTTTTTTTTTGCATTCCATGGCGCCACTTTTTTTGTCGAGTTTATATTTTAATTTAAGAAAATAACTTCGTTCACGTCTCCTGGATACATTTTACTTTCACTACAGACATAGTGCATGGAAAGTGTTGTGACATGAACAAGAAATAATTCAAGTTTTCGACGGAAGAGCACGTTTAAAACATCCCCGAACTCGAAATGAACGTTTTTGAGATTATACCTGCGTCTGTATATATGTTACTGTGTGTGTTAGCGTGCTTGGACCAATGTTAGTGTGTGTATGTTTTGTTAGTGTGCAAGTCTGTGGAAGCGATATCTGATGACAAACGAAGCATTTCAAAAATTATTTGGTAGAATTATTACAATCTGTGAATACTGGTATCCTATTGATTTTAAGCGCAATCGAATATTTGGCAGACGCTTCCTTTCAAATTTTCGAATGAATGTTTGAAAATATCATTAAAAATTCAAGGCCTTCAATAATAATAATTTTGAATGTAAATTTTATCAGAAAAGAAAGATGCAAATCTTTGGCGGCAAAATACAAAACTATCTTGTCTCGTAAATGGAACGAATTAGATCCAAGGAAAAGTTCAGATTTATTGCATAATACTTCATATAAAAAGTAAACCTATTGGATGCTACTGTTTTAAACTTGCTACTGTTGCTGTTACTTGCTACTGTTTTAAATGTTGTATAATTTTTTGATAAATTTATTTGAGAAACGTGCAATATCTAGAGAAAGGTTTGTGCTTAGCGTTTTTATAATTCGCCTTTTAATAAAAAATTGTATATGTAATGGTTATTAATTTATCATTATCGAAGGTTATAATTTTTTAAAAAATCATTCTCAAATATGGGGGTGTTCCGAATATTCAATCGCGTTTAATATCAATATAATTTCAGTATTCACGCATTGTAATAATAATAACAAATTGCATTTGAAATGTTCCATTCGTTCATGAAATATCGGTCCAGACTCTCTCACACACACACAAGTGCACACATACATACACATACACACAAGTGCACACATACATACACATACACACAAGTGCACACATACATATACGCACACACAAGTGTACACATACACACGCATACATACATACGCACACATACACACGCACACATACATACGCACACATATAGATACACACGTAAACACGCACGTATACACACATATATACGCATACATACATACGCATACACATATATACTCACACATGCACATACATACACACACATATGCACATACATACACACGCATACACATATGCAGACATATACACGTACATACATACATTTCCCCCCCATTATTGCATACTATCTAAGTAATATATAAATGGCCACACGTCTATTTATTACTTTCCTTATATGCGTAGTATAGAGAAATTGTGACGGAGGTGAAAATTCGAATTCGAGTCATCGACCGAAGAGCATGTTTTATGTATCCATGAACTCAAATCGAGCATTTCTAAAGTTATGTCAATGTGTGTGTTCAGTCTAATCGAGGTCCTCAGCGTCAAGGGGTCCGGCCACCCAAATTTTTACTTTTTGTGTTTTTTCTTTTAAGGGAAGGAAAGAGAAGACATGGATGATTCAGGAAAGAAAAGTCAAATATGGGTGGGAGCATACTGATATAATTTGTATGGCTAGCACCTCGCATGAGAAGATACATTTTGTAATAGTTTAACATTTTGACGTCAAAGAATTTATCAAGTCACGTATTTGACGAGATATTAATGAAGCATCAAGTGCATTTTGATGAAGTTTTTGCATGTGTGTATAAATAAATCATTCTTTTTGGGCCAATAAGCTGCCAATTGTGCCCAATTTCAATTTGCTTTATATTAATTTGGTACTAAAAGCATTGTACCATGGATTTTGTACACCATTACCTTGTACACCCTGAAAGAAATAAAGTCACTAGTATGTAAGGTAAGTCATGTGTTGTCCACATCAAATGTTAAGTTCTTGCGACGTTTCTTTCACCAGCGAGCTCGAATAAACTGTCTGAAGATTGTTTTTTGAACGAAAGGATCTTTAACGACAGATTTGCCCTAAAATGCTAAATAATCTATATATACTTTATTTCCAAAAAAATATATGCACCTATAAATAAAACTGAGCTACAGCCGCTAAACTCGGCATGGAAATGACGTTTTAAGCGTTATGCAAACGATCAAACTGTCGGCGCCAATGTCAAAGAATTCAAAAAATTTCTACACCTTTCTCCAAACTAACTTCTGAAAAAGTTTGGGTAGAACAGACTCATTTCTTCGATTGCTCACAGTGATAAATTACCACTGTTCATAAATATGGAGAAAACGAAGTGGAACAGAATAAAATAGGCAAATATATCAGGATTTATCAGACTGCAAGTCAAATTTGTTTGTTTAAAAATAAAGAATATTGAAAACTGTTAATTGGCTATATTAACACACATGCTATCTATTAACAGAAAATGAAAAACCTAATAATTGGGTTCCAGTGGTAGTCATGTTTTATCTTAGTTGGGCAGAGTGTTTTTCTACTAGGTAGAGATGGCTTCGAATGCTAACTTGGACACACACTCCTAAGATAGAACAGTTGAGCCTGACAGTCAACCCTTAGTTCAGTTGGTAATTGCAACATAAGAAATATGGAACAGCCTTAAATGAAAACAGATTTCACAGATCACATTTATATACATTAACAACATTCTTGCACCTTTTATAAATATGGAAGAAAGTAGTAAATCTTCTCTCAGTATTTTCAGTTAATTTTGATCAACGGTACTGTATAAATGTTTCATTTTGTGAAAAGAAAGCACTCTTATCTGTTCTGAAATTTTAATTTCCAATTTTCGAAGGATTGGAACGTTTCAGGAATGTTGAATTCTAACAGCATGATTCTGAATTGTATCGGTGTGTCTAGTGACAGGTTTGTTCCCACAGTGTCTTTCCGATACATTGGGAAATTCAATCGAAATTTGGTGCGATTATTTTGATAGGTATACATAAGACTCTCAATTTTCAAGATCGGACAAGAGAAAAGTCCTCAATTTTAGTCCTTGTATTAAAGCAAAGAACGCTGATATGACTGGTGTCAAATTATTAAATGATTTTCTGATGAATTTATATGCGTTTCATGAAAATTTCGGTTTGAACTAATCTTTAGTTTCACATTTCAGAAATGTTGACTGTTCTGCTCATGAAGAGGAGGAGGAACATGACGGTTAGTATCAAAAACTCTTTAACCCTTTTACTACCAGTAACTCTAAAGGTTAAGATAAGTCTTCATATTATATTATCTTTAATATTTTTTTATATTATCATTATACCAAAATAATATGCACATGGACCATGAACATATTATCTTTATAAGATAAGCATAACACAGAACTGCACAAATTTTATCACTATCTGGGATCCAGGAAGAAAAAATAGGAATGAATCTTAGTCATCGAATTACATCTTAACAACTCGATTTTTCCAAGCTTTAAATTGTTTTAATCGCTAAATAACATAGAGACAGAGGCCCACAAATTGAGTATTGTCATTTGTATTTGTTTGGCAAGCGAACTAAAACAAGAAAAATAATAATGCAAACTAACAATAATGCAAGTTATTTTTTATCTGGTGTCTATAAATAAGAATAATTTCATTTGGAATTACAGATTAGATGCATTAGTGATTACGCGGTGCACTTCTTATTCTGATCCTGACTGGAAGTTGAAGATCTGACTGTGAGAACTCGTGATCTATGAATGTGAAAATTTATCAAACTAAAATTTAAAAAACTTGGAGCTTTGTCAAAAACGTTGGACAGCCCAAGTTCTGTCCAACTTTGTGCATAACATATACTTTGAAGTGCATATCAACATTAAAAATATTTTTGATTTTTTAATGGTAGAGAGTTTGTGTTGTATATGTATCCTTTCTTTACTTTCCCTGCAATACATGATAATGCATAGGGAAAGTATTGGAATCGTGCCGAAAATTGCAACTCGAGTATTCGACGGATTTATACGTTTCGGGATCTGTAGCATAATGTCTGTGTGTGTGCCTGTCTGTCTGTGCAATATATGTACATCTCCTGTAACTGAAAAGCTAATTGACCAAATTTCATACAATTTGGTAGGTTAGTCCCTTATGGGTGACCCTGGTGCTGATTAGAGTTTGGTACGATTCGGGATAAAAGAACTTGCCTTTTTTGCGAAATGGCCCGCAAAGATTGCCTATATCCACTCTAGCTAAAAAACTAATAGACCAAATTTCACAAAATTTGGTAAATAAGTCACTTGTAGGTTACCCTGGTGCTTATTAGATTTTGGTACGATTCGGGAAAAACAACCTGCCTTTTTTTTGCGAAATGGCCAGCAAAAATCTTCAAAATTTAAAATAAAAGTCTACGTATGCTCAAATATATCAATTAAATGCTTGTGTTATACGTAATTTTTGACGATCGATGAAAAGAATAAGATCAACCCCATTACTAGGACCAGCCGTTTTTGAGATATTTTAGTTTTTTCACATTTTCGCTACGCCACCTTTGAAAATAAGTCCAATTACCAAATGAAAAGTGCAATTTTTGAGTAATTTAAAATAATTATGGCTGTTATTCTGTGCAATTAATCTCAATTTAATGAATTATTGAGGAAATAGAGAACATGAATATGAGTCTGCAGGGGAAAATCATGTGCTAAGATTATCAGATTTTTAAATTTAATGATTGACATGAACCTAAATTGTAAATTCAATCGTACGAACAACAGACATAAGCAAAGTCTCGCACGAATTGAAAAAATATGTTGAAATGTCGACAGACGCTAATAATGTCGTAAATGAGAGATAAATATAAAAATATTTGCAAATGATCAGATAATGGCAGCGATTAAATAGAAATTATACATTTGAATGAAAAGGCAAATTTTGGGATTTATCTATCTTACAAGATATATTAACTTTCAGTACATTGCTTACTTATTACATACGATCAACGCTCAATTTAAACACATACTGTGGCGAGCAATTCCGAGAGCCAAAACAGATGGTCCAAAAGGATTATCTCGGCTGATATAGTGCTCATATTTAACTTAAAACGTGTAACCTATAAATATTTAGAAAATTGATTTCAGTGTAGCAACCGATATTAACGAACCAGCTTCGCTCTTGTTGGAACTCAACACCAAATAGTCAAAATCTTGTTATGTGATGAAATTTTGCAAAACTCTGTTGACTCAGTCGTATCACACAGCTGCAATGCCAGATTTTTTTTATCATAATCCACGGCTAGGAAGCATTTCATAGCTTGGAATCATATTGCCTATTCTATAATATCATTTGGATTCTAGCTGCGTGTTATAAATAACTGCGTGTTATAAATAAAATGTTTGAAAAATTACAGTACATGTTTTTTGATGACAGTGTAGCCAATGGTTACTGATGAGATTTATCAAGAAACTAGTACAATGATGTTACTGCATAAAGAGCAGAGTTTGAAGCTTTGCGAGGCCTTTATTTAAAAAATTTTTTTTTACATATAACCCGTTCCCTTAATTAATATGTAATTAAGTACCCAGTAACCGCTATATTTTTATTATATGTTGCTTAATAAATCTTTTTTAATTTATTATGCAAATTGTCTGTTTAAAACCCTTTAATCAAATGTTTTATAGAGACAAAATGGATATTCCATTCAATTATAATACTTTTCCCTAATTATAAATTTAAAGATTTATGATTAAGGAAAACATTGTTTTTTGCCATTGTTAGTTTAGGGCATGAAGCAAACTCCGTTGAAATAAATTTGAGAAAGAAGGAATAGATATACTATTTCATACGATCCGGTGCATAATATTTTCATAAAAATAAGGGTTCTAAACTTTTATTGTCTTTACAGCAAAATAGTTCGATTAGCAAAAAGTTGCACTGGACAATAACTAAAGAAAAAAACATCTGCGCATTTACCTGCTATATTTATGAAGATATTTGCAATAGAAATAAGGTAAAAAAATACCTAAATAGGTTAAAATTGAAAAATGAGAATTAGTTTTTTCCCTTGATTACTTTGATTCCCTTTTCCCCTGATTCCTTGTGTTTCAGAAGCTAAACCAAATTAAAACCAGGCTTTGCATAAAATGTGTCTGCACTATTTTATTTGTAGCTGACCTTGGACTTGTAAGGGATAAATTCCCGATTTTTTTTATAAGCAATAATTCGCCAAATATTGTTAATTGCTCATGACTTGTTTTTCAGACTAATTTCTGTACAGAGCAATTTTTTTCCAATTGAACTTTTTCTGTTCAAGTGAACAATTTAAATCCGCTATTTTTACAGATAACAATTTAAATCCGCTATTTTTTATGAAAATACCACCATCAACATATAGGATTTAGCATGTAATTTTAACAAACTTTATAATTGGATGTACAGTGGTTCCCAAAAGTGTTCGTATACTCACGAATTTCAATGAAATACTGCTCTATCCATTAATAAAAATTAATTTTTCAGAATGGGAATTTTTTAATGTCTGTTCTTAACAAAACTACATAAAATATTTTTAAAACATAGTAAAACTTCTTTTTTTGAAAAATTAATAATCAAAAAGCAACCAAAATGTTACGTCACAAAAGTCTTCGTACACTTACAATATTTACTGTATGCACAGATTTTTTTTTAATATTTCGGTAAATTAGTACTTAGTAGGATATCTTCTAGCACCCACAACAGCTTTTAAACAGCTTTTTGAATAGAGTGTACTAGTTTTTTTTGTAATTTCTGCATCAATGTTCCTCCATTCTTTGATCATTACTGTTTTTAGTTTGCTTTTCATTTTAATGTTGTGTCTTCGTACTCTAACCTCCAGTTCTCTACAAATGTGTTCTATTGGGTTTAAATGTGGCGACTGAGGTGGTGTTTTCAGAACTTGTGGACAATTATGGTAACACCAGAGGCGAACATTGAGAGCCGTGTGCTTAGGATCATTATCTTGATAAAAAAACAAAGTTGTTTCCAATACCCAAATTTTGTTGTCTAATAATTTTAAATTGTCTTTTAAAATATTTAAATAAAGAACATGATTCATTATGCCATTAATAAATACTAAATTACCTAGTCCTGATGCTGACGTGCACCCCCCACACAAGAAAACCTCCACCGCCATGCTTTACTCTTCCAACTAAGTTCTTGGGATTAAGTTCCTCATTTTTTCTTCTCCATGCAATTATACGTCCATCGGAACCAAAAATGTTAAATTTGTTTTCATCTGCAAATAAGACATGATTCCAATACGTTTCGGGCTTATTTATCATTGATTTTGCGAAGAAAAGCCTAAGCTTTCTATTTTTCGCACTTTACAAAAAATTTTCTTCGGGCAGAACGTCCATGTAATCCAGCTGATCTGAGCACTCGTCGAACAGTTTCAGGTAAAATTGAATTAGAAAATTTTTCAGTAAATTCTGTAGAAATTTTTACAGCATTCAAACGTGGATTTTTCACAAATTTTCTAACTACAAATCTCTGATCACGTTAAGTTAACCTTGCCGGACGACTTTTTCTTACCTGGTTTTCGATCCGATTTTTACTTTCCCTGCAATACATGGTAATGTATAGGGAAAGTATTGGAATCATGCCGAAAATCGCAACTCGAGTTTTTGACGGATCTACACGTTTCGAGACCTCTAGAATATGAAAAAACTATTTTTAGCGTGACGGCTGTGTGTGTGTCTGTGTGTGTGTGTGTGTTGTTGTCTGTGTGTCTGTCTGTGTGTCTGTGCAGATTTCGTATCCACTCTAACTAAAAAACTAATGGACCGAATTTCATAAAATTTGGTAGGTAAGTCACTTGCGGGCGAATCTAGTGCTGATTAGTTTTGGGTACGATTCGGGATAAAAGAACCCGTCTTTTTTTGCGAAATGGCCCGCAAAAGCTTTTATCCACTCTAGCTGAAAATCTAATGGACCGAATTTTACAAAATTTGGTAGATAAGTTTATTATGGATTACCCTGGTGCTGATTAGATTTTGGTATTATTCGGAAAAAAATAACCTGCCTTTTTTTGCAAAATGGCCCTCAAAAACGACAAAATCTGAAATAAAAAACTACTTATGTTGAAATATATCCATTAAATGCTTGTTTTATACGTAATTTTTAACGAAAAAGAGAATAAGATCAACCCCATTACACTAGGACTAGCCATTCTCGAGATATTTTCGTTTTTTCTCTACGTCACCTTTGAAAATGAGTCCAGTTACCAAATGAGGACGAAAATTGAATTATAAGTGAATTAAATTTAATTAAAATAAAGAGAATATGTATATAAGTCTGCAGGGAAAGTCATGTGGTGCCCACATTAGATTTTTTTCTTTAAAGCGAGAGTTTTATCACATACTGCACCGTAGAATGGGAAAAATTTACTAATTTAGCGATATTACGAACTGATTTACCACTACTAGATGAAAAATAATCAATTTTCGAATGCTGTTCATTGTTTCCTTACGACTACGAGTCATTTTTAAATAATACTAAATATTACGAAGTAAACAAGCAAAGATTAAAGCCAAACGCTTTTCAAATGTCACCACAATGCAAAAATAAAAAATCTAATGTGAGCAGCACATGACTTTCCCTGCAGACTTATATTAATGTTCTCTTTATTTTAATTTAATTTATTTCACTTTTAATTCAATTTCCGTTCTCATTCGGTAACCGGGCTTATTTTCAAAGGTGGCGTAGTGAAAGTACGAAAAACTAAAATATCTCGAGAACGGCTAGTCCTAATGTAATGGGGTTGGTCTTATTCTTTTCATCGTTAAAAATTACGTATTAAATCAGCTTTTAATGGATATATTTGAGTATACCCAGTTCTTTAGTATAGATTTGGACGATTTTTGCGGGCCATTTTGCAAAAAAAGGCAGGTCATTTTTTTCCGAATCATACCAAAATCTAATCAGCACCAGGGTAACCCACAAGTGACTCATCTACCGAATTTTGTGAAATTCGGTTCATTAGTTTTTCAGGTAGTGGATACAAGCTTTTGCGGGCCATTTCGCAAAAAAAGGCGGGTTCTTTTATCCCGAATCGTACCCAAAACTAATCAGCACCAGACTCGCTTACAAGTAACTTACCTACCAAATTTTGTGAAATTCGGTCCATTAGTTTTTTAGTTAGAGTGGATACAAAATCTGTACAGACAGACACACAGACACACACACACAGACAGACACACAGACACACACACAGACGTCGCGCTAAAAATAGTTTTTTCGTATTCTAGAGGTCTCGAAACGTGTAGATCCGTCGAAAACTCGAGTTGCGATTTTCGGCATGATTCCAATACTTTCCCTATACATTACCATGTATTGCAGGGAAAGTAAAAATCTGATGTGAGCAGCACATGACTTTCCCTGCAGACTTATATTAACGTTCTCTTTATTTTAATTAAATTCATTTCCCTTTTAATTCTATTTTCGTTCTCATTCGATAACCGGACTTATTTTCAAAGGTGGCGTAGGGAAAGTACGAAAAACTAAAATATCTCGAGAACGGCTAGTCCTAGTGTAATGGGGTTGGTCTTATTCTTTTCATCGTTAAAAATTACGTATTAAATCAGCATTTAATGGATATATTTGAGTATACCCAGTTTTTTATTTTAGATTTTGGCAATTTTTGCGGGCCATTTTGCAAAAAAAGGCAGGTTATTTTTTTCTGAATCGTACCAAAATCTAATCAGCACCAGGGTGACCTATACGTAACTCATCTACCGAATTTTGTGAAATTCGGTCCATTAGTTTTTCAGCTACAGTGGATACAAGTTTTTGCGGGCCATTTCACAAAAAAGGCGGGTTCTTTTATTCCGAATCGTACCCAAAACTAATCAGCACCAGCCCCGCCCACAAGTGACTTACCTACAAAATTTTGTGAAATTCGGTCCATTAGTTTTTTAGTTAGAGTGGATACAATATCTGCACAGACAGACAGACACACAGACAGACACACAGACACACACACAGACGTCACGCTAAAAATGGTTTTTTCGTATTCTAGAGGTCTTGAAACGTGTAGATCCGTCGAAAACTCGAGTTGTGATTTTCGGCATGATTCCAATACTTTCCCTATACATTACCATGTATTGCAGGGAAAGTAAAAATCGGATCGAAAACCAGGTAAGAAAAAGTAAAAAACTTAACGTGATCAGAGATTTGTAGTTAGAAAATTTGTGAAAAATCCACGTTTGAATGCTGTAAAAATTTCTACAGAATTTACTGAAAAATTTTCTACTTCAATTTTACCTGAAACTGTTCGACGAGTGCTCAGATCAGCTGGATTACATGGACGTTCTGCCCGAAGAAAATTTTTTGTAAAGTGAGAAAAATAGAAAGCTTAGGCTTTTCTTTGCAAAATCAATGATAAATAAGCCCGAAACGTATTGGAATCATGTCTTATTTGCAGATGAAAACAAATTTAACATTTTTGTTTCCGATAGACGTATAATTGTATGGAGAAGAAAAAATGAGGAACTTAATCCCAAGAACTTAGTTGGAAGAGTATACATTACCATGTATTGCAGGGAAAGTAAAAAAAAGCGACAGGATAATTTTATTTATGAATTTATCCGAAAATGTTTCGGCGTACGATCACTTTTGTGACGTTTTCTTTCTCTGCCTCCTTGCATTTTCATTTTTATAAAAATAAAAAAATTAGTCAATATTTAAAAAAAATGTTGGGTTAGTCATTATTTAAAAAAAATGTTAGGTTTTATTCAGAATCGCATGGAGATGATATGAAAAAATATCGAACTTTATATTCGAATACAATTCTAGGCGACAGAGCTTTTTCTACACATTTTTAAAGTGTACGAACACTTTTAGGAGCCACTGTATGTGTCTAAAACCAATAGCCGCTATATGTAAAGAGAAAGTATTGTGTGGTCAAAAATCAAAACTCTTGGATTTTTATGGATTTGCCCGATTCGAATATTCCCCAAAAGGCATTTTATCGATGGTCGGTAACTGTCTAAGTAAGGGTGCAAGATATTTATTGAATAAATTGATTGATTTAAATGAAATTACTTCTGATTATTTCAATTGATAAATGCATTTTCAGGTAAATCGACTTATGGCTTTTTAGGAAAATCGTTTCAAAGAATGTGATCCTAGTCGAGAATTTTGTTTTTAAAATTAAGAAAAGCCTAAAAATAATTATAAGAAAATGTTGCAATAAAAATTATTGTAATAACTGTCACATGTTGTAATTAAAATAATTGTCATTAAATGTCAAAAATAATCGTTTAAAATGAAATCTATAGGATATTAAACCGTTATCGTGATATTATTAATTTATAAAATTAAAATTCAAAAAATAGTAAAAAGTTAGAAGTTCTCACAATTTTCAAATGAGTGAATGTTCTATATTTTTAACTAGGAACAAATTGACGTAGCTTTTAACTTAAAAACTTATTGAGATATTAGAATTTTCACTCTTCCACATTCAGCATATCTCTCAAAAGAATAAAGCGATTCATATGAAATATCGTCTGCTTCTTATTTAATCGATAGCAGCCAGCTTATGAATTATGGATCTTAAAAAAGAATGAGTTATGAAAACGCTTTAATTGTTATTCTCTACAATAGAAATTTCTTCATTCGTAGAAAAAGTGAGGTCCTGGACGCATAAGATTGTTTTATTTTAGATGAGCGTTTAACACATTATCTGCACGTTGGAATATTTGCACGTAGATAGTGCGATTGCCTGTACGTGTTATATTCAAAGTTCTGTTAGCTTGAAATTATAATTTCAGTTTTAAAATGTATAATTAGAGTGGTTTCACGTCTACTTCAATATTTATGCATGAAATTAAAAACACAAATCATGGATAAAAAGGTAATTTAATCAAATAAAACAATTAAATGACCTTTTTATCTATGATTTGTCTTCCATGTTTAAAAAACTTTTTTTTTTAGGTTTTGCACCAGTCTTGGAGCATGATGACACCGAGCGTAAGTCTGCTTTCTACACAATTTTGTCCTATTCTGAAACATTATCATAAATTTCATTTGTAGAATGATGAATCCAAATATTTTTTAAGAATTTTGAACCCATCGCAGTTCTAAACAGAAAGGATTGCCTATTGAAATGCATTATAAAATGTTTATTTCTGGCGTAACTAATAAGTGTTGAATAATTTGGTACATTTATAATGGTTCTCAATCTTATTTACTGCGAATGATTTTGTCTTGAAGGAAAATGTAGAAAAATAAATATGGTTATTTTTTTTTTCTCATCTATCAATTTTTCAAATGAGGTCATATTTATATGAATGACGCATATAATGTATTTGTAACCCTTTTTAACACTCTCCAACATAGTTGAAAAGTGTTTCTGTTCATTCTATTTATCTGTGTCTGTCCGTATGCACGATAATTGCCGTAAAAATTACTTTATCATAATGAAATTTTAGTATGTTGTTAAGACGGTCGGTGGGACATATGGGAATATAAATGAATATAATCACCCAATTAGTTTTGGATTGAACCCGGGTTGTAAAAGTGAAATGAATTGAACCTTATGGGACCTACTTTTCCAAATATTTTTTAAGCAAAGTTAAAATTCACAATTTGGTTCGACAATTTTAGGAAATATTTAAATTATCCCATAACATGTATAAAAAATTTTTCAGCAAAATATATATTCAGTAGTTTTTAAATAAAAATTAAAATAATTACACCCATGTTATATGAAGAGATCACGTGACCCACTTCAAAATATAATATGGCATCCATTTTTTTCCCCAGTGTGAAAATCGCGATTTTTAAAGTTCTTTTAAATTTATATTTTGTGTTGTATGAGTCCTAAAACAGTTTTATTTTTGCGTACTTTTTGTGTATCTATATTCCGTACCAACGCAATTACAATATTTTTTAATTTAAATGATCATCAAACTTTGATTATTTCTACAACGAAGCCTAATTTTAATGGATGCAGAAAGTAAACGAGTGATTGTAAGATAAGTTGTATAAGAATTGCTGAATTTTTTTCACTCAAAATTATTTAGCTCTGGGGTCTGGAATAAAAGTGATATGAATGAAATATTCATTACTGTTGCATACAGAGCCAGACAAGTTATATTTCGATGACGTCATTAGAATAAAGTTCATTTTTTTCGATGAAGCTTGTTCGATGAAGTTTCCAAATATAATAAATTTTTGTAGTACTGTAATAATTTAAAATATATCAGTGCTTAATACATCGCATTTTCGAGATAGTTAAATGAAATTGCATTTCCGTTGGAAAATGTTTCATAATCAATGCTTTACGCATGATTGATCTGTGGCGATTGAGCGTCGCCGGGCCCCGAACCAGGGACCCTTTGGTTACAAGACCGACATTATAATCACTGAGCAAAAGCTAGCTCCTGGTCTGTTCTTATAATTCGGGAACAGGCTCCAAGCATCTTTTGATAGATGTCTTTGCTGCCGCACACTCCCTCCGCTGATGAGGAAATGCCGGGAGGCGTGTCGCCTCGGCGTGACGGACAGTCGTGGTCAACCAGGAAGGGAGTGCCAAGGCTTCTGACTCCGTGTGGTGCTGCCATCTCGTGTTGAGATGGTGAGATCGTTGGAGAGGAAGGTTGCGTGTTTCAAACGTCCAGTCATCATTGTGGCGATTGTGCGTCGCCGGGCCCCGAACCAGGGACCTGATGCTTCGTAGACCGACATTATAATCACTGAGCAAAAGCTAGCTCCTCCTCTGTTCTTATAATTCGGGAACAGGCTCCAAGCATCTTTTGATAGATGTCTTTGCTGCCGCAGATCTTTCTTATTTATTATATTGTTTTGTATTTCCAAACACACAGAATTCGCTTTCCGGTGACTTAGATTGCTGAATCTTTGCACACATAGTAATCGACCATGGGACAGACCCTGATGGGGTCAGATTTTTTACTTCACAACAGGGGTAGAGAAAATAGGTTTGGAAAAGTCGCTTCAGAAGCTCTCCCCACCCCAGTGACGGAAGACTGGATTTTTATAGTATTGTCTATGGTACAAAAAGTAACAGAGCCGCATGCTTGACTTCGTTCGTTGAAAAAAAATGGAGTAGAAGACTTTCCAAATCCTCCCAGAAGCCTTCAGTGACCTAAAAGATGAAGCTTTGCACGGTTATAATATCGACCACGGGACAGAATCAAACTAAGCCAATTTACTATTTAGGCCACTATTTTCGACCGTAAGCGTCATATATTGTTAAACAAAATAAGAATTATTAAAAAAAAATTGCAACTTAATTTTATTTAATGGTGTTAGTTTTCCTGTCTTTGAAAGGCTTAAATACTAGCAATTATATATAAAACGTACTTAAAGTGTCTAAGATTTAATTTCTAAACATTTAGCAAATTGATAAGTCATATTGCGCAAAGGTGCTGATGGGAACTTATGGAGTGTTACAGGGCCTCCCTGGCCACTACTGGCCCTTGTTGCAAATATTTCCTTCCCTGTTTTAATATAAACATACAATGAATTAATCATACGAGCAGTTTCTTATTTTATTGCATGAAGCGTTTTATCAAAGTTCTTTTCCCTTAGATATGTGTGAAGAGCCTCCACCGCCTTTAAACGGTGAATTAATATGCGGACAGCATAAGAAAAGACAAGACAGGTAAAAATGAATTATTTTCTGCTATTTTTTAAGTTCATTTTGTCCCTTTTTAAAATTCTGTGACATTTTTTTTTAATTTATTATTTGGTTGAATATTTGATAATCGTAAATTTTGTGTCCATTGAGTTAAAAAAATATCCATCTCTCTCTCTATATATATATACATATATATTTGCACTATTTGTTTAGAATGCAATCTGCTCTACATATTTTTCAATAATATTAAATGCAATTTTGACTAAATAAAAAATGACTTTTAATAAAAAATACGAATTTCTTATTTCTGTCACTGCCCCCCCCCCCCCCAGTGATGGCCTCGAAGGATGACTTCTAATTAAAATGACTTCTAATTACATCAGTAAGAAACATAATGGAAATAAATGGGTGCAGCGTAAAAAATTACAACTGCAACTTGTAAAAATTCCTTTATTAATTTATAAAAATGTTAACTGTAATATTTTGTGAAATTGTGGATAAGTGTTTGCCCCCGAAAATCTGTGACGTTACGGTGTGGTTCGGGAAATGATTCTTTAGATTCACCAGATGGCGACAACAGTAGTTTTAAGTCAATTGAAGAACACTTGAGTTTTGTTCCAACGTTGCAATTAAGTAGCTATTCTATATTAGACGTTATACTTATAAGAGAAATGTGTAACAAACCGCAGTCAGAACGATATGTGCCGATCTTATCTGACAACTTCAACAGATGCGAATAATGGTCTCACGTTATTAGCTTCAGAAGCATTCCTACCTTAAAAGGCGTTCTTGCCTTTTCCTCCACTTGTTTCATTTTGCCTATGCTACCTATGGAAAATACTCCTTAATTTCTAATTTGTTAAGCTTTTAGAAATTTTTGATGTGAATAACATACAAGGTAGGATCAAAATGTTCGGAGACTGTGCTGATATCTCCAACTCTGATTGGAGGAGAAGAGAACTATTTTACCGTTGAGTAGAGGCACATGTGACGCGAGATGTGAAAAGGAAGAAGCAGGTCCTCAGTTCAGGGTTTTTCCAGACAATGCGTGTCAGTGAATTGTAGTCGAGCGCGAACGACTACAGTTCACTGAGATGCATTGTCTGAAAAAACACCTGCTTCTTTCATTTCACATTTCGCGTCACATGTATCTCTACGTCACGGTAAAATAGTTCTCCTCTCTTCCAATCAGGGTTGGAGATATCAGCACAGTCTCCGAACTTTTTGATCCTACCTTGTATGTTTTGATCCTATCTTGTATGTTTAAAATTGTTATTTTTGTAAATGAAAGTTTTACTTTTCGATACATATTACAATAAATACTTATATTTTGCCGGTTTAAAAAAAATATAAATTTTTCTCCTCCTTTTTTCAGCATCTATACTTGGAAAAAACAAACAGAGCGGGGAATTTTTTTAAAAAGCTCACTTGAAGTTGGATACACTGAGACACAAGTACAAAAAGTAACTTTGAGCAATAATAATAAAACAATACCAACATTAATTGCTGCACAAATATATAATATCTATAATAATTAAAGCAGACTATCGTTTCGCAAAAACTTCTGTTTTTTTTTTCTCCTCCAGTGTGAGAATAAGCCATGAGTTTGAAACTAAATGAGAATTACTTGCTACTAAACTACAGCAATAGTCTTACAATTTGGTTTTTGCGACCAGTGATAAACACCACCATCACTGCTGCAATTACTAGTACATGGTTCTCATTTGGTGCTGGCTTATTCGTACTGAAGACAAACATAGTTAAAAGATCTCTGCTTTATCCATATTTGTACAGCAATTTTTCTTCTTATACAGGTACGTGTGTAAAGCAGACTGTGACGCGGGTTACCAGTTCCCCAACGGAAAGAAAAAATGGAGACACACGTGTGATCTAAAGACTGGAAAATGGTCACCAGAATACACTTTCCCAGACTGCGAACGTAAGTATCTGCTGCTGCTCATCTTAAAACAATTTATTAAGATCACACTATAACAATCTCGAACATAATTTAAAAATTATTTCATTTTCATTGTAATTATCTATAATAAATGATTACAGTAGAAATTTAATTGGTCTGATTTATAAATAACCTGATCTCATCACTAGAAAAAATTAATTGGAATGTGGCTTAACTCGACTTTTTCATACCAGAATTCATTTTTAATAGCTTTTTGTTTTTCAAATTTTACAAGAAATAATGGTACCATGGGTTCAAATGATTGCAATTATAATGTGTTATCCTTCAGTTTAAAGGGCTTGAAAGAAATCTTTCAATTGATACTACTTGACAATGTACCCTCCGGGGGCGAGTAACTTGCCCCGAGAGGGGAGGGGAGGGGCTAATGACATCACCAACAAAATATTATATCGCGGCTATTTTTCCCAACGACTGAATCTATAAAGTCTCGTGATCATTGAGACATAAATAAACCTTTTTATTCATGATTATGTCAAATTCTGTTCTATGCTGCGAAACGTTAAAAAATGCAATATATGTTAAAATAAATACAACATTTCAAATCAATTTCAAAGTTTTCGATCGAATTAAAAAAAATTCTATGTAGTTCTAGATTTTTTTTTTATAAGAAAGCCGGATATAAAGGTTCGTGAAAATCCATTAATTTTTGTGGCCGCTATTGCGTATACAAGAAAACGGTCACAGACAGACGTCACTACAAAGATAGGCAAAACGTGTTCAGAAGGTCTTAAAACATATATTGGCCTCGAAATCGGACATTTTTGTGAAAACAATGCAGGAGAAAGTAAAAATTCTTACAGAGAGTGTCCACAGTTTTGTTCAATAATTATGTTGGGTTCATTTTTTTTCGGAGAAAGTATAATACCTCCTTGAATTGAATTGATTTCAAAGTACTTTTCTAATATAACTATTTTTAAGTCGTCAAATTAAGTTTGAAGAAGTCGTCAAATTAAGTTTGTGCGTAGCCTTTACACAACAGACTCGAATCTGATTGTGTGCGAAATTTTCGTTGACATAGTAAAACTCAAACGATTCCAATAAAATTTTGTACATAGCTTGAGCTAATCACGTTTCAGGTGATGACAAAGCACGAATTTTAAATTTTGATCTATGTGCTGAAATATTTGATGACAAAGGTCAGATAATGTTAAGTCTCTGAACAAAAGTTAATTTAAAAAAATTCGCATGCCAAACAGAATTTTCTATTTATTTGGTATAATTTATACCATTGTACTAGTTACTAAGGCTGTCTTATACAGTAACTGCTTAATATTTTGAGTTTTTTCTACTTTAATGAAATTAACGTTTCAGGTATTAAACATGTAGCTAGATACGGTCGCTAGTTTCGGGTCGCTAGAGACAGCCTGTAGTTTAAAAAGAAATAACTCATTGTTTCAAAAATAGCTGAAAAGTAAAAACTTCTCTAAAACACAAATACAAAACAAATTAGTAATGGGTATCAATCGGTTTAGAAAGACAAGTGAAGGAACATCCTATTTCTTCAGGATAAAGATTGATTCCCCATGCCAGCAAGGGTATGCAGGCATCTGTAGAAAATCAAAGGCAAGTTATTAATGGGTTTTTTTTAATATTGATTGATGTCCATTAATATTTATACTAATATCACACGTCATTAGATATGTTTTAAAAGAATTTTATTTCGTAATTTTGACTTCAATGATTTTAATTTCTACTAATGTTTCTAACATATGCTGAAGACTTTTTATTTCACAAATCTTTTTCTTTCCTTCATTTTTTACTTTCCCCGTAATACATGGTAATGTATAGATAGGGGAAGTATTGGAATCGTGTCGAGGATCGTAACTCGAGTTTTCAACGGATCTACACATTTTGGGACCCCTAGAGTACGAGAAAACCATTTTAGCGTGATGTCTGAGTGTGTGTCTATCTGTGCAATGTATGTATCCACTTTAACACAAACTAATTGACCAAATTTTATAAAAATGTATCGGTAAGTCGCTTGTGGGGTGACATTGGTGCTGATTAGAATTCGGTACGATTGATACGAGATAAAGGACTTTTTTTTTCTTAAATGACCCATAAAAATTGTATGTATTAACTCTATCTAAAAGACTAATTGACAAAATTGCATAAAATTTGGTACATAAGTGACTTGTGGGTGACCCTGGAACTGATTAGATTTTTGGTACAATTCGGGAAAAAAGAACCTGCCGTTTTTGTGAAATGGTGTCTCTGAGAAACTTATTAACCAAATTTCCGAATATTTAGTAGATAAGTGACTTGTGGGTGACCCTGGTACTGATAAATTTGGGTACAATTCGAGAAAAAAGAACCTGCCCTTTTTTTGCGAAATGGCCCGCAAAAATGTCTGTATCCACTCTAGCTAAAAATCTAATTGACTAAATTTCACAAATTTGGTGGATAAGTAACTTATGTATTTCATGATGCTGATAAGATTTTGGTATGATTCGGGAAAATAGAACTTGCCTTTTTTGCGAAATGGTCAGTAAAAATCTAAAGTAAGAAGACTACGTATGCTCAAAAGTATCATTTATATATGCTTGTTTTATACGCAAGTTTTGATGATGAAAAAAATAAGATCAACCTCATTACTTTAGAACTAGCCATTCTCGAGATATTTAATTTTATTTTTCATTTTTGCCACTCTGATTTTGAAAATATATGCAGTTGCCAAATGAAAACTAAAACTGAAATAAAAGTGTAAATTTAGTGTCATTTTAAATAATTATGCGTATTATTTAGTGCCATTAAAAACAATTCAATGAATTATTAATGAAATGAAGAGAAAATTAATTTGAGTCTGTAGGAAAAGTCATGTGCTGCTCACGTCAGATGTTTTTAATCCATCAATTTAAAAGTTATTCATCACGTTAGAAGTCGAGCAGTCCCGAAGCAAATGAATTTTATCTTAGTTTTTGTCTATACTGATTATGCATAAAACATGAAAAATAGTTTATTAACTTGAAGAACATTAACTTTTTAGCCATTTGCAATCCATCTTGTGAAAATGGAGGAGAATGTTCTGAAGGTAACCATTGTATTTGCCCTCCAGATTTTAGAGGGGATAGATGTCAGTATGGTAAGATATGATGTTATCTTTTTATGCTCATTTGTTTAATTTATATGCTGTGTTCGGAACAATTTAAGTTGATTTAGTCTATTTCTGGGTACTTTGAAGTAATATTAAATAATCGAAAACAATAAAATCAGCAGCAGTAACGTCATCATAGGCGTATAAAGGACTATATTTTCCCTCCTCTCATTAACTGATAAATGGATTTCTCACTAGGATTCATATTGGAAAACGAAATCTGGTATTGTAATCCCCTTCATTGAGTCATATTCCCATTTCCGAGATCCTGGCTACGCCTATGTCGCCCATAGTTAGAAGTGTGCTAAATATAGGAATTTTGCAGCAGAAACGGTTAATTAATGTATAGTTTCAACAATACCTTTTTTTCTGCTGTTCTTGTTTTTATGCAAAGCCCTGTTATAGGGCAGAAACCTTTCTTTTTTTCAGAAAGAAAATTGAAAAATATGAACATGGTTATTATCTGAATTCCGAAAAAAAATATCTTTGGTACTTGGAAATGTTGCAAAGGAATTTTCTAACACGAACGGGAAAGTGTTACAGCTTAAGATTTTTGTATAAAAAACCAGATTTTCAGCGTCTTATAATATTTTAATACAAATTTACATTATATAATATATTAAATAAGAATCAAATTAATTTCAGAAGCTAACTTTACTTAGCTGTTACAATCCTTAATTAGAAAACGGGAACGGGAAAAGGAAATGAGAAGGGGGAACTTTTCACAATGTTTTTATGCTTAAAGAATGAAATGTTGCATAAACTAGATGATGAAGCTTGAAGTACGAAACGTATGGAACAATTATGAACAATGAAAAATTCCATGACAACTTTAAAACTGAGAATAACGTAAAAGTGTGTTACAAATTGAATTTTTAAGGAATTCGTGACCCTCAAATGCTCTAGAGGAGGGGTTATGATCGGAATTCAGGGCATCCTAGCCTGTAGCATTCCCGAATAACAAGAGTTGACGAATTAAACAAGAGTTGACGAATTAAACAAGAGTTGATGAAGAAAGTCTTTCAGCAGGAGCTCTTCGATTCTAAAGGGGGGGAGGGATACAGAAATTAGCATGCATTCTGATTTTACCATTTCTGAAAAGAATCTTCTAAATCCTCATAGATATTCTCCATTCAGGTGTTTAACACTCCACATAAAGCCTAATGAATTTCAGTCCTCTGCAGCGACGTTCAATATAAACGCTATATAACATTAATTTTGTAATTTTTGATTTAAGAGAAATTTGTAAAATATCCAGTATTAGAAAAAAATAAACTTCAGCAATTTTAGATCTGTGTAGGAATGTCAAAGAATTGTATAAAGCGTTAAAAATATGATCATTTATAACTAGAGTAAATAATTTGTTAATAACATAGCATATAACAAAAGAACAACGGTGTCAAGCAGTTTAAAAGAAAAAAAGCTGTTTAAGTGGCGAGTGACAAGAATTTGAGAAATGAGTGAATATACTTTTATATTGGAATCACGCATCTAAAACATGGATCAGCATCCATGTACCGGTTTTGAGCTTTGCATTGAAAACTACGCTGACAGCTAGAAAACATTTTGTGCCTAAATTTTACTGACCTCTGGTGATCGACGAAGTGGTACCACAAAACCGGATTTATATTTCTAGAAGATTGAGCTCGGATTTGGTCAGCTTCATAGTTACTAAACTCATCGATAGAGAATCCACCCCCCCCCCCCCCACACACACACACCAAAGCTTGAAATCACGCTTCAAGTACAGTAATTATCTTCGGTGTACTTAGATTTCGTGTATTTTAACGCTCATCGCCACTGAATTTTGTATCCTAATTCTTTTGTAAGTAAAATATTATTTACATGTCATTTGACTGGAACAACAGCAAGTTTCTAAACGAGATCTGAAAATTTATTTCCAGCTTTAGACTTGTGTGATCCAGGAAAAGGTCTTGTATCAGCCGACTGGTCGTGCAATCACACATCTGAACAAACTATTTGTGTTATGAATTGTCCGCAAGGAACAAGGTACGAATCCCGTCCGGCAGATATTTATCGCTGTAGTTTGGACGGGACGTGGTCTCCTAGTTTTGCACCCAAGTGTATTCCAAGTAAGTATTCTCTATTGGACATGCATTAAATTGTTAAATGTCTGGAATATAAAGTATAAAAATGTATTTTATCTTTCAGTCAACGTCATTGAACCACCAGCTGCTCACGGAATCTATCCAGTTTCAACTAGTAAGTTGGGATAACAATTGGATGTTTAATCAAACGTAGAAAACAAAAAATTGACCTTATGTTGAACAACCCTAGCAAACTAAACTAGAAAGTATTTGGAGGTCATTTCTCGTGAAGGATAGTTAAAGACTAAATACAGACGAGCACAAAAAATGAGCTATATTGATTAATGTACAAATGGGAACAAATCACACGAATTCAGACAAAAATTCACAATTAAATGTATAACAGCCAAAGACGACTTAAGACTTCCACCCTGAGGCTAACAAATTCGATTTCAAGGTGCGAATATGTATTCTGTAATTCTGTAACCTACACTATAGTTATGGTGACCATATTTTCTGGAAGTAAATAAAGGATAAATTTTTGCGTTGCAACACATTTCCAAATGAGTTTGTGACTTGGGTGAGGGGGAGTACAAACCTAAAATGCCAGCTAAAAAAAGAACGCCCTAACTGCGATCTAATATGCTCACTAAGTACATTATTATGTTTTGTACTGGGTCTTTTTTACTTTAGTCTTAATAGTACATTTTTAGCAACTTGATACACTTCATGAGCTTCTGGGGGAAGAGTCTGCAGCCCCGTAACCCCCACCCCAGGGTTTAAATCTGCAATAAGTTCGGAATAATTTAAAAACAATTAGAAAATAAAATTAACAAGAAATGAAACAAACTATATATGTAGTAAATATATATATATATTAGTTATAGTAATGAATTACAATTGATGGACATTAAAATAATAAGCATTAAAAATGTATACTTTAATATTTCTCAAATGAATGGATTTTTATTTTAAAAGAACGTAATCAGATTTCGGAAAATCATAAAATTGTGGATAAATCATCTCATAGTTGCATTTTGTGTAAATAGATAGTGCTTCCAGAATAGTGCTTCCTGAGTTTCCACTAAGTTGCGATTTTCCACTTGTCCAAAAATTATTTATGGTAGAAAATATTCTCACATTTAGGAGCATTAGATCAGCCCTTCATGAAAATAAGGGACAAACTTAAGTTTTGAAAAAATAAATAAATCTAAAGGACGGACAGCTTCTTAAAAAAAGACAGTCCTTTGAAATATAGTCACTGTAACTATAGTCAAATCACCGAACTCCCATTCAATTATCGCATTTGTTTTTTGCTGCATTATAATGTGCAAATTCCTGTTAAATACTATATAAAAAAATAAACTCCACACCTTCCAGTACATTTAATCAAGAATAAGATATCCTGATGTGAATGTATTGTTTGAGAAATGTATTATAGAATGTCATGTCACTGGTTTTTCTACAAGATAGTAAATTAAAGGGTCTTTGAGTATTTACATACTCATGCCCTGTATGTCTTTTTACTTTCCCTGCAATACATGGTAATGTATAGGGAAAGTATTGGAATCATGCCGAAAATCACAACTCGAGTTTTCGACGGATCTACACGTTTCGAGACCTCTAGAATACGAAAAAACTATTTTTAGCGTGACGTCTGTGTGTGTGTGTGTCTGTCTGTCTGTGTGTCTGTCTGTCTGTGCAGATTTTGTATCCACTGTAACTAAAAAAACTAATGGAACGAATTTCACAAAAATTGGTAGGTAAGTCACTTGTGGGCGAGTCTGGTGCTGATTAGTTTTGGGTACGATTCGGAATAAAAGAACCCGCCTATTTTTGCGAAATGGCCCGCAAAAGCTTGTATCCACTCTAACTAAAAAACTAATGGACCGAATTTCACAAAATTCGGCAGATGAGTCATTTCTGTGTTACTCTGGTGCTGATTAGATTTTGGTATGATTCGGAAAAAAATAACCTGCATTTTTTTGCAAAACGGCCCGCAAAAATCGCCCAAATCTAAACTAAAGAACTACGTATGCTCAAATATATCCATTAAATGCTTGTTTAATACGTAATGTTTAGCGAAGAAAAGAATAAGACCAACCCCATTACATTAGGACCAGCCGTTCTCGAGATATTTTAATTTTTCTTATTTTCTCTACGCCACCTTTGAAAATAAGTCCGGTTACCGAATGAGAACGAAAATTGAATTAAAAGTGAAATAAATTTAATTAAAATAAAGAGAACGTGGATATAAGTCTGCAGGGAAAGTCATGTGCTGCCCACATCAGATTTTTTTTAAATATCGGAAAGAAAATTTGTTAGATCCATTTAATTTGACCTTGGGACTTGGGAGTTAAGGTCATCCTTAACAATGTTATTTAATGACAGAAGACTTTCAAATATGAACTTTGCAATCATATTCTAACATGTTTCGCCTTAATTTTAGATCAGCTCGTCAGTTCTAGCCTTCCCAACAGTGGTGTGTGTGCAGTGTGGAGCACATCGCATTATCGGACTTTCGATGGCGGCATTTACAGCTTTCAAGGGCCCTGTACGTATCTGATGTCAAAGGACTGTGAACAAAATACCTTCGCCGTTCATATTCAAAATGCCGAACCTTGCGAAACTGTTGGCTCCTGCAAGACTTCCTTGGCAATATACATAGGCTCCGAACAATATCTTCTCGCCAATGGAGAAGATGGTGGTCCAATTGTTTTAAATAGTGGCGAGATCCATGTCATTCCTGTTGCAGTCAATGGGTTGATGTTCCAAAGGCTTTCAGATTACGTGACAGTCAGCAGTTCATTAGGTTTCAGGTAAATAATTCTTTTAGTATTGTTCCTTAAAAAACGTTTCACGTAATAAAATAAGTTTAAAATATAAATCATGCTATTTGAAGCAAAGAGGGTCGCTAGCTTAACTTTACACTCGTAGTTGACCGAAAAAAATCCTCAATTACACTTCTAGGATGAACATTTTTCATGTGTGCAATTATGCTAACTTCTGTGATGATAACGTCTGTCATACCACGTAGCTGTAAGTGAAATTCCAGTATAGAAGATCAAACTCAAACTTGGAAACTGCAACGCTAAGTTCAGAAGCCTGATGAAAGAAAATGCTTTCTGAATATAGACCTGACGTTGCAATTTTGTGTCGTTTGAACCTGATCTATACATGAGAAACTAATTGTATTACGAAGCTGTAAGAAAAGCGAACATTTAAAGATTCAACGAGAAAATCTGTAAGAATTTGATTGGCAGTGAAATTTGGAACTGCTCAACATGTTTTCTTAATGCTGATGTAGCTAATTCAGGGGTGGCGGGGGGCTATAAGGGCACCTTCCCTCTAACGATTTGTTATTATGTTTCTTGTATAGTTTTCCTTGTAGAATCGCATTTCTATCATTGAAATATTAGTCCATCCACTTTTGCACCCCCACCCCCGTTCATTCAGGAATGGCGTCCTTGAGTTATTAACTGATATGTACTGCTAATCATCTTTAACAAGAGTATATCTGTTTGGTCCACATGGATCGTGATTCCCAGTTTTTGGATGACTTCATTTTGACTGATATGGGAGTTTGAATTATGTATTGAACTTCGCAGGGTGTGCTATATGAAGGGTTATCTACTGTGCTATTAAATATATTTTATTACTTTCCTTATATACATATAATGTACAAGGAAAGTATTGTGACGGGGTCGAAAATTCGAATTAGAGTTTTCGATGGGAGAGCACGTTTCAAGCAACACGAATTAGACGTTTTTGAGCTGATGTGTGTGTGTGTGTGTGTGTGTGTGTGTGTGTGTCAGTGAGTCTGTGGAGACTATAACTGACGAACGAATGGACCGATTCGAACGAAATTTGGTACAAAAATTGTAATCCGTGAATACTGGAAGCCTATTGTTTTTAAATGCAATCAAATGTTCAGAACCTCCCCCCCCCTAAATTTTCGAGTGAAATTTTGAAAAAAATCATCAAAAAATTAAAACCTTTAATAAAGTTACGCAAATAGACATTTCTTGTGTAATTTTCCCTTAGAAAACGATTAACATAAACTTTAGAACGCTAACACGAACCGTTCTGGAGATATTGCACATTTTTCAAATAAATTTATCAAAATATCCCATAAATTAAAAAAAATATATTAACTGTTGAGAAACATGTTCACTTTTCATAAGTAATATCATGCGATAAATTGGGTGACATCATTCTCGTGGATCTAACTCGTTCCATTCATAAGAAAAGATACTTTGAGTAATACTTTTGCATTTGAACGCCAATAATCATTTATCTGCTATAAGAATAACTTATTTCTCCGCCCATAACCCTTGGTGATTTTGGCGACGAATTTTCCGGAATGTTGCCAACTTGGCGACTTTTTAAATGTTGCCAAATTAATGAAAATCTCGCCAAATGGATAAAAAATGACGCTAAATCAATGAAAATGATAACTAATTATCGAAAATTCAATATCTTGGAAATAATATAAGTATCTACTATGAGAATAACCAATTTTTTTACTGTAAAAGTAGTAAATTCATTGCATTATATAAGAAAAGTCATGTGCTGCCCACATTAGATTTTTTTTAAACAGCTTGGAGTGTCAACATCTGTCAATATTGAACATGGAGTATAACTGCCCACATTCTCTGAATTTCTGCCCAATTTTCAGGTTAAAATGGAATCGAAAGAATACAGTTCTTTTGAAAGTATCCAGCCAGCTTCGTAACAGGACTTGCGGCCTGTGTGGAAAGTTCGATGGTTCCGTGCTCAATGACTTCGAAACATCAGATGGTAGTATCACGGACAGTGTGGAAGGGTTCGTAAACAGTTGGACGATGGAAGACCTTGGAGGTAAGTTAAAATTTAAATATAGACAGCAACGCAACTGATTTCTCACACCAGGACTTTTAAATATTTACCTGCCATGACGCTATGGTAACTTTTACGCAACAGAAAAGTGCATTAAATTTAGATCTGATAAATACAGAGTAGGAGAAAACTTATGTAATTATATGTTGCTTTTAATTGTATTCGAATTGAAACTCTATCATCAATGCTGATAGTAAATGAGAATATAAAAATAATTTTATACTTGTGGTTTCTGAAAAACAATTCCTACAGTATTTATTAAACTCTGTTTGCTGCAGAGTTTTGATAATTTGATGCGATGCACGTAAAACACTGTCGAACAGTATGTGGGAAACGGTGGATAAAGCTTATAAGGAAAGAACGCATCTTTGCGCATGATCAATAAGACTGGATCACAACGCAAAATGCAGCGCAAATAAAGATAAAAAAGCATACGTATGTTTCCGAAATGAATAGGTTTTTTTCAGTGTGACAAGCCTAGACCAGAACTTCTAAATCAGTGCAGACCAAGCCGGTCAGAGAAAATGACTATGACAGGACCCAAAATCGTATCTTCTATCGCTAATCATTGTTGTGTAACTAGTAATATTGTTGTGTAACTGGCTATTTGTTAAAAGTACTCTTCCACTTTCAATTTCAATTTATCTGAAGCTTTTCATATCAATAAATATTCCAGTAACCTGTTTAAAGATTTGTTAATGACAGCTTTTATTCTCTGACGTTTGCCATGACCATGTTTAATTTCTGTTTCTGTGTTTCGCCTTTTCTGTACGTTAAGTCCATATGCTCTGCATTTTTACTTTACTTATATACATATCATGTATAAGGAAATCTTTTGACGGGAGAGCACGTTTCAAGCATCCCTGAACACGAATCGGACGTTTTTGAGATTATGTGTGTGTGTGTGTCAGTCAGTGAGTCTGTGGAGACGATAACTGATGAACGAATGAAGCGATTCGAACAAAATTTAGTACAAAAATTATAATCCATGAATACTGGAAGCCTATCGGATGTTCAGAACCCTCTAAATTTTCGAGTGAAATTAAAAAAAAAATCATCAAAAAATTAAAACTTTTTAAAGTTACGTAAATAGTCATTTCTTATGTAATGTTTCATTAGAAAACGATTGACAAAAATTTTAGAACGCTAGCATGAACCGTTCTCGAGATATTGCGCATTTTTCAAAAATTATCAAACAATCATATAAAATAAAAAAAAAATATCTATTGTGTATTTAAATGCTGCTTAAATGACAAAAATGTCGCCAAATTGATAAAAATGACGCCAAATGGGAAGTAATGTATCGCAAATTCTGATTTCCGTCGTATGACGGGCATACCTTCTAGTATATAAGAAATACTCTTTTCTCCTTTTGTCTGTAACACTTGGTGATGCATTTGGTAAACTTAGCGAATAATTTAGCAAAGTATTGCCAACTTGGCCCAGATTGACAAAAATATCGTCAAAATTGCATAAATGACGTTAAATCCATGAAAATTACGCTTAGTTGATGAAGTAATTATTAAAGTATTTTAATATATGGACTCTATCCCTTATTGGGGATGCTATCAATATTGATGATTGTTTATTTAGAGTTGCGTGAAGTATAAGTTAATTGAGTATTTTGAAATAGTTTTACATGTTATCATCCAGAAAATCGCCAAATGTACAATTCAACGACAAAAACACACCGCCGTGGACCTTTATACATTATATTTTAACTGTAAAACTAGTAAATTCATTGCATCATATAAGGAAAGTCATGTGCAACCCCCATCAGATTTTTTTTCTTATGTTCATATTTCCTTGATTTTCTATCTTACTCAGTTTTACTTCCTTTTCGCCTCACTAGGTGGCGTCACTATTTTGGGTCCTATTTTTAGTTATTTTTTGCTTGACCGCCTTATTCTGCGCTCATTTGGGCATTCTGATCCAGACTGGTTGTACTCGAAAAGGAAATCCACAGATTTCTGTATGTATTTTTTTTTTTTTAAATCTTTATTTGCGACGCATTTTACTTTGTGATCCAGTTTATTATAGATAAAGCTTATATTTTAAAGAAATTTTTTTTTAAATCTATCCAATCTGAATATATTTGTTCTTTAACTGCATTTTTCATGAGAATTTTGCCCTATTTGTAGGTAAATAAAATTGGGTTGCAAAACTTTCTTTTTATTGGTTTTATTGAAATTCCCTGATTATGAATAAAATGCATTTTAGGGGGATAAATGTTTCTTTAAAGCAATAGATCTTTTCCGTGAAATAGTTTGCAATGAGTATTATATGAAACAAATTATTTTTAGTTTATTGAAGTTAGTCAAATTTCCAAATCAAACATTTTGAGAAGCAGCTAAAAATTTCAGCATAAATGTATACAGCTGAGGGAAAAAACTAAATTTAGATTTATAATTCTCCCTAATGTGTAAAATACTTCAGTTTCGCACGCTACATTTTTTTTCTTGACATAATAGTACCTAAAAATTAAATGTAACATTGAAAAGATGCTTTTGAATTTCCCTTAAATCATACGTCACTCATTTCAGAGTCAAATAGCATGCTATTTGAGTAGATAAAAGCATATTTAGAAATTGTGTAAAGCACTGCGGTTTCGAAAACATATATGGATAAATATTGTTTTAATCATCTGTGTATTCGTATAAAATATTTGAACAATTTTAATACATATTCTGCCAAATTTCCCTTTTGTTTTAGAAAAATGTGAAAAGAAAGCCGTAGTTAAGGATTCTTGTTCTGATAACATGGATAAAGTTTCAGAAGCGGAAAAGCTGTGTCATGTGATATTCGACAATAAGTTTTCAGCCTGCCATCAGGTAAATTTATTTGTACTACAGTGTTATGCAAGGTGTTTCAGCATATAACTCTCTCACTTTTCGAGTTTCAACAATTAGCTGTAAACACATACTTGCAGTTTGAAAGTTTGTTAAAATTATATGTAAGATTCTTTCACATATTTTTTCTGGTATACTGTATTTTCATATTTTCATAAAATAACAGGTCCAAATTTATATACGAACCTTTGAGCAAAAGAGTTCAATTAGAAAAAGTTATGCTGTACAGTAATTAGTTTAATGAAAGAAACATCTTGTGAAATTATCTGCAATGTTCAGAGTTATTGCCTATTTTAAAAGATTTTTATTTTAGTTGTTTATACAGTCTAAGACTCCTAATGTGGCATTTTGGTACACATTTCTGTTCTGTCAATTTGGGGGGGGGGGGGGGGGGTTGATACAGATCTGAGTTAAGTTGTGCCACTTGACAATTAAGGGGGTTGTTTTTGGATATTATTTTACTCTGGTTCCTGATTTTATTTTAGTTTAGGGGTTTAAGAAAAAGGGTCTACTTCGGCTATTCTAAGTTTAGAACTGCACGGGATCTCTTCTGAGCTTTAGCTCTTCGATGATCATAATTATGTAGATTGAAAATTACTTCATTGGGAATAGTTGAGAATTTACTACAAAAGTTTTGCTTATCTTTCATAATTTAGGTTCTTATGGTTTTGATTTTAAAGTCTTTCCTTATGGCCGAGTTCTTTCCTTAAGTATTTAGGGGGCTTTCTTAATCGTCCTCAGAATTCTATTTTGCTTGGGAGTCTGAGTTTTATAGGCATATTCCCATACCAGTGACGCATATAACATAATGGGGTAGATGATCTATTTATATAGTAGTATTTTGCTTTGATAGCTTATATTTTCATTTCCTATGAGAAGGTATATCATTCCGGTGGCCATATGGGCTTTTTTGACGACATTATTTATATATAATTTCCAGGTTAGGTGGGAGTCTATGGTTACGCCTAGGTATTTGGTTGGTATTTCAGCGTAGAGAACATATTTATTCATATAAAAAGGTAGCGAGGTTTTCTTTTCATATGAGGAATAAATCCAGTGACATTTATTTGTATTTAGCTTTATTTGCCATTTATCCAGCCAGGTGAGGAGTATATCTAATTGTTGAGACTGTTTGTGTATTACTGAGGACCAAGTATGTTTTGCTAGTATCGCACTGTTATCTGCATAAAGTGCCAGCTCCGTGTGTTGGGTCCTAGAGATGCCATTTGAGTATATATGAAAAAGTGTTTGGGCAAGAATGGATCCTTGGACCTTGCGTTACACTACTTTTTATGAGCTTGGGTGTTGGAAAGTTTGTCTTTAACTTAAAAGTGGCTACCATTCAGATATGAGATTAGAAGTTTGAGTATGGCATCAGGGACAATCAGTTTATAAATTAATCCACAATGCCGTATTTTATCTAAAACTCTTTGTTGTCGAGAAAGATCACAGCTATGGGTGTCTTATTTTGGAGTCCAAAAAATGTGCTCCATTACTCTCGGTAACTGATGGGGGGGGGGGGGGGGTTAGCGTGCTTTGGCCTAAATCCGAATTACTCAGAAATAAAAATATAATTTTCTCTTAGGTAATCATTTAATCCATGTGGTATAATCGTCTCGGTGATTTTACGAAGTGTGGGTAGTAAGTAGACTTATTGGTCTGTAATTGGCTAGTACTGTGGCGTCCTCACCTGCCTTGTGGATCAGAATTATAATGGAATTTTCTCATTATTTGGGGAAGTTGTTTAATTTTAGTATTTGGTTTATTAGAAAGGTTATGCATAATATTATATTTTAGGGTAAGTTTTTAACCGAGATATTTCAAATATCATTTCCTTGGCTATTACGAATTTTTAGGTTTCTACTGTTGCCTAATACTTTCTGCTGAGGGGTGGCTGGAGTAATTTCGGTAATGACTGGAGAATTTCCGAATGTGTTAAAGGTTTGACTAGTCATAGTAAGGATATGACACATATTGCGGTTTGGTTTCAAAGTTATTGGAGTGTTTAAGGGATTTTCCTAGAAACTCTGTAAATTGTACATGGTATATAAAAAGCATCTTTTCTTGATGCAAAAATTCATTTTTAAGCGATTTCTTCAAATTTGTTAAAATTTTTCTATTCTGTGATTAAAGTAGGCCATCTTTTGATTTTTGGGACAATTTCCACATAACTAATAAAACTACTCTCGTCGAATTAACATAACGGATTAATTTTTCCTTAATTTGTTTTAAGTAAAGTGTCAGTTCCCGTCGTGTGGCATAGCAAAGGTAAGATTCATTTAGATTTAATAGAATTGATAATGAGACCATTTTATTAAAATCGCGTTGTTTATAAAGAATTTTTATGTAACACAATATTTAAGGTAATTAGATGAAAGAAAATTAAAATACACTTCAACTTGTGTTCAGTTTTCCTTTTCCGTTTACTCTTTTGAATTTTTATGAAAATTGATTCTATTATATATGTCTATTTTCATAATTAAAACCATTATATAAAATTTACCCAACTTGAATATATTCAAATCTCTAGAAATGAGGAAAATACATCTGCTAGTAGAGCTCAAAGTTAATTTTAAGCTAAATAACATTTAGCTTATAAAAAATTATATAAAATTGTATATTTCGTAAGGAATTTAACAAATTTATATGGTCTCTCAGTTGGTAGATCCGAAGGCGTATTTTGAAGTCTGCAAAATGGACCACTGCTCGTGCACGTTTGCATCGTGCCATTGTGGAACGTTGTCGGAATATTTCCGGGAATGTATAAGACTGGGAGGGAAGATTGACGGAGGATGGAGAAACAGCGAACTATGTCGTAAGTACAAGCACATTTTTACTTATACGTAATAAAATATTGTTTAATTGAATTTTTCAAATTAAATGCGTATTTTACTGGTTCCAGTCTTTTGTTGAAAAATTTTGCGTCGACTACACTTTTTATTTCGTTGAATGGTGGTATTTTTATCGACCATATATATTTAATTTTTTTAGTTAATAAGAATCGGATTAGGATAATTAAAATTTTTACTTGGTGTTCTTTGCTGTCAAAGCATCTTACAGACCTTCTCTCGTCGGATGCAAATCACGCTTGGCCAATCATCCACAAAGCCTTGGAGAACCAACCATACATATAGATTTGCATAATTGCGTATTTTCTGGCAGCAGCAAATGCACATAAATGCATCGGTCTTGTGGCTGCTCATATCTGACAATGACTACTATTAAGAGATTTTTTGTGCACATTCAACAAAATTTTATCGTGGTAATTTCACTTTAAACTATTATCCAATCCGCCTTAAATGTTTAAATTTTTCCAACAAGAGATTTGTACTAATAGCAAATAAAAACTATAAGCTTAAATAAACGCTTATATTTTAATGTTTCTCTTTCTGTGACAAAACAAAACTGATTTAAGACGTTTAACTCGCGTTTTTCTTTATTCATGGGCAGGTGTGAAGTGGCACTATAAAATTGGGCTAGTTAATTTTAGTGTTTAAGGTCTTGATAAATAATTTGTGTATTAGTGTTTTGTGTAAGTAATAAAATATGAACTATTACCAAGCCCTGATGCAGCTGCTGATTTCAGTGGACGATTCTATACGGCCAGTTCGCCTTCCCCCTTAGGTATTCCTGCGAGTTAGTCTAAGAGTATGGGAGGCTGTAGTGGTTCTAATTTTCTTTAAAGTCTAATCTTTGTCAAATTAATCTTTGAGAAAAGACAATAAATCTCACAAATTAACCTAGCTACAGTTATTACTGTAAAATTGTTAAATAAAGAAAGAATTGAGCTTAAACTTTGAGAATAGCTTTTTCTGAAATTGGTTCAAAATTTCCGGATACGGTTTAGCATAATAAATCTGGTAGTTATACCAATACAAAGTGTTATGTTTGCCATGCCATTAACATTAAAATATTCATATTTGACAATTTTTATATTGTTTTGTTTTAAAAGATGTGCAAATATTAAAGTCGCATACCATTTACAATTTGGGTGACAGCTAAAGCACTGAATTTAAAGAATGTACCCAGATATCGACATGAAGATAAGAATCATCAACATCTCCTTTCCTATATTCCAGCTTTGTCGTGCTCCGAAGGTATGATCTACAAAGACTGTGGAACGTCCTGCCCTAAGACTTGCAAGAAAACTGTTTACGACTGCGAGGACAGGCACTGTGTAGATGGTTGTCACTGTCCAGATGGTACGGTCATGCATGACGGACGTTGTGTCCACAAGAGTAACTGTCCATGCATGCATAATGGTAAAGAATTCCAGACAGGTGAAAGAGTGCTGGTTGATTGCAATGCTTGGTAAGTACGAAATGCAGATTTATCACGTAATTCATTAACGAATTCTAAATGTAGCCAGAAATGTTTGTTTTTGTGATTTCATAGTTTATTATAAAATATTTTCGTATAATGGATCAAATTTCAATTCTATGTTGAAAACGAAACAAAATATGATGTAAACATCCTTTAAGCATTTTACGATATATTTTTAAATTCTAAATATTGAAAAATCACTTAAATGTTGCAACTAATGTCTAAATGCTGTTCCTTGCGAGCGAGTAAATCAATGAAATATTGATTTATTTACGTATTTATGATTTACTCGCGTATTATTTGTTGTTGTTGAAACCCAGACCGTCCGACCTACCAGAAAGGTGTAAGGTAACTGTTTGGACGGTCGGGAAGTGCCACCCAATTTAGACCAGAACCCAGTGGAGGAGGCATCTACAGGGACCGTACCCTCCTTCCCCTACCACCAACCTCTCGGAAGGACTTTCGGACCCACATGTTTAACGTGATCGTACTCCGCATGAACACGGCAGCAGTTTTGGCAGTGGCTGGAATCGAACCCGGGCCTACCGAGTGCAACTCCAGCGCGCTAACCAATGGGCTACCGCGCCCCGCGTATTATTTGTGTCGTAATTCATAGAATAGTGTGGAAATGGAAAAAGTATCTATTACTGTGCCAAACTAGTACTTGTAATAAAATTTAATCAACATACGTCAACATAGGAAAGGAAATAACTCTTCCGAATACTTCCGATAGGAATCCGCGGGGCTACAATAAAAGGTCGAAAAGGCAACACAGCCTGTTTTTTAAAGTTGAAATCATGCCAGTTAGTGGAATTGTTTCTAGATGCATTCTTTTGAGAAGTATGGTGGGCAATTTAAAAATGTACTTTTATTTCGATTGGTTTTTGCAGTTCATTTGCTATTGATCTAGTAGCCAATCTAGTTTTTTACCTTGGACTAGTTCTTCATTTATCACTCAGTTTAGGTAGTTGAAGACCCAGACCACACGACCAACCCTAGGGTTTACGGTAGCAGTATGTGTGGCCGGACATCAGTTTAGGTAGTGTACATACAGATCGTAACTAATTTTCATATGTTGCTCTCATACAGAAATGTTTAGTCACTTCCATTGGTGAATTTTAATATTCAGGCAATTATAAACGCCTCTTGCATGGATTTCTACTCATTTTACAATGAAATTAACTTTGAAATTCAATAGACTATTTCTATGGTGCAATAGTGCTTGCCTTTGTCATGGCGAGATTTCTTCCAGCATGATACAGTCGTTAATTCTGTGTAAAAATCCAAGAAATCCTATTTAAATTTCCCTCCTATAATGATTCATAATTGTGTTTATTCTGTGTTAAATTCTGTTTTCTAACTCATAATAGTAGGGTAATTTATTCGGCTGAGTACTCTGGTATTAAGATAAATATTTTAGTCATTGAGAATTCCAAATCGAACCATATTACGCAGATAGTATTTGTTTCGAATTTTCATAACGTCAAATAAAGGTTTTGTTTGCTATTAATTCCTGTTTGTCTAGACTTGGTGTCGGAAGTGTAGACTTGGAATCAGAGGTCCTGGCTTTTCATGGTTGGTGGGAACGGTTGAGTCTTATTCAAACGAATACAACTTTGAATTTCAAATGTCACTTGACCTGGTGGTCACTTTTGCACAGATCCTAGTAAAACACATAAATAGTAGTGGACACTGTTTTCGTGGAGAATGGCAATCATGTCTCGCTAAATGAAATCTTTGCCGTGAGGTCGAAGCGGATGTCGTTCGTCTTAGGAGGCGGTTGCTATCTCTCCCTCATGTTAAATGTTCCATATAGGCTCACCAAGCCCTCTAAGAGCTCAGTTGATGTGACAACTCTCAATGATATTATACAAGAGCCTTGTATCGTTTCGCCAGAAGTGATAATGGCGAATTTATGACTCATGACTCGTGCTGTCTGTGATTATGGTCTGATGATGTAATCACAAATACCTTGGTATTGGGCAGCACAGAGTTGTGTTATTTACGAAAATGTATAGAATCAGCTCCTGGAGAAACCGTTTTAGCCAAGTACCACGTCTTGTCCAGCTACTTATCGTCGTGTCGATTTTGCGTCTTTTACACCGATTTTGATCCGAGGCCCATTCCGGATCTCTCAGTGTTTCTTGTCTTACCAGAGCGCCGGAGAACAAATTCCGGACACGGTTATCGATTACCGTGTCTGTGGATCCATTAATGTGTCAGATGTTCTCTTGAAGGTGAAATCTTTTCGTCAACATTGATGTCTTCGTTGATTTACTTGCGTATTTCGCATGTTTCGTTCTACATAGCTGAGGGACCGGGCATAGGGATTTAAATAACTGTACGTGCTCTTGGATAAATTAATATAAATTTATTAATTTGATTTAATGTTGAAATTGAATAAGTTAAATTATTTTCATTGTATAAGTGAAAATATAATTGCTTAAATTATTATGTGCGAGTGCTCAAGCCAGGTTCTGATCATACCCATTTGTTTTTATTGTTATGTTTAACATCTTGAAATTTGAGAAAGTGACGCGTATAATAATTGACGAGCTGAAATATATTTATCTGTATTGTGGTCCAGTGGGGTTTAAAGTTCTGTCTGAATATGGTTTGATAATTACGTATCTAAATAAAATTGCTTTGGTACCAAGCCCTGTATTAAAAGCTTTGAGTTGATTTAATTAATTTAATTTACAGGCCGAGGTTACTGGAAGAAAGTAATGATTTGAATTTCTTATTTATTTATCGTTTCGGAACAGGCCATCTTGGAGATTTACTCTCCGGACGGGAGGAGCGAATCTGGAACCTCATGATCTCTACAAAATTTAAAATATACTTCAAAATTCTAAATTGGGTTTTCAACCCGTTTGTCATCTTTAACCATCACGATATGACACATTTACACAGATGATTTCCTTAAATTTTTCAGACTATTTTATGTCTGTAAATAATGTTACTTTACTGAGATTGTTCTTCTATCAAGTACATTAAACGTAAAAATTTGAACAGAGAGAGACTTCTTATATTACAACAAGTAAGCCAGGGCCGGATTAAGATTCTTTGGAGCTCTAAGCTCAGGCAATTTTGGTGCCGTTAGGCAGTAAAGCTGATAATCCCTCCATTGACCAAAAACTATTGGGTCTCTATAAGGTCCATATTGGCAACAAACTCCCCACTTGATCTTCGAATGTCTTTTTTCAAAGATTTTGGCAACGCCTATGGCATAGATATCTTTATCAAAATGCTTCCATGCCAAGGTCCCCCAAAACAGTCTTTCAAAATTACATTTAAATCAATTAAATTTCAGCAAGCCGTATAATGATTAAAACTTTGAAGAGGATACCAAAAAATGCTTAGTCTTATCCAAATATCCAATAATATATGTTTGGTCCCCAAAAATTAAAGACGGCTATTGAGTCTTTGTATGTGCCTACAGGCGAAATTAAGTGTAACGATTTTCAGAGCCTTCTTCCTAAAAGAAAATAAGATTATAGATCATGTGTATCTTCTAAAATAAAGATAAAATTTTAAAATGATATTGCATAATCAATGTTACTTTGTTCGTTGTGTAGAGTATATTTATTTTTTAAATCCAAACATTGATATTTTTTTATATTTTTTACAGCATTTATCTTCTGAATGGCAATGGCATTTAATAATTGCTTTACATGAATTGCCAGATTAAAAATGTATGCTATGTGAAATATTTTTGCGAGGGAATGAGTAGTTTGCGCAGTTAAAATAATAATGAAATTGCTTGTTTTCACACAGGCTTTAGTTTTTAATTTATTCTGTGGTACTGGTTTTCGTTATAGGCCACCTCATGAAGCATATCTTTCAACAAGTTTCAAATGTTTTGAAATAATTTCTTAAAATGATCCCATAGTATGGTAGGTACTGATCTGAGCACGTTTTAAAATCTAGTTTTTCTTAATGACGTTAAGAAAAACTTGAAGAATGAATGAGACATGGCTGAAAATTTCATTTAATTGTCAACATGAAAACAAACTCCTGTTCCTGCGCTTTGTTTGTAATAATTTCGTATTTCCAAATTGTTTAACCTTTGTGTCTTATCAGTTATTGTTCGTAATGCACTAAATATCTTTCTGAAACTCTGACATAGCACTTGCGTTTACATAAGCTTCCCAGCGAGTATGAGATAAGGTTTTTAAAACGTGATCGTTTCCCAAGTGAAATGTAAAGTATTGCCCACGAATATGTGTATGTCGATCATATGTGTATATAGTAGAATAGCTGAAAAGTTGAAAATATCACTTCTTCTATCAAAAGCATTAATACTTACCAGATTTAGAGAGTGAGCAACACATGGTATAAATACTGCATATATATTAACTTCTAAAAGTTTTTTTTGTACTACTTGATAAAGGCCTAACATATTGACAGCATTGTGTAACGAGTTGACCTCTAAATTTTGAAAAGTTAATATTAGTATGACTTGGGTAATTCAAAGTTGGATTTGCCATTTTGTTCTGCGGTATAACTTTCAAGTTTAAAAAAATATAAAATTTCTCAACTGACTTTCCATTTGTTCGAGACACATATTTTAGTGCACTCATAAATTGTTCTGTCCACTATTGAATCCGCAGATAAACCAAAACACTCAGCCATTCTCATTTCCTCAACAATGAACATAGATTTTGACTCATTAAACAAGAGTTCATCCCAAATTATTTCGGAGAAATTGAGTGGATTTTTTTTCTGTATTGCCGTATTTTATTTCATGATTCGTTAGAAACAGATCAAATGCTGCGAGAAATTCTACTATTAATAAAAAAAAAAAATTCCGTCCTGGAATAAGGCAAAAGTATCATCTGATCCACAGAAGGATGAGCAACGTTCTGACTGAAAGGGTCTATATCAGTGGTCTTTAGTTTTTGAATCATGGGCCACATTTGAGTTAGATGCTCGTGGGCCACATATACAAAAAAGCGTTTCCTTGTAAATAAACGAAATAATTGTAATCCAATATTGTTGTGATATACATGATGCAAAGTCTCCTCTGAATAGAATAATTAAAATTCAAAATAAAGGAAAATACTTTAAAAGCTTAAAGAATAAAATCAAGAAATAATTATGTCATTCAGAAACAAACCACTGCACCATATTTACACCGATTGGATTCTCATGTCGATCATTAATAAAAAACTAAATTGGTCGGGAAAATCATCTTTCGAAAGACCAGCTTAAATTGGGGGAAGTTTTCCACATCGCGGAAAATATGATTTAGATATAAATTAAAAAAAAGCAAGAGTAGTGAACTGAGTTTAAAATGTAAACTCATCACGACAAATGCATCCTCGAAACAGTTTATTTATTTATTCTCAATTACGTTAAGTTTTTACTGATTGATTCTGATAATGATTTTTCTGTTTATTTTAATTCTGCACCCTCTATTTGGTACAGTGTTCTTGAAAGAAAGAAACGAGCTCTCCCACTTAATTATTCAATTGTACTAATTTATTTTTTATATAGAATATATCAATAAAATGTTATTGGTACTTATTAACAGTCTGTAAAAATATTTTATTTCTTACTTTCAACAATATCACATGGCGATAACTGTTATCTATTTAGGGCTTAGCAAATGACTGTCCAGATGATTGTCGTTAACATAAATGACCAATAACCCTTCGGCCATAAATAAAATAAAATATAAATGTAAACGCGATATGACAGAATTAATGTCGATGCGAAATTCACACAGAAAAGTTATTTCAAGTTTTGAAATTTTCCCTGGTCACCTTTTTACTTGCTGAAATAGTGATTCAGAATGAAATCATCTAATAAAAATTTTACACGATTCCTAATTTCATATTTATTGAAAATAAATACCTACTACTGAAAATAAATACTTCTACCTGCCTATTGAAAATATACCTGACTATTCTTACCTGCCTATTGAAAATAAATACTTCTAAAGGTAACTTTGAATGAAAAAATGAGAGTGGCCAAATATACTATTAATACACGTTGGTTCGACTTTTTACAGTTAAATCTTGTCGATATGTTTTAACTAATGATTTTCATTATAATTGAACATAATTATCAGCATTTTCAATTTGTTTAATTTCTGATTGGATTGGATTGGCACCAAAATATTCAAAACTAATTTAAATTGTTATATGCTTTTCTGCTCAGAATGACAAGTCTAGGCTAAAAGTGAAGCTAAGGAGTAATAAAAGCTATTTTAAAAATTATATGAAATGTTGAGATAATCGGCAAAGATTCCCACCCAACTCGAAGGTATACGGAAGAAAAACGATTAATTGCTGCAATCATCGAGAAGGAATAGAGAGAGCATGACGTCACACCCGACAGTAGATCTCCTGTAACCATAACCACCTTTATCTAAAATGGCCGTTCATTCTCCCCTTTTCTATTGTTAAAAAATGGAAACTACGATACACCCACAAAAGGTGTTATGTATCGTCATCCAGCAGTTACAGCTACAACAAAATGAAGATTTATAAGACCGTAGACGATGTGTATTTGATATCTTAACATTTATACATTGATAGATAGAAATTCCAGCTTCGCTCAGGGTTATTGTAAAATTAAACCTGATTTGAATTTGCATACAATAAGATGTAAACAAACAAAACTCATTATAGATATCAATATGAAATTTTTAATGAAAACGTGAAAATTTTAAATTTATAGTGCTATATACAAAGTATATAAACCAGACAATATTTGCCATGTTTGATCTGTCAACTAACAGTGATGGTTAATTTTTGATAAATTGCTCATAAGAGTTTAAAAGTTTAATTTGTGCTGAAATTAAACATGTACACAAACTTTCTTTGAAAAGCCATCAACTTCTTAATTATTAAGAACAAGATAGATTTAAAATGTTCGCACTTCAACCTATGTATTTTGACAGTCTGAAGAATCTTTGCTGTAGTCCATTCCTCCCAACGATTGACTTCCGAGGGAAATTCAAAAAGACTTATACAGTCCTTTATGCTATTTGATGTACAAAAGGACACTACACAATAAACCATAGAAAAAGCTAGATATTACAATTTAAAAATACAAGAACATCAAAGTCAAAAAATTTGAAAACAAGATCAACGCTAAACAAATATAACGAATTCTCAAAGATAAAACACGTACTCAAATGGAAAAACAACGTTGTTTTAGATAACTAGTTCCACCTAGCTGTCATTTTTGAGCTGGAATGTTGCCTTTCGCTGAGGAAAGAACATAGATTTTAGGTAAAGGTGGTTATAGTTGAAATTATGAAAATCTGGTTCGAGACTTTAAAATGATTTTAAAAGCACAAAGCTTTCCCACTGCGCTTGGGGATTTAGCCTCGATCCATGGCAGTAAATATTTTCGAAATATCTCTTAATAATTCGTTTAATCTACTACGCCTTTTTTACTTTTTTCATCACATGCCGAAAACAAAATGATTATGCAACAAAATTAGTTTTGCAAATTATACTTTACCGCCAAGCACCATTTATTTATGTTTATAAATTTTTGAAATTTTAAATCAAATGTATCATTTTGTTTTAAAAGAAAAGTATGTATTTCCCACAATAACACACGAAATGAACAATCATTCATGAAAATCGGTTCAGTAGTTAAGATTGCAGCTCCGCCAACACTGATGAATAAAAAGTCGGAAAGACAACAGTAAGAAGTGTCATTTTAAAGTTATTTTTTCTCTGATATAACCGCATCAATTGTAATTTTTTTTTCTTTATCTGTGCTTTGAGGCGGCTTTACAGAGGAAAAGTATCAAATATTTAGCTTTCTTGGTGGCTGAGTTACAGACCCCCAGAAATCTGAGTTTGACACGTATAATATACAGTTGTCAATTACGTAATCGAAACTTGGATGGGTAAAATAACTTTTTAAGTGAAAAAGATGACAAATGTGCAGTTTTGGCCCCTAATAGATATTGCATAAAATGTAGAGAATTTCAACCATAAAAAATCTTATCACCACCTTCCTCAATTATCATTGTTCATCCTTCAAGAGTAGGGATTAGTCAAATGGAGAACAGAATCTTAGTATGATCAGAAAATCCGAATTTTTATGGGTACTTTGAGCATTCTTCGATCCTGGCTGATATATTTTTTTATATTTGGTAATAACGGAACATTTTGGCCTAAAATAAGCGTTTACATATGCAAAGAACTAAAATCAACAGTTTTTGCAGTTATTTCTCTTCAGTCATTGCTATATCAGTCTAAAAACAATTAATTCCTGTTCTATTTATATGGTGTTAAAAATGTGCAGTACTATGGCGAACTTGGATTTGTATACAGATATCATTAAAATACTTATATATAAATTATGTATCGGAGATAAGATCAAAAGTGTGATAAAAATATGTCATATTTCCATTTCCTTTTTTGAAATTTCAATCGCATTTTTTTTAAAATAGAAAAATATAGGGTGATCTCAAACTCTTTCAACAAGAAAAGAGTTATAGTACAGATCAAGACGAACAGTATTTACAATGGAACCTAGGCCCGCATTTCACTCATAGTGACAGAAAAGAGGGTCACAAGTTTGGTGGTTTCATGGTTGAAAGAACAATTTGCAGAACGTCCTAGATTTTTACTTTCCTTATATACATAATGTATAAGGAAAGTATTGTGACGGGGTCGAAAATTCGAATTCGAGTTTTCGACGGGAGAGCACGTTTCAAGCATCCCTGATCACGAATCAAACATTTTTGAAGTGATGTCTGTGTGTGTGTCAGTGGGTCTGTGGAGACGATAACTGACGAACGAATGGACTGATTCGAACGAAATTTGGTACAAAAATCACAATCCATAAACACTGGAAGCCTATTGTTTTTAAACGTAATCGAATGTTCAAAACCCCCCTAAATTTTCGAGTGAAATTTTGAAAAAATCGTCAAAAAATCAAAACCGCTAATAAAGTTACGCAAATAGACATTTCTTATGTAATTTTTCATTAGAAAACGATTAACATAAAATTTAGAACGCTAACATGAACCGTTCTCGAGATATTTTACATTTTTCAAAAAATTATCAAAAAGTCATATAAAATAAAAAAAATATATTTCCTATTGAGAAACATGTTCACTTTTCATATGTAGTACCATGCGATAAATTGGGTGACATCATTCTCGTGGATCTAGCTCGTTCCATTCATGAGAAAAGATACTTCGAGTAATACTTTTGTATTTGAACGCCAATAGTCATTTATCTGTTATAAGAATAACTTATTTCTCTGTCAGTAAAGCTTGGCGAGATTTTGGCGACGAATTTGGCGGAATGTTGGCGACTTTTTGTAATGTTGTCAAATTAACGAAAATCTCGCCAAATGGAGTAAAATGACGCTAAATCAATGAAAATGACGACTAATTGTCGAAAATTCAATATCTTGGAAAGAATATAAGTATCTACTATAAGAAAAACCTATTTTTTTTTTTTTTACTGTAAAAGTAGTAAATTCATTGCATTATATAAGGAAAGTCATGTGTTGCCCACATCAGATTTTTGTTAACGTATTCACCTACGTTTAGTTTTAACCAGATAAACTGAAATAATATACAAAGTGTCCTAATTTTTGATATTTTATAGTGAATGCAATGCTGGAAAATGGGAATGCACGAAAGAAAAATGTGAGGCAAGGTGCTCATCTGCAGGAGATCCTCACTATACAACTTTCGACGGGCTGAGCTACGAGTTCTTGGGAAGTTGCCCATATTACCTGGTTCACAATGACAATTTTACAGTCGTGCAAGAAAGTGGTCCATGCAAAGCCAGTTCCGGATCAGAACCGGCCACGGAAGGCATGTTTTGCACGAACAGCATTAAAATTAGCTACTTAGGAGAAAGTCTTCGGCTTCAGCCGGGCATTAAAGTGAGTTATAGTTTGCAACGAAGACAACTAAGTAATAATATATTGTAGAATTCCGATAATATCGCCCCTTATTTTAAGGAAGAATAAAAAAAGTTTTAATAGTTTAACATTTACAGTGAGACAGACTTTGAGAGTTTTATAATATGAATTCTCTAAAATAAACGTTAATACTTATTTTAGGTTAAGATTGATCTTCATGACGTTGAAAAACTGTTAATACAATTTGCATTCTGTAAAGCATTAAATAAAATTAAAAATTAACCTTAAAAGTCAGCTTAATTTTGTTGAAATTTTAACTTTTAAAATGGGGAAGGGTAATAACTTTAAAGTGGAAAACTGATATTATTTTATTCTTTATAAAGACTTCATGACAAGAGGTATATGAATCTCGGATATTTTTATAATCCTATAGGATTTCGGGATTAAGAATATTTTGATCCTGGGTTTACGCAGGATTTGAAATTTAATTTTATTTCATTTTAAACAAGCCATATTTTATCCTCTTATATTTTTAATTATTTGTTTATAATTATTGTTTATAATTAAACTATAATATCTTTTTAGATTATCCCTATAACAATGTTTTGGTAAAAAAGTTTCGGATACAATGACTCAAGAAATGTCAAATTAGAGTACCCAGGTTAACAAACCTAGTTGCTTTTTCACTCCTCGGATGTAATGAGCATTTTATAAAAACAAAGGTACATTTTTCGTGTTTATGAACATTGGCCATGCTCATAAAGAAAAATTATGAGCAGTTTGAAGTTACACTCCTTAAATTAAGCAACAAAAATAGGAAAAAATAGTATTATACATTGAATACGTATTTATATTTTTGGCATATACACTGAAAAATGCAGCGGACTAATATTGAACAAATTACATCTAAAACGCATAGATAAAAAATATAAGTCAAATGCATTTCACTTACTTGTATACTTTATCAATAAAAAAAAATATATTTAACGAATAAAATTAAAATAACTAAAAGTAGCTTATACACAATAGATAGCTTACCTGACAGAAGAACATGCTATGTGCCGCAATTGCTACATATAGTTTTCTTGTTGCTTGTGCAATTATCAGCATTTACGTCGGCACGTAGCAAATCTTCTTTTTGCCAGTGTTGTGATCTGTTATACCAAGTTACAGTGCTAAATATGGTGAAAACTGTCCATATATGTAGGTTTCTACACTAGAAGAGTTAATTACTCCTGGTTTCAGGAACTCACCCAACTGTCGAATTCTCTGACTGTTATATCCCTCTTAATATTGGTATAAATATGATTTAAAATATCAGATTTGATTCCTTAAGATTTAATCGGGAGAACAAGTACGCCCATTCAGAGGTTTTGATGAGGAAATTAATCCACAACATTTTCATGTAACTTGCTTTTTTTTTTCACATTCCCATGCCGGATAATATTTGATAAGCTCAAGTAAAGTATCTTTAAGCATAGAAAGTTTTGCTAAATAAACATTTAAATATACTTGTATGAGAAAATGTAACTTTGGTTTGTAGTAGAGTAGCAATTTTATCGAAATAACTCCTAATTATTATTTTAGGTGACGTTTAACGAAAGAAGTGCAACGTTACCAATTTCGGGAATAGGACTAAGTGCTTCTATGGCAACAGATTTGTTCTTGAAGGTTTGTTCCAATTTGCATATTTAATATTAGAGATGTAAAACTCAATAAACATTTTATAACAATTTATGAGCTTAATATTAACACCTGTTTATAATTTACTAGTTTCACATTGGATGAATAGTTATAGACTAAACACGATGTTAAAGAAAGTCATGGACCAGTCTGGTAACTCAAGAAGTATTAGTTGTATAGCTTTATGCGGATGTATATAGAAAGTCCCTTCGGCGCTACACGATGAGACAACTTTAGGGGGGGGGGGGTTACCACCATTCATGTTAGAAAGGGGGGTTATATTGCCTCTCCCCCTGTTAGAAATAGAGGGAAGTCAATTACAAAGTTGTAGGGCATTGCAAAATTAATCATAAACATTTTTGTCCCCCTGCAAAAGATGGAAAAGAACCCTAAAAAAACAGGGTATACAATTTTAATTTCTTCTTCAAAAATATCGAATATTTAGACAATGCAGTAAATGAAATTGACTTTATTACACTATACAAATTGTTTGCCTTTAGCGACTATGATGCCTGCACAGATGTACTACGATGTCTTCGCGTATTTTCCAATGACTCTACGTTTACACTTTTACATTGATTAATAAAATTATTTTTTAAAATCGTTATTTTGCAGCTTTCTCAATGTAACAAGATGTCTTAGTATTAATCTTGCAATGCTCCATAACTTTAATTGATTTTTCTCCAATTTTTTATAGGAAACAAAATAGCCCCCATACATAGCTAAAAAAGGGTTGTCATCCACCCTAAAGTTGTCTTGTCATGTAGCGTCATTGAGATTTCTTATACACCTGCATATCAATATATATATATATATATATATATATATATATATATATATATATATATATATATATCGGGTTATTGATCTGGTCAATGACTTTCCTTGACACTGTATACAAATTATTTTTTATTATTTTATGACTAAATAATTGATAAAATTAATCTCAGGATATGATACTTCGATATACCTGTAAATTTGAACCTTTACACAACCCAGGTGCAACTAGAAAATGGAGTTTCTGTTCTATGGGATGGACAAAATAGAATTTACATTGACGCTCCACCAACACTTTTCGGACAGACCAATGGTTTATGTGGCACTTTTAACAAAAATCAAAACGATGACTTCCTGACACCAACTGGAGATATTGAAGCTGACGTCTCTGCATTCGCTGCTCGATGGAAGGCTTCCGATGCTTGCCACAAGAGGTCCCGCCGAAGGTCCAGGCGTGCTCCTTGTGAATCTCAGCCACAGAAACTGAAGGACGCAGAGTTGCTATGCTCGGCATTAAAAGATGATATGTTTGGCGGTAAGCTTCTAAAAAAAACTTCGCATCTTTTTCAAAGGGTGAACAAGTATAATTTCCGCAGCGGATAAAATGTATCAACATTGTATTCTGGCATTATACAGGGTGTTTTAAAATGAAAGCACAACTAAATATCTCTTGAACTATGTCATTGCTCCAAAGTTCCAATTTAGTAAATGCTTTATTTAAAGTAGGCTATCATCCTATGCAAGTTTTGATCACTCAACACTTTTTAGTAAAAAAGTATAAAAGGTAACAGTATGTACAAACCCTTTAGAGATAAGTTTTCAATTCTAATATTTCTCATAAGCCAATGAGTCAAACAGAAGAAACTTTCGTTGTCATGCGATCAAAATTACATGAGATATCATTAGTTAAAGTTTTCAAAGTATGATTGAGGACTGTATAAAGCTTTTGCTAAAGAAGTAAGTTTTAGAATGCAAATTTTATTTAACGAAATTCAGTTTCTGTACGACTCCTAAAACCTATGTTTTCAACGTTTCTTTTAATTGGATGAAAATGGTTTAAATTCTAATGGTTAAACGAGGTTTGAAAAGTTTAAAAAACCCCAAACCTTGCTGATTTTTTACTGCCAATTTTGCATATTAGAAAATTGTATTTCTATTTCAAAAAGTCTTTAAATGAATAAAGAATAATGTTAATTGGAACTTCTTTTGTAGAGGACCTATATAAAAATAAAATTTGGTACTTTTTATTAAAACGTATCACGTGGCCCAAACTATCACAGTCTGAGAGTCTACTTTATTTGAAGAATTTCTTAAATTGTAACAATCAGTCTGCAACCATTCGATCAAGAGATATTGAGTCCTGCAATCTCTTTTAAACATCCTGTATCACTGTAAATTTAATTAAATATCTAGTTGACAGATCTTAAGAAAATGTTAAAATCTCCTCTTGCAAGGTAGCAAATAAGGAATTTGTAGCTTCTGTAGTGAACTGTTTTACAACGTAAAATTCCGCGCAAATCAAGATAAATTGCTCACTTATCTTGATATGCGCTGCTTTTTACGTTGTGAACCAGTTCATTATTGATTGTAGCCAAAGCCATGTGCTTTACTTATCAGTTTCTATTTTAAACTCAGAATATTTTAGCTAACGAAAAGTTGACAAAATATTCAACGAACAATCGTAAGTGTTCATATGCAAAAGCATTTTGTTTCGCTATACAGTTTATTTGCTCTGATCCGAATTGAAATATTCCTAATATAGTAACGTGAGGCTTGGGGCGTTTTAAAAATACCAAATAATTGTAATCACAATTTCTTTTGTTTATCTTCCCAATCATAGTAAGGATTTTAAGTAACTTTCAATTAGAAGGATATAGTGCTTAAATTCCAAATTCTATTCTGAATTTGGAATTTAAGCACTATATCCTTCTAATTTTTGCTAGAGCGCGGTGGAGAGAAATGTTGTTTGTTAATGACTGCATAGATAGAAAATAAAACTAATATTTACAATAAAATTAAAGGGAAATTTACAAAATCTTTTGTCTTTTATTTCTGTTAGTTTTACTTTCCTTATATACATAATGTATAAAGAAAGTATTGTGACGGGGTCGAAAATTCGAATTCGAGTTTTCGACGGGAGAGCACGTTTCAAGCATCCCTGATCACGAATCAAACATTTTTGAAGTGATGTCTGTGTGTGTGTGTGTGTGTGTGTGTGTGTGTGTGTGTGTGTGTGTGTGTGTGTGTGTGAAAGTATGTGTGTGTGTGTGTGTGTGTGTGTGTGTGTGAAAGTATGTGTGTGTGTGTGTGTGTGTGTGTGTCAGTGAGTCTGTGGAGACGATAACTGACGAACGAATGGACCGATTAGAATGAAATTTGGTACAAAAATCACAATCCGTAAACACTGGAAGCCAATTGTTTTTATACGCAACGAATGGTCAGAACACCCCTAAATTTTCGAATGAAATTTTGAAAAAATCGTCAAAAAATCAAAAGCACTAATAAAGTTACGCGAATAGACATTTCTTATGTAATTTTTCATTAGAAAACAATTGACATAAATTTTAGAACACTGACATGAACCGTTCTCGAGATATTGTACATTTTTCAAAAAAATTATCAAAAAGTCATATAAAATAAAAAAATATTTCCTATTGAGAAACATGTTCACTTTTCATATGTACTACCTTGCGATAAATTGGGTGATATCAATCTCGTGGATCTAGCTCGTCCCATTCATGAAAAAAGATACTTTGAGTAATGCTTTTGTATTTGAGCGCCAATAGTCATTTATCTGCTGTAAGAATAACTTATTTCTTAGTGCATAACGCTTGGCGAGATTTTGGCGACGAATTTGGCAGAATGTCGCCAACTTGGCGACTTTTTGAAATGTTGCCAAATTAACGAAAATCTCGCCAAATGGATAAAAATGACGCTAAATCAATGAAAATGACGACTCATTGTCGAAAATTCAATATTTTGGAAAGAATATTAGTATCTACTATAAGAAAACCCTATTTTTTTTAACTGTAAAAGTAGTAAATGCATTACATTATATAAGGAATGTCATGTGTTGCCCACATCAGATTTTTTTTATCGCTTATGACTCGGAAAATTCGCCAATTGAAACATAGCTCAAAACTGCTGTGCGGTATTTACTGTTCACTAAATAGCCGATATTTCAAAATAGAATATGGAAACGTTGAGATTTGTGCCCTAAAGTACCCACTTTTTTTTAACTCTGGTTGCTTAAATTTGATTATAGGAACTGAAAATTAGCATATAAGGTACAATGTCATAAATATCAAAAAGGTAAAAATTTAAACTCTTAATTTCAATGTCGTCTATCAAAAACTGTGGTAATATTTATTTCTTATGAAATTAAAATACGTTTCAAATGGGAATTTTATTCCACTTCTCCAGAACTACAGCTATAATTAGATTTTACATAACGTGAAAGTATAGTTCAGAAGAAGAAAATGTAACTTGAATAAAAAAAAACTAAACATTTGCATAACATATTAAAAAATACAATCTCAAATAAGTTCTTTTCAAATAGAAATATATTGATATTTATGAGTATTTAGAGTACATAGTATAAAATATGCCAATTTATTTAACATTTTTTTTTCCAGCCTGTCACGGAAAGTTGGATCCTCAAAGTTATTACAAAAGCTGTGTTTCTGATCTTTGCCTCTGCAGTCTGGAAGACCTAAGAGACTGCTTATGTCCTATCCTTGCTGATTACAGTCTGTCATGCAGCAAGAAAGGTGTCATCGTTAACTGGGTTGATGAAATGCCTGGTTGCAGTAAGTATCTTGATGGAAATGAGCTACTTTTAAAAACTTTTGTGTAAGGCATTTTTCATAAAATGCATCTTGACAAAGGTGAAGCTTATAATTGTCATATTTGACATGTTATCATATCATGTAGAAAAATTATCGTATCATATAGAAATATATTTTATAGTCTGACCGTGTGGGGGGAGACTCAACATGCAAAATAGATTTGACGAACTTGTTAAAACCGCACCTTATAGTCTACGTGGAATATTTTAAAATTAGCTTTAAAATTATTTGACTTGGTATATGTGATTAAACATGAGTTAAACGGACTAATAATCTTATATCTATCGACAAATATAAAAATATGCACTCATCTGAACAGTAGGAATTATAAATCTAGCTGCTATTAAGAACAATTTTAGTAGTATAACTTTTTAACACTTTACAACAAAGTTGAAAAGTGTTTGACTTTGTTCATTCTGTCTGCCTGTCCGTTAGTACGATAACTGCCGTAAAAATGACTTAATCAAAATGAAATTTTAGTATGTTGTTCAGACAGTCTGTGGAACCTATGGGAATATAAATGAATAATATCGCCCAATTAGTTTTGGATTGAACCCGAGTTGGAAAAGTGAAATACATTGAACCCTATGGGACCTAATTTTTCAAACATTTTTTCAGCGGATTTAAAATTCACGAATTGCTTCGAAAATTTTAGGTAATATTCAAATTATCCCATAAAACATATAAAAAAAATTCAGCAAAATATATTCAATAGTTTTTTTAAATAAAAATTAAAATAATTATTAAACCTTTTATATGAAGCGATCACGTGACTATATATGAAGAGATCACGTGACCCACTTCAAAATGAAATATGGCATCCATCTTGTCTCAAAATCGTGATTTTTAAAGTTCTTTTTAATTCATTTTGAGTGTTGTATCCGTCCTAAAACTACTTTATTTTTGCTTAAATTCTGTGCATCTACATACTGAAACAACGCAATTACAATATAATTAAGTTTAAAAGATCATCCAAATTTGATTATTTCTACAACGAAGCCTATTTTTCACTTATGTAAAATGTAAACAGCAGAATATATAGAATGAGTTGTATAAGAATTGTTGCATTTCCTTAACGCAAAATTATTTAGCTCATGGAGTTTGCAATATAGCTGATATGAATGAAATATTCATTGATTTTACAGAGAGAAGGACAATTTTTTTCAATGAAGTTTTAAGCAAAGAGTTTAATTACTTATATCTCCATGGTCTTAAGTTTTTAAATAAAATGAATTATTATAGTATTGTGATGAATGGGAAAATGTTTATGAATGAAATGCTGCTTTTATATCGAGAGCCAGGCGTGTTACATTTCGATAGTCATTTGAATAAATTTCAGTTATTTTTGATGAAGTTTCAAATATAATAAATTATTGTAGTATTATGATAATGTTAAAAACATTACCGAGGAGCCAGGCGATTTATACTTAATTGACGTCATTTGAATGAAGTTCATTTTTTTCGATGAACTTTTAAGTTTTCAAATATAATAAATTAAGGTAGTATTGTGATAATTTTAAAAATATTACCGAGGAATGTATCGCTTTTTAGAGATGTTTAAATGAAATTGCATTGAAGTTGGAAAGTGTTTCATAATCAATGCTTTATGCATGATCTTTCTTGTTTTAGTTTTATCTTTCAGCTCTCAGATGCAATTATTTTGCCATTTTCTTTTTCTATGGAGACAAGCCTACTTTTGCATTAGTTTAAAATGAATTCCAAACTAATCGGAGCATGTTTATACAGAATTATCTCCAGCCATTCAAACCCGGATCCTGTGTAAAGTGCAAATAATGACCCGTTCAGCTGCACGCGGGACTTACAGCTTGCGTTACATCCCCTATGAATATATTATCAGCATTTCTAACTTATAGGAAACTATTGGAATTTTATTATTTTTGAGAATTTTATTGTTTTCGAGAGTTTTATTATTTTCGAGAATTTTATTGTAAAGCATTCTTTTGACTCTGAAATTTGTTTTTTCTGAAAGGAAGCATATGATTCTTCCGAACGTATCCTTTTCAGAAATTTCAAATAAACATTTTACAGTGTATGGGTTAGTTGTATACATTTATGAAACTCTCAATCAATTTACAATAAAATGTGTACTATGAACTATTTCTAACGCAGATAGGTTAACACTTCTCCAAATTTTGTTCCAAGAAAGATTGTATCTCGGAAAGATAATTCTTAACATTTGCAATACACGAACCTTAAAATTTCATTCCTTTCCAGAACTTGATTGTACTGGTGGTCAAATTTACCAAGAATGTGGAAACCCATGCACCAGCAGTTGTGCCGCTATTGCTTCCTCGGAAATTTGCAAACAGCAATGCGTGCAAGGTTGCATTTGTGCTGAAGGTACGACTCAGAATAGTGAAGGGTTTTGCGTTTCTATAGATCAGTGTCCTTGCGTATACGAAGGCAAAGAATACCCACCATCAAGTGTAACAGTGCAAGGATCAAATGTGTGGTAAGTACTTACGTAAATCAACTCATTTCAATTTTAGACTAGTTTCACGTGAACGTTTATAGTACTTCAACCTAGTGTTATACTACAGATTAAATGGAGAGAAAACTGACAGTAATCACTAATAAACATGGGTGGATCAGTTTTGCTTTTACTGAAGACTAATATCATCGAATAAAAGCTTTTTGCACTGGAAGGGAAAAAACGCTATGTGTGCTCTGGTGACTGACAAATTAGGCCATATCACGCAGTTAGCATCGAATTCATAGCAAGCTTTCTTGTCAGTGGAAATAACCTATTTTCAAAATTGGTAAACTGCAACGAGATTTAATGAAGTACGCCAATGCTTGTTATTGCATTCGGAGTGCGATTTCAAACCTAGAAACTTTCTTCTGGCAGGTTTTGAAATTATCAAACTGTGATTTTTCTCTATATCTTCAATATGTTTGGCCGATACGTTTTATCTGGCACCTTTTCCTACAAATGAGAAATGCTTCTGTAATACGTTCGCCCATTTATTACTTACTTAGTTATCATTTGAACTGGTATTATTGTTAATTCAAGTTTTCTTGTGCATTTCTATCACAGCAGTGATTACACTGTTACGACTCTTCAAAATATTACGATATTTATATATATTTATTTGTCACGATATCTTTCTATTACGATGCTTTATCATTTTACTAGTACTTGTCAAGCTGCCAGGTGGGATTGCCGCTCTGGATCCCTGCCAGAATTAATATCTTTGAACCCGGATTTGATGCTTGATGACGACTCATCTCAAAAATGCAAAACAGAAAATAACGAGGAGTTTACACAATGTAGAGAAGAGTGCCCAATAACTTGTCAAAACATGCATCTACCACCTGAATGCAAGACAGAAGAGTGCAAACCGGGCTGCAGGTAAATTCATTATTTATACTTTTAAAAATATGAGTGTTTAATAATTTCATAATAAATAGCATTACTATTTTGCCTCATGCTATTTTTTATAACTTTAATATTATGCAATTTATAGATTATTTTTATGAAGAATATACAAACAAATAAATTTAGACCATGGAACAGCACAAATTTTCTGCTAAGATGGCTCTTTTCGACGCCGAATTCTATGCAATGTTAAACAAAATAAAACGTATTATTGAAACTTATTACTTACATAATGTCGGTTTTCCTGTCTTTTACAGACTTAAATATTAGCATATGATAAATGTGTAGATTTATCGAAACTCATTATAGAGATTTCGACTCTCCACACTTTCCAAATCTAATGTAAATAATAGAAGCAGTAAAAATTTATGAAGACAATCATACAATAAAAATCCAATGTTATAAATTCACAGAATCGCAGATTCTACCGGGGATCCTAAGAAACTCCTTAAATCCCCAAACAACTTTCGAATGAAAGGGCCGTAGGTGTAAAATTTAAGTCTATCTATAGTAAAATGACCATGTCCCCATCAAATGAAAGCTATTTCAGCGCACTCATTGGAGAACTGAAATTAGGAAAAGAAACTCTGCAACAAAGCAAGATAGAAGATAAACGCCAATTACAAAGTTGTAGCGCATTGTCGCTAGTTCTAGATTTGTCGCTGTTGTAGATTTCGACTCTCCACACTTTCCAAATCTAATGTAAATAGAAGCAGTAAAAATTTATGAAGACAAAATCATACAATGAAAATCCAATGTTATAAATTCACAGAATCTCAGATTCTACCGGGGATCCTAAGAAACTCCTTAAACCCCCAAACAACTTTCAAATGAAAGGACCGTAGGTGTAAAATTTAAATCTATCTATAGTAAAATGACCATGTCCCCATCAAATGAAAGCTATTTCAGCGCCCTCTTTGGAGAACTGAAATTAGGAAAAGAAACTCTGTAATTGGCGTTTATCTTCTATCTTGCTTTGTTGCAAAGTTGTAGCGCATTGTCGCTAGTTGTAGATTTGTCGCTAGTTGTCGCTGTTGTAGATTTCGACCCTCCACACTTTCCAAATCTAATGTAAATAGAAGCAGTAAAAATTTATGAAGACAAAATCATACAATGAAAATCCAATGTTATAAATTCACAGAATCGCAGATTCTACCGGGGATCCTAAGAAACTCCTTAAACCCCCAAACAACTTTCGAATGAAAGGGCCGTAGGTGTAAAAGTTAAGTCAGTCTATAGTAAAATAACAATGTCCCCATCAAATGAAAGCTATTTCAGCGCCCTCATTGAAGAACTGAAATTGGGAAAAGAAACTCTGCAACAAAGCAAGACAGAAGATAAACGCCAATTACAAAGTTGTAGCGCATTGTCTAATGAGTGCGCTAATAACACAAAATCTAACGCTAATAACACATGGGTGCGCTAATAACACAAAATCTAACGCTAATAACACATGGGTGCACTAATAACACAGAATCTGCGCTAATAACACAATGCTTATATGGAAGACAGTAAATGAGCTCATGAAGTACTAAACAAACCCTAACTAGTGAAGTACTAAAGTTGTAGAGCATTGTCTAATGAGTAGGAATCGGCATTAATAACTCACAAATTCTTATATGGAAGACAGTAAATACCAGTCATATATCACCGGTTGTTAGATGCTGTAACACTGACATCTGCAATACTTGTCAAAGTACGCGGTTATATTATTTTTAGAATTCAAATGAGAATTGTCTGACGGAGATCATTTTAAACAGGGCCAATTACAATTTCGTCAAATAATTTCGCCAATAACCCTATTGTGTCAAATAAATGCATTAGTAACAGTTTTGATATGGATTCCTACTCATTAGACATTGATCTATAACTATAATTAGCTTTTTCGGCTTTGTTGCTGAGTTTGTTAAAAATGTTTTAAAAATTGTTTAAATGTTGTAAAAGTTATTTTAATTTCTCCGCTAGGAATGCTGGAATTACTTTTATTCAATCAGATTTGGTCACTTTACTATAAATAGATCTAACATGTACACTCGCGGACTTTTCCCTACAAAGTTATTTGGCTGCTTCAGAGCTTTCTTAGAAACCCAGTATATTTTGAAACTTAATTAAAAATCCTAAGATAGTAGTAGCAAAATATGTGCTTTTTGAGGCAACTGTATATGCTCCTAAATCATTCATTTATTTTGGCACTTTAGAATAAAATACTTCGAATACCATACATGCGAGAAATATTCCTAAGTTTAATCTTACAGTTGTTTTGTGAAATTTTCAAACATTTATCTCTGAAATTCTGACATGCCTTAACATGTAAGATTAGATTTAAGTTATATTATCATTTGCAATGTACATTATGTAAGAAAATAGAAATAGACAAAAGTTTAATATGCATGATTCAATTTAGAATTATCAGAATTTCAGACTATTTCCAATGGTGAAACAATAACTTCCGGAAAATAGTTGATATACGGCGAAAATAATAGTTAGCTATAGATGTAAATCATGGAGCTAGTTATAATTAATTTTGGTATCATTATAAAAGTAGACGTAAATAATATATAGAACATAAATTTATAAGAAACTCGGTTGAAACCTCAGTATCCAGATATTTTAAGTATAATTAAAGTTGAGGATTCAATTTCATACGCATTCTACATTTATATTTTCATAGTATACACTAATTTTCTTTGGAAGGTGTAAAGATGGATTCGTATATGATTCGGAGAAGAATAAGTGTGTTGAAGAAAAAGAATGTGGATGCCTGCATGGGAGTAGAAGATACAGAGAAGGTGAAACTATAAAACAGTCTTGCAATTTATGGTAAGTGAGTATCCATTCTACTGCGAAAATCAAATAAACTCCTCATTTTTAGGCTTCCGCGATTTCTTGCGTCAATCCAAAAAATTCTGCCAATTTTCAGAAGTTGTTAGCTTGGTAGGTGCTGTCTCCAATGAGTTATGCTAAAACTATTTTAAGTACTTCATGGCGTCTGAGCTATAGAATTAGAGAGGATGCGATGAAACGTTTGAAACTGCCATAACGCTTTGAAAATTATATCTCGGTATTGGCTAGTGTCTGTAAAGCGCCCTTTAATTTCATTTGACACAACAGGAAGTCGTAGTATTAAATATATATTTTTGTTTATTTTTAAATTAAGGTTTCCCTAATTATCGGTAATTGATCGGATTAATCATCGGATTAATTAATCGGTATTTTTCATGGCTGTGGACAGGGTACCGAATATGGGGAGATAAAAATAAATTGAAAGGTAAAATAATTTTAAATACGTAGGAATATTATTTATTGGCGCAATGTGAATTAAAACTGAAATAATAATTTTTTGCTATAAAATTGACAGTTTAAATAAATATTTTAGGGCCTTGGCTACAGAAATGCATACAATGCAGGACTACTTATCTTACCCCAGCGCCACCTGAATTATTGTCTCAAACGATATTGGCGTTTTCTCATTATAAAGTTTAAACTCTTTTCCTTTACCTCCATGGTCTGAGTATTTATCTAAACGACTGTTTATGATTACTACAGACGATTGTTGACTTATGCTCTGCAACTTCGCAGAGTTTTAGTTCAGTTTGTGAAGTTACTTTCAACGTTTTACGCGTGTTGCTGCTTTGTCAACAATCTAGATGCTAAATTGTTTCTTGACAAGGTTATAATAAATACTCATGGTTTTTTACTCTGTTATTTAAGAACATTTTTTTGGTTTCTTTGGATGCGTTGTTTATCTCCGTCTCGAGTTGTAAGTATGTCATTCTAAAATAACACCGCTGTTGTAGATTTGGTTCTTCCCCTATTTGTTTAATTTTAATATGTATTATTTTTCTATTTGAAAGTAGACTTCAAATGCCACAAATAAGAAACTATAATAGAGATATTAGAAAAAGCAAAATAAGCATATTCCATTTTTGTTGGAATATTTACATAGAGTAAACAACTAAAATTTAATTCCATAGCCAAAGGTTTGAGAAGTTTCTAATCTTTCGAAATATTTTTCTCCTTACCGCTTAACCGCCCTCCTTTTAGCCTCCTTAAATGACCTGCAAGAGTGCGGAAATTTATACAATGCTATAACTGATGATTTTGAACAAAAATTGTATGATACTGCAATTTTTGAGACATGTTGTGTACATCTATTATTTTAGGAAAAAAGGGTAACGAGAATATATGAAGAATGGTATAATTCTAATTTCATTATTAGGTTTGATGCTAAAAGTCAAAACTTTTATATATTGCAAATATCATCATCCTCAATTCCCTTCTCAAATGCCATAAATAGAAAAGTATAACAGATAACCTCTCCCAATATCCCTTTCAATTTTAAAAATAGATCTTTTTTTTCTGGGTTTGTATTCCATTCAGTATCTCGGAAGTGAACTATGCATTGCACAAATACCAAGAGATCAGCAGATATAATTCCAGAAAAAAAAATTCCAGTTTTAGAGTTCCATTAAATGAATTCCACAAACATGAAAATATTTTAGAACCGGCATTCTGCTTTCGCAAACATTATATAAAGTAAAAATGATAGAACGAGCTAGATCTGTTCTAGATAGCATACACTACTGTAGTTGAGGACGTTTAAAATTAGCCTTAACCAAAGAAATAACATAAAATTTTAGGATGAACTAAACTGATGGCATTTCTCTGCATTTCAGCACATGCATTGAAGGTTCGTGGCAGTGTTCGGAAAAAGTCTGTCCAGGAGTGTGCTCCGTCTGGGGAGAATCTCATTTCAAGACGTTCGACGGCAGAATCTTCGATTTTCACGGGGATTGTGAGTACATTTTGAGCAAGGGAAAGATGAAGGGAGCCTCCTATTCCCTCAGTGTGCAGAACGTGCCTTGTGGAACGAGTGGAATCACCTGCAGCAAATCATTTACTTTTGATTTGGGACCTGCAAAAACTAGTAGAGGCGATATAAGTGAAATAACTGGTAAGTTACAAGTATATTGGGCCCTATTTGATATTTCGTACAAATGATGAAAATTCGATACTTATCGTTAAAATTTCATTAATTTAAAACTTTATTTTCAGCCGAGGCTGAAAAACTGACGCTCACCAGAGGTGACCTTTTGCCTAAAACTACGTACGGCTCCCGGTTTGTAGTTCTTGAGGCTGGTCTGTTTGTCATGGTTTACACAGACATCGGAATTTCGCTGCAGTGGGACAAAGGAACGCGGCTCTACGTAACTGTAGAACCAAAATGGAGAGGAAGGGTAAGATATTTGCTGCCTTTATTTGATTTCTTTTTCAATGTTGCCGGATGCGGCATACAAAGCATTTACCAACATGAAAACAAACGAAAGTAGTAATTTTTTTTTCATTAGAATCGCGATTTAATTGCAAATAACAGCTTCTATAGACAGTTTTCACGCTTTGTATACGCTTGTCAGTATAGAATAGCATATACCTGTAATGCATCAAGAAAATTTGCTACATGGTATAAATTTGGAAATCTTTGAGGAGATCGACAAATCCATTCCTACCACATAGCCGACTTTAAATGCCGACTGTAATAGCCGACTTAGCAGTAAGTATAAATTTTACTATGGTAGACTCGTACAGTATGGGCTTAATCTTTAAACATTTTGATACTGGCTCTATATTTTACTTAAATTTTTCGTCTTTATAAATTTTTCGTCTTATATAAATAGGTGATCTTACTTGTAATCTGGTACGATCCTTACTTTAGAAATACCCTCAATAGACGGTTCTATGATTATGAATTGTTTTTATTTATTGGTTCAATTGCTTAATAAATGCTGCCCTGTTCCAAATCTGAACAACGATCCTTTGAGTTGTGACCAATCTATTAACTCAAACCAAAACTTGGAATTACATTGAGCATGGTTCATTCATAAAATATATGGCGTCAAATGAAAAACCCTGTCCTAAGGATGCAATACCCTAAAAACATCTGGATTGAAAAATTCAACTTTCGAACTGATTAAAAGGCTTTTTTTTTTATCAAAGTGGAAATATATAACGATAAATAAGATGAAAACGTTGCAATTTTTTTTCTAGATTCATGCACAGTTGAGAAGTTTATAATGCTCAATATATGTCCTAAACATGAAGGACGAATTAATATAAAATATCAAATGACATTTAGCAGTAGATAAAAATCTTAGTCAATAAAACAGCATAAAGCAAAATTGTAAATGTAATAACCAGATTTGCAAACAAACAACGCCTCCTCTGGGATAAGTACCTGCAGCAACGCCGACAAAAGCAGGAAACCGTCTGTACGCTCATTTCACCAGCAAAAATTTTAACTTGCAAGTTATTTTTATAGTCGTATTATTCGATTATATAATTCAATGGCATTGGTTTTTCAACAAATCTGCAAAGTTGAGGAATAAAATATAGTAAACATTTTCAATTTTTCTTTTATAATATATTTAATAAAAGAAATTTATGACCGATGCTGTTGAAAAAGCACACAAGACCGTTAATCTTCTAGAAAATGAAAAAAGTTAACCAGTTAAACACCTATTGGATTTTGCGCAGTTATCAGTGGGGAGAAAAAGCGCATAAGTCAAGAATCTATTAAGCTTATAAATATGTAACAAACTCCATAAAAATTAAATGCGCACCTTGAAAAACAAGAAATTAAATATAAAAACGCTCACTTGAAAGTTTCATAATTTTCATTCTTCGATATTTTAAAATCTGTTTTTAACTTCAGGGCTTTCATCACCCCCCCCCCCTCAAGTTTAAGTCTACCAATTAAAGTTTGAGTGAATACGTTCATATGCATGCCCAAAATAAACTGTTGACTAATTAAATAATATGTTTTGCTTATTGAAGCCAAGTACCAATCAGAAACTGCGCTGTTATTACAGATACAAGCAGCTGTGGACCGGTTTCATGCGTTTTAGCATTCGAAATAACTGAAAACTATGTTGATAGTAAATAAACTTACTATGTCCCACAGTTTTGTGAAGTTCTAGTAAACAAAGTCAGTCATACCACGCAGGCGACTTCGAATTTCAAGAATGAGCTGAGGCTGAATGATGTTGCAGTCGTCAAGTTCATAGTCACAGAATCCTTCTGTTGTATTGAAATTGAAATTTTCTTAAAACACAGCTTACAAGAGATGTAGCTAAAATAGAAATTGCAGTTCTGCAAATGCAATTATAAATACATGCTGATATAAATACTTAAAGCTTAATTCCTAGCTATAGGTAAAGTTCCTATAGACGTTTTCAGTGGCTATACGGATGCATTTTTTGAAAAGTAAAAATATGAAAATATTTTTTTTTCATCCCGTAAATATTTTTCTTATAAACTGTACTTTTGTCGCCGATGGGTAAACTACGGAAAATTAAAGGATATAGGGTAAAAACTTATTGACATGCGTCAATCAAATAAAAGGCAAATGCTCGTGCTTGAAACATATAAATTTTAAAAAATTTTATTCAATTTAGGTCAAAGGCTTGTGTGGCAACTTCAATGACGACCAAATTGATGATTTCTTGACACCTTCAGGAGGAATACCTGAAGCAAGTCCATCGATTTTCGCAGAGAGCTGGAAAATTCAGGAGTTCTGTCCCCAACTGCAAACTGTGGAGGATGCTTGTGAAATTCATCCGCAAAGGAAGAGCTGGGCTCAGCAGAAGTGCGGCATCCTTAAATCAGAAGCTTTTTCAGTGTGTCATTCAGAAGTAGCCATGGAGCCCTACTATGACAGGTAAACCAACGAACAAGCAATAAACGCTGCTTAACGTTATCGCTTTAGGTCACGAAATAACCGAAGGATTACATTAAATGAAAGTATCACAATAAAATACACAATAGAATACATAAATCCAAATCCAACTCTTTGAATTGAACCACTGAAACTCCTGCAAAAATAACCAAACTAAAAATTTCGTTAAAAAAGCAGCATATAACCAATTTTTAACAGTATCAACTGGTGTCAGAGGCAGAAAACTGTTTCCTTCAGGATAAAAAGACAGCAACCACACGAAAAAAAGGAAATCAGCGTCTGTCAATAAATAATTGCATCATACAACCCAAAGAAAAAATAGTTGCCAAACAAACACTATAAAAGGGAAAAGAACAGAATTTAAAACATTTTTAGTAAATAAAACTAGGAACTTAGTGCTCTATTACAAAATAAATGGAAAAGCAAATGGCTTCGGAAATTATGAGAGTAAGTAACGTGTTTTTTAAAAAACACGTTATTTACTCACATAATTCAACTTCAAGAAGCGTTCAAAATGTGTTGTAAAAATACCTGTGAAAAAAATAATTATGAACTTTTGTAGTATATAATAAAATGAAAGCCTTTTGGAAGTGGATGAGCTAACCATAAAAATACTTTAAAACAACAGTTCAGATCACTGGAAGACAATACTTGTTAATAAGACTCTAAATATTAAAGAATAACAAAAAATAAAGGAAAATAATCGGTTTCCTTAAACTTGTATAATCTACTACATAAATTTACATATAGAAAATTAGAATAAATTGTTTTAAAAAAATGTTAAATACGAAGTCGGATTTTCGATTCCCTCCAGGGAGGGGAGGGGGTAAATGGAGATTTTGAAAAAGTATTTCCAGACACCCCAGAAGTTCCAGAGTGACTTGGAAGGCTGAATCTTTTCATAGGAAGAAGTTTAACATACTTACGCATGAAAAGGATTATTTATGGCTCAATGATACGAAACTTAAGTTTCAGTCATTGTAGTGAAAAATAGCCATGAATCAATTTTCGTGTTTGTGACGTCATTAGTCTCCTCGGGGAGGGAGCAATGTGCCCCCCGAGTCAATCTTGGCATCAATCAATAGATTCTTTCAAGCCTTTTAAAAAAATGGTAACATGCTATATAATTGTGATCAGTGGACCAACAATACAGATTTTTCATAAATATTCTTGCAAAAATGAAAAATCGCAAACTACTTAAATTAGATTTTCGTATGAGAAAGTCGAGTTGATCCACACTCTACTAATTTTTTAAGAATGTTAGTTTACCTGTTTTTGAAAGGTTATACTAGTTCAATCATAGTTTATCTGTATGTTTAATTACAATAAAATATTTCATCTAAATGTAGATTAACAAACCTAGTAGCAAGTAGATATGCTATTTGTGTATGTATATTTATTGTATATTTATTGTATTTAATAAATGCCTATTTGCAGATGCATTTTTGATTCATGTGCATGCGACATGGGTGGTGATTGCGAATGCCTATGCACAGCTATTGCAGCATACGCTCAAGAGTGCAATATGCATGGCGTATCAATCAAGTGGAGAACACAAGAACTTTGTCGTAAGTAGATATGTGCTTTGTTTGGCCCGCAGAAAATTATTTTTGTAATTCTGAGTCTGATTTTTCCAAAGTTTTAGTATGAACTGAAGCAACATTTTTTTCATGGCATTAAATAGTCGCGGCAAAAGTATCTCGCTTTGAATGATTAAATTATTGAACCTAAATAAATGTTTTTAAATCCCATTTGGAAAAAATTGTAAATGCCGAGAATCTAAAGCTTGTACTAACATATTATAGAGCCTTAGTTAGTCTTAGTTGTAGAGCTTGTAATAGCATCTATATCTCAATTGATAATTTCAGAATCTTTAAGATAATAAAACTAATAGCATTCTTCATTAAATAATGTCAGTATATAATCTATAAATTAATTTGCTTCAAAGTGGCAATAAATATTGATATAGTTTATAAAGCTAAAAATTTAATTAATTTTCTTGGTAATATATACTTAAATTTGAATTTCACAAAATGTCTTACGACTTACCTTTTCAAATTCAGCTTCAGATATTTTTCTTTTAATTATCAAGAAAGTTCTAGGAAACATAATATATTTAAACGTGTTTTGATATGCTCTTTTCAGGGCCGGATTTATAAGTGAGCAAAAGCGACAATTGCCCCGGACCCCCCTCGCAGAGGGGATCCCCCGCCCTCCCTTTATGCAAAAATACAAACAATAATTAGAAAATTACTTTTCTAAAATAAAAGGGGTCCTTTATGCAAAAATATAATAATTAAAAATTACTTTAATAATAATAGAAAAAAATGTATCTAGCCTCACTGCCAAAGGCACATAGGTCGCAAAATTTGGGTATGCAAGTGACGTATGTTTCAGCTTGCAAATGTGTGTTTCTGCCAAGTTGTTTGGTCAGACAATGCTGTAAGTTACAAGTTGAGAGAAGAATCGGGAAGGGTTGCCAAATAAAGGAAAGGACAGGCTTTGTTTTGTGCAAACTTTATTTTCCTGATCAACATTAACGTGTGTGCATTGGGTAAACTTCTGAAGAATCTGAAGTGTGTTTTTCTCATCCAGAGTATTTATTAATGAATTTTCACCTGATGACAAGTCTGAATATTCTAACAAAGGTTGAAATAAAGTAGTCTAATATTTTAAAAATATCTCGTTTTGTATATATCTTTTGTATATAATAAGATCTTCCGGGGCCCCTAAGTACAGACAAGATTGGGGGCCATCGGAATAAAAGATTGGGCCCACCCTCTACATATTAGATCATTATTGTTTTATTTACTGTTTCATTTATTAGATCATTATTGTTTCATTCATTATATCATTATTGTTTCATTCATTATATCATTATTGCTTCATTCATTATTAGATCATTATTATTTCATTCATTATTAGATCATTATTGTTTCATTCATTATTAGATCATTATTGAAGTTTACATTTCCTAAGGGAGCCGTCCCCCTTGAAGAAATTTTTTTATTTTTCAAAATTAAAATTTTATATTTTATGTATGTATTTGTAGATCATCTCATATTCATTTGAGTTAAAAGTATGTTTTATAGCTATATTTTTTTAAAGAAAAAATGTACAATGTGCTAAAAGGTGGTGTTGACTATTTTTGATACTTGCGATTAAATTTTTTAGTTTTTGCATTTTTTAATAATTTATCTTATAAAAAGCAAAGGCGGAAAAATCTGTCAGAAGGAAATTTGTTTTTTATAGATAGAACTGGAGAAAAAAATTCGTAACCGAATTTTTTGCAAAATATCATGGCGAGCAAAATAAATCAGGATAAAATTTTAACTTAAAATTAAAATACCAAAATTCTGTTCAGACAGTTTATTTATATATACATGTAATATATTTCTTGAAAATTTACAGTTTTATATAGAAGACCCAGTATGCCACGAAAAATGCAGTTGTCTGGGGCTCAGAAGCTAAAAGCTACAAAAAAAGAAGTAAAAAAACTGCCGATACAAAATTTTTCTCGAGTTCAAAAATCGAAAACATGGAATCCAATGTTGAAGAATCAGTATCAGATGCCCCTTTTAAGGAATCGCCCGTACTTCCAAGCATATCTCCAGAAAATGAGAATAGCATATCCAATCAAGACACTGGAGGGGAAGGATCATCACATGCTAGAAGTATTTCAAATATGTACAGTGAGGTGCCCCCATGCGATCCAGATCCAGCCAGGTGGTTTCCTGTTAGAGCGCAGCATGTGTCCTTTTGTTCAAAATCAGCTATGATATGTCAAAACAAAAAAGGACTCCGATTCTTACACAGAATCTCGACGACATTATCAAACAGGTGAAGGTCAAGGCAAACTGGAAGGGAATTATCGTTATTTTAAGAATTCCATGTTTTACACAAGTCATGACAACGGGGAACAGCATTTGAGAAAGTGGCTTCTGTACAGCCGGTCGAAAGGCGCAGTTTACTGCTTTTATTGTACGTTGTTAACCAGCCAACATGACAGGTTTTCCAGAAAGGATGGCTTTAATGACTGGAAAAAATGAAAACTCATTAGCAAAGCCAGGGCCGCAGAGATTTTGTGGTAAAGTACAATCTTCGATGTAGGAAATCTTCTAATGTTAACAGAGTTAGAAAAACAAGTGCAGGAAAAAAAGAAATATTGGACGGAAGTATTGCGCCGTGTTGTGGCCGTGACAACCTTTCTAGCTGAGAGAGGTCCGACATTTAGGGGTAGTGAAGAGATCATTGGATCCAAGCATAACGGGAATTTTTTAGGAAATATGGAACTTATTGCACAATTTGATCCATTTCTGATGGGTCACCTTAAAGAATTTGGTAATCCTGGAAGTGGCAAGCAGTCATACTTATCACCAACTGTCTACGAAGAAATTGTTCAGCTTATGGCAAAATGTGTTAACAATTATATTGTAGCAGAACTTAAACTGCCAAGTACTTCTCAATTTCGGTAGATTCAACAACAGACCTGGCTCATGTTGATCGTCATTGTGCGATATGTTATTTCTGGCAAGCCGGTAGAAATATTTTTAACTTTTTTGCAAACTGGTTCTCAAAAGGCTAAAGAACTAGTTACAGCTTGTTAGAATTTCTAGAAAAAAAATGTATTACTTTTGAAGACCGCAGAAGACAGTCATATGATAATACCAGCAATATGTCTGGTCGCTACACAGGAATGCAAGTCAGACTTAGAGAAGAATGCAGCAGCAGTTTTTATTCCCTGTGCTGCTTGCTCACTTTTTTAATCTTGTTGGACAAGCTGCTGCCTCATGCTGTGTTAAAACTATCAGTTATTTTGGCTTCATGCAAAAGTTATACACCTTTTTTCTGCATCAGCGCAGAGATGACAATTTTAACGAATTCTTTGGAAATAAATAAAAGTGCACTGGTGGTTAAGTTCCTGTCAGGCACTCTTTGCTCAGCACGTGCTGATGCTACTGAAGCCCTCGTAGATGGATACACTCTATTCAAAATGCCCTCGGAGATATTGCAAGTGACTTGGAGCGAACACCTGAAGCAAGACATGAAGCTCAGACATTGGCAGATAAAATGGACTGTCTTGAAACTGCTCTGATGGCCAAGATCTGGAACTTGATTCTAATGAGATTCAACAGTACAAATAAAATTTTACAAGGAGTTGAAATTGACCCAAGGAAAGATCTATCTAATGCAGAGATCAGAGCTGAACCCGATAAACTAATCATTACTTACCCCTGTGATTTCAGTAACGCGTTCAAAGAGGAAATTGTCAAGTTTGCAGCCTTTACCAAGCTCAGGTCATGTCTCACTTCATCTTAACAGGCAATTTTACTCCATGATGAAGGGCTTGGGGAAACCTTTCCAAGTGTCAATGTAGCTCTTAGCTATATATTTGAACATGATGATCACTAGTTGTTCCGGAGAGAGATCATTCAGCAAATTGTCACTGATAAAAAATTATTTGAGAATAACTATGATCCATGAAAGACAGAGTTCTCTGTGTCTACTCGATGTAGAGAATAATGTTTTAAAGATGATAGTTTGACAAATTTATTAAGGATTTTTCAGATGCCAAGTGCAGAAAGAAGGGCCTTCTGTAGCTGTTGTTTCTATGTGTGTATAAATTAGCTTCATTTACATGAAATAAATTGGCTGTGATATGTGAATTTGATAAATTATTTTCATTGACTTAAGTAGCTTCGAAGTATCAGGGGTGAAAATGCAAAATTTCAAAAAATAGGAAAATTAAAAAAAAATTCCGAAATATCGGTAAATTTGACAATTTTTCTAGAAATTTTCAGTAGATTTGGCAATTGCAAAATACAAAAAAAAAAAATAGGAAATCAGCTGAAAAGAGGAACATTTTCAGGACTGAAGTATAAATGGGGGGGGGGGGAGGGGGAGACGTTATAATCCCTACTCCAATGCTTTCGCACATAATAATTTATTGGATCAAAATATGTTTTGGGAGATAAGCTTAGCTCCTCTAGTTACGTCAATGATCATCCCCCTTTTTTAAAATTTTTTTGGGGTTTTTTTTTAGGAGTCCCCCCCCCCCCGAATCTTAACTGCCCCGGGACTCCCAATGTCTACATCCGGCTCTAGCTCTCTTAACTTTTTAATTTACTCACAAATTATAAAAGTTTCGCTCACAGTTGTTTAATTTTTATTGGCAATAAAGAATTTGCATTGTCGATATATTTTTAAGATGATAAAATTTAATTTTTTTCACATTCCCTAAGCCCGTATTTCTATCTTCTAAGTCAATAAGTACTGTTCACTGCTTTTAAAAAAGAGCAAAGAATAACTCTTCTGTCATTAACGGTGACTCTTCGACTGCTTTTGCATTTCATTGGATTGACGAAAATTTGTGAGATTGTTTTTTTCATTCCACAATTTCTTGCAGAAACTTCACAAGCAGTAAAAGGAGTGTTAGGTTGGATGTAGACTCGTTAAAACGATACTTGAAATTATTGAAATAAACAGAGCCCAGAAAATAACCATAAATTTTACAGAATACATTTTATTTACTTATTACGGAAGTTATATACAGACCGTGCCGTAATAGCTTTTTCGTAAGCGGTCGTTAGAACTTCCTTATTCTTGAGTAAGTTAGTGAAAAGAATAATTTGTTTAAAAATAAGGAAAATTAAAGAAACGTATTCAAACACAAATTAAATAAAAAAATATTTTATTTGTGCTTGAATACGTTGCTCATATTTTCCTTATTTTGAGCACTTATGCACAATTAATTTAATCAATTTGTTCAAATACGTCAAATTTTTACACCTGTATTACGTTGCAATCAGTATTATGAGATATAAGCACATACCTAATTTTTTCTATGTGTAGGAAAGGCCTTATCTAAGCATTAGTACACATCAACTTATGCTCAGGTGGATTGTTAACCGCTGAATTTCTTTAACTAAGTTACACACATAAAATGTCCCGGCTCATGCATATTAACTCGATTCATATGCATGTATATGTTTTTATGATCTCCATTCTAATGCATCTCAACCTTCATTTTTGCTCTTAACAAAAATTTGTTATAGGTGGAGTCTGGCTTCCACCTTGCGCTGATTCGTTGAATTCACCGTTATGCAAAATCCCATAGTTGGTTGTCAGATGCCGTAAATTCGTGAAAATAGGTAGTGCTTCTCATAAATATGCAATAAAACATTAAAGCTGTCAAATATATTTTTATTTTGGCTTCAGTCTGTTTTGTTTGTTAAAAGTGTTTGAGATTTCCTCACGTTTAACGTGCATTTTAGACTAAATAGCAAAGCCTTAGTCTAACGGAGAGTCTTTACAGCAGCTGATTAGTGTAAAAACCAACTGTTTTTTTCGTACTAGGATCCTACATTTTGTAAGACAACCGAAGTATTTTTTTTTTCTCCCAGGCTACCCAGATCACCCAAAGGGTGAAGAGCAGTTACAACGAACCGCCGGAAAAAACCATAGAAATAACAATAGAGCGAAACAACACAGATAAAATAATAAAGCGTACTAACAAAATATGTAACAAGTAAAACATAGAACACTGAATAGTGCAAAACGTCCAGTCGAACTTGGAAAAACATTCCTGGCGAACAATACGTCCAACGCTTTTGGGAATCTAGTTTATGCAAAGAGCAGAATAAAATTAAAATAAATAAAACAATTAATAAATTTTAAAAAGTAAGATTAATTAAGCCAATTAGCATTGAAACATAATAGAAAATAAACAATAAATGTAAGAAATCCCCAAAAGATTAACTATGACTCTCTCAGATATTCGACCAGCGATAGTTATACACGCCTTTATTCTAGAAATAGAGTTGATATTGTCAAAGACTCTACAAAACAAACAACCCACTATTATCATCATTGGGATTAGACAAATTATAATTAATTGTATGTATACATTATTGTATATGGTAATTACTGTACACAACCGAAGTTAAACAGCGTTAAGCGCGATTACTGCTTGGAATGGAAGGATAATGTCACACTATTGGCCCCGATAAAGACTTACCACGGCCAAGCGAATTTTGGCATGGCTTTTTAACTCGAAAGATGCATTTATTTGATGTTTGATTATTTATTATTCCGAAATGTCATCGAGCTAATCACATAGACATTTTAGTAGTCTTTCCACGCATAATACACCAACCTTTAAAGTTCTCACTTTCTGGAGCAAAGTCAGAAGTCTGTGTTCTACATAGACCTTCTACCTCCATAAGCTTTAGATCATATTGAAGACAACACACGAAAATATGTCTAAGGATATAGACTAGATTGTATTAATTTTTTCCTGCGGAAAGAAGAGAAATAGAGAAGGAATACATTATTTACTGTACAAAAGACCAGATCCTTGTGGATCCTCATTTCAGGCGTTTATCGCTGAGTATTACATGTATTGTGTATTGAAAGATCTATGATCTTCTATAGTATACCTCATGTTTCGGGGTCAATACAAGTTGCATCCTTCCTTTTAACTAGTATCCTCCTAGTTTCGTTAGGACTTGTTCTAATCTTGTATACTAGTAATATGACGGTGTGAACGCTTTTTGCAAAGAATCTTATTCCTATAATAATTTACTTGTTTTAACATTTCAAATTCTGTTTATATTTTGTTTGTATTGATTTAATTAAAATAAAAAAATTTCTCAGCCATTCAATGCGAGGAATGTGCTACCTACGACAGTTGCATTCCATCATGTCCGAAGAGAACGTGCGAAAATGAGCTGATATTCGGTAGGGTTGAACATGCCTGCTCATCAGATTTCTGCGTAGAAGGCTGCAATCCAAAACCTTGTCCAGAAGGTCAGATTTATAACAACGGCCGTGAATACAAGTGCATCCCCCAATCTGAATGCATCATACCCTGCATGGAACTGAACGGAAGGCTCTATAATGAAGGTGACAGGATAACGGATATGCAAGTAGTAGATGCTTGTCAGTCATGGTAAATATTGTCTTTTTTAAATTGAACTTTATGAATGTATTTGACGAATAATCTGAAGAGTAGTCAATACATGAGGAGATTACCAGTTTATTTTAACAATATGAAAAACAATGTCAATATATAGTACCTGTTCCAAAACTGTTCAGTGATAAAATCCGAAAACTAATAATATATAATATAATTAGGAATTGACCATTTAAGAATGCATGCCATTTGATTCTGATGTAATAGAAAAATTTAAAAATTTTCTGACTGGTAGTAAAGTAACCAAAAGTTGAATGTGAAATTCCAGCTCTCTTTCCTTTTGCTACTATTTGTGTGTGTACGGTTGTATTTTTGTATTAACATACTAAGGAAATCAACTATGAAAATAGGCATGAATCAAGTTAGTAAAATGTTTAAAACATAGATATCTGGACATCAAAGAGGTTTGGTAGCAGTTTATGTCAATTAGGAATGAAATTTATATTGCTCATGACATGAATTAAATACACTAATATTTAAAACACTAAGAAAAATTAAAATTTGAAAAAAAAATTGAATTCTGATGAAATGTAATTTGGATTTTTGTGTTCCTTTAAAAAGTCATAATTACATTATGCCCGTAAGGGTATTTTAAATGGAGCATCGTTTTGCATCAGATTATATTTCCTATAATATTAATTCATTTTTTTTATATAAATTTTGATGTTTGGCTTTTAAGAATAAAATATAATGTGCAATGATAGTACAATTTTAAAAAATAAAGCAAATGAAACGTGTGTGTTCAGTGAAATTTGAAATTATTAAAAGTCTTTCTTCTGCAAAAAGTTTGGTAACCGCTTACATAGAACTTAAAAACTTTCATGGAAATAATACTCTTCCTACTTCAATATATACTAAAATTTTATGCTGTCCTCGCTGTACCACTTGCAGAAGATTCCGATCAGAAAAACGGAAATTAAAAATGAGTTAGATTCAAAAACTCATGCTGATGCATGACCTGATATTTTATAACAGTGATTACTAAAACTAAGTCAAGCATAATGTTCTATCCTCGGCTATGACGGCAATGATAGACTGCAGCTGCTAAGTTTCCTGCCATGAAACTTAAATACCGCGTAATTTCTTTTGAAAAAGCAAAAGCTTCTATTCCCTTTCTTTCCTTAGTGAATTTTTCCTTTCTCAATCTATAAAGCGAAAGATGAGTTAAAGTGATTTAAGGATTAAAGGGAAAGAGTTAAAACATTGGAGTTATCCTCCAAACATATCTAGCTAATAAAGAGCTCTAAAATTTTAAAACAATTTCTACTAAATATGGAATTTAAGAGTTTGCAGTTTCGCACATATACCATAAGCATAATTGAGGAAATATAATAAGAACAGTAAAGTTAGAATCCTTTTTACATTATTAGCCAATAAATATCCGAAGTGTGAACCATTTTGCGGTAAATTAGGTTCCTATGTGCACGAATGGAGATCGCACCATTATTGGAGATCGCAATATACACCTTTATGGACCTGCAGCTAAAAGTGGATTCTGAACCACTAAAATATGCATGTATTCTCGTAGCATACTCTCGGACCAGGGATTCGCACCAATCATATGTGGCTCAGAACATCAAGACGCTAATATGTCACCCACAAAGGCAAATTGTAAAAATATTTCTTTTTTTGATTTATTAGAGTGTGTGTGGAGAGAGAGAGAGAGAGAGAGTGTGTGTGTGTGTGTAAAACGACTTTAAACTAAAATCCGATAACCTAGAAAATGCTTCACCAACAAGTTTGTATATTCCTAACACCTTAATATAGTTAACAGAAATTATTGAATTTTAGTATGTAGAAATATTCTTAGTTTCTTAAATTGAAACAGCTCTACGTTGATATTCGAAAAATTAATCTTTTCATAGAGATCTAAAGACATTATTTCTGAAGGATACCGTATTTAAAGAATTCAACACTCAAATCTTGGCGATCAAAAACACATACACTGCAAAACCATGAAGATCAACTATAGTTTAACCAGAAAATTATAGTAAGCTGAGATTAACATCATTCACATTTAGTAAACGTAATAATTTTGGTTTTCCAATCTAGGTATTGGTACTCGATTTCTGAGATATTGAGAGCGGTATTTTAAACTACCAATTAATCATATTTAATATCTTATCTAAAATATGTTAATCTTGAGTATTTTTTCTTAAATTTTTTTAAATGTAATGTGTAGCATTCGATTTATAATATCAACGTTTATTCCGTTTTAGATACGTCACAGCAATTATTTTATTATGAAACAATATAAAAGCCTTAAAATTGATGACAATATAAAATTTATTTTGAATTTCATATTTCAGTCATTGTCTAAGAGGTGCCATCAGCTGCACTGGACCCCCTTGTGCAGACATTGAGCCAGCCAAAGCGTGCATCGAGACCGGCTGGACTCCTTGGATGAATACCCCTGCATTTGTAGGTGGTGACTATGAGGTACTGACTGATCCACGATTAAAGGCAACTTTGGAAAACTATTGCGGAATTGCCAACATGACTGACATAGAATGCAGAGTTGCTGATACTAAACAGCCCTACAAAGAAGCTGGGCAACGAGTCAGTTGTCGATTACCGCATGGTCTGTCCTGCAAGGATGAAGAGCAGAAGGACGCAGCCTGTCAAGATTATGAAATTAGAGTATATTGCGATTGCGGTGAGTTATTGCTATTTCAAATGCAATTTTAATTATTATTTTAACCTAATAAGTTCCATTAAGGGGATGGTAGACGTTGAAATTTTTTTTATTTATTATTCACTCTGAAACATGAAAATTTGTATAAATATTCCTCTTAACATTGCTATATAAAATACCATTAAATTTTTTTCAATTTTGTTATAATTTTGTATTTTTTTTAATTTAATTTTTTTTAACAAAAATTTGAAAATGCTCCTTGCGTGCCATTTGTTCACGTTTTTGATTAATTTTGCATTATGATCACTCAAAAACACATTATGAGCAAATTTGGGTATTTATTTTTAAATCCCCTAGAAAGTCAATTTTTTAAAAATATTTTTCTGCATTGAAACTTAATTTTCATCATTTAATTAAGTTCTTATTCACTTCTAATTACCTTAATGAAGTCCAATTATAAAATGCATACCCAGTTTCATTAAAATGTATGAGAGGTGTCTTCTTGCCAAATTTCATGCATCTGAAACAAAAATTAAGACGCATGGAGCATTTTAAAAATGTAAAACCTCTGAAAATTCCGTTTCGAAAAAAATGCATTTAACCTTTTGCTTGCGGGTGGAACAGCGTCCATCCCAAACAAAAAATCTCCCAAAAAGACAGGTATTTGACATACCCTATTCCAAACAGTTCAATCCACCTTTGCAGGCATTGGCGTCCATGGAAATCGCCGACAGAAACATTGCACCTGCTGCAATTGGGATTCTTCGTTTGGGATGGACGCTGTCCCACCCGTAAGCAAAAGGTTAAATTTGTAAAATGTTATATATTAAAAAAAAAAACTTTTTAGTTTATTTTTGGTCATTTCAACTTCCACCGTCCCCTTAAGTTGTCTGAAGTAATAAATGGTTTTTTTAAAAACTCATGTTAAAATTCGAAGTAATCAACTGTGTGGCCATGTTTAGATATTGACTCCATGAATGTGGCATTCTCTGTCTCCAATTTTAAATTAATATGCAATAGACTTAGTATGCAATTGAAAACAGAATTAATAGTATTAACGTAAAAAATGTTAATCTTGAGTATATTTTCTTAAATGTTTTTAAATGTAATGTGAATGTAATTCAAACTCAACTTATATTAGAGGCTAATAAAACAAATAAAATGCAATGTTTTCTTATTCTTTTAGGTCCTGTTCCGACCACGGAGATGGTCACTACACCTGTAACCATTCCCACGCCTAACCCACCCATCTGCGAACATACAGGTTGGTCAGCGTGGATGAGTGAACATTGGCCAAATGAGGAAGGGGAATTCGAGACATTGGACAGTTTGAGATATAATCATTATTTCTGTGCTGATGAAGAGATAGAGAATATAGAGTGCAGGGCCACAGCAACCGGGAATTACGTTAATGGAAAAAAGGGCAACACTATATGCAATAAGAAGATTGGTCTAATGTGTAAAGGCTCCAACTGTGTTGATTATGAAGTCAGGGTTTTCTGCAATTGTGGAGCAGAGAGTAAGTTACGATATTTATCTTAATTTAATGACTATACTTGTTAAGAATCTCAAACATATTTCGGGGTTTAAAATAAATCTCTCAAACTGTTGTAATAACTTCAAATAACTTGTTTAATAAGAACCGGTTAATAACTTTGGACCGATGAATAACTTCAAATAACTTACAGAACAAGAACCGGTTAATGTCTTTATTAACCGGTGTGTTAATATAACAATAAATTAATGTGTGTTAATATAACAATAAAACTCAAATGATTAAAGGTATTAATCGGTTTTGAAGGCAACAACAACAAAGAAAAAACACCTTATGGATAACTGATATCATAACTCGTCACTAACAAAAGCATTAAATTGTCTTATAGGCTCTCAAGGCATATTGATTTTGATAGGGTGTCTTATCTCGGAAAATTTCAGAATTTAATCCCCAATCCAAAATGCGAGTAGAATCAAAAGAAAGGAGTGCTACAAAAATAAGGAAGTTTACAACATAAAGGGTGCTTGACAGAGTCAGACTTTGTCAAGTCTTAGAAAAGAGATAGAGATATAATAATGCGAGGGGTTCCAAATGGAGTGTAAAGAATTAAAATTTGTTGTGGGAATGTGCTTAAAATTTGCACCGACCTTGAAAAATGAGTCGAATCAAATGCTGAATAAATGGAATTGTATCGGGGATGTCTGATAGGCCTTTTCTGCATTTGCTGGAATGACTGCAATCTCTTCATTGGTGGCCAACATTTTGGCATACTGTTGCTTATACGAAAAAATCTTCCTTGAAAGTACTGTTTCTCAGAATCTGCTAAAGATAGAGCCCAGATGACGTAACTTATTTGATTTCAGAATCAAATTCCAAAAGAGAGTGGAGGAGTGGGGTTCAGAAAGGATTTTCACTTCCGGTTCTTTTTCAATTTCCGCTTTAATAATTCTCATGTTACTTGAAACATCAACTTAAGACTGGCTATAGGTAAAGCTTATATAATGATTAGTATGGATTTAGCCTAGAATTTTATAAAAGATTGCATGATTTATTACGAATTTTTACTTCCAGTTTCTTTCCTACTTGAAAATTTTTCCTTGAAACATATTTCTCAGGATTGGCTGTATAAAGAGCTTTGACAGATATGGATTCAGCATCAAATACAGGGGTGGGGGGTTGGAGGTGAGGGACTCAACTAAAGATTTCCAGTTCTGGAAATGTTACCTCTAATGCAAAAATTTGTATTTACCTACATTTTCCAATTTTCACTTTGAAACGTCTAATCTCGAGATCTGCTACAGATATAGCTTAGATGATAACTTATATGGTTGGATTCAGCATCAAAATCCGGCGTATAATGGGAGATGGGGATAGTGCACTAAATATTTTAACTTCCGTTTTTATATTTTTCATTTCCGATTCAAAAAATTTCCCTGAAATATCTCTCCGGATTGGCTATAGATAGAGCTTAGATGATGACTAATATGGATTCAGCATCGTATTTCAGGAGGGGGGGGGGAGGTGGAATGTTTATATTTCAGGATCTGGAGATTTCGCTTCGGGTTTATTCGAAAATTTGTATGACTGTTCGAAATAAGTATGCCAAAGACAATAAAAATGCTCAATAGTTCCGTCAAAAATGAAATGTACACAGAAATTGCCACCCTATGAAGGCTTCTTTATAAATTTCTTGTTCATTCTGGATTTGCCTCCGAAAACAACTCGTAATGATTTAAATTCTGCTTGTGATACACTTGCTTGTACAAACAGACATGTCTGCATCTATCAAGGAAATGCGATTGATTTATATATCTCCACTTATTTGTGTTAGGCTGTTTTATATCTTTTAGCTGTCTTTAGAGATGTTCAATGTCGTTGCCAATATACTCCAAAGTAACAGCAGTCTCATAAGAATCGAGATCACTTCAGTTAGAAACCTTGTTGCAGTTGTTAAAGGCAGTAGTTCGTATAATCTGATCTTATCTGTTCTATGCGATACATCCCTCAAGTTGGCAGGTATTCTTCACATTATTTAGGTCGCGAACAGTAATCACATTATTTAGGTCGTAATACTTCACATTAAAATAGGTCGTGAACTTCACATTATTTAGGTCGTGAACATTGAAATGGCTGAGAAACACAACTCGGCTTTCTCATTCCATGCGACGCGGTCTTATAACCCGCACAATAGTTAACACAAAATTAATACTTAGTCAACAGCATATAAAGGTTGAATAAGGGATAAACCGGTTTCAAAGGCATACAAGAAAGATCAAACATGCATAAAGCATTGATTATAAAACGCTTTCTATATGCAATGAAATTTTATTGAAACATCTCTGAAATGCGATACATTCAGCGGTAATATTTTTAAGATTAGCTACGATAATCTTAACCATATCTTAATCATATTTGAAACTTCATCGAAAAAAATGAACTTTATTCAAATGACGTCATCGAAATATAAATTGCCTGGCTCTCTATATAAAAGCAGTATATATTTCATCCATACTTTTATTTCATTCATCACAATACCACAATAATTTGTTTTACTTAAAACCACTGAGTTAAAAGTACTTTATAACTCTATGCTTAAAACTTCATCGAAAAAGGCAATTCTATTAAATCGTCTGCTTCTCTATATAAAATCAATGAATATTTTATTCATATCGGCTTTATTCCAGACTCCAGAGCTAAATAATTTTGCGTTAAATAAATTTAGCAATTTTCATGCAACTCATCTTACAGCTTGATGTGCTTATATTCTACATACGTTAAAATTAGGCTTCGTTGTAGAAATAATCAGTTTCATTATCATTTAAACTGAAAAATATTGTAATTGCGTTGGAGCAGGATATAGATGCACAGAAATTAAGCAAAAATAAAGCGGTTTTAGTACGAATTCAACACTAAATATAAATTAAAAAGAACTTTAAAAATCACGATTTTGACACAAGATGAATGCAATATTTTATTTTGAAGTGGATCACGTGATCTTTTCATGTAATATGTGTATAATTCTTATTTTTATTCAAAAAACTACCGAACATATTTTGCTGAAATTTTTTTATATATTTTATGGGATAATTTGAATATTTGCTAAAACTTTCGAAGCAATTTGTGAATTTCAAATTTGCTAAAAAAAATTTGAAAGATTAGGTTCCATAGGGTTCAATGTATTTCATTTTTCAACACTGGTTCAATCCTGAACTAATTAGGTGATATTATTCAATTACATTCCCATATGTCCCACAGACCATCTGAACAGCATACTAAAATTTCATTTTGATAAAGTTATTTTTACGGCAGTTATCGTGCGAACAGACAGACAGAACAAAGTCATAAACACTTTTCAACCATGTTGTAAAGTGTCAAAAAGGAGTTTTCTTTAGAATAAATCGACAAAGCGCGAGTACCAATGAGGGCAAGACGACAAGATAGACGCGTGCTTATCACTTGTGCCAACCTCGGGATCGCCGGGCGAAGTGATCGCAAAGAAAAAGATTGGAAAAAGAACAATGCAAAACAAGGATAATAACGACTTTTATTATCCAAAGAAAAGGGGTGAAAGAAAAAAGAATCACAATACGAGTGTCAACCTCTGAAACTGAATGATTAAAAAAATGTGATGCTGCAGTTTAATACCGTGTGTGGGAACCTCGGGTAGCCACGCATGCTGCACAACGATTTACCATACTTTACTAAAGGTTCACTAAACGATTTACTATACTAAAGGTTTGGATGAGTTGTGTGCTCAAAGAGTTCCAAGCCTCACAAAGAGCAGTTTTCAATCCCAAAAACGGAGCTTGGTGTGTAGCGGAGGGCTGCAAGATGTCTCCCGAGCATATCCCATACATACGTTATTGGATTTAGATACGGAGAGCTGACAGGCCACTGCATGTGCTCGATATCTTCAGTTTGAATGCAGTCGTCGACCAAAGCCTCACGGTCAGGAGGCACGTTATCATTCATGAATATGAAATCGGGACCAACAGCACCTCGAAACAATCCGATAGGCTCAACGACTTAGTCTTTATTTTTGACGGGTAACCGACTTCGTGTCAAAGATGTGGAGGTCTGTGTGGCCGTCCATCATGATGCCTGTCCAGACCATGACTTCCCCAAACGGAAAACGATATTTTTCCGTGATGTTTCCCGTATGATGATGATGGATGTGTAAACGCGTTCCACATTCTCTCCAGATCATGGTACGACGAGAATCGGTTTGCAGGCTAAATCTGGACTCGGCACTGAACATGACGTTGCCCCACTGTTGTCCATTCCGGTGCCGATGTTCCAAATTCCACTGTAAACGCGCGTGTTTCTATGCAGATGTCAGGGGGATGTAAACTGCTGGTCTTCTGACATAGAAACCAACTTGTCTGAGTCTCCTGTAAACAGTTTTTCTCGAAACAGTGACTGCTGTGGAGGTTGTCGGGTCTGAACCCAGCTGTCTGGCAGAACAGTTCCTCTGACGTCGCGCAGTTATCGCCAAATATCGGTCTTACCTTTGGCCGACCTGGTACTGGTCGTCGGGTAACATCTCCAGTGGTTTGGAACCTCTGCCACAGTCTGGGGATCACACACTAAGAGACATTCAGAATTCGAGACGCTTCGGTTTGGGATCGACCGGATTCCAGCATTCCAATAATTCGTTCCTTCAAAATCATGACCAGTTGGCATCTTTCGTCCTTATTGATTGTTAGCAACGCTTCGTACCGTAGCAATTGCGAAATTCTGCCTCAATGCTTCTCAAGGCCGTTTTATACTCGTTCCGACTGGTGCCGGTGATTTGCGCATGTCGACGTCGACTGTACTGTTTTGCATATGCACAGTGATTTACCTTCGTCCCACGATTCTCCACAACTGATAGTGAACCATTGTATTCATATTAACTCCGAATTTTTCGCATTTTACGAATTATGAACTTTTGGGCATGAGTGTATATATATTTAAATTTTTTATAAATACCGTAGCATACTTAAAAAAATTAAGGATACTTTGCAAACGTAAAAAAAATGAGTAAATAGGAATGACAATGCAAAATAATCGATTCCATACCATTGATTTTTGATAATTTTCTTAACTTGATGAATCGAAATTTATATTTTTTGCCATTTGCTTGAAGATTTGCTTACTTTTATTTCGTAATCTTGTTAGAAAGTTAGGTGTTTCGAGTTACAGCTTTTCACTTTTCTTTCATTGAACTTTCAAACTTTTATTATATATATATATATATATATTTCCCCAATTCTTCCTCTTTTAATGCTTGTAGTCTGTGCTTTGGCATTTATTAACTTACTATTGCCAAATCTGAAACAAGCATGTGTTTGGGTTAATTAGAGTTAGAAACTCAGATCTGAAGAAGTGTTGTCTAATTAATCTTTAAAATTACGCCAGTGCTGTACATTTCTTTTTTCAGCATTGTGGCCGTGGTTTAACTGCTTTGGTGATTTTAATATTTTGTAATTACTTGAATTGGTTATTATATCTTTCTAATATATATATATATATATATATATATATACATACCGGGTGGTCAGAATTAAAACACCCCTACTCTGAGCTCTCTATACATCGAACTACTCAGTGTAAAGGCTCCAAAATTATTAAACCTACTATTCAAGACATGGGGAAAGGGATTGCAAGAAAAAAAAATAGTTCCAGAAGCACTGATAAGTGGCGCTGTACAACAGAAAATATGCTGAAAAGACACAAAAAAACAAACATATGCGATATGGAATTTTTCCTTTTTAATTTCTTTTGCTGATATAGGAAAAAAAAGAAGATAAAAAAGTGAAGAAACTTAAACTGTCATTGTAACTGCAATTTCGCACTGTAAGCACAAAAATTTGCATAATCCCTTGATTTGCAGCTACTATATTCTGGGCATAAAAGGGGATAAAACTGGGAAATTTTCATTCTTATCAGCGATGGCTGTCACACTGCCAGAACGCACTTTGCTTGTGAAGCTGTTTTATGAAAACAAAAGACATGCTGCAGCTGCACTTCGAGAGTTTCGTCGACTTAAGAATTTGCGCAAAGGACCATTACTTCCACAAGTTCTCAGGAGACTGATCGCTCGATTCGAGAAAACTGGAAATCTTGGAGTTCAGTCGCCGGGTCGAGGACGCAAATCGACTCGTTCAGATGTCGTTGACGATGTTGCCACCGCTATTGTTGAACAAACGATGGATAACGCTATACGCAGCATTCCCTGCATCGATAAGGTCCTTCTGATATGAATGCTTGGTACGTTTGAATAAAATGTGTTACAAATGTGTATTTTGTGTCTTTTCAGCATATTTTCTGTTGTACCGCGCTACCTATCGGTGTTTCTGAAACTAATTTTTTTTCGCGTAATCCCTTTCCCCATGTCTTGAATAGTATGTTCAACAATTTTGGAGCCTTTACACTGAGTAGTTCGATCTATAGAGGGCCCAGAGTAGGGGTGTTTTAATTCTGACCACCCGGTATATAATCATAGCTTTCAGCTATATGCTTGCAAATGTTTTACAGTGTACCTTTTACCAACACATGATGAATCAATCAATCTATAATGTGTAACAGTTACTCATTCCTACTATTATTATTATTTTGCATAAACCTTTAAAATAGAACTGGTCTTTTTTTAATAAAGATAAAACTTTATTTCAACTTAAAAAATATCCTCAACTGTATAAAATGAATTCTTGTTTCATATGTGATTTTTTATAACAATGAATCCTATTGCGCTGAAATAAAGTTTTCAAGATATCGTTGAGTTGTTTTTAGTTTAGTTTTGGTAAATTGGATTCGCATAGTTAAATAGTCTTCAAGTTGTCAAATAAAACAATTATAAGTTGAAAAACTTGTGTAATTCCGAGAAACTACAGATTTCGAGTTTAATTTTGATAACACTCAATTTTTTGCATATAAATAGCACAACAAAGAAAACAATTTGAATCTAGTAAAAAATCATATGCTACCCAAACCAAATTTTATGTTCTTGAAGTTTGTTGAAAGGTTTAAATGAACGATAAACGTTATAGTCAGAATCGGTCTTCTTTTAAGTAGTTTTTCTTAGCTTCATATATTTATCAGATTGTAAGCTTATCATTTACCGTTGACATTTTATCTTTGCAGTCCATCCAATTAGTTACGTATATTTTTGTAAGTAAATTATTTCATGTTTTTAGCCACGGTTCAAACTGTTCCAAGCTGCGTAACGGGGTGGACAGAGTACTTCAACACAGACCATCCTGACTTCAGTGACACAGGAGATGACGAAAGTTTGGACAGAGTTCGGGAACGGCACAACTTCTGCTTGGGTGGATCCATTGAAGACATTGAGTGCAAAGCTATGATAGGGGGTGCATTGGTTGATTATAAAGATTTGGGCGATTTTGGACTCAAGTGCTCCAAGAATGTTGGTTTTGTGTGCAATAAGTATGTAAGAACTGAAAAGTGCGAGGATTTTATGGTGCGGTTTTACTGTGCTTGTGGTAAGTACTATATAATTAATTTTATACCTCTAATCGCTTTGCTATCTATGCCAATAATCAAGTAGACAATTGGTCAAACATCTATTATTGCATGTTAAATCCGTTATCTGAATGAGTGAAGGAATTAGTGATTTGCGATTGAAGAAATTAATAAATCCTAAATCTCTGAACGTTGCTGGATGTCAAGTCACCGGTTTGATTTTTCTTCTATCTCAATTATTTAAAAGTGCTTTTCAGTGTTATTTTAGAGCTTTTCATATCAATTAATATTAAAGTAATCTGGTTAATGATTTGTCAATGGCATCCTATTCCTCCGAGCCGTGGCATGACTGACCATATTTAATTATTTGTTATTATAAGCATAAACTAGTATGCATTTTGTAGATAGATGATCTGCATTTTATATATGCCTGTATATTCTATCCCAATAGTTTGAAATTGAAGTGTCACTGCGCCTAAGGTACCTCAGGAGGGGGAGGCATATTTCGAATATTTATAAAAAAAAAAATTCTACTACAGTTTGTCAAATATGTCAAGAAATCTTCGATATATGTTTTAACAATGAGCCCTAGATATAAAATTAAAATATTTAATTTAAGGCATATGAAGTATAATCAGTGCTGCTAGTACTGTTGGAAGCTGTTGTGTGCTGATGAGCTTAGAGTTCATCAGCACACAACAGCTCGTTTCGTTCTTTGAGACTCCAAAAACGAAACCGGTTCGCCAATTAAAGTTTCTGCACTAGAAGCATGATTCTATGCATAATTTATTTTAATGCAAAATTACTGCGATTTCACACGAAATAAAAATAATACATTATCTAAAGCAGTGGTTCTTAACCTTTTTCGTATTCGGCACCCCCTTGAATCTAAAAATAAGTTCTCGCACCCCCTTAAAACCCTGTTTCTATTTCTTTATTTAGGAAATTACATCTATTGCAAGATAATTTAGTTATTGAAAAATAAACACATGCATATACATACAAAACAATGTCTCAGTTTTTAATGGCTACGTTGTTGTTTATTCATAATAATTTCGACGCTCCTTTTATGGAAAAGACAAGCGTATTTCATCACTTCTTGCATTTAATTGATTTCTGGCTTTTGATTTTATGTGCAAAAGGGATGAAAATCCCATTTCACACAGGTAGGTGGTGGCAAATGGTAAATGTGTCTGCAATGCTGCTTTTGCCAGCTGTGGATAAGGTAATAACTGTGTACACCAGAATTGTTTTAAGTCCAGGTTTTCAAATTCCATTTATAAATACGTGCATTGGCTCGTATTTCAATAAGATCGTATTTTACGAAATCGCTCTTGTCCATCGAATGTGGATCAAATAGAAATGGATCCAGTATCCATCTCAGAACGTTGCTGATACTGCCCATGGTAATGCATCTATGAAATGATTCACTTAATTGTTGAAGGTGTATTGCAATTTCAGGTATAATTTTCATTTTCTCATTTTCTAGAACGGTTGAATCAAGCAAAGGAAAGCTTCCAAAATGCTCATTTTTAACTCGACGTTTCCAAATTTTTAGTTTTTTAATAAATTAAGATAATTTTTTACTAGTTATTATGTTCTTACCAAATCCTTGCATTGATGTGTTTAATTTATTCAGGTGGCTAAATATATCTGCTAAGTATGCTAGCCGAAGTATTATTTCTCTTTTTTCAAAATCTTTAACTAAATCACAATTTTGGTTAGAAAGAAACTGTGTAATTTCCTCGCGCAGTTCAGAAACCCTGCTTAGCATGTGGTCCTTGGAGAGCCAGCGTACTTCAGTGTGATAAAGTAGCACAGTATGAACAGCGCTGATTTCTTTGCACAAAGCATGAAAGATACAAGGATTAAGCGCTCGTCCTCGGATATACTTAACTACATTTACTGCAGTTGTTAAATGTTGGTTTAAATTCTCTGGCAAAGCTTTCGATGCAAGTGCATGACGGTGCAACATAAAATGAGTTATTATAACTTGCGGTATTTCTGTCTGGATGTAATAAAGACAAATCCAGAATTTTTGCCCAGCATTGCAGGAGCACCATCAGTATAAATTGCGTCTATCATACTCATGGGTATTTGATGTTTTAAAAAAATATTTTAATATGATTGAAAGTGGAAGGAATAATTTATAACCTTAAAATGTGATTATTTATTCAAAAGAGGAGTTTTTATTACTGTATAGTAAAATATTTCGCAGTAAGTAGGGTTTTCTAGCCTGGGTTAATTTGATGCTGTCTGAGGCAAATATAGAGTGGATAGGAGTGGGGGTTCCAAAAGTTGGCATAGCGTTCACTAGTTTCTCACCGGCGGTCGGTTAGGCGGTAGTCCTTATCGAAAATTTTGAAAATTCTCTCGCACCCCTGGAAATGCTTTCTCGTACCCCCAGGGGTGCACGCACCTCAGGTTAAGAATCACTGATCTAAAGGATAAAAAAAATGACGTCATATGCTTTAAAAAGAATTTCTACACTTTGTACCAAATTGATTTCAATCAGTTGAGTAATTTTGGAGAAAGACATACGAATTCGCGGCACGGAAGACAGGATGTTGAAGTGTTTTTCATATTCATTTTCCCTAAAATTAAATTTTTATTTAACTACGAAAACGATACTTCCTTTTAACGAAGGAAATGAATGAATTAAAACAATTTATCGTGCAATAGAATTTGGGAAATGAATAAATGGCATATTTTAAATACAAATAGCTGTGCTAGACTCCAAACTGCTTTTTAATAAATATTCTTTTGCAGAACCTATTCCAGAAACTACGATTGTAATTACCCATGAAATTACGACCACAACGACAACTCCTATTCCTATAACACCTGTACCGGTCGAATGTGGATGGACCCCTTGGTTAAACATCGACCATCCCGACTTGGAAGACGGGGATATTGAGGACCTAACCAAAATACAGGTATGTTGATGAGTTAATCTAAAACAATATTTAATGGGTTTTTCAATTTATAATTGCACGGATGAGACTGAAGATCATTTTGAACATTTACTATTAAAATCTGTCAGTGTATGTATTTATTAATCACGCACATCATTAGCGAAACTACGCTCGCTTAGTTAAAGTGGAGCAACTTCTGTCATATAACAGGGCGTTATACTGCAAAACATCTGTCCATTAATATAAAGGGGTAACCAGTGGATCACTTTTTTATTTGCACGTAACGTAGTGATTGTAATTCCGGGCATTTTTTGAGATTAAGAGTTTTTCTATCCCAGGATTAGGAATTTCATTTTACTTCAATTAAAGCAAGCCATATTTCACACTCTTATGCTTCCGTTCCCGACCACTCAAACGGCTGCTGTAAACCCTCGGGTCAGTCGAGTGGTCTGAGTTTTCGACACTTATGTTTGATTTATTTGTCATATTATGATTTAAATAATCTAATGTTTAGCTCACTGAATTGAGTTGCAGACTTAACGTGAGGTCGCGCTTCTTGTCGGTCCTAAAGAATGTTGTCTTATTCCTTTGAGTCCGGTTGACCAGTTAATTGTTTATATGCTGTATATCACGTAGTTTTATTTTATCATGTTTTTATTGCAGTAATTTTTGAGCGATTATTTGAATCAATATGTTCGTTCAACTTATGCTTAATCCTTGTTTTCCAGATGCTGTACAAAACATGTGGTGGAAAAGACCTTGTTGACATCGAATGCAGGATGTCCAGAACATTGCATCAGTACTCTGAATCATTGCAGAAGAATTTGATCTGCGACACCCAACAAGGTTTCAGGTGTTTGAATGCGGATCAGATCGGGAATTGTTACGATTATGAAGTGAGATTACTGTGCATGTATCCATGGTGCTATCCGCGTAAGAATGCTTTCAGTTTCTATATCGAGTGCTTGAGAATAATCGTACTAAAATATTTTGTGTACTTTATATATAATCTGAACAGTAAATTCTGCAATGAAATTTTTTCCCCATCATTTACGAGAATACTGCATGATGAAAGTGTAATGTAATAGAAAATTTGCAAAGAGGCCCTTAAAAAAATACCTCCACAAGTATAATTTCGATAAAATGTTTCATACTATAGTACTGATTCTAGCAGTTATTTTGGCATAAATGATTATCTTCTACAAATACTCGTAGAACAACGTGACTTAAAATTATCTTTCTGTCTACCTGCTGTGACAGCCTATGACTGAAAAATGGCTGAACCTATTTACATACTTTTCACAGGTTTATTAAACTTATTTGGGAAGAGGTTTTCAAAAGCATCAAAATTTACATTTTTATTTTAATGATACATCAATTCCCTAAATACAAAATTTACATGTTATTACAAATCTACATTGACTATATTTAAATTGTGAAAGTGTAAATGTACTTAAACTGATAACTTCCAAAATTTTTGTCAGAATAATAAAATTAAAAAAAAATTATGTTCACATAGCAACTTGCTCTCGGTGGCGATTGTTGAAGCTGAATCACAAAGTAATACAACACTGACTATATGGTAACTTGATGTCACCTCGTCATCTGACAAACTTAACAAGTAGAATTAAATGAATTGAGTGCAAAGTTATTTGCAAGTGGATTTGCAACACGATATCAAACATTTTATTTATATATCGACTAAATAACTTTTCAGTATTAAGCATTTATATTTATCTCGCGAATATAAAATATTATATATATATATTGAGATGTTGGGATTTTAATGCATTAATAAATTATTGACCTACATTTTAAGTTCTTTCCCTGGACTAGATTGCAGGATAATGTTAAATTAACAAACTTAAGTGAGACAATGGATTCAATAAGAGCAACTGGAAGATTGATTGATTTTTAATTCTACACAAAATTTCCCTGATACATATTTGCGTATGGAAAAACTCTCTTTATATTTAATTTTATTTCTTACAGCAACCACAACCCCTATGCCAACGATTCCAACAACAGCAAGTAAGTTTTTAATAACCTTTAATATAAATTATTAAAAGTTTATTCTAAAGTGTTTCGCCAGATCACACAAATTCAATTAAATATTTTTGTAACCCATCTTAAATATCATAAACACGCAAAGCAAACTTGAATGCACTGGAGTAGTGGCTATGTACTCAATTTTGTCTTCATCTTTTGTCCTATTATATGTACATTGACTAGATATTTATTATAGTAAAAGATTCTTTAATATTACACAAGAATACTTTTTATTGAAATATTTAAAATTACGAATATAATTTTTATTTTAGGTCTAATATTCGTTTAATTTGATTCTAAATCATCGATTTTATACAACTATTTTTTAATTACTAATTATTTAATATAGGGATTCTATTGATTAACAATAACTCGTAATTTTCTTAGCCTCTTTGTTTTCAAGTTGGCTCTGCACGAAGTAAATTCATATTTTAGTATTCCGATAATTTAAAATAGTAATGTATATATCGATCATAATGTAAAAGAGAATATATACATATATTGTAACGATGTATGCTCTGGAATCGTGGATGCTCGCTTAGGATACAAGAATGAAGCCAAATTTCTGGACAACTAACACGTTTATTCACAAGTCCAACGTAAATAGGAACAATATACAGTCAAACATCACTTAAATGCTCCACTAATTACACAAAATAACTGATATTATTCTAAAACATTGACGAAAGTAATTTCACGAAACAGCCAATACTATTCTCAAAACATTGACGAAAGTCACAGTTCAATGTAACTCGTATGTCAACTACTTTCCAACTGAGTGATGACTCCTTTTATAGTTTCTCTATAGAAACTTCTGGAATTGCCCATATTTCATAGAATTTTGATTATTTCGCGGTCTTTCTAGAATCTTCAGGAAATCGTCAAATTGGATATAAATCGCCAAATCTGGCAACCCTTCTTCGAACTTCTGGAAACCCTACATTCACGTCATGGGGAAAACTTTTACGGGTGTTTTCTCCGTCTGGTCTTCGAAAGAGACGAATATAAGGAGGGGGGAGGAAAAAGACTCCAAAGCGTTTTACAAGTTCGCAGCAATAAATATATATATATATATATCTTTAAAATAAGAACAATTAATAAAAATTAACACCCGAATTTCAAAGATGGACGGATGTGAAATGTTTAAAATTTATTGAAAAATCGCGATAAATTAATTTATTATTAATAAAAAAACAATATTTAGTATTAAATGAAAAAGAATAAAAAATAATAAAAATAATTCCAATTTAACTAATTTAAATAAATTTAAATTGCTAAAATAAAAAGAAAATCAACTCCCATCATTTTTAGCCACAACAATTATAGAACAGAATATTAGAATCCTAAATGAAGGTAAATGCGTAAATAAAATTTAGAAAAGGGAGCATTAATAAGCAAATAAGCCTCCTGAACTCGTTTAGATAAATAAGCTTTCTATAATTGCTAAAAATTAAAAATAACAACCCAACAGCATTAACAAGGTAAATCAACAGATGACACCAGTGCTGTAGTAATTTCGAAATATATCTTTGAGTCTGAAACGTAATTGAACCACGTACATTCATAAAATTTTTGATTTATATTAATAAACTACACAACATGTTTGTTAAATTTTTCGAATCAACAAGAAAACTCGCCACCAATTCATTACAATGCGTGTAATGCTATTTATAAGAATGAAATTAATAAGGAAATATTAAAATCTTTCTGTGCGTAATCCTTACAGTTTTTCTAATTAAAATATATTTGGCAAAATGTCTTACATTTGACAAAATGTCTTTTTCATTTGAAATAGCTTATTCAGATACTAATTTTAAAAAAAAGTCTAAATTGATAGCTATTTACAATCTTGTGCTATATTGGATATTGACGTAGTACGAGTATAATGGCAAATATGATAATGAAATTGGGTATTTTTGTGGACTTTCTAATTTAATTTACAAAAATATTGTCTCTGACCTATTTTAACTATTAAAATACTTGTTTGCCTGCAATTTTTTTAAAAATGGATAAATAAAACGTTATAAAAAATCAATTAAAAAATATACTAGAGCATGCACTAAATAAAAACTGTCAATTTGGAAAAGAAGTTGGACTTTTAGCTTGATTCATCAATCAACTTCATGCATACCACCATTCTTTCAAAACATAAAATAAATTAATCCTTTATCACAGTATATCATCGAGAAATTATTTTCTATTTTACTTCAGTTTGCAATTAAGAATAGGGTCTCTTCATACAATTAGACTTTATCTGTCTACCCGTACTTGTTGAATTCCCAGTCCTCTTGCAATAAAAAGATGGCGTGTTGTTTTTTTAGTAACAAATATTTGAATTGTGGTCTTTCTAAGTTATTTTTTTTGTTCGTCACAATATTATCGGAATTGTTCTATTGTTATAATATTAACATAGAAATGTAGAAAAGCAATTTGAAGCCAGTACTCGCCTTCTTAATCCAGAAAAAAAGGCGCCCCTGGATTGAATTGGCGCCTTTTCCTACAATAAACTCTATGAATTGCTGTTTTTTACTTGGCTGCCTTTTTCTGTCACTTTGCCTTGCTGTGTTATTTTATTAACCACGAACGTGTAAGAATTCATAAAAATTTAATATTTTGCCATTTAGATCCATGTCCCGACGACGGTCAGGTTTACGACATCTGTGCCTACCATTGCGAGCAGCTCTGCATGTCTTTCACTTCACAGCTATCTGAAGAGTGCAAACACGCTCAAGACGGATGTATCGCCGGCTGCAGACCAGTCTCCGGTTGTGAATCTCCTCACATGTGGAGAGACTACCATACCTGTGTGTCTAAGCAGGAGTGTACGTGTACAATGGTGGAAGAAGATGGAGGAGTGGTTAAACTAGCTGTGAGTACTTTACCAAAAAGTAATCTTAAATTTCATGAAATACCATTGCACTCTAGACACTAAAGTGCTTCATAAACATTGTATATAAGATTTATTTCCTTAGAGGTTGATCGGACACATATTTTTTGTTTGGAAAGTTTTAAATTCAAGTGTAGGATTCTGCATTCCAGTTTCTTCTCCCCGGGAGATTTTCTATTTTTTCGATTTTCTGTATATCACCTCCTGATGTGGTATATAGAACCTCTCAGGAAAAGCAATCCAATTGAAAAAAAAATTATGCCCCCGCTAATTTGTTGAAATAAATTAACCTGACATTGCTAATATTTGATACCTGGCTACTTTGTTAGTACGTTATTCAAACAATATTGTTACACTGCTAGCGTTATAATAAGGGAACAAACCATGCTAACGGCATGGCAATAGCATTAATTGTTTTTCTCATTGTTTCAAATAAAATGCCTACTTATTGATTCAGATTTAGTCCATTTCAAATTTTATGACTATTTTTTCCAAATCGTGAGAAACCTATATCTTTAAAACCGTTCGTGCCAGTGTTCTAAAATTCAAGTCATTTGTTTTGTTGTATTATTGCATATTAAATGACTATACTAAACTTTTTAATTATCTTGCGATAATTGACGGGTCTTTTGAATGTTTGATTGCATCAAATCGGAAATATTCCAGTAGTGTTTGTAATATTGCTTCAAGTTTTACTTTAATCACTTTATTAGTTTGAGAGATATCATGAACAGACATTCTCATTAATCTACTAAAGGAAGAACTTTTGTCTATGCCCTTCGTTATTGATTACAATGGCTTCATTTCAGATGGACAACGCAACTGTCCATACAGTTAGGCTTGTAAAAAATAATAGTTTGTTAAAAAATAAAGTTATTCGAGCAACAGCGAGATCACTCGGCATTAACAATATATAAGAACAGTTAAAGAAGTTTATAAAGATGAATGCCCATTTTTACAGTAGCAGAAATTAAATTGGATTTTTCAAAAGAATAAAACACGATAATCAATGTTGTTCAAAGTTTGTAGGTCTCGCATAATTGTTGAAACCATAAAAATGGAAAGCGTAATCACTAATATGTTTTATTTTCATCAACATCAGATCATAAAATTGTCTATCATTTTCTCGTAAATAAGTTGTTGTTGAAACCCAGACCGTCCGACCTACCAGAAAGGTGTAAGGTAACTTCTTGGACGGTCGGGAAGTGCCACCCAATTTAGACCGGAACCCAGTGGGGGAGGCATCCACAGGGACCGTACCCTCCTTCCCCTACCACCAACCTCTCGGAAGGACTTTCGGACCCACATGTTTAACGTGATCGTACTCCGCATGAACACGGCGGCAGTTTTGGCAGTGGCTGGAATCGAACCCGGGCCTACCGAGTGAAACTCCAGCGCGCTAAACCAATGGGCTACCGCGCCCTTCTCGTAAATAAGTGTCATATTTCGGTAAAATGTCATTTAACTGAAATAAAACTATGCAATTTGGATCTTATATTAATCATTCCAGTTTTTTAAAGCAAGGTGATAAAAAGTGTAAATTAAAAGAAAATTAGTTACTTGAAATATCTTTCAAAAAGTTATCCCTATTTTTAGTAAATAAATTAATCAAGAATTTTTAGTAAACATTATTATTTTTAGGGATATACTGACTCACAGGCAATTTGTAGTTAAAAATATCAAACTGACACCTATATTTTTTGCATCTGCTTTGACGAGTAGAAAAGCGTCAAAGGGAAAAGAAGCGGCCAAAATAATGCACACAATATTATAGAACATAGCATTTAATTTGTTGCTGTTATAGTAACCAAATATTTTCTACCAACTTCGCCTAATAAAGAGACTTGGCATATCATCCATGAAATGCTATATATTGCCTTATTTCCCATCAGCTGTATACTACGAAATTAGTCACCGTCTGTATTCTCCAGTATGTAATTCATTTGCCAGAAAATATTGAAAATAAATGTATTCGTATTAACATTTAAAAATTATCTTGTAGCGTTTGAATTAGAATGATTCACATTTCTTGTTTATCTTTTATTTTTACTTATTTTATGATTTTCGTGCAGCCAGGTGAAGTGATAGAAAAGAAATGCGAGAAATGCCAATGCATAGACAACGATATCTTGTGCCACAACATCTTTGGATGTGGAACAACGGAAAAACCAAGTAGACCAAGATTGGGTAAGATTATTTTCTCTTTACCATAAAAATTTACTTTAAATATATGCTAGGTCATGTGTAATAATAAATTATATGTTGCTACCTAAATTATTTAATTCGATTTGGGAAAAACTGTATATCGGGTTGTGTTTACCCGCAGAACCCATCAACAGTTCTGCACCCAAAATAATGTTTTTCAACTCATGGGATTTTGCTAAAATTAAAATATTACAATAGACAATAATAGAAGAGAGAATAGTTTTAAAATTATTTATTTTAAAAATTGTTATTAATGAAAATAATTAGCTTTACGAAAATCTATTCATTAATTACTTTTAACAAAATGCTTACGCAAGTTATCGAAAAAGTTCCAAAATATTAGATGCGATGACATTTTATGTATGATACTGACCATACCAGACCACCGCACCATCCAATTACCAAAATAAAAGCAAATGTATAATTATTGTCCTGAACATTATTCACAAAATACATAATTCATAAAAGGTGAAAATACCTAGTCTCCTGAGTATCGCATCACTTTTATTGAGAGACGATTTTATGTATATTATTGCCATATCTGGACTCCAGACTGGTTTGTGATAAAATCGCAGTATTTTTTACCGTAAAGGCTTCATGTTTTTCACTTTAACACGAGCACATTTCATAATAATCTACTTAGTCGTAAGCACATTGAAAGGCCCTTCCAGTAAGCTTATTGCAAACTCAGTTCATTCTTTTTTGTAGAATAAGTGATCAAACTTGGACTTTCGCAGAGACGCGTGAGTTTTCTAAATTCCTCCTTCACCTCGAAGATATCTTACCTTCCGTTTGAGCATTGAATTGAAGTCCTGTGACATTTTCTAACCCTAGCTGATTTGTTGAAATATCTCTCCATTCTTTCCTCTTGGTGATCCATTTCATCATCTTTTGCATGTAGGTGGATATTGCACAATACGCCACCTAATAAATTTTAGTGCCTATCTAGTGTCATATCAGGAGGCATTTCATCTCCTGTTATTGACTTTAAGTTAATTGCTTGGCTTTAAGTGCTTATTGTTGAATCTTACTTTCTTCGTAAAAGTTCACTTTTGACTTTAATTTGTATGGTATGCATATGCATTTAACTAACGTTATGTCATCACATTATTTTTCTCTATCCTTTAACAATTCACCCATAAAATAAAAAATTAGTATTGATTAAAAATCACTTCAATTCCTAAAATCAAATTTTAATCTTAGTTCAAATGTTTAGAGATACCAAAGCTATTTTATCTTCTACGAACAGATAAATAGTTTGCATTCTATTGGACACTAATTACACAATCTATGACATTACGCTCACCTGTGTCATGTGAGTGCTTGAAAGTTTCAGAAGGTGAAATTTAAAAATTTATGTTACTGTGGTACTAAACATTTATGCAACTGATTTTTTTTCTCCTATAAAATGCAGGAGAAATAAACTGTTGTAAGAACACTGTGTTGTCAACTTCATTTTCATTTTTCAAGCGTTTGCTATAATAATCTTAATTTTATTTTTATCTTTCAATAATTTGTTATAATAAAGTTGGAAATTCGGTGTTCTTATAACAGTTCATTTTTTGTTTCTCCTGTAAAATTTTAGTTTTGTCACTAACCACGTTTTCTATGTCAATAGTTTAACTGAAGGTTGGATTTATATTAAACATTGCCCCATAGCAACTTAGTGCGCCTAAATATTGCCAACTTAGTGTCCCTAAATAAACATAAAATGTTCCCCCTCCTCACATATGTTGTTATCGCAACGATTACTAATTTCTTATCCATTTGAAATAAGTCTAGCTTGTGTTCCTCAACTATTCTAAATAGATGTTAATTCCAAGTAAGCTAGCATTATAATTAAAACATTACTTACATCGAAGCTGTTCCTCAACTATTCTAAATAGATGTTAATTCCAAGTAAGCTAGCATTATAATTAAAACATTACTTACATCGAAGCCATGGAATTGAGCATTAGAATAAAAGTATCAGATTAAGCATTGGGAAAGAAAAAAATATCGAACAAGATTTGTAAAAGGTCAAATTCGTGAAAACTGTGTTCGTTTTCAATTTGTGTGGCTTAGCAACTGTCGCTTCATCTTTATATAGTTCTGATAGCACATACTTAATTTGACGACATTTTACGATTTTGTCTAAAACTGATTATCAAGACTTTATAGTTCACATTTCAAATAAATGTTCCGCATTTCTAAACTTTGCATGATTTTTAAATAAGTAATGAATGAACTCAATAAATAAAACTGCTACTTGTGAGAATATAACTTTTTAATACTTCCTTGAAGGAAGCAAGTGTAAGAAAATTAGGTGATTAGAATTATTTTGTGGGCTTTATGAGCTCTCTTCCTGAGGTCAAGAACAGTGTACTCTTTACAAAAGTAAGATACAAATACAACTGCCCATTAATGCAGTTGTATTTTACCGTTCGTTAAGATCAGACTGTTGACAAGAGTTCAGATCGCTTTAGGATCAATTAAACAATTGTAGTCGCCTAATTTTGTTGTGCCTTTTTACTTCGGAAGTATTAAAAAGTTATATCAATGAATAAAGCTATATTTCTCTGCCAAATAGTAATACTTTGAATGCACTTAAATTACTTTTAACAATTTTGTTACTGTTCGTGCACGAAAACAAAACTTAAAAGAATATTTTGTGTTTAGCAACTTATCTTGTATTTAATGTTACTGTAAAAGCGCATGTTCCTGTAAAAGCCCGAATTTCGCAAAACCTCGGATTTACTGGCAAACCCTAAGATTTACCGAGCTGTTCTGATAAAAGTCTTATAAAGATTAAACCGTTTTAGGACTTAATTTGATGAAAATACAAATATATCGATACGTTTGTCATGTCGGTTGACTTTTATAATTTTTTCTCATAAAAAAAAGAACCTTTCACATATTTTTTTTCTTAATTTCTTCGATATCATTCAGTTAATTTAGTTTTGTGCAAATTAGTAAGAAACAGAAATAAACACATTATGCTTGCAGTTATTTTCCACTTCTTACCCTTGTCCATTGTGCAATAAAGCTAAATCGAAATTTACAAACGTCTTGGTGAATCCTAACATTTTCCAGCTTCAACTGATAAAAACTGAAATGGAAGCAATTTTTTAAATTTCTCTATCTTTTACGAGAACCGCTGTATAAATTTTCAGATTTAATCCTGAGTTTTTCAGAAGTTCGAGCCTTTTACTTTAATATATATGCTATTGATCTAAAGTTTAATCGACGAAAAAGTCGGCAAATTCCTACACTGTAGCTTAAATACTTGAAAAAGAACATACCTTCCCATTTTAAATCACCTATATCATCATTACTCCATAGATTAGTTACTCAGACGTTCGAGACAAAATTAAAGTATTTAAACATTATGCAATCGGCGAAATTGTGTAGAATGCTTAGGTTTCATCAAATAATCAGTTTCGAAATATTTGATTATGTGTAATAGTTTTTCAGAATATATATACATACTAATACTTACGTACAGCTCAAACTGCTGCTAAAGTATAAAACTACAATAAGTTCGTTAAAAACAACATGCAACGTAAAAATTGTTTCGACTGGTTTCGAAGGCAAGAAACAGCCTTCTTCGCCAGGACACAAACACAAAAAGCCCAATCTTCGCTCGCCAGAGCTAGATTAGTGACCTATGTAAAAACAAAAAAGGTTACAGAGTTCAAGCGAACTGGCCAGGCGACCGTGAAGTTTACGCCGTATTAAGGCCAGCAGCGGGGCTAACTAATCTCCATTCCAGCGGAGCCGCAGCCAGGTCGCTGACTCGACGGAAACATTCACCGGGCAGGGTCCGAGAGAACGTCCATCAAGCTCGACACCAGCCACAGGTCAGCTCTTGGCTCAGGCCATGAATAGGCACAGTCCATGGGCACGACCACTTGGAAGAGTCGGGGCCTGACCGACTCACTGGTTCGACGGGCAGTTTATTGTCGACCAGGAAACCCGATTAATTTTCCGCCTCAGAGGCGGAGGACCAGAGGTACAGACCTAAGATCCGTACACAGCAATCATTGGCGGCGCCTCCCCCCGAGGTGGTAAAGAAGAAAGGTTGCAGAAAAAAGGATAAAAAAAAGAAGGAACAAGAGGTAGGTCACAACAAATGGTAAAATACCAAAATGGAAACTGGCCGTCAAACAAAAGCTTCAAAACAGTTATTCTGTGAATTAAACTATTAACATAAGATTCCTATTAAATTAAAAAAGGCAAATAACCTATTTCGGAAACTAAAAGAGCTAACGTCGTCAAAAATACTTCAAAAAATAAAAATCAGGAAAAGGATGAAAATTACCGAAATAAGGAAGAACCAAACTAAATCAAAACTTAAATCAGAGATTTCCAACTAAAAGAGAAGAAAAAACAATTATCATTAATAAGGGATTTTCACTGAGAAACAATAGAGAAACTTTCAAGAAAGTCTCATTCAAAAATAGAATTTGGAGAAAAAATGATCTTAGCTTTCAAGAAGTGCTTTGAATTCTTCGTTCGACGATCACTTTCCTCCTGTATTTTACTGTTCATTCATTATGTCCTACTTCGTGTTCCTTCCTCCTTGATTTTTTTAACTTTTCTCTTATTTCATCTTGCAACCCCTTTTCATGCTTCCCTCACGTTTGTTATTCTTGCATCAGTCGCCAATCTAATTCTCAAGAATGAAGGTTGCGCTTCTTGTGTGTCCTGATGAAGATGGCTGTATCTTGCCTTTCAAAACCGATCGATACTATTTTTCTATTGTGTGCTGCTTTTAATGAATATGCTATGTCAGTTTATACTTATACTTATTCTTCTGAATGATATGAGATAGATACATAATATATAACAATTGTATTAATTATGCTGTCTATTTTTAGGAAATTTGCAACAGTAGTTATTTTTCTAAAATATGTTCTTTTTTAGAGATACTTAACATACTTGAAAAAGATTGCTGGACACAGTGGATTAACATAGACAAGCCGACAAATGGAGGTGGTGATTTTGAAATACCAAATAAGTTTAGGGAAATGTACACGTTCTGTGACAACCCAATAAAAATTGAATGCCGGACTGCCACGAGTAAGTCATTTCTAATAAAGATTCATTTCGAAGTGTTTTAAGTGTCATATTTGCATATTATGGGATGTCCATCAGATTAGTTATATTATATAAATATAAAATTAAACCAAGAGAATTTAGTTTTCTAAATTTTCACTAGGATCATCTTATATATATTCTCTAAATCCTTGAAAACCGCGTGATCTTTTTACCGAGAAAAATATTTGTTTTCAACTTCGCTCTGTTTTTTTCGCACCGATCAGTAAAGCTCTGCTGTAATTTTGGCTCTCATATTGGATATGTTCACAATAATTTTAGGTTTCTGATCTAGTGGTTGAAGCTGTAGATTTTTAGTCAACTGCTTCGAAATGGTATAAATACACTTGGTATAAATACACTTAGCTGTAGCGGTAGGACCTCACTTTAGACAAAGCATACAGACCATATTTGCACTCATTTGCACACTATACAGACACACATCAATAAGTCTTAACTTTAACATTGTGGTTTTTATTTTCCACTAAATAATAAACTAAAATGCTTATATATGACTCATTTTCCACATGAAATATGAAATAAACTATTCCTTTTGTGTACAAATGTATATCATTAATTTACTGCAGTTTTAAATCGGAAGATATATAATTATTTCTAGAAAGAACGTCTTCGAGATAAAGATATGTTGCTTTAAGGATAAAGTATCGCCTTAAAATCAAAATACGTATACATCATTGACAGTGAAGCTGAAATAGTAAAGCAGGAGGAAGAAAACCCTGTGTAGAAATAAAGCAAGGCATTTAAATATTTGGCAAAATGTTCGCCACGGGTACTCCTTGTGAGACCAAATAAGCAATATTTAATTCAGGCAATACAACGGCGAAAACAAGCTGAACAAAGGAGTCCAACGAATGGCACCAGGGTGGACATTTTTGCTCGGAGAGGTTTACGACCCATAAATTCACGAATTAGCAATGACATCAAACGGAAAAGTCATGATGTCGACATGGGCTAACCTATGCTCCCGCGAGCGAGCTCCATCAAAAAGGGGGAGTCCAATCAGGACCAACCCCAAGATATCATAAAAAGAAAAACCAATCAAACAAGGGGGGTGCGACAACCCAGTAGTTAGTGCGCGGGATTGCACTTGGACCACCCCAGCTCGATTCCTACCTCTGCCCAAACTGTCGTAGTGTTCACGTAAAGTACGATCACGCTAAACATGTGGGTCCGCAAGTCCTTCAGAGAGGTTGGTCGTAGGGAAAGGAGGGTACGGTCCCTGTGGATGCCTCCCCCCCTGGGTTCCGATCAAAATTGGGTGGCACTTCCCGGTCATCTAAAGAGATGCCTTACATTTTCGGGTACAGGTCGGGCGATCTAGGTCGAAGAAAAAGAATCAAACACGGGTAAGGCGTGGTTCTCCAAAACAAGATAAATTAAGGTTTGCCGAACGAGAGTATGATAATCAGTTGAAAAGGAGTCGTCGTGCTAAGAAGGTGACAGTGTTGTTGTTGTTACCCAGACCGTCCGACCTACCAGAAAGGTGTAAGGTAACTGTTTGGACGGCCGGGAAGTGCCACCCAATTTAGACCGGAACCCAGTGGGGGGAGGCATCCACAGGGACCGTACCCTTCTTCCCCTACCACCAACCTCTCGGAAGGACTTACGGACCCACATGTTTAACGTGATCGTACTCCGCGTGAACACGGCGGCAGTTTTGGCAGTGGCTGGAATCGAACCCGGGCCTACCGAGTGCAACTCCAGCGCGCTAACCAATGGGCTACTGCTCCCCTGAAGGTGACAGTGTTGTTGTTGAAACCCAGACCGTCCGACCTACCAGAAAGGTGTAAGGTAACTGTTTGGACGGTCGGGGAAGGTGACAGTGTAGAAAACCCAGACCACACGACCAACCCAAAGGCTAATGGTAGCTTTCTGTGTGGCCGGGAAGGTGACAGTGTTGTTGTTGAGACCCAGACCGTCCGACCTACCAGAAAGGTGTAAGGTAACTGTATGGACGGCCGGGAAGTGCCACCCAATTTAGACCGGAACCCAGTGGGGGAGGCATCCACAGGGATTCCTCGAAATGGAGAACAATAAGATATTTTCTGTAAATTAACTCAAGTCTATAAAGTGCCATATACCCCAAGCCAAGCCAGCAATCATTAATGCAGTGTAACTGCATAAAAATCTACTTGCCAACAAAGTATATTTATAATTAGGTCGAGCGCAGATCCTTTTGATGTTCAATAGTTATTGCCTGTCTCATATCGCCTCTAGATCTATTCTCAAAAGGGATTTAACTGATGTTTTTTTGTACAAAGTAATAGTTGAAAATGTTGTTTAATAATTGAGTGCTACATAAATAAATATGTAGTTTAAAAGATGGTCAATGTTTTATTTTCAGATACGGTAAGTTGACTCGCACTTTTGAGGTCAATTTGAAAGGTTATTGCGAACACAGGTATAGTTGTCACTGTGCAGAGATATTATTTAAAATCGTTCGAAATAAATATTACCATTTAAAATCTAAATCTCTTGAAAGGTTATTGCGAACACACGTAGTTGTCACTGTGCAGAGATATTATTTAAAATCGTTCGAAATAAATATTACCATTTAAAATCTAAATCTCTTGAAAGGTTATTGCGAACACACGTAGTTGTCACTGTGCAGAGATATTATTTAAAATCGTTCGAAATAAATATTACCATTTAAAATCTAAATCTCTTGAAAGGTTATTGCGAACACACGTAGTTGTCACTGTGCAGAGCTATTATTTAAAATCGTTCGAAATAAATATTACCATTTAAAATCTAAATCTCTTGTTACATCACTTTATTTGATAGCGGCTCTTATGGCGTTCACAATTCAATTTAGAAATCGGCAGAGAAGGGGAAAGAATGATTCTAATTCGGAATAATTATCATTTGTAGATAATGTATATTTTATTTAGGTCAACAGAAGCCCTTTGACGTCGGACAAAAAGTTACTTGTGACGTCGACGAAGGCCTCGTTTGCTGGAACAAAGAAAATAAACCTGAAGAGTGCTATGATTATGAAATAAGATTCTTCTGCCCTTGTCGTAAGTTTTTAATACTGTGTTAGATAATTTTAATGTTAATTTACTTTTATAACCTTGCATTTAGTTTTATTTTTTACGTTCCGCAATTACCTATAAATTACGTTACTTGCCATGCAATAAAACAACCCACATCCGTCTGTCTTTTATAAATCTTTATTATCTGAGTTTTTTCTGGAAGATATCTCTAAACTAACCTTTGAATAAATCAGCTTTAAACAAAACACTGTTAAAAAAAGTCAGAAGCTTTTGCAGCATTAATAAAAAGATAACCCTCCTACGATGCTATGGTGAAATATCAGCGATTATGATTGCCCGCTTATTCAATACTGTCTGTGCGTAGAGAGGCTAACTTCATTAATCACCACAGACTTGTGAATCCTTCTCAGGGTATAAGGATGTACTTGTTAATTTGCTGGTTTTCTACGACATAACCAGTATGTTATTTTTCTGCCACAGTTCAAAATGCGACATATAGGTATATTCATTATTATCAGTAATATATCCAAAAATCAAATTATTCTAATAAAAATGCATGAGATATAACATTTTAAATAGAATAGATTTTGTTTTTTGGCTTTTGAATGATGATAAATAGAAATGGTTTCCGAATATTATTTCTTAATTTCTGGTCGCGTAAGAGTTTTTAAAAGGCAAATTAATGAATTTGAAGTTAATTAACTTTTGCAATGGAGAGCAGCATTTTACGTGGCCACGTATATCTGCATTACTCCAATTCTAATAATGTGTATCGGTAGATGAAGACTGAGTGGTACTAGAGTGCAGTAGTCTGTGCTTGAAGGAAAGTATATTTTCGCTGAAATTATTCCAGTTTTATTTTATTACGAGTCGCGGAAAGAAATGGGTGGGTGTTTTCAGTTCTGTCTGTTCGATTTCAGTAATGTAGGTGTCTACCGTTATCAGCCAGGACTGCTGAAAATGTTCTTGCGAAACAAGTGACCGCTGACTAGTTATTACTAGAATAGAAATATAAGAAAATAACATTAACAGAGGTTATACCGAAAATGTGTTTCTTATGCTAGTATGAAGCGAAAACAATTGAAATAAGACACATGACAAGTATTTGCATTTTTGCCCATTTACTATAGCGATATAAAAGTAAAATAAAACTATCATTATTCCTGACCATTACTTTCATTATTATATTTCGTTTTAGCTACTCAAATAACAGTGACCACTACACCCATTCCAACGTTGGAACCTGGACTTTGCGAGTACGGTTGGACAGAATGGTACAACAACCATATACCAGATGCCCGAGGAGACTATGAAACAGTCCAAAGTTCAAGAATTCGAAACACTTTCTGCTCCAATGACATGATATCGGCCGTGGAATGTAGACAGGTTGGGAAAGTGACTGGCCATCTTCAGCGTGGAGTAATCTGTGATTTGGATATAGGACTGATGTGCAATGAAGAATTACTAAATGGTGAAGGTCAGTGTGGGGACTACGAAGTCAGATTCTTCTGTGACTGTCCAACAATTGCTCCGTATACCGAAAGAGGTACGTATGTTACCTATCTCCTTCAGCAGTTTATATTAGATACATTCAAAAGATAATTTCATAAATAGAAATATACGTACAATGTTACGGAAAGCTGTTCAAATTCTGTAAACACGCAGTTATGCTGTGACGCCGATCAGCAAAGAATTTTCTATCTGAGGCAGATTTTTTTTATTACCGTTTTGCATTTCAGGTACGCCGCTAAACAGTCAGCATGCAGGAACTCGCGATTAATTAATTATCTTGCTGCTACAGTGAGATAAGTATTTGAAATAGTTACAAAACTTGAATTTATATGATCAAATAGCTTCCCTCGCAGTTTAAACCTGAAGCTCATTGCGATCTTCTTTTGTTGAAAACGAGAAATCAACTTCTTCCATAGGTGTATTTGATACTCATCACATGCTAACTATAAATATCTGGAAGCAAAGGCAATAATAACTGAGAATTTACAATAACTCCAAACAGTAACTTCAACTGAGAATTTAAATATTAATAAACAATAACTTCAACTTTTATTTTCAAATTCAACGCAGCATTTCCTCTTTTCCTACGAACTAGTCTGATTTGTTGTCAAAATTAACAGCCTGAACTGTAACTGAGAGGTTTGGAGATCATAATACTCTCTCTCTCTCTGTGTGTGTGTGTGTGTGTGTGTGTGTGTCATACACATTAAAAGAAAAAGTGTATTTGCTATCCATTGGAAAATGGAATCTAGCAGCATACCCCCCCCCCCCCCCTCATTCCAAGATCCTGCTTATGTCTATGAGTTTGAGTCGCATTTTAAGAACTAACTGTTTAAAATCATGCAATTAACTGTTCTCAAATTGTTTAAAATCATACCTTTTTTTAAAGAAATAGCATTGGTTTTAGTAGATCCCAATTAGTTTAATTTATCAAGAATACGAAAAAGATTGAAGTATAAGTCAGTCAACAATTTAATATTACGCTTTAATTAGAAAATATTGCATATTTTAAATCAAAAGTTTTTATTTACGATATTAAGTCTCTGGAATGTTAAAACAACATTGCATTTTATAAATATACCATTAATATATGTGCATAGTACATTGTAATTCTTTTTTAGTAATAAGTTGGTATTTGAAAAATACATTGAGCTAAATTTAGCTTTATTTTAAATATGTCCTTTACAGAAACTTTGCCTCCGCTTACAACTCAGCCGCCAGTTCATTTGGCATGTTCATACTGGTCTGAGTGGATCAACGAACACCACCCCAGAGTAGAAGAAAGTGGCAGCAATAAAGGAGGCACTAAAGGAGGAGGCGGAAATAGAGGAGACAGTGAGAAGGCCATGCTTCTAAAACTACAAAGAGAATATCACTTCTGCATGGATGTAAGTTTTTAGCTGTATTAAACGTAAAATTACTATTATTCATTTATTTTTTGCATTAAATGCCAAACTGTGTTTTTATATACTTAATAGGATAGAAAAAGAGTGGAAGTTTATCCTGAATCTGGATATCAATAAAGTGTTGGTTTGGATATTGAGATCAAGATTAGTTACTTCTTGGATATGAATTTATATTTATACCCAAACAATATTATAAACTCTGGAGTATAAAATAAAGATATTATGGATTTACAAAGGAAATGGAGACCAAATATATAATTACGATAACTGTAGATTCTTCAGTAGGAGGTCATAGTTTCATGAATAGGATGAGGAAAATATAAGACTTCCTCCCTATCTTCAGTAACTCAGTCAATAAAGGGCTCATTTTGAAATTGAGAATATAGGAATTCCAGTTTTCGCTACGACTCCATAGAAGCATTATCTCGAGATATCAGCTCGATATTGGTACATTTTCTTTCGATGGTAATCAATCCCCCTTTTTATGCAACTAATTTAATAGAATGGCCTTTAAATAATCTCAGTCTGTGCTCCATTACCAATAATTACAAGATAGTTCTTTTTTTTTATATTGAAATAGTTCGATAGATTACTATATAATTTCTTTTTGTAAATTTTACTCACGTAGTTGACTAATTTCATCTTTTTAGCAATCGCAATTGTAAAGTACTCCTGGTCAGTTTGTTAAAGAAAGATAGAGGTTTAAAATAATGAAGTAATTGCTTCATTGAAAGAAGATAAAATTATAGAACATTATAAAAAAAGGTCAAGGATACTTCATTTAAAACATTATTTTCTGAAAAGCCTTTTTCTAATAAAAATTTTTAATTAACTATTCAGTATTGAAAACACGAAAGGGGCAAAAACTGCCCAGTCTGTCTCTGAATTGTCTAATTTAAGCTATTAGTATTTTATGTCTTTGTCTCAAGATTGATGTCATAAAATTTGAAGTTCTTCAGTCGGGAAAAGTTGAATCTTATAAAAATAACTGAATTCTCAAGGCTGGAAAAAATTGAGAAAAGCAATCAAATTAAGTTGTTTAACTGCTGTGTAATGAACTACTAAACATTTCACAGTTTCAACTAATTTTATTACTCTTCCTTCACAGGGTTATATATCGGACATTGAATGTCGAGAAGCCAGTACAGATCTGGACTACTCAGAAACAGGTGAAAATAAGCTTGTGTGTAGCGTTGTCAGCGGATTTAGATGCAGAGGAAGGGACCAATCAAACAAGCTCTGCATGGATTACAAAATCCGATACTACTGTGCCTGTAGTAAGTATTACATGACTTTCAAGTTAGAATAATTTAACTTTACAAAATGTAATCTAATTTTATTTGCAATTATAGTCTCTGGCAATTCTCCTCAAAAGCATAACAATCATTTCTAACAAAAGTTTTCGACATTGTTGCATATCATGTAAATAACACTTTAGATCAAATAAAAACTTATTTTGATTAAGGGGACGGCGGACGTTGAAATTTTTTTATATATTTATTGACTTAGAAACGTGAAAATTTGTATAAATATTCCTCTTAACATTACTATATACAATACCATTATTTTTTTTTTCAATTTTGTTACAATTTTGTATTTTTTTTAATTTAATTTTTTTAACGAAAATTTAAAAATGCTCCTTGTGTGCCATTTGTTCACATTTTTGATTAATTTTACATTATGATCACTCAAAAACACATTATGAACAAATTTGGGTTTTTATTTTTAAAACCTTTAGAAAGTTAAGTTTTAATGCAGAAAATTATTTTTAAAAAATTAATTTTCATCATTTAATTAGGTTCTTATTCACTTTTAATTATCTTAAAGTCCAATTATCAGATGCATACCCGGTTTCATTTTCATTAAAAAGTATGAGAGGTGTCTTCTTGCCAAATTTCATGCATCTCAAACAAAAAAATTAAGATGCATGGAGCATTTTAAAAATGTAAAACCTTTGAAAATTCCGTTTCGAAAAAAATGCATTTAACGTTTTGCTTACGGGTGGGACAGCGTCCGTCCCAAACAAAGAACCTCCCAAAAAGACAGGTATTTGACATACCCTATCCCAAACAGTTCGACCCCCTTTGCAGGCATTGGCGTCCATGGAAATCGCCGACAGAAACATTGCACCTGCTGCAGCAGGTACAATGTTTCTGTCTGCGATTTCCATTTGGGATAGGGTATATCAAATACCTGTGTTGTTGGGAGATTCTTAGTTTGGGATGGACGCTGTCCCACCCGTAAGCAAATGTTAGATGTGTAAAATCATGTTATATATTAAAACTGTTTTTAGTCGATTTTTGCTCATTTCAACGTCCACCGTCCCCTTAAGTAAAAGATTGTTTAGGATATGTAGAAAAGAAATCTTTGCGTTAAGGAATCATGTACTGAATTTAATTGGAAAATTTTAAGAATGTGAAAATCTTATAGGATAGTATGACATGTTCAATAGGTTTATACAATATAGCCCTTTTCTATAGCTGATTGCACTTTAAAAAATGTTTATATGTTAAAAAGCTACTACGGCTATAAAAAACATGAAACTGTAAATATTAGTTAAAACACCCCAGTTTAGCAGTATATTGAATCTATAACGATATGGTTTTAGTGCCATATATTTTGCAACTATCTACTATAGTGACTTCTGTGTTTAAATTAAACAAATTGAAACTCTGTGTCATTTTAGATGAAATTTCTACAACTCCTGTTGTAACAAAACCCACGACTCCTGAAATCTATGTCAGTAAGTATAGTGACATTTTCATAATATTTTTTAGGAAATTATACCATTTAACCATGATATAACTTTTGAACCTTTCCCCTCACTCTCGCTAGTCTGTCAAATGAACTTTCTACAAAAAATATTTCAGAGCCGTGCAACTCTTATTACAAGGTTGTGGATGGACCAATCCCTCTTCCAGACTCCAGTTTGAAAGCATCAACCAGCAAAGATTCCTCAAGTGGACCACAGAGTGCAAGGCTTAGTTCTGTACAAAGTTCAAAATCAGGTACAATTTAAAAGAAATAAAAATTTGTTTAAGTTAACACATATGAATTCTAAATGTCCATTCTATATCCAATTTTTCCTAACGAACGCACTTTACACTTTCGTCTTCAACGATTCTATAAATACGCTTATTCGAAACCACAATATGGAATAATATATTTTAAGTTAAAACATTCTGCTTAATTTCAATTTAAATGTATATTTAATACTGGAGTCTACGCATTTATTTTAAGATTTCAAACTTTTAATTATGCTGGAAATTTTTCAATGTACGCCCATGTCCAAAATTTAAGCAACAAAAAGAAAAAAGTGGATAGAAAGAGAAGTATTTATTCGAATTCGTTGAAACTATCACAGATCATGAGGTATTGCAAAAGACATTAGCGTGGGGAAATGCAAGGAAAATTATTAATAATTAAATAATAGAGATAAACAAAAACATAGGATTTGGGGAGGTATAAACAGTTCATTGGTGGAGGTCTGTCAATACGGAATGTGATGACCTCTGCTGCAAACACATGCCCGACAGCGTCGGTTCATGCCAAGAGTAAGATCATCCATGGCGGTTTGGGTTATCTGTGCCCATTCACGAAACAGACATGTTCTTAGTTCGTAAAGGTTCCGGGAAGGGTCACGGAGGAGAGAACTTAAACGTCTTACAAGCATGCCCCATACGTGCTCGATGGGATTCAAGTCGGATGATCTCGATGGCCATTCCATACGAAGCAGTGTTTACGATTCTAAGTACTGACCGACAATGCGAGCCCTGTGAACTGGCACGTTATTGTACATAAAAATGGCATCAGGACCCTTGGCCGCAAGAAATTGGGGAACATATTAAGCAAGGAGGTCATCTCCATACCACACTGCAGCCACAGTATCGCGAGGGAAGATGTGGAGATTAGTGTGAGCGACAACACGAATCCCTGCCAAACCACCAAATCACGGCCTCTTTATGCGTGCATATCGCGGATGTTACTGGCGTGAATGTTCCAGACATTCTCTAGACTAATAACCGTCGGGAATCACTCTGCACACTAAACCATGTTTCATCCGTGAAGTGCACAGTACTCCATTATTATGGGGTTCAATTGAGGTGATCTCAAGTCCAACTTAAGCAGGCCCAACTGGGGGCCTGCTTAAACTAGACTCGCGATCATGAGTGCGAGGGAGTCAGTGGGACGCAAACCACTGGTCGTCTTGCATACAACTGGCATGCATGCAGTCGTCTGTAAACAGTTTGCCGAAATACTGCTCTCCCTTCCGACACTTTTCACAACTTTGTAATTTTTTATTTTTCGTTTGTCTCACTTGACGAGTTTGTTATCCAATCTATTTTAATTCTAGGCACACTTTCAATTTTTCTCTTCTCTCTCACACAGGAAATATCAAAGTTTGAAAATATGGCTATTTTAGTAATTTTATAAAAAAGTTCTAAATTTTGCATATCGGAAGGAAAATACTGCTTTCCTTGGATTAAATCTTCTCCATTAAATCTAAACTTTAATATAGAAATGTCCAACTGACTGCCCTCGAACAATTATAATACTTGGATAACATATTGAAAATTAACTAAATTGCTAAAATTTATTTAAAAAATAAACAAATATTGATACTTAATGAAATGCATAACTGTAATAAAATGAGATGCATAAATACGACTGAAATTATTTTCAAGGGCAGCAAAAATATTTTGATCGTAAATTTTACTCTGCATTTAACAGAATTTGACACTGTTGTATATAACGTTGGAAGGCGTTTTATAAAACGTTAGAATAAGAATTTTTTTAAATATACATGTTTATGTTACTGCTTTTTAGAGATGTATTATTAATTCATGCATACAAAACGTAATGTGTACTTTTTAGTAAATAAAAGGGATAGACTTGCAAAAAAGTGTTTCTACCTGAACTCTACCTGAATTTTAATAAAACATTTACGATCATTAGAATAAACAAATGTAATCTTTATGAAAAAATATATCTGTTAAACCCTAACTACAACACTGAAAATAATTAGTGAAAAGCTGATTTTTCACACTGTGCAAATTCCAGTTTTGTACTGTGCAAATTAGGCAAAAACCGCTAACATCTCTGAAACACCAGTCAATTTGAAATTGTTAAGAAAAAAATTTCCTCTTTTGGACTTCGGGTTTGTTGGTTCTCTTGCACTAACGATGGGGATCCAGTGTATCTTCAAAACAGCTGTAAGCTACATTGTGTTATTTGTGCTTTTATACGTTGCTCAAGTTTTCCTTATTCTTCGCACAAAGTGTATTGTACTTACTAATTGAAATTGTTGCAACTGAATTTATCTTATACTTTCATAATACTCAACATGAGATATCCCGTTCTTTCTTGTCCATCAGCTGGTGCTTGGATTGCAGGCGAGCTGAACGAATTCCAATTTATCGAGGTTGATCTTGGTCGCATCCAACCAGTTTACGGTGTGGTTACAAAGGGACGGAGTGGGAAAAAGGCATGGGTCAAGTCCTACAAGATTCTTTACAGCAGAAACGGCATTGCGTACACTTATGTCAAGGATATTGCACATCAAAATGGAGAAAAGGTAAATTCGTTTGTTTATATACATTTAAGGCATTTTTCAAAATGTACAGAGCTTATAGATGGCAGCTGTAAATGAAATAATTCCCAGACGTAGGTTATCCAACTTTGTCTTTTACCTCCCTGTTTTGTGATGGGAGTCTGATTTTCGCTTTCTTCATATGTAGCCTGTAGCGCAGTGCATGTGAAAGTACATACACTCGCCGCATGATTTATACGAACAGTTCTTTGTAGTCACGATTTTGCTCGGTCTAGTGTGAATGAAAAGAACTACATCCAAAAATACCATAACGATGACGGAACAAATAAAACCATGTTGGAATTTGAATTATTGATAAAAACTTATACAATACATCATTTAGCAATTATTGAATGCATACTTAAAACTATATAATTGGATAACCGTTCCTGATGAAAGCAGTTCGATTAATCGGTATTTGCATACTCCATAAGTGAAAATTAGGCTTCGTTGTAAAAATAATCAAAGTTGGATGATCATTTAAACTCAAATATATTGTAATTGCGTTGTTTCAGTATGTAGATGCATAGAATTTAAGCAAAAATAAAGTTGTTTTAGGACGGATACAACACTAAATATGAATCAAAAAGAATTATTAAAATCAAGATTTTGACTCAACATGGATACCATATTTTATTTTGAAGTGGGGTCACGTGATCTCTTCATATAAAGGGTGTAATTATTTTAATTATTTAAAAAACTACTAAATATATTTTGCTGAAATTTTTTTTTATATATTTTATGGGATAATTTGAATATTTCCTAAAACTTTCGAAGCAATTTGTGAATTTTAAATTCGCTTAAATTTTTTTTTAAAAATTAGGTCCTATGGGGTTCAATGTATTTCATTTTTTCAATCCGGGTTCTATCCAAAACTAATTAGGTGATACTATTTATTTATATTCCCATTGGTCCCACAGACCGTCTGAACAACATACTAAAATTTCATTTTGATAAAATCATTTTTACGGCAGTTATCGTGCTGACAGACAGACTGAATGAATAAACAAAGTCATAAACACTTTTCAACTATATTGTAAATTGTTAAAAAAGGCAACGAAAGCATCAGAGTTATATACGCTTGATTTTTCAATTTTACCTTCATAGAAACGAGACAAAAATTTTATTTAGCTGAGTAGAAATCGGCATCCTGGTGCTCGCGAATATTTAAGTGCTCATGACTGTAAAATAGTGTACTAATTTAATTATCTGGTGCTCTTGCTATAAGTTATAAATATTTTTGTAGTTGCTGATGTTAAAAAGGATGCGAAAAATTAGTTCAAGTGAACATTAACGTTGGAACTGAACATTAACTAGTTTAACGGAACATTAACGTTAATTAAAGGAGAAAAGTTAAAGGAAAAGTTTTTCATTTCGAAGTCTGATGAATGATATTTTTCCGAATTCAAAAAGAGTTTTTGATACATGTAATTTCACTAAGCCCGAAATGATGTGTACTTTGCGTTTTAAACTTTTTCTTGATTTTTCAGATTTTTACGGGTAATTATGATAGTGAGTCAGAAGTTGAACATATATTCGAAAATCCTTTCGAAGCCAGATTCGTCCGCATTCAACCAATCACATTCTACAACGACATTGCCATGCGTGTTGACTTCTTTGGATGTGCTGAAGGTGAGATTATCCTTTTCACTGTTAAAGAATTGTTTACTAACTCAAGGTTACCCTCTATTGAACGACAAATAGAATACGTATCTCGGTCCTTGAACGAGTTTATTTGTGTTCTATAACTTTAGTGCATTAGACTGGGAAGCACTAACCGAAATCTCCCGACTCATCAAATCAGTATAGCTGATTTGAGTTGGTTTCAATTATACTTACACGAATTCAGTTATGAATATATATCATTTGTTAATGGTCTATAATTTATAAAATTGTATGGAAAACACGTCAATTTAGCAAAAACTTTAAAAATAATGACAACCATAGTTGGTTAATTAAAATGTCTTTAATAAAAAAACACCATTAATGACGTACATAAAAATTTCGAACATAATTTGGAGATTATTGAACATTTGGACTTTGCCACTGATGAAGAACGCAATAATGTCCGAAAGCTCTCTGGTTGTGTAATTTTTATGTACGTCATTAATGGTGTTTTTTATTAAAAACATTTTAATTGACCAATTTTAGCTGTTTTTATTTTTAAAGGTCTATAATTAGGCCAAATGTTATTTACAAGAAAAATCTAATTGATATCTTACTGTGCTCCATGAGGCAGCCATCCCAGGTGTATGTTATTGTGAAGCATGCTCTGGAATTGTGGATGTATTTGCAAGATACAAAGACGAGTCAAAATTTCTGAATAACTAATGCTTCATTAAAAGCCTCAATAAGCTTAAGCATGAACAATATACTGCTGATAACTCGCTAGCTATTTACCAAACTCATAAAATAAGTATCAGGTGCAGTAAGCAGCAATGAAATATTCAACTAACACGCAAAACAGAAGATTACATTCTCAAGACACTGACATATTCCTAATTAACTTTTACTCGTATCACTCCAACAACCCAACTGCCCTATGACCAGCATATATACTCTGTCGAATGTTCTGGGACATAAGCACGTTACTCATGGAGTTCTTAACCAATCTACATGATTCGAGAAGTTTCCATAACTCACTAAATGTCGCCAAATTAGCGACATTCCGCCCAATCAAAGAACACTGATTTTGTCAGCCATCAAGGTCAATCTGCCCAGATCTTCAAATTATGGAAATGGTTGCCTGTTGGGTATGCGTAACACAAAATGTGTATTTAAGAATCTGCTATAAAATTCACTCTTTTACTACACTAGTTTGGAAATTAGCAAATGCCACTAAAACTTTCTCATAGAACGTCTTTTGGGTAAAATCCCCTAGCAAAAGAAATTTTTAATAGAATTTGAGCCAAACCACTAATTTGATTTAAGATATTGTTAGTGATTTGCACAGGTATCATGGTGAGATGTTTCTAACCAACTGTGTTAGGACACATGTTATCTCGGACTTCTAATTTTATAGTTTGCTTAAGGTTCTAAAAATTGCCTGTCTAGAGGGTAATCAAGTCTCCTAAACCCCTGCTTTAGGTATTAGTTGAATACAAATTTTATACACGTTTTTAAAATTTTTCCAAAGCATTTTACTCATTTGATTAAAATGAAATGACTTATTTCTCTCGCATTATCTCATTCGCAAAATAAAACGTAACTTCACCTGCCTAATTATATTGAAATTTTAAATCATGGCTCATTAAAAGTTATACAAAGTTTAACTTTCAGTAATATTTATATTTATTTTCCAGGCATGGATATCGTAAAAGTAATTACTACAACAGTAGGTAAGTTACTGATAAAACTAAATTTAGAAAATATAATTGTATTTAAAAATCACTATGCACACATAATAATATAAATTTTTATTTTACTCGCATCCCATTAAGCACCACCTTGTATTGATGAAATGGGCTTATATAATGGCTTTATCCGTGACTACCAGATCAAGACGTCCAGCGACAGGAACCCGACTTCGGACGGGAGGTATATCAGACTGAACACCATCCAGACGGACGAACACTCAGGAGGTTGGGTAGCCGGAGAATTAGACGATAACCAGTATGTTCAAGTACGTGAATGCAGTCCTCAGGTTTTCCATACAATTGCCTTAACCCAGGACCAAAATGATCATATCAATATAACTGATAGATGCTTTATAATTTATAGTATCTTACTTTCATAATAGACGCACATTAATAGATATACCTCCTTGCAAATATGGAACAAATCCCACGTGTGCTAGTATGTGAAAAATCCTGTATTAATAAGGCGATCAAGGAGCAAATTATATTGAATTTTTATAAATTTTCATAAAAGGAATGATATTTATTTTGAAAAAAAAAAAACAGGAAAGTCCTTAAAATGTCAAATTTCATATGTTACGGATGTTCCCACAAAGGTGTATGACGGCACAAGAAATAAAATGGCATAGATGTAGAGTAAATTTCGATTTGGTTGAACTATACGTTCATGTTCCATTTCCCTTATTTTGCGATAATACAGTTTGGGACATATATTATTTTTCTACAGTTTCAAATATTGTACTACATTCTGAAGCTATTTTTAAAATTTGGCACTATGTTTAAAACGTAAACATTCTTGGTTAACCAGTTTTTATAAGAATAAATGCGAAAGATTTTGCAATTCCACACTATAAACTATCAATAGCTTATATAAATTTACAAAATTTTAGTTTTCTTAACATATTGGGTTAAATTCACACTAATGAAGATTAGCAATTAGTAATCTAGCCGAACCTAACCTAAAATGAAATGGCTATACAAATGGGGTCATAATTTAAATGATTCCACTCTCAAAGCTCTGAAACTGATTCAGTAAATATATTTCGATAAAATTTAGTTATTTTTATTGAACCACAGTGAGAGATTTTTAAAGAGGGCAAATAACTCAAATTTACGCCACAGACATTATTTAAAGTGCTGTACTGACTACGATATACTGCAATGTCAGTCAGAAACTATAATGGGTGAACTATCTTCTAAATCATTTAAATGCTGGAAGAGCAATACTGTATCAATTGTCCTCTGAACAATTTTCCAGTAGAATGTCAACAATTTGTTATCCTTGCTTTCAATTCAGTCGAACCCGATATAACTCTCAAATTAGATGCGTTCCTTATTTTAAAATTTTCATAATTAACATTAAATTATGTTTAACTGTTCCAATCAGTGGAGCCACAAAAGATGCCGTCTTAAATTTGTTATTTTTGTGCCAAAAATTTGTTCATATTATTGATTTACTAAAACAACTTTTGAAACATCTATTTCTTGGAATCTGCTATGTGTAAAGCTTAGTCTCATATGAATCAAGTATGAAATTCCAAAGGAAATAAATGGGTTCACTAAGCACTTCCGGTTCTTATTCATTTCTAGTTCAAATATTTTCATTTTCCTTGAAACATATATTTGTCAAAATTGGGTATAGATAGAGCTTAGGTGAAAACTGATATGTATTCAACATCAAATTCTGAAGGAGGTGGGGTAGTTTAAAGCTAGAGCTTTTTACTTTTAGTTCCTTTGCAACTTTCTTTTAACCATATATTTATCAGTATTGGCTATAGATAAATCTTAGGCTTTACATAGTGACTGATATGTTTTCAGCATCAAATTCCGGAAAAATAGGGATGCTCGCTAAGGATTTTCACTTCCGGTTCTGGAGATGTCACTTTGAATTCAAAATTTTACATTTTCTTACAACATCTATTTCTCAAGATCAGCTATACAAGGTGTCCCAAAAAGATTGAAACGCGTTTTAATTCTTTACCTGTTGGAGATAAGTGGGCAATGTAAATTGCAAAAATGTTGAAAGTAAGGTAGAAAATAAGTCTACGTTAATGAAATAGTCCTTCCATTAATTTTCCAAAAGTTACACTTTTTAAATTTTTATACGATCCCCTTAGACAAATTTGGCCATTCAGAATTTTTTTTATTTTTAATACAACAAAATCATTAAAAAAACTGCATACCAGGTATCTTTAAAATCAACTGAAAAAATGTTATTCTTATAGTAGATACTTATATTCTTTCCAAGATATTGAATTTTCTTCAATTAGTCGTCATTTCCATTGATGTAGCGTCATTTTTATCCATTTGGCGAGATTTTCGTTAATTTGGCAACATTTAAAAAAGTCGCCAAGTTGGTGACATTCCGCCAGATTCGTCGCCAAAATCTCGCCAAGCGTTATGGACGGAGAAATAAGTTATTCTTACAGCAAGTAAATGACCATTGGCGTTCAAATACAAAAGTATTACTCAAAGTATCCTTTTTCATGAATGGAACGAGCTAGATCCACGAGAATGTCACCAAATTTATCGTATGGTATTACATATGAAAAGTGAACATGTTTCTCAATAGGAAATATTTTTTTTAAATTTATATGACTTTTAGATAATTTTTTTTTAAAAATGTGCAATATCTCGAGAACGGTTCAGGTTAGCGTTCTAAAATTTATGTCAATCGTTTTCTAATAAAAAATTACATAAGAAATGTCTATTTGCGTAACTTTATTAGCGGTTTTGATTTTTTGACGATTTTTTTAAAATTTCACTTGAAAATTTAGGGGGGTTCTGAACATTCCATTGCGTATAAAAACAATAAGCTTCCAGTGTTACGGATTGTGATTTTTGTACCAAGTTTCGTTCGAATCGGTCCATTCGTTTGTCAGTTATCGTCTCCACAGACTCACACACACAGACATCACTTCAAAAATGTTTGATTCGTGATCAGGGATGCTTGAAACGTGTTCTCCCGTCGAAAACTCGAATTCGAATTTTAGACCCCGCCCCAATACTTTCCTTATACATTATGTATATAAGGAAAGCAAAAATCTGACTTATGCCACTTTTCCGTACCATGTGCCTTTATACGTTAATATGTGTCTTTATATGTTAATTTTTCATCACAAATGCATCTAAATAAAGCATTACACAGACAGAGATCATATAAAGCAGTGGTACTCCTTACGTGGTTGGATGTCCTATGTATTATTATCTAGTTTTATCTTTTTTGTGATATGTCACAAATTTACATTTCTAATTTGATATAGGGTCCCCATTCACAATATTCTATTTTCAATTAAACATAACTCGCTCAATTTTAAAGATGCAGATATGCGGTTTTTCTTAATTATCTTGTTGCATTAGAAATAAAAATTTTCTGATTGACCCAATTTGTCTAAGGGGGGTCGTACAAAAATTTAAAAAGTGTAACTTTTTGAAAATTAATAGAACTATTTCATTAACATAGTCTTATTTCCTACTTCACTTTCAACATTTTTGCAATTTACATTGCCCACTTATCTCCAACAGGTAAAGAATTAAAGCGCGTTTCAATCATTTTGGGACACCCTGTATAATATTTTACAATCAAGGGATAACGAATTCATAACATCTAGAACGACGAAATGTATTTTGTTCAAATTTTATAGGTTGACTTTCTGGAGCTTCGCACCTTAACTGGAATCAAAATTCAAGGTCGAGACATGGTTCCTCAGTGGATTACAGCATTTATTGTGAGCTACAGCAAAGATGGCGAAACATGGAACAAAATATCAGACGAAAATGGAATCAAGGTAACTACAAAATTCTCTACCGTAATTTTCTGCTGTTCTTTCTGAAATGTTGCTAATATTTATGATTAATTATGAAATCTGTCATATTTTGAGCTTTAGAAATGCCTCTTATTTGTAGTTTTTATGACTGTGCTGCACTTTGCATACATCAATATTTTGCTTTCGTTTTGTATGCTGAATTGGTAAATACAGGCACTTTACTGCATTATTTTCCTAACTTGTCTCTAGTACCTACTGCTTTTATAACGTTTAAATGCTACTAAATAAAATAATTTAAATAGCTAGATAGCGTAGTTAATGATCAATAATTTACTTTTCAGAATGCATTATCGGTTTACCGCTTGCTCTCAAGTAAGTAGACACACTGTAAAGATAAATTTGGAGGGATATTCACAATTTCACAACGCAGTTTTGTAAGAAGCATAAGGGAAACTTAATTCATCACTACTCTAATATATAATAGATCATTGTATACTTCTTTTTCACCAGAAAGAACTTAAAGTACTTACCTAATTTATTGATATGATCATGCCTTACTTTTCAGGTATTCCCTGGTAACTATGACAGCAGCACTGCTGTCCTCGTCTATTTCCCTCAGCCAATAAGAACACGTTTCTTACGAATACACCCCGTGGGCTGGGAGCAGTGGATAGCTATGCGCATGGAAATTCTAGGATGCTTTGGTAATAATCCCTGTTTTTAAATCATCCTCGGAGACAAACTTTCCGATAGCCTTGTGTGCTAGATTTTAATGAGTAACAAATTTTTGTAAAATTTTATTTTAAATTTCACGAGTGTGAAGCATTTTAATTGGAATGACAATATGCATAAAATAAAATTTTAATGGAAAAATGGTAATTTAAAAATGCTATAAACACAAAATATAATATTTTATTGTCTAGGTAAATAAACTACTAAGTTGGTTAAATTTTATTTTGTATTTTACTTCATTTTAGCTACAAATCAATATTTGCGCCTATTTTCCCACAAATAAAAATACAGAGAAGTTGATAAATACACTCTGTTGCAAAAAAAATATATGCACTCATAAAAGGAATTGAACTGCAGCCGCGAAAATCAGTATGCAAATGGCGTTTTAAGAGTTGTGCAAATCATCAGTGTCAATGATGTTATAGGGCTTATGCAACGTGTATGAAAACGGATCATCGTGCAGCATTTTAAACAACTGGTGTTCTCGTACAAGGGCAATTGGAACTGAATTATTTGCGGTGATACTACAATTTTTGCACAAAGGTACCTTTGATACGAACTCGACAGCGCTACGAGAAATTATCGGATTTACAGAGGTCGCATCATAGGCCTAAGGCAAGCTGGTTGGTCCAACAGACGTATCAATCACTATCTTGGTCGGAGCGACATGGTAATTACTCTGTGTAGGCAACAATGAATCAGAGAATACACATGTAACCGTCGCGGATACTCTGGACGCCCCAGACAGGCAACTGCTCGAGAGGATCGTGCAGGAGAGGAACCACGTCCACACCAATGGCGTCGCTATCAGCCTATTGTAGACATTTGCCATCCTCCATGCATCCTGTAATATGGAATACTATTCTGATACGACTGGCAGAAAGTGGGATTAGATGTTGACGTCCATTAGGTGCCGACGTACCACTGACCCTTCAGCATAGGCAGATACGTCTGGATTGGTGCCGAGCTCGGTTAGCCTAGACAGTGTCCTATTGGAGAAATGTTGTCTTTAGCGACGACTCCCGCTCCTCTTTCAGTGCTTATGACATCTACATACGTGTGTACAAAAGGACTGGTCAAAATTAAGATTCCCCATTTGTTGTCGAGCTGCACACGGCTATTACACGTGGTGTGACAGTCTGAGGAACCATCTCCTGGGATGGCCGATCTCCTCTAGTTGTGCTACATGCTAATCTGACAGCTCGCTTGTGCGTCAACAATATTCTATAGCCGATTGTTCTGCCAATGCTGCCAAGGCGATCAGTTTCCAAGCACCAAGACAACACTCGACCACATACTGCAAGACTTTCTCAACAATGTCTTTAAGGATTTAATACTCTACCATGACCATCCAGGTTCCCAGACCTATCACCAATAGAACACATCTTGGACCACAATTGCAGTCTTCTCAAAATACCACTGAATTAGCTGACCAGTTACAACATTTATAACTAAATCTTCCACGGAGGAACATAAGCAACTTAATTGACTCTATGCCGCACCGAATATCGGCTTGTATCGACCAGTGGAGGATTTACCACTTAATAAACTGTCATCTTGTTGCCATCTTTTCTTAATAAAACATTAATCATTTACATATCTCCTCAAATGAAATATATATATGCAGATTTTCGCCGTTGTAGCTCAATTTCTTATGGGTGCAAATATTTTTTGCAGCAAAGTGTATTAACCTTTTGCTTACGGGTGGGACAGCGTCCATCCCAAACGAAGAACCTCTCAAAAAGACCGGTATTTGACATACCCTATCCCAACCAGTTCGATCCCCTTTTACAGGCATTGGCGTCCATGGATGTCAATGTCTGTAAAGAGGGGTCGAACTGGTTGGGCTAGGGTATATTAAATACCTGTCTTTTTGAGAGGTTCTTCGTTTGGGATTGGCGATGTCCCACCCGTAAGCAAAAGGTTAAAAATATTTTTATTTTTTCATGCTGCATAAGCAATATATCGAAACATTTATGTTTAATTTGAAGACATTAACATAATAATATTCCTAAGATTTCCAGTACACAAATTGCTCCCTTATAATGCTAAAAACTTCTCAAAAATTTTAAAATATCACACTTCAGTAACATCCCTAATTTACTTGGTCATTTGAATTTAGAAATTGAAGATTTACAGAAGACTGTTGGCATTATATATTTCATTTCCTTCCAAATAAACGCTAACCCAGTAATCATCAAAACTATTCATTACAAAAGAACTTTTTACACTGTATGAATTTTGAAAAGTTTAATGATAATTTGTTAGTTATATGAATTAAATGATATATTTTAAAAACTACAATAACTTAAAATACTTCAAATTTTTATTAATATATCATCTACACAATGTAATATATATGACTTAACTTAATATTTTTACCTGATATAAAATTATTGAACTTGATTGAAATTACAAATAACATAATCTAAAAAAATATATATCGAAGTACCTTGCCCTATATACTGAACTTTGAAATGTTTTACTTTCACACTTTTAGAAGAGTACGAAGAGGTAAAGGATGAAATACCAACAACTCCTGTGCACGTAATTATACCAGGTAAGATTTTGGAAGAAAACCATATGCACTCTGTACCAGTCTAAAATAATTGCTATAATTTTTTCGCTTTTATTCACCACAGAACATTGTATTGATCCCATGGGATTTGAAAACTACCAACTTCCGGATACACTAATATCTGTATCTTCATCCCGTGGGCCTACTAGTGGAGCTTCAAGGATCAGGTATAAATGTTATTAGTTAAAAATATATTTGTTCGAAATGTATGTACTTCAGGCAAGGTTAACACTAGGGAATCGATGATTAACTCAGTTTTGCCTTCATTATGCGAGCATTGACAAGATAGTTTTCACATTAAAGGAATTTCTTTTGAATGTCAATATAGAATTATTTTTATTGAAACATGGAAAGATATATATTTAACTTTGAATTTTAATTATATGAATTGGTATTATGGTTTTAGTTGTAAAGTGATAACGTTTAATATATGGGCTATATAACATAGCGGAGGTTTATGGTTATTACTTTCCCTACAATATCTGATGATGTATAAAGAAAGTATTGGAATTATGTCGAAAATCGCAACTCGAGTTTTCGACGGATCTACACGTTTAGGAACTTCTTGAATACGGAAAAAGTAGTTTTATCGTAACGTCTGAGTGTCTGTTTATGCAATTTATGTATGCACTCTAACTCAAAAACTAATTGACCCAATTTCACAAAATTTAGTAGATAAGTAACTTTTGGGTTACCCTGGTTCTGATTAGATTTCTGTACCATTCGGTAAAAAAAAAACCTGTCTTTTTTGTGCGAAATGACTCTCAAAAATTGTCAAATCTAAAATAAGACTACGTATGTCGAAATGTATTAATCAAATGCTTGTTTTGAGTTAATGAAAGTTATGTGCTGCCTGCATCAGATTTTTTAGCTTTGCTACAAATATAATATCTTAACGAAATAATGCAGACTATATTCATTTTAAATAGGCGGTGGCTCCATCCCGAGATGGTTTTTCATTAATAACATCTTGTAAAATGAAACTCCAATGAAATTCAATAAGTTTATTCGTTGTTTTCAATCTCATTAGTTTTGTTTACAACAGATAACATGGGATAATATGATAACTAATGTATGATAAATAATCGAAACAACTTAATGTTTCTGCGTTACGTAATATCAAGTCTATTCAAGTTTGACCACGCATAGTAGATTTCCAAGATCTGAGAAATTATAACCATAAGTCTAATCCGAAATCCAATTATATAGCCTTGTAGAACTTTCAAACGGCAAGAAATAATTTTGCTTACTTTTTCATAGCTAGCTAAAATATAAGAATCAAAACTACCTTTTCAAAATAGTTCAAAATATTAAAAGATCGATATTATAACTACTATATTTCATACACTAAAATCCCGATCTAATAACTAATTATATACACTTTTGGGACTCTTAAAGGGCTATGAATTGCTTGCTTATTGTTTATAGCGAACACTTTAGTTTTCGAGATTAAGTATTATAAACTTTAAAAGAGAAACTTTACATCTTCAACTGACAAAACAGTTGTTTAAAAACTATTAAGAGCTTTGTAAAAGCAAATTATTGATATAGAAATTGAAAATTGTTATAAAATTATTAATATAGTTACAATTTAGACATAAAACTGTATCTCACAACTTATTTATAGGAAATTCTTGATATCGAAATTTTTGTTTCTACAGTTTGTATAAAAATAAAAATGTTTCTATATCAACAGTATTGACATAAAAGCATTTTTGTCCCTCGCTATTTATATCTATCTTTCTATCTTTTAAGGCTAAGAGATTATTTCGAGTGAAAGAAATCAAATTCAAAAACTCGCTTGAACGAAAACTCCCCCCTCCCGAAAAATTCCCAAAATATTAAAATGTTGAAATTGGTTTTGTATATTCATAAATGCGCACTATTTCCGGTAAAACATAATAAATTGCTTTCATTTTTATCTATTGTATTCAAAGACTTTCCACTTGTAATTTTTATTTATCCTCTATTATTTGACCGACTATGCAGCTAGTTTAAGTTTATTTACCCTTCTCGTATACGCTTGTTGGATTATTGCCGCATTTGCATTCATTGTTAAGATGTAATGGCAAAATTTCAGGAAGTAAAAGGTGAAATTCTATGTTGCGAAAACGCTAAAATCGTTTGAGACCATTTAGGTGGCTCTCGCGTTTTGCCCATCTCTAGGCATTGTATGTATTTCTACTTCGAAAGGTTCGTATTGAATTAAATATTTATTCAAGCTATTAATTTTTCAGAAATAAATGATCAGTGTAATGTAAATTAAAACTCAAAAAACAAAGAATATTTCTACGTAAAAAACCTTTTATACCTTTTAACTTATTTTTACCTCCATATATTCTATAACATGTTCTATAACTAAATAGAAACATAATACTTACTATTGCTACCCATAATTCGGAAACATTGGAAAATAATCAAATATGTTTAAGTATATATGTACAGCTGCGGGAAAAAAAAAAGTCCCACCCTCTGTTAATCGAGCATCGTTCATCGTAGAGAAAATCGAAAGATACCATTCGATTAGGAATAACATCCTCTACAAATTAATGTGCGTAAAATTTGCATAAGGGACCGTCTTCATACCTAAACGCGCACAAACTTTGAAATTTTCAATGGCAACACCCAAGTTTGACAACATAGTTCGAATCTAGAGTAAAATTCATCCTGTGATACCAAATTTCAAATCATTTGGGTGAAACGTTTGAGTTGTGAGTATGTAAAGTTTTGAGCGCCTAATGATAAATTACTTTCAAAGACTTTTATTCATATCTTCTGTAATAATTATCTGCTCACTCTGATTATTTGTATAACTTTACTACTAAACAATCCAAATACATTTACGTAATTTTTATTTTTATGGAAATAATCGTTTGTATGGAATATTAATTATGAAATCAATAATCGAAAAAATATGAATACAAACCTGGACATGTTTTGATAAAAATAGATTCACAAAGACTTTTTATATGTTTATGTAAAATTGCAGGTGTTTTCTCCCTCTAGTTTTTTCGAAATGTTTAAATATTCAGCATCACGATGATTTTAGGGGTCGTATATTAGTTTAAAAAAATGACTAATTTGAAAAAGTTATTAATTGTAAGTTAATCTTTATTTAAGAAAACGGGCATATATTTTTACCCAGTTTTAATAAAAACTTTGTATAAACAGTGTTGTATAGATGCAACCTAATCAACGCAATTCTGCTACTGTATTGAAGAGTGAAAACTTGTATTGTTATAAATGGGATCTACTTATGTTACTGTCGATTATGTTCGGGAGCGACTGCGAGTTGAAATCGCCCACAAAATGTGATAATTTATAATAAAAATATTTATATAAAACAATAACAAATTATAAAATTATGTGATACTAAACATCACCAAGACTACAAGCGGTGATTGATAATGACTGCTGTTGCACACCGTATTGATACTTTTAAGTTCGTCATCAAGTTCCAACGGAGTTGTTTTGCTGAGTGATCTGTAGATATTCGTTAGTCTCATAAATTGTTTTTGAAACAGCATTATAAAATAACATTTGAAAATAAACATTTCATTCTTCATTTCTTTTTTCTTTTATTAACCCTGGCACGAATGCCCCATTAATTTTTAGCAACGTACCCAGTACGGCTTTTTATCCCTAATAATAGTGCCCTATATTTGAGGCTCACATAATTCTACCCATTAAAAGCCCACTGCCTCACACACACATACACACACAAGACAACACCACACCCAGCCATGAAAATGCTCACCCTCTCATGCAGGAATCGAACCTGCGACCCTTCGGCTGTGAGGTAAGCCATAAAGCTGAATGTCAAGAGGATAGATAGTTCAATAATTTACAACAGTGCTGTGGTCAATCAACGAAACATCGCCTTTCAAATTGCAGTTTTCAATATGGAACTAATCCCCGCAATTTGCACATTCCGGAATATTGAATATCTTCGGATATAAAGATAGTAACGTCGTGAAAATTTGAATATGGACTAATTTGAGGATCTAGAACTTGTGGGTGACGTCAAAATTGGGTGTTGCCATTGAAAATGTCAAATTTTGTGCACGTTTAGATATGAAGACGGCCCCTTATGCAAATTTTACGCACAATAATTTGTAGACTATGTTATTCCTAATCGAATGGTATCTTTCAATTTTCTCTACGATGAACGATGCTCGATTAACAGAGGGTGGGGCGTTTTTTCTTTCCGCAGCTGTACATATATAAATGCATTAATTGATTTTCAGTATATCACGATACCATATTTACTATTTAAAGCCCCAAAATGTCTATCTTATCATTAACATATAGTTCTTAAGCACTACAGAAATTAAATTGATTTTGATTTTCTGTATATCACGATGCAATATTTACTATATGAAACCCCTAATTGCCTATCTTGTCATTAACATATAGCTTCTTAAGCACTCCCCACAGAAATTAAATTAATTTTGATTTTCTGTATATCATGATGCAATATTTACTATTTAAAACACCCAATTGCCTATCTTGTCATTAACATACAGCTCTTAAGCACTCCATATAGAAATTGAATTAATTTTGATTTTCTGTATATCACTATGCAATATTTACTATTTAGAAACCCCAATTGCTTATCTTGTCATTAACATATAGCTCTTAAGCACTCCATATAGATATTAAATTAATTTTGATTTTCTATATATCACGATGCAATATTTACTATTTAAAACTCCCAATTGCCTATCTTGTCATTAACACGTAGTTTTTAAGCACTCCATATAGAAATTGGATTAATTTTCATGTTCTGCATATCACGATGCAATATTTACCATATTGCATCGTGATACCCCCCAACTTCCTATCTTGTCATTAACAATAGCTCTCCATATATAGAAAGCATATAAAACCTCCGACTGCCTATCTTGTCATTAACAATAGCTCTTAAGCTCTCCATATATAGAAAACATATAAAAACCCCAACTGCCTATCTTGTCATTAGCATAGAACGCTTAAGCTCTCCATATATAGAAATTAATTCTAAGTGAATTTTTTTCGAGGGTCACTGAACTTTATGTAACTTTCCAGGAGGTTTGAAATTGCTGTTTGATTTTACATAAAACTAAAAGGGTGAATTAAATAATATAAATCTGATACTCTTATTTGATATTTTAATCTCTTAGGCTCAACACACATCGGGAAGGCGATTTCACCGGCGGGTGGGTTGCAGCGACTTATGATTACATGCCAATTGTCCTGATTGATTTTAACGAAGAAAGAAATCTGACGGGTATCCTAACGCAAGGTAACCCTCATTTGCTTCTCTTTTCGTACTTCTCATTCTAATTTAACCATTTGATTGGGTCCCTTTTAAAATTAAAAATATGCCCCAATCTGCTGTGTAGAATAAAGAAATTCATCTGCTCTGAAAAGAAAGTTTTCTTTGATAATTAAACAGGAAAAATTGGGTCGATGTAACTTTGTCCGATACTTTGTTGATCATTACTTATAACTGTCTGATTGAATGGTATAAAATTATTTTAGTTACTACTGTTTTCATGTAAACGGGAACAAGTACTTTAACAGGAAGAGACAGTTTAATGTAGATTTCGAATAAGAACATACATGTGTTACAGTGAGAATTAATATTTCAGTCATTGTTGACAATCACTAGTAACTGTTAACATTCACTAGCTCTGAAAGTGAAAGTTGATTTATGAGCTGAAATCGTAGATTGCAATCAACTTTACTGGTGATTATTGTCAATAACTGGGGATTGTTGACAAGCCCTGTGATTGACTGAAAAGAGTTGAATGATGTTGAATAATTAATTGATCTTAATTCAGCTTTAACATTAATAAAATACATATATTTAAATGTTGCAAAAATATCGGTACAGAGTGCAATCAGTTTCGTAACACCATGTGGGGGCCGCAGATCCCCGATGGAGGGGCTAGGTTCGAACTCTGAACCTTTAGATTGCTGATCCACCACTATACTTTTGAGCAAAAGAATTCTTCTAGCCCGAGGGAATAATCGGGGACATCTTTCGTAGCAGTGAGTGACGCAAATGCAGCCCTGCACAACCATTTATCTCAAGCACTCTAACGCTTTAGAAAACAACTATAGTCGTCACTCTCCTTTTCTTTACATTTAAATAATTGAACTCTGCTTATAAGGGCATAGTACTTTTATGAGGCCGCGTAGAATGTGTTTTGTTTATGTGACTGCGATTATCGCCGTAAGACTCTATTAATTCACCCTTCCGTGTCTCGACGTCGACCTCGGATAATCAAAGGTAGCTAAGAACTGTGTATAAAATTCTCCTACGGGATGTAACGCGACGCGTTCCAGACATTCGTTAATGAGTTATACCGAACAACTGTGATGTATAAAATCCTATTGCTTTTATGCTAAAATGTACTAAATGTATTTTACATGTATTTTATTGATTTTTTTTTTTTTTTTTTTAGAATTTTACTTTCGAGTTTTATGAAAAATTGTATATGTTTATAAAGTTTGCAATTGCACAAAATTCGTAAAAAATAGAGAAATATTAATAAAATTCGAACCATAAAGAAAATAACATTTTATTCGTATCATTATCCATACTCACTGATTAAATAAAGCTCGGGTTTGAAGACGATTACCGGGAAGAGTTGATTTTGACTATTATTAACTTTCACTACTCTAATAAGGGAGTGTTACGTAGTTCTTATTAATTATCGTCACTCCCTTATTATGGACTCTCGCTGTAATATATGCAAACACCGGTACCTGGAGTTGAAACTCAAGTTCAATGATCTGAAGCCGAGAGAATGTCCCATCAGCGTTGCATTTTAAGAGAAAATCTCATATAGGTAGAATGGCTGGGGTAGAATTTGGCAGAATGGGGAAGAATTTGGCAAAATATGGGTAGAATTTCCAATGCAAAAACATCTTTCTAAGAGGTTTCTTGATTAAAAAAAACTTTCTCACTCCTTAAAGAAAACAACGTTTCTTAATTATTCTTTTACAAAAAAGAAATATATTTATTTTCGGTGTAGCTCTCCTATACATAAAAGTAACAGTATAGCTCCAAAATAATGTAATCCTATACAATCCGAACACAAGTTATCAAAATTCTTTATTTGGCAAGAAATCTTCATTTTATAAGATTGCTGGAATTTTTATTTTATAAGTTAGCAAAGTACATATTTTTTCAAATCTATATAAAACTACAGAAAACGGCACAGGACCAATAACATGAAATTCGATTTATTTTTTTCAATTAAATTTTGCAATCATATATTTATTTTAAATTATTTGATTTAAACGTTTCATATTTAGTATTTTACAGTAACTTATATTTTGAGTTTTTATCTTAAGACTTACTTCTTTTTCAGGTCTTGAAGACGATGACTTGTGGGTCATCAGTTACAAAGTTCGATACAGTTTAGATAATAGAACTTGGGAATTTGCATACGACATGGAAACGGGAATTATTGTAAGAAATTTACTAAAAAAAACTCGAAATTTTATTTTGTGCATTTTTAAGAATATGTACAAATCCTTTTGATATATGTATACAAATTTTATGGTTTTGAATGTTGAAATGAAACAATTTGTCAATAATACTTTACGATGCTGCTATAAACAAATTTTGTGCGTCTAGCCATTCTAGTTTCAGATGAAAGAATGTTAGAACAAATACTCGTTGTAAATTAATGTGAAACATCACATATTTCGAATAGGAAAAGATTGATGCGTTGTGTGTGACAATGATACAAGCTATCTAGGCAAAGGTTTCGATATTTTTAATCTAGAATTTAAGTTTTTACACTTTTTCATCTGAATTATTTCATAAGACAAGTTAGAGGCATGTTAAACCAAAAGGTACAATACATATTGGGTTCTCGGCAGATACTTTTAGTCATATCACATCAACAACCCGACTGAACGATGATAAGTTAAATGCCCTGTGTGTATTCTATTTATGCATTTTATTTGGAGTTCTAGAAAAAAGTACGTAGCTCGTGAAATAATTAAATAATCAACAAAATTCTAGAAATTTCCAGAACACTCCAAGAATTCGCCAAGTTGGCGATATTTCACCAAATTCACCACCACTTGGTGACCAGATTTTGTCATCAAGTGATCTGGACCTTCAAATTGCAACAATGGTTTCCTGTTACATATTCGTAACAATTTGATGCAACTTCAGTTACATTTACTTTCTATGTCATCTAAGTCTCATTTCTTTCAAGATTTACTTTACCCTTCGCCCTAAGATGTTTCGCATCTTAAATTCCCTGATTCATAAATATTTCGAGGAAAATTCAAATAAAATACACAAATAGAAGATTCCCCTCTGTTTCTTCTAGTTGTGCCCATTTCGTCTTTTGGCTTCAGATTTGTTGGTTATCTTGTACTGACGAAGGAAATTCAGAGTATCTTCGAAACAACTGTATGCTGCATTATTATTTTATTTGTACTTAAATACGTTCCTCAAGTTTTCCTTATGCTGTAATAATTACACAAGTAGATGTGAAAGAGGGGCTTAAACTTGACAATGACTTAAACTTCGAAATGCTGTCTGACGAAGACTGCTGTCATCAAGACTATCACTGATGCTCCTCAAGATAATGGAGAGTTGGATGACATAGAATCACAAAGAGAATTAACCCTTAACTACTACGGTGAAAAAAATATCAGGATTTAAAAAATTTAGTCATCTCTGTTTTATACTGTTTTCTCTTAACCGGTTTACCCTCGGTCCCAATTAAATCGGTCGAGGGGAATTCTACTATACTAGTGTCTAAAATTGTGAAAACGTTCAGAAAAAATATTTCCGAAATTCGAAGGTTTATAACATCATTCTTTTTTAGTGTAATGTCATAACATTAGATATCATTAAAAAGGTATTTTAATTCAGAATATAATGCAACTCACTTTATTTAGTGGTCATACTAGCAGAAGTGTAATTTGATTTTTTCTGAAACCACTTTCAGCACATAGCATCAACATGAAAAGATGCCGAATCCTGTTGACATACAAGGTTACAATTGACTGTTACAATGCACTGTTGCAGTTGTCTCCGGTCTTCCCTACTTATATAGAAAATAAATAGGATAAAAATATTAGTAAATATACATCGGTAGTAAAGGCTCTTACAAAATTAATAAATGCTCTTGTAATATTTCATTCAAAAATATGAGTTAATCATTTAAATTTTGCTGCTTTACACCTCTGTTTTGTAATTGACTTCTATGGACCCAAATGTGTCAGCCAGGTTTTCCCGAGATTTTACGAAATGTATTAAGGGTTCCGCTAAGCAAAAGAAGGTTAAGAATCTGATTTTAAACGACTGATACATTTCGACTGTTGACTAGTGTTATCTGTATATAGAAAATTCAATTGATCGAAGAAATTGCAATAAATGCTTAGTATTTATACTGGTATATAGTATGTATGAACGAAGATTTCTATTGATAATCGCTCAATAATTAGAATCTTTAAAATGTATCGATCAGGAATAGGCGAGTTTCGATTCATTAAAAATCTGAGCTACATTTATTGAAATACACTCATATCCAAAAGTTAAGCATAACTCGTAAAATGCTAAAAAATTGGAGTTAATATGGATACAATGGTTCACAATCAGTGGCGGAGAATTGTGGGATGAAGGTAAATCATTGTGTATATGCAAAACAGTTCAGTCGACATCGCAAAGCTCCGGCACACGTCGGAACGAGTATAAAACTACCTCGAGCGGCATGGTCAGTTGAGGCAGAATTTCGTAACTGCTGTCGTACGGAGCGTTGTTAACAATCAAAAAGGACGAAAGATGTAACAAAGATGCCAACCGGACATGTTTTTGAAGGGACGAATCATTGGAATGCTGAAATCCGGTCGATCCCAAACCGAAGCGTCTCGAATTCTGAATGTGCCTCAGTGTGTGATCTCCAGACTGTGGCAGAGGATCCAAACCACTGTAGATGTTACCCGATGACCAGTACCAAGTCGGCGAAGGTTAACAACCGCTCGGTAAGACCGATATTTGGTGATAACTGCGCGACGTCAGAGGAACCGTTCTGCTAGACAACTGGGTTCAGCCCTAACAGCCACCACAGGTGTCACTGTTTCGAGACAAACTGTTTACAGGAAACTCAGACACGTTGGTTTCTATGCCAGACAACTAGCAGTCTGCATCCCCCTGACGTCTGCACAGAAACGAGCGCGTTTACAGTGGAGTTTGGAACATCGGCAGTGGAGTAGACAACAGTGGGGCAATGTCATGTTCAGTGACGAGTCCAGGTGTAGCCTGCACACTGATTCTCATCATACCATGATCTGGAGAGAACGTGGAACGCGTTTTCACCCAGGAAACATCACGGAAAGGCATCGTTTTCCGTTTGGGCGAAGTCATGGTCTGGACAGGCATCATGATGGGCAGTTGCACAGACCTCCACATCTTTGACACGGAGTCGGTTACCAGTCAAAGATACAGAGACGAAGTCTTTGGGTCGCGGTTCGATTGGTTCGATTGAGTTCGATTGGTTCGATTGAGTCGATTGGTTCGCGGTGCTGTTGGTCCTGATTTTACATTCATGGATTATAACGCGCCTCCTCACCGTGCGGCCTTGACCGACAACTTCCTTCAAACTGAAGATATCCAGCACATGCAGTGGTCTGCCAACTCCCCTGATCTGAATCCAATAGAGCATGGGTGGGATATGCTCGGGAGCAATCTTGCAGCCCTCCGTTACCCACCAAGCTCCGTTCCGGGACTGAAAACTGCTCTTCGTGAGGTTTAGAACTCTTTGAGCACAACTCATCCAAACCTTCATCGAAAGTATAGGAAATCGTTGTGCAGCATGCGTGGCTATCCAAGGTTCCCACACACCGTATTAAACTGCAGCATCACATTGTTTTAATCATTCTATTTTCACTGAGGTTGACACTCGTATTGTGATCCTTTTTCTTTTAATCCTTTTCTTTAGATAATAAAAGTCGTTATTATTTTTGTTTTGCATTGTTTTCTTCATCTATAACCCCATTACACCCGCATCGCGTTTCCCTCCATTCCGATGTAGATTTCCTGAAATTTTCACATAAACAGCAACTATGCTTAACTTTTGGTCGTGGGTGTATGTTTCATATCTCTATTTTTTACAATATATACTGGGCCCGGGATAAGGTCATTAGACATGCAAAATCCGCCTTGGGGGATGTTCCCAAAGTTAGAATCGCGCTCATATTGCACATAACATCCATAGTCAGGTTTCCCGCTTATGCACGCATCAGCATTAAATAGCGGAGAAAACTTCGAAGTACAACAGTTTTGCGAACCTCTATGAAGGTCAACCCATTCAGTTCTACAACCCGGCTGAATATAAATTTCTTCAAAAATGATAAATATCATCTCGGAACTTAATCAGAAATTAAGTTCTGCAATTTTGTATTCCCTTCCTCACTTTAATTCATTCAATTTTGTGAAAAAGAAAGTGATTACAGAAATATATTTTACTAATACGTCGCACATTGAACTCTCTTTGAATGACACGAAGAAAAACACAAAGATTCTGTAACCTCAGATTTTTTTACCTCCGCATTGTACATCTTTTGTAATTAGTAATCATTACTGCATGTTGGGAGAACGGTTGGAAAGCACCGATTCAGTCTGTTTCTTGAATCTGCGTTTGAGTCTTTATTTTTGACTATTAATATTAACGTTTTCTTTTATTTAGGTTTTCAGTGGCAACTTCGACAGAAACACAGCTGTTTTGAGATTATTCAGTACTATGATAAGAGCACGCTTTTTGGAAATCATTATCTTAGATTACCACACAGCACCGGCATTGCGTATGGAAATTTGGGGATGTTTCATACCCTACAGTAAGTTGACGCAAATTACCATTATCTATGTATATTTCTTCAGTTAAATAATCAGAATTGCTCCGGTCTAATATAAAAAAGATATTAATACTGTAATATATATTTTTCTCTTGCACATTTAAAACTAAATTTTTTAACATATAAAAATAAACTTCACCGGAAGAAAAAATGCACTGTTGAATTTCTAAAAGTGGATACGCAGATAAGGATAGTGTGTAAAATGGAGTACTCATATAAGATTGTCATATAAAGTGGAGTACGCAAATAAGATTGGCATATAAAGTGGAGTACGCAAATAAGATTGGCATATAAAGTGGAGTACGCAAATAAGATTGGCATATAAAGTGGAGTACGCAAATAAGATTGGCATATAAAGTGGAGTACGCAAATAAGATTGGCATATAAAGTGGAGTACGCAAATAAGATTGGCATATAAAGTGGAGTACGCAAATAAGATTGGCATATAAAGTGGAGTACGCAAATAAGATTGGCATATAAAGTGGAGTACGCAAATAAGATTGGCATATAAAGTGGAGTACGCAAATAAGATTGGCATATAAAGTGGAGTACGCAAATAAGATTGGCATATAAAGTGGAGTACGCAAATAAGATTGGCATATAAAGTGGAGTGAAGATAGTATCGGAATGTAAATTAGAGTGAGCAGATAGTATTGGCGTGTAAGTTGGAGTACTCAGATAGTATTAGCGTATAAGTTGAAGTGCAATTGGCGTGTAAATTGGAGTAAGCAGATAATATTGGCGTGTAAAATGAAATACGCAGATAATATTGGCGTCTAAAATGGAGTATGCAGATAAGATTGACATGTAAAATTGAGTACGCAGATAAGATTGGTATGTAAAATAGAGTGCGTAGATAATATTGGCATGTAAAATGGAGTACGCAGATAATATGGCATATAACAGGGAGTACGCAGCTAAGATTGACGTGTAAAATGGAGTACGCAGATAAGAATAATGTACTAAAAGGGAAGCACAAATTTTGAAGGTTAGGAAATATTAAAAAAGAAATATTCTAAACTTATTCATAAATACCAAAAACTTAAAAATTCTATACAAAACCAAATTTCTATACAGCTACTTCACAACATTAGTTTATATTTATAAAGTAGTAAAATTTCTGTGCCGTGATTTTAAATTTTTAGTGTTTATGTAAGAGTATTGGTTTTAAGGTGGTGTTAAATTTTGGGATGATTCTGTACTTTTTATGAAAAAATACTGAAGAGGGATGGCAAACTAAGCTTTGTTAATCTTATTAAAGAAAGTTATCCTTCCCAATCTTTTCTGGAGGATTTAACGACAGAAAATATGTAACCACATTTTTCTTGCTAGAGTGTTGCATTTTATCTTGAAGGAAGTACATTTTTTATCTCCGAAACCAGTTAATACCTTTTAATTTTAGTCTTATACAAACAAGGTACTTTAATTTTCATATAATCTTATTGGTATCTATTTAAATTAAAGAGATTTTAATTTTCCCAGACATAAGTAGTATCGTAAGTTCAGATAAATGAATTAATTTAAATTTTAACATTTAGTGGCTTAATGAATCAAGTTAATTCAGCAAATCATTTATTTTCAGCTAATTCCTAAAAATTATGTATTATTCTGTAAAGGTATTTTCTGGGAGAAAATGATTTTCTAGACGTATTAAATGCTTAATCGTAATATATTGTTTTTCATATCGATTTGTACAATGCTCATTATTTTAACATTCTACACCTTTAATCATTATTAAATGAAATTTTATTCTAATATTTTAACTTTATTTTTCAGCTGTATATACACCACCTCCAGTTCTTTTAACTACAACAGGTTTGTTATTTAACTTAATTGAATTATTTTCATTTTAAACGATGTAATGCTCAATTAGTATTTGCGAAACCTGACAAACTGTGTCATTAAATGTAAGTTGAAAAGTCACAAACTAAAATACACAATGCTAAGATTCCATAGATGGGTAATTTATCAACTTATATATATTATATGTGCTGAATATCTGGGTGATTTATCAAAATTATCGAGCACTCCCACTATAGCTAGGATCTTGGTTTTGGTGTCATTTGATCCTTCCCAGCTTTTAGACCTCGGGAAAAATCTAATATTTCAAAAATTCGAGTTACTATGTAAAGGATTGACGATGTAAAGGAATAATCAAAAACTCAAAACCACTTTGCTTAATTATCGAGTACTTCTACTCTAGCTAGAATTTCAGTTTTTATCTCATTCTATCCATCTCATTTTCTGGGTTAGGGGTGAGGAACCTGGGACCGTCTAAAAGAATTTTCCTTCTTTTCAGAAGATTTGCATTTTAAGGTGTATATAATAAAAATTCTTGTATACGGCCTTATTGGTGAGCTGTTTCCTTTACTGTAGCCTTCAAACTAAGATTCCCCTCCCCCCTCCTCTATTCTAGGTCAACAGCAAAGTCAAATACGTCGAAAATTTCAAATTAGAGTCAAGAATACAAAAGATAATCAAAAAATTCAGCGCCACTTTTATTGCTTATCGAGCACTTCCTTCCAAAATCGTGGTTTTGGTCTCATTCTATACACCTCGAATTCCAAATCAACGAAAAAAGAATGAAAAATATGATTCGAATTAGGAATAAAGGAATTTTCAAAATACTTACACCACTTTGCATCTCGGAAATAAAACAATTGGCAATTTGATATCCTTTCGCTACCAATCTGAAAAATTAAACAATTAAGCCATTTCGTCGAGTGCGGAAATAAGGTTTTCCTCCGTTTAACATGTTAACAGAATTGCAAAATTTGCGCCATTTTTATGATTAAATCTGAAAAGTTTTTAATATTTAGTAAAGTTATCAACGACTTTAAGTGTGTGGATGTCACACTTAATGCCTTTTAACCTTTCCCAACGCGCGAAGCAAATGTTGAAATGGCTAGTTTTGAAATATGCTTTCGACGAAAACCCTGCTTTAGAGTTGGATTGCCCCATCCAAGTTTTATTTGGTAAAACTCGCTTTACATTTCTGAAACAAATGTCAAAAATGTTAGAATTATAAGAGGTGTGACTATAAAATTTTCTTTCAGTGCCAAAATATATACACTAATCCAATCCATGGACATATGTACGATTTTTTCTAGGGAGGTGCTATAATCGATTGCATTCAAAATCTGGAGATAACTATCAACCTTTCATTTTAAGAGTTTCGGAATTAAAAACCAGGTATCCTGTTTACAGATGCCTGTATTAGTCTGCACCCCCTCCCCCTTATTTTAAATCTAACCTGTTCATTAAATAACCTTGAAAATTGGCATGCAAATGTAGATTTAGAGGTCCAATAACAAAAGATTGATAAAAATTGGAAACATTTAAACTTCGGTGGAGGAGGGGGGAGGGTAGAAACCGGTCAAAAAATAAAACAAATGTAATATAGTAGGATATTAAAGGAAAGGGTATATGAAAATATGGAGAAAAATGTACAAATTTTTCTTTTCAGATTTTTAAATAAAATGGGTGAATTAAGAAATTTGAAGCTTAAAAATTGATAAATATGATATTTGAGAGATTTTGAATAGACATTACGATTATTTAAATTTTAATAAGAAATTCCTATGTTTTTACTTAAGAGTAGCAGTGGAATACTCAACATGATAAATATTAAACTTTATCATGTTGAGTTTATTAGTTGAGTTTATTGTTTGAAAGTTTATTAGTAGTCTTCAGAGTTTTGGTGCAGAAATGGGAATTTCAGAGGAAAGTAGTATGTACTATCATTCACGTATTGGTACAAAAAAATTGTCAGTGGCAAAATAAACCTAACTGGTAACATCTTATCTCATCACCCCTACCTATTTGAAAATTTAAAAAGCAACATTATGGTTTATCCTTTTGTTTCTAAGATACGAGGTGGTGATAAATGATGGCTCGAGTAAAAGGTACGTTAAATTTTTGAACAGAACTGTCGAAGGCAGGGGCCCCATAGTGAACCTCTTTCTTTGATATCTCTAGTGAGAAAACCTTCGTCTTATCCATAAGGGTCGAAATATAACTTTGCTATTTAGTCAAATATTCTTGTGAAATCAAATAGCATCTAGTATCAAATATTAACACCAGTTATTTTGCAGAAATATGCGTTGAAAAAGGACCATGGATCAGCTTATCCGACCCTGCTTCTTCGCGTTTTGGTGATGAAGAACCAATCGATAAAGTCATCGCCTCCTCGGGAGTATGCAGCAATCCATTCGAGATTGAATGCCGGACACTGGTCACGGGAAAAGATTATACTCAGGTGGGACAGATGGTTACCTGCGACCTTACTCACGGGCTTGTGTGCAAAAATGAACATCAATCGTCATACCAGTGCTACAACTACGAAGTGAGGATAAAGTGTTGGACATGTGGTGAGTAGTTTGATATTTTCGATTTGAAGACAATACCTCTAAAAATATTGGGTATAACTAGTTTAGTTTTTTTTTTTTGTAGTCTCTTTAAAACTGTTCTACAAAGTTTGTTTTACTTTCTGCAGTTTTGTAAATTTTAGAACCATTATTTTTTTCTATGAAAATAAAAGATGAATTTCATTTCATTCTGGAAGTATTGAGTTGCATAAATATTTATGTTAGAAAGATCTTAGTCCCAAAACCAGAAGGAACAACTCATTTTAATAATATGAAGTACAAAAAGCATCTTGAAAAAACACTATATCGTATACAATGGATTTTTCTCAAAAAATATAAACTCCTGTGAACTATTCGCTGATCTTCTGAAATTACTCATACTATCTACTAGTCAATCGGCTGTGTGCTGGCCGCAATGATACAGCGAACCTTTTTGAGTCTTCCCACGTAAAAATAGTTTTAATGCATACATTACTCTTGGCCCATAGAATGTATATGTTGCTTATATAAAGTGATCAAAATCTAAAAGAACAAAGTTCTAGCCACACACACCACCACTACTACATCACTAGTAGACGTGTTTGCGACTTTATCACTTTGCTGACAAAAGATGAATATTTTTGCCCAATATAAGGCGTTGCATAAAATTAAAAAAAACCTCTTAACTGATCATCTCTCACCACTTAGGAACTAAGGTTTCGTAGCTATTTCGGGAAGGCAAAGCCTCTTAAGGCAAGTATTTTAGAATTATTTAGGTATAAAAATTGACTTCGAACACAGTAACGATGGAAGCAATATTTTAGCTTCTCCCACCATTAACAAAATACTAAGCACTCAGTATTACAGTGAAACGACTCTTGTTCTATAATAAGGTATTACATAAAAGCAAGAAAATGCTCAAAAAGAAGAAAAGATAGTAAGTAATTGCTCATTTGAAATTTTAGATATTGTAATTTATTTTTTCATTCTACGTGCTATCAGTTTGTTATTCAACTTTCAATAAATATGAATTTATTTTGCCATTTTAAACCTTATTTAACCATCAGACCTATAGATGGTAATCGTATGTGATTTGACTTGTCATCGTTTTAATGTAGAATCCACAGAATTATTATAAGTATCAAAATTAAAAATTTGTAAATTTTTCAAATGCATCTAAAAGTGGTTATAAATTAATGTGATTTAGTTGAATAAGTTACACTGGCGTTTTTGTCTTGCAGGCGTTGAAACTACGACGACTCTTCTGCCATTGGTGATCTGTCCTGAAGTTCCGGTAGTTGTTAAAGAAAACTGTCCTGCGTCGTGTTCTTTAGGGTATGCATGTGATGGAGCTAATTGCGTACCCAGCAACGATTGCCCATGTTTCAAGGATGGAAAGAAATTTGAAGTAGGTTAAAACCAAATTATCCTTGAACCATTCAAAAATGCCTATCTATATTAAAAGTAACCACTGCGGTGTTTCATATATTGTTATAATCGTCAAAATGCATTATATCATAAAATAAACTGAAATATGATGAAATTTTTCTATTTGAACCATAACTAAAATTTCAGATGTTTTATTAATGTATATATATTAATACATTAATAAACGTGGTCAGCCCCGCGAGCCGGCCACCTCCGTAAGAGAATAATCTTAGATTTTTTTTTTACTATTTTCACACTCGCCGTAAGTTATGCAGTGGCGCTATACTCAGCATAATTGGTCACTCCTGGACTTGAAATCGTTCTGATTGGTTTGTAGCTTTGTACATTCTAAAAAGAAATAAGGTGCTGTATTGCTTACCCCTTTCCGGAGCAAGTTGTCCCATCTCTGAAATCTGTTGAAGTAGCTATGTTTAGTGGGTTGTTGTTGAGACCCAGACCGTCTGACCTACTAGAAAGGTGTAAGGTAATCTACCAGAAAGAAACCTAACCGACCTACCAGAAAGGTGTAAAGGTATGTTTAGTGGGTATAACTTTTGCACGTTATTTCTTCCAGTTGACAGGAATTATTGGTTTAGTCAGATAACTGCCCATGATTATACTGGCGGGGTGTAGTATTCTAGTATTGCATTTCTAGTGGGAAAAAGATCTCTGCATGAGAAGGAATTTTGACCGTTATGGTCTTACGCATGTAAAGCTTGCACGTCTTTCTCCAAAAGAGGGGGGGCTAAGATGCTTACTGGTACCATACACGTTAAGTTGCAACTGTGAAAATCTCATCCTGCAAATGTGCAATGTGCGTGGGAAAGAAACTTTGAAAATGGCTTACTGGCCTGGCAACTGCCTTTAGATGTATTAATAAAGTGAAAAGTGAATGTAAAATTTTGGGGAAAATTCAAATTCTAATTTCCATATTAATTAAAAAAGTTAACATATTTTAAAATGAGTGTATTAATAAAAATTACTAAAAATGTCATATTTATTATAAGTAGCTATCACTTGCTAACGCAAAACGACACAACGATTCCGAAAAGTCCGCTACTCTAGGTGGCAATGTGTGAGTGAGCGCGAGCTACCGCACTCCCTGGGAGTGACTGCATGCAAGCGAACGATTTTTGCATTATCGACAAAAAGTATCAAAAAATTGAATTTTTAAAAATGTGCGAAAGTTGAGGGCCGCCTGTAGGTTTAAAAGTCCTTTATTAAAATTTTCCGTATTACAACGTACAAAATTACACGGCCAAAGCGCTTTAGGGCATCACTATTCCCTTCATCAGGGGCGAAATAAAAATAAGTTGCAAACCAGTGCTTAAATATAGGTCAAAACCGACAGGCAAAATTTACATATCGTCAATTAACATTTTTTAAAAAACAAGGCATTTAAAATATAAATAATTATAAAATACAAATTACAATAAAATGTAAAAGTTCATAACCAGCATGAATATCGTCAGAAAATGAAATAAAACAACTAAATTTTCAGAAAATCATATAAAGGTTTGACACGTAGTGAGTCGAGAACGTGTCACCAAGCATAACTAATGGTCTGAACGGGATCAGAATTACAAATTGATTCACGGTAAAGATGCAAAAAGGGATTAATAAAGTAAAATATTTCGGGTGTTACTGAATCTGATTAAAAGAAAAGTTTTAGCAAACATGGGAGGAAAACTACCTCTAATAACATACTGAGCAAGAGTCTTGGGCAATTTATCATTTTCAACATCTCGAGCAAGTTCAGCTAAATTAATATCGACAGTACTAAACGTACTGTCGGTATGCGTTTATCGTAGTCGTTATGTGGATGATGCGTTTATCGTAGTCGTTATGTGAATGATGCGTTTATTATTTGAAACCATAGTTTAAGTGACTTCCTTGATCTTTTGGATAATGTCAATGATTTTTACCCTTCTATTAATTTTACCGTCTAATTTTTCTTTACCGTTTCTGGATGTTCTTGTTTCCTGTAACTCTCTTGGTTTTCATAACTCTTAATTTTCGTACACCTATTTTCACTAATTCATGTATTCCTGCTAATTCCTCTCATCCAATTTCTTCTTAAAAAAAGCCTCTTTTAATGCTTATTTTAATTTTACCTTTAACGTTTGTTTATCTATTTCGGCTTTAGTAACTGAAATTGACTTTATCTTTAACCTTGGTCATGAGGCAGCTTATTCTTTTGAGTTTATTTATAAAATCTTTTCCCATATTCGTTATAATTTTATTCATCCAAATACGAGTACACTAACCTTGATCTTAGGCCGTATAGATCTAGTCTACCGTGTCACCCAATGATTTTTCGTCCTCTTATTAAAATAAAAATAACTACGTGTCAGGCAGGGGTGTACGTTGTCCCCCTTTCATCTCCCAAAAATAACTTTAAATTCTATATTGGCAGTACTGGACATACTGTCGGTATTCGTTTAGGTGAACATACTCGCGATGTTAAAAATGGTAAATTGTCCACGGCTCTTGCCCAGTATGTTATTAACGATAATTTTCATCCTATGTTTGATAAGACTTTTCTTTTAATCATCTGCAATAACCCCCGTAATATTTTACATTATAAATTCCTTTTTATTTACCTTTACCATGAATCAATTTGTAATTTTGATCCCGTTCAGACCCTTAGTTATACTTGGCGACTCGTTCTCGACTCACTACGTTGTTGTTGAGACCCAGACCGTGTCCGACCTACCAGAAAGGTGTAAGGTTTGGACGGCCGGGAATCGTGTCAAACCTTTATATGATTTTCTGAATATTTAGTAGTTGCTTTATTTCATTTTTGACGACATTGATGTTGGTTATGAACCTTAACCTTTTATTGTAATTTGTATTTTATAATTATTTATATTTTAAATACCTCGTTTTGTAAAAAATGTAAACTGATGATATATAAATTTTGCCTGGCGGTTATGGGTTTTTTTAAGCACTTGTTCGCACCTTATTTTTACTTCACCAATGATGAAGGGCATACTGATGCCTGAAAGCGTTTTGGTCGTGTAATTTTGTACGTTGTAATAAGGAGATTTTTTAATAAAGGCCTTTTAAACCTATTTTTGATGTCTTTGATTTTACAGTTTTATTTATTTTAAATTTATGTTGGATGATCAGACAACAGTTAGACTTTAGTTCGATCTTTTTTCTAATTTTCATCTGCTTTTTATTTGATTTTCTTTAAAGATTTTATATCGATAAAAATTTAACTCTTTGGTTATGATTTGTGTGTAACACTATATTCCTTCAAATTATGATTTGACTATGTTTAATTTATTTCCCTCTATCTTACCCCTTTCTTGCGTCTATTTTTTCTGGCTTAATTATTATTCTCACCAGGTGGCACTACCAGTGCTGTATTCTAGTATTGTTGCTACATGGTCAGCTCATTAGTTGACAGCTCTCGGCTTGATAGCACTGAAGAAAGAAACCCATTATTATTTTTTTTTTCAGAACGATCATCGACATTTTACTTTTATTTGTTCAGCATTTTATGTTGTTTCTTTTATTTGTTATAATCTCAATTTTTCATTTACCATTTGTGATTTAAAATCAGTTTTAATTTATCCCGCCCCTCTTTCTTTTCAGCCTTCAAACATCGTAATAACTCAAGACTGTCAACGCTGCGAATGCATTCTTGGAGGATATTCCACTTGTGAACCTATTGAATGTTTATCCTGTCTACCAGTAAGGATTTTGTTTTTGAATGAACAACTAGAAACAACGGGAAAACATGAAACAATTTATACGCCTCAATTTGAGTGCATTCCTATAGATCTTTAAAGCTAGATTATAAATCTATGACAAACAAATGTTAGGTAAAATATGTAACATGCAGTTTTTATATTTTTATATACGAAAACCAAAGGACCAAATTAATGGGGGTGGGGGTGGGGGACATCGATGAGGTAAAAAAAAATATTTGACGATGTCTCGTAACAATAAGGCACCTTGGAGAGAAAACTGCATGGATACGAAACGGTGGCATTGAATCTGAGTAAATCCGCCAGCCCACGCCTCAAAACAGTAAATAAAAACCGTCTCAAAATTAGAAAAATACCACTCCTTAAGTAACCCTCTATCAGCGCCCCATCTACCCCCAGAAGTTCTACCAAAACCAGCCCTCATAGAATAGCATTTACCATTAATCTAATTAATATGAGCCGTCTATTTTAGATAATTAGCTACAGTGAAGACCAAGATAAACCAACGATGAAAAAATTTTAACCAAGCTAGAATCTAATGTGAAATTGGAATTTCTCTTGAGCTGCGAATCCTTTGTTTAAACAAAGCATTGGCATTTGTCAAAGGAAATACTCAGGTTTAAAAAGGAAAGAACAGATAAAATATTGGACAAAAAGAATTAACATTCGCTACAACGACTTCCGGTGATAACCGCAATGTTGTCGACAAACGCCTGTTAACGAAAAAGATCAAAGTTCAAAGTGAAAACCTCATTAAAATATAAATTCCAAAGTAAAGGAGCTAGGACAGAACCTTGATGGGAGCCTTTCAGAACTACATTGGAGACAGAAATATTGCCTTCGAACTAAACATAACGACGGGCCAAATAAGAAAAAATCATATTCTAAGAAAAGAAGAGAACACACAGTTTAATAAAAAAAGAAGTACGAAGAACTCGCCGGTCAAGGCTGTTGAAGGCAGTCTTTATATCAATAGTAACAAGGGCACTTTAAAAGTTATCCTCAAATTTACGTATATATTCCACTAAATTAAAGGCCGCATTCTCACAGAGCTCCTATTCTTACAGAAACCAGACTGAAAAGTGTGAAAAACAGAAAAAAAAAGCGATCCAAAATTCAAGACTACTAACAACGAGATATTCTAAAATCTTTCCGAGCTTCGGTAGCAGACAAATCGGCCAAGAGCAAATGCCAGGGTCCCTTCCGACCCTCTGCAGGAAAAAAAGCCGTAGAATTTCGCAAACAATAAGGAAAAAATTCATTTTATACTTATAGAGGTCGGAAAATTAATAGTTAGTGATGTTCTCTTATGCTTATTTTGTATTATATTTCAGGGCCAAAAATCTGAGCTGGACGCCAATTGCCATTGCCGCTGCGTGGGTTGCGCTGAAGGAACATTAATGTGCCCAACTAGTGGCGAATGCGTCAAGGAAGAGCAGTGGTGTGACGGAGTAGTTGACTGCCCCGACGACGAGACAGGGTGTCCTACAAGTAAGACTGACTCTTTATTGAACTCTATATTATTAAAATTTAGAGTATTACTTCTTATAGGTTACGAATGTGAATCTTACGTAATGAATTGCTACATCTGAGACGTTACATATTTATAAATGCCACGTATTAAAATGTTGCGTCTGACATGTTACGTATTTGACTCTCAGCTAAACTCTGCTCTATATTTGTCACATTTTTGCATGGTTAAATTTGACCGAATTGATTTCTATACATTGTGTATTTTATCTTATAGTCTCATTCCATTTAAGTTTACGTTGGAATTCGTCTGAACCCTTAACTACTATAAACTGTGCAATTAATTAGTCAATTTGAATCTGCGTAAAGATAATTTTGTAGAAAATGGATTTTCATTTTCTTTCAGCGACGACTTTAGCACCTACAACGACGACTTTAGCTACTACAGAATTTCCTGTCATTTGTTCAACAGAATATTTACTGGGTAAGAATTTTATTAAAGAGCTATCTTTTGTGTAGAAATTTTATCAAATTTATTTTCAAAGAAGCAATGACTATTACTATACAAAATTGCGTCGTAAAGCGCATCAAATTAATAATTTGTAATTTTCCAATTCGCGTATTTTTTTAATTGTTGAAATGCAATAAAGAGTTTTCCTTCTTTCTTAGACACAGCCTCTTGTGAAATGGTGGCGAATATGTTCGAGACATTCGATGGTTTGACTTATCAATACGACATATGTGACCATATTTTGATGAAAGAGGCCAATTCCGGGTTGTATTCCGTTTCGGGTAAGTAACTTCATAAAGCATAATATATTTCCCCTTTTATCTAGTTTATTTTATAATTTGGGTCATTCAATATATTTGCCTATGTATAAAGTTCAGATCATCGATTGCACACTGTTCTTGAAGGTAATCCGTTCAACAGCGCAATATATGTTTGTTTTTTGTAAAGGCACTTGCACACACACACACACACACACACACACACACACAAATACATCTATTAACCCCATGTGTCACGCAATGACATATGAAGTTACAGTAGAAAAACAAAAAGAAGTGCAATGATCAACAGGAATCCAACCGTTTCATGAACTTGCTAGCTCTCCAATAACGTACATGGACACCTTCCCCTGGTAATGCCAAACATTGTAAGAGATATATACTATAACTTATGGGAGTGTATTGCACCATATATACGGCGTAATATTCTATCTTATATCTACGTGGTAGTATCAATTGTTTTGTCATCTAATGCAAACGAATGTAAATAAACCCTTATATATATTTAACGTAATTGTGCCATCTGTTTGAATTCGATTATCATATCAAAACAATCCAAGTGTCGTTGCACGCCTATAAGTTACTGTACAGAATTATTTCACAAAATATTTTAGCTCATTAATCATATGTGGCATTGAGCGTTTAAGTTCAGAGTATCTTTGCTCAAAAGTATTTAAACATCTTTCTCCTAGTGTGAAAATGCAGAGGTCGAATGTACTCTGTTACAGATCCTATATCGGGATCACGAAAGAATCAATTTTTTTAAGATTGAAGAACCCAAGCCGTCCAACTCACCTGATGGATTGAAATAGTTGAATGGACTTCCGGGAAAATATTTTTAGATTAATATTCTAAGTTCCAGAACGGCGACAGTTATAGTTTCTGCATTATCTTCTGCACTTCTGAATGTCAAATTCATGCTGAAAATAAGAACGGGTAGGACACCGAATAGGAATGACTACAGACTTTAGTGATTCGTAAATTCTTGATGATTCGTGAATCGATTTCAACTGATTCTTTCGAAAGACTGCATTTTAATTGCTATTTTATTTTTAGCGTTCAATTCAAACCTTGGAAACGTATAAATAGTAGATATATCTTTGAGAACTTGTAGCTTACCTCTACATTGACATATGGAACCGAGTTGTTATATGTATGTTGGTATGCAATATGTTAAATAATGGATTTTTTAAATCGCTATTTCAGGAAATTTAGATCAAGGTGCTTGCGTTCATGCTAAAATTATTCTGGTATAAAAGGGTTACGTTTCCTGTCAAATTCTTCTAGTGAAATGAATTCTGGGTAGATTTTCTAATGAAAGGCATTTTCAAAAATATTACTGAAAAGGTAGTTGTTAATCAAGGTTAAGTATTTTTGTTCTAACCAGTAATTACATTTTGCTGAAACATTTTATTTTCCTTTAATTCATCTATTCACTTAAATTCTACAAACATAGATATTAAAGTAAAACAATTTCTATGAAAAGTTACCAAGTATGCGATAGATAAAATTTACTATACATTAGGTATTCTGAAAAAAATCCTCACACATCGAGTTTTGCTTATGCTGATGTTCAAGGGCTGATTTTTCTATTTTAAGACGAAGCAATCACTTAGGCTTCCTGCTGCTAAAAAGGACCTCAATGACTTGTAATATAGAAAATTGGTGTTCATAAGGAGAAGCGGGGCTTAGCAATGATCAGGGCTTCCAAAATAAATCCACCCTTGCTGAACTTATCATCATCAAGCAAGTTGTATGTTAGTAGAGATGCCTAGGTCAAAACCTTTAATCCTCAGTATGCGCAGTATATGATCCTGCATTGTATGACATTAGTTAAATGACCCATAGTAAAATAAAAAAATAGCTGAGAATCAACAATAAAATCTGAGAAGTTTAGAGATTTTACAAAATTATTTTATTTCTCTTAGGAACAAAATTACTTTAAAGTTTAGATAAAAATGTAAGCAGGGCTAAGGACAGACCTAGATTCCTTCCTGTGCTGCGAGGAGCTCTGTGGTTTGGTAAAATAAACAGAATTTCATTACAAATGATTGGAATATTATTAAGGATATTAGTAGCATCCTTTGTACGCTGTAAAACATTCTGGAACCTTTGCTCATTTTTTTCAGCTACTTTGTTGATAATTTCAGCAAACTATCAGAAAAGCCGTAATTACACAGCGTTTATGAAAATTCCAGCTTCATATCTGGAATATTTAGCAAATTATCGTCTGTCGAAGCGTTATTTGTGTGTGTGTGTGTGTGTGTGTGTGTGTGTGTGTGTGTGTGTGTGTGTGTGTGTCAGTCAGTCAGTCAGTCAGTCATAACTATCAGGAACCTTACTCCTCATTGCTAACGGCTGATTTCCCTGAAACTTTCAGTAACATGCTTGCAAATGTTTTACAGTGTAGTTTCCCTGATAAATCTCAGAATCTTTGTCTGTTTAGTCTCCACTTTCTCAATCTGGGTTTTGCAAGCTTATCCCCAGATAGGTACTGCATAACGGATCGGCCTGATAATAGATTTATAGAGGGTATAATATATTAGATTTTTTATTGGAAATACTGATTAACTGGTCGCATTTATTTTCGCAGTACACAAGACGTGTTCCCCTGAAGGAATTTCCTGTGACCGGTACCTTTTCATAGAAGTGGACGGAATCCCCATCAAGCTGGGCCCAGGCATGGCAGATGTGACTGTACAGGAGAATCGTGTTTCTGTCGCCAATTTGTGGCTGGTGTCCCGAAGGTTTAAAGACTTTGAGCTGAAAAGACGCGGAAACACGCTAGTGTTCAGCTCTAAGAAGTATGATTTTGATGTCACATGGAACACGCATGAAGATGCAAGAATAACGGTAGGTGACTTTGTGATAGTATTTAATATTGCATTCTTAACAAACTCAACTAATTTTCTAAAATTTATAATAATCTTCAAGGTCGCTATTTGACATGTACAAGTACAACGTTTGATGTGTACTGTATTTCGTGTATTCATACAGGATAAACGAAAAGTCGCGGACATCAGAATTTAAACCATAATATACCGAAGAACTGAAATAATAGAATCTTTTTAAGTAGCACTAATATATTATCAAAGATATATCAGAAATGTTGTCTGCAGTTTTTGATACGTTAGACGCTTATTACAAATATTTTTCTTTTTTTTCAAAGAGCATGACGTTTTCCCGGTGATTTTTTTTTTCATTGTAAGCAATGGTTCTGTAGTCATTCTTATAAGAATGTCATTGCTCTAAAATGTACCAAAATTTTACACATAAACATCTCCGGCCACACATCTTGCTACCATAAGCCTTCGGGTTGGTCGTGTGGTCTGGGTTTTCAACACTTCAACACATAAACATCTACAGTTGCCCATGTTATTATGGAATTTGTTAATTCGCGGTTAAATGGGAAAGTAATATAATTTACGATGACAGTTTTTGTATTTCATGCCATATCAAAGTAATTTATAAATCATATTTCATAAGCTTATTGATATAACAAGTGATAATTATTATTAAACATAAATTGTCAGTAATTTACCTTTCCAAGCAAAATTACCATCATTTTTCAAAGCAAACAAATCATTCATACTATATATAATGCTGATGAATTTTCTAGAAGTTTAATTTAAGGAATTTTTATTTATTTTTTAAGGATCATGGCCAGATTTCAATTTTCAACACCAATGTATTTGGCGAACAAATAATATTGCAAAAATATTTAAGCATCTAATGAAAGTGACGACATGTTAGTGTTCGAGAACACTAAACTGGTTTATGTTCGTAAAAAAAATATAATTTCAAGCTAAAACTTGTGATCTACTTTGTTTTTATAGATATCGAAGTGCTTGGTTCATAGCGTTGTGGGATTGTGCGGATTATATAACAAGCAATTGAGTGACGATCTGACAATGCCAAGTGGCAATCTAGCTGCTGGAAACGAAGAATTCGGTGATAGTTGGAGCATAGGATCATTAGAAAAATGCATACCGCCAAAATGCCCACCAGACATCACCAAATCAGCCATTGATGTCTGCAAAGAACTTAGGTAATTGTATTTAAATGTTAAATTGAAGTGTATATATGCATAGTTGAACATGCTTAAGCGTTGGTTAATATATCTCGCATATTATAGCTTCGAAAAAAAATTGCAAGCCATTTCTATTCAGTTCATTGACAACATTCTCCAGTTAATGGAATTTTACTTATGGAACAATTCAGATTATGGCTACAATTGTATAAACCCTGCACTGTGATCGACAATGCTAATAGTTGCAAAAACATCTCCTCGAAACTTCCAAATCTTCAAAAACTGGAGAATCTGAAAACGCCTTCACTTCATGCGTTCTGCATAACCGATTTCTGCACTAACAGTTCTGATTTACAGAAAAACAATTTTACTAGACTTTTAACTAGAGATGTGGGTTTTTTCCGAAAATTTTTTCAAATTGAAAATTTTCGGCAATAGAGAGAACAATAGAAAAAAAAAATATTTTTATAAATTTAAAACATTGCACAAAACAAATGATAAATTAAAAATAAATAAAAATTGCTAAACATTTTTCTGAATCATAAATAATTTACTGTTTATTACTGGTTTAAGAAATTATTAAATATATAACCTTCCTATGCTTGCTTTCTTTAAGGAAATATTAGAAAATTTTATTCTCACAAGCAGCAGTTTTATTTATTGTGATAGATATAAAAATACAAGAAAAATTAAAATTGGTAATGATTTAAAAATAAAGTATTAAATATTATATTACCAATGTTTAAAGAAAATGGCTGTTGACCAGGGTTGGAAAATAAAGGGGGGTGGGGTATTTTTAACCAAAATCCATGGTTTAAACAGAAATAAGCATTGGTTAGATCGATGGAGTTTTAATCAGCCAACCCTGCTGCTAATAACTGAAAGGGAAATCTGAAAGACTCCTGTTTACTTCCTATAGTACATAAATTATCAAAACTTGAGCCCTTAATTGAATGACTGCTACTCTCTACTGCTACTATTACTACTAAGCAATTAATAATAATAATTTTAAAAAATTGTTCGGTTTATGAAGGACATGAGAAATATATTATTAAATATATAAAAATATTAAAAAATACTTTCTTTAAATAATTCTTATATATAATATTAAAAATTGTTTAAGAGTATCTGTTTATAATTGAATGGGCGAGTACCATAAGATAAGAGACAATTTGGTGGACATTGAGTTAAGCTCATATTTAGTGCTGTTTTAAAGTATTTTCCTTCGGCCACATCACTTGCAAAAATGTTCTCTATTTATCATATTTTCATAAATTCAACAGAATTAATTTCTAAAAGAAAAGGCTTAAAAAATATTACCTACTGTTTTATCAGGATAAGTAAAATGTCACATATCTTTTTAGTTCTTCTCCATCCCTTTTCTTAAAAATAAAGCATTGTTTATTTTCCTTTTCAAAATTAGAAAACTTAAATAATCAAAGACTTCGTGTAAAGTTACCTGCATTTCAAAAAGCAGTGTGGAAAGAATATTAAATTTTATTTTCAAATGGGAAAAAAATAAAAGGCGGAAATTTTTCCGACCCACATCTCTACTTTTAACTATTACATGTAATAAAATTATGTGTAATATATTATTCTAACATGTAATGAAATTATTTTGAACATAAAAGCAATATTTTCCTATGTAATTTGCAATGTTGTGTATAAGTTAACATTTCATACAGTTTTTACTCTCTACCGTACATCATTTAAATTGAGTAGATTTTGAATTTTCAATGGTTTGGACACTCTAGAATGCGAATCAACTATTTTTAACGTGTATGTGTGTGCGTACGTGCGGTGCGCGCGTGCTCTTCTGTCCACTAGCTTAAACACTATGCGTCAGATTTCCATGAAATTTGTTGGTTTGATAAATCATGCGTTACACTGGTGCTGATTAGGTTTGAATACAAAAAATATTTTTGAATTTCTTAAGAAAATGATTTAAAACTACATTATGATATATTACAAACTGTCATAATATAGTCATGAGATTATTATTGTTAAACTATCATAATATAAAATCATAAGATTATCATATTATGATAAACTATCATAATATAGAATCATAAGATTATCATATGATAAACTATCATAATATAGAATCATAAGATTATTATATTATGATAAACTATCATAATATAGTATCATAAGATTACTATATTATGATACAACTACTCCTATACTAGAATAAACCGTTCTGAAGATATTTCAGATTCTGGAATTTTGAACAACTTTGTATTATGAAATGTACCAAATCACCAAATTGAAAGGAAAGGATTTTAAAACTACGAATGTGGTGCAATTTCAAACACGTGTCCATTTTATGTATAATATCAATACTAATTCTATAAAACTCGGATTAAGTTAAAAATTGTTTTTTTTTTCGTCTACATGTTATGCATCTATTTTTCGTACCTTAGCTAAAATTTATTATGCTCTTACAGGAAGGAGCCATTCAATTCTTCCTGCTCCGATTTTATGAAGATCGACAGCAGAGTGGAATCCTGCGAGGTGTTCATGTGCGAATGCATGCAGAGGTCGATTGACGCCAGAAATCGTCCTTCGAAAGATGTCTTCGACAGCTTCGACGGATTTTCTGACGTAGGTTCGTGCAAATGCCAAGCTTACGACAGTTTCGTGGAAGCGTGTGAAAACGCAAAACAAGAGCCTGTCCATGAATGGAGGATACGCTATGATTGCAGTAAGTCAGATATTGTTAATAATGTCTTGGCAAATTTTGAGCATATCTAGTTATATTACATAAAATATTACTTTGATAAAAACTTTACATTACTTTGGCTTACATCCTTTGTATAAAATGCAGATATTTAACAGCAAACTTGACATGCCTGAGAGAAATGAGTGCTAAAATACTGTAAGTATGCAACGCGGCGTACATGAGCCTATTTAAAGTTGCTGCATTACTTAAGTTATGTTTATTGAAATGCCATCAAGTTTGCCGATGGGATTAGCCTATCTGTACAATCAAATTGATTCTTAGCCCATGCTGTACGATCTATGGCCTAGTGATCACTGTGCTTACGACTAAAATTGGGGCGGCAAGCCACAAAGCTCACGTTCGATCCTTCAATCAGACGGTACAAGCAGATATTACGTAGTTTAGGTTTTCGTGGCTTTTCTGACATGACGTAGTTTCCGAGCAACAGTCCTTCCCAAATAGCATTTCGCTTACTAATAAAATCTCATTTAATTATTCTAGATTTCTATTAGTCATACATTTTATAAATGCAAAGCAAAAAATTCGTTAATCGCACAGCGTATAACAATTAAGTACTTAAATGATTTATGCTGTGTTATTAACGAAATTTCTCATATGCAGTAATTTTTGAGTGTTTTAAAGTTTCTAAGTTCTACCCTACCTTCAAAGCCCATAAGTTTTAAGTTGAACACTACATATAAAGATAAGTGCACATTGGTTCATTATTGGCATATCTTCATCATAAATAAAATAAGTCTTCGCTAAATTTAAATTATAAGTAATCATTATAAATAAAATAACATTTTCCCAGTACAGTGGTTCAGAGGTAATGTAAAATATGTTTTCTGATCCGTACCGAAACATTGATGTTTCAAATTACAGCTGCGTTTCTGAAATTGTGTTCTGGGAGAAACCAATAGGCGTTTCGCGATGAAATCTCAAAACAAACTATGAATAAGCTCATTAATTATATCAAAATGTATTTCTGCTATATTTGATTTTAATTTATTAGAAAAGTTAAAAGAATTTTTTTTCCTATACTAATATGTTGCTCAATTAACGAAAAATAACCACATGTAGCTGGGTTTGGGGTTAGCGTTCTTTTCTTTAATTATTACTTGCGAGAATATGTTTTCAGTTTTTCTTGCTAAGAACAACTATAGGAATAAGTATGAATAAAATACCTTGTTAGTAAACAGTTTAAAATAAAAAAATATAATAGATATCAAAAAGATTTTAATAGCCGTTTGAGCAAAAAGGAATAGGAAAATCGTTGTATAGAAATAGGCTTTGTACAAGGTTATTAGGAAAGTCAATAAGAACCCAAATAACTTCTGGATAAAATATCCCGAAGTGTACATGTTAAGTCTACCTATAGTAAAGTGACTCTGCCCTCTCGATGCAAAGTAATTGCAGCGCCCTCAGTGAAGAATGAAAGAAATCAAGAACTCGGAAACAAAGCTAGATAGAAGAATGAGAATTACAAAATTTCTTGTAAATAGTAATTTACTAACATTGTGTGATTAGTAGGAATCGCATAAGGTACTCACAAAACCCGTACATGGAAGACAGCAAATACCCACATACTTTGTCAGTTATTAGAAGCTGTAAGACTGTGATGACTGTGATACCTACTGTGCTTTTCAAAGTACGAGATAATATTCATTCTTAATTTCACATGTGTACTGCCACTGACGAGGGGGGGGGGGGATTTTGAACAAACTATACTAAATTCTGGACATGTAAGTGTTGCTTATTATATCATTCCTGAATCTGGCGGCAATTCGCCTATAACCCTCTGGTGTTAAATAAATGTTTTCTGTAACCGATTTAGAGTGCATTTCTTCTAATTAGAAAATATTCTACAACGTTATAATTGACAATTTTCTTCCATTTCGCTATGTTGCCGAGTTCGTGTTCTTTTACTCTCAGCTAAGGGAGCTTCAATCACTTTTCAATCACTTTCGATCGGACATGATCACTTTACTATAGAAAGACCTAACGTGTACACACGGGAATTGTTCATTTCGAAGTTATTGAGGTAGGAGGATATTTTCCCTCCAGACGCTTGTGTTTATTTTCCCCGTATTAACCGATGGAAAATAGTCCCTAATCTCTAGTTCTTTTAGTTTTCAGAAATTTTTCTTACTGTTTTCCACTGAGTATAGATGCTGAAAATGGGAAAGTTTGTTTGTTTTTTAATTGATTACAAGTATTTCTAATATTTTTGTAAAATGAAAGCAATACTTTTCGATAAATATAAGAAAATACTTCCATTTTACCGATTTTTAAAAACTCTTGTTTAACTTTTCTCTTGTTTAGCATTTATGCTTGGTAATAAAACAAAAAGAAAAAATCCTAAGAAAATTAACGAGGACTACTTTCCCCAGGCTAACATGGGAAGAATGAAACATTTGGCTGTAGGAAAAATACCCGGATTTAAACATTCTAGTGTAAGCTAGTACTACGCAAATTTAATTCAACAAAGATATAACAAATTCCAATAAAAAAAAACTGATGCATTTTTTAATTCCCTTCTAAAAATCTTATTGATTTGGTTGTGTTCTTAAATGGATTTTAATTATAAAATTTATTTGGCATATATCAGTTCTTTAATGTCTTTAATTTGTTAATTATGCTATAAATATTTCTTCAATATTTCTGGATTTTAAAAATATAATTTGCGTGTTAATACTGCAAGTTTTGGAAAAAAGAAAGAAAAAAGGCAAGTCCTCGTGGAATTATAGAAAAGAGGTACAAAACATTCCCCAAATAAAAAGTTTGGAAACTGTTTTATTGGCTATTGATGCAAAATAAGTTGCTTTCTTCCTTTCTGAAACTTGAAATTTTTGCTCTGAAAAATTTATTTTTTAAATTTATTTTTGTAATGTTGTATTAAAATTGGACATTTCTGGTGTAAAGCTTGAGCTTAGACTTAACAAATTAATAAAGGGAGGTCAAGTTTGTTGACAATAATTTAATAATTTATTCTTTAACTATTGTAAATATATTAATTTGTTTAATGGTGTTCGAACTCCATTGTGAAAAATATGCGTTTTATATGTGTTTTTTTTTACAATAAGTACAAAAAATTGTTTTTCCCATTTCAGCTCCTGAATGTCCTGTGGGCATGGAATGGCAAGATTGTGGACCAGGTTGCGAGTTGACGTGCGATAATTACCATCAGAGAGACGAAATTTGTACTGCTGCGTGCGTTCCTGGATGCTATTGCCCACCAGGAGTGATCAGGCATCACAATAGATGCGTAAAACCAAAGATGTGCCAAGATTGTAAGTTGAAAATCAATAAAATAAAATGAATCTGATAAAGAATTGGCAAAAGTAAATTGCTGTCAAAATTAAATGAATCTAATATATGAAATACAAAATTCGTATGATTGGAAATTCTAAGCAACTTCCAGAAGAGCTTGAATGCTGAAAAGTGCTACACATATAGCTCAGATACTGAAACTACAGAAGAAATCGAAGAACCACAGACGTCACACTAAAAATAGTATTTTCTTGTTCTAGTGGTCCCGAAGCGTGTAGATCTGCCGAAAACTCGAGTTGCGATTTTTGACATAATTCAAATACTTTCTCTATACAGTACCATGTATTGCAGGGAAAGTAAAAAATTGGATTTTTTCTCAAAACTTCTTAATACAACTACGGAGTACGTAAAGTGTACCATTGGAAAAATTAAATTGCTGCTAAGAAGTATCTATTTTGAAGGAAATGGGGTGCAAGTAGTAGTACAGTTATTAGTTTCCATAAAATATAGAATCCCGAGTACTTTATGTATATAAGCACAAATAACACAATCATGCAGTCCAAAAGATGAATTGGCATGAATAGAACGGATTTGTCGTTCAGGAAAGAACATCAGGCGCAAAGTGCCTTTAATCTCCAATTTCAACATCTGGTACTTATCTTCATACTGTGACATTATTTCATTGACCCATGATATGGAATCTCTGTTTGTTTTTTTGTTGTTTACTAAATTTAATTTTTTGACTTGACTCCTAATGTGGCAGTTTGTTGCACATTTCGGTTTAGTCAATTTGGAGGGTTGGTACAGATCTGGAATTTGCTTAGCGTTTTTGGCAATTTAGGGATGGTTTAGAGTATTTTGAGCTTAAATTATCCTGGCTCGCGTGTTTTATCTAGTTTCCGTTGTTTGAGAAAAAGGGTATACCTAAAATTCGGTTACTCTGGATTTAATAATGCACGGGGTCTCTTACGAGATTTGGCCTTACGATGTTCATAGTTATGTAAGGTGAATAATAAATAGTTCCTTCGGAACGGATGGCAAAATGTTGTAAAATTTTAGCGCTAGCTTTTTGATTTGAGATCTCACGATTTTGATTTTGAAGTCCTTTCTAATCACCGAGTTTCTCAAATATCTAGGGACTTTTCTAATACACCATAGAATTTTGTTTTGTCTTTTTTCTAGGAAGTCAATGATAGATTTACAGGCATATTCCTATACGGGTGCTGCGTGCAGTGTTCCGGGGCGGATAACCGATTTATATATTAAAACATTGTTTTGATAACTGAGGTTTCCATTTACTATCATTGGCTATAAGGCTGCGGTGGCCATATAAGCTTTTTTGATTATGTTCGCTACGTGCAATTTCCCGATCAGATGGAAGTCTAGCGTTGCGCCTAGGTATTTGGTCGATTTTTCCACGTGGAGTGCTTGATTGTTTTATACACAGGCGGCGGAGGTTTAATTTTCCTAGAGAAGTAAATCCAATTACATTTTTGGGGGTTGAATTTTATTCGTCATTTTTCCAGCCATGTTTGGAGAATGTCTAAGTGTTGTAGCTGTCTGTGCATTACTGAGAAATAAGTGTTTTTTGCAAGTATCGCACTGTCGTCTGCATAGAGTGCCAGCTCAGTGTATTCAGACCTGGAGATTCCATTCAAGTATATATTAAAGTCTCAGGCCAAGGATGGATCCTTGTGGTACACTGCTTTTTGTGAGCTTGGGTGTATATAAATTGTCTTTTACTCTGACTTAAAAGTGTCTGTTATTTAAGTATGAGATTAAAAGTTTGACTAGTGCTTCGAAACGGATGGGAGTTCAAGACCTGGATTAAAAGCTGAAGTTATTCAAGAACTCAAAGCTCAAGTTACTCAAGTCCTGGATTAAAAGCTCACTTGAGAGAGCCAATCAGAGAGTAGAATGAAGAACAGTCCAGCTATTCCGAAACGAGAAATAACACACAAAACTTGCGTGCGCCAAAACACAACAGGCTATCCTGATAAGGCCACTTCAAGTCCGAACACAAAAATGGAAAAGAACAATAGTCTCGCGTTTTTGGATGCCTTGGTCATCCACGACGATGACGAATTTCTCACTACGGCCTTCTGTAAACATTCGGTTTCTCTACCTCCACATAAAAATCCCTGCCATCCGCCTAATCAGAAAATTGCTGCTTTCAATACGTTTGCATATATTATTTTAAACGTTTGTTTACTATGGAAATGCTGAATTTTTAGATGAATTATTTAAAAGCTATTACTGTCGATTGTGGTTTCTCTTCCAGCTGTATTGATCGTACAATTCAAATATTTTCTAAACCTTCCTCCAAACTTACTTCTGAAACAGATTTCAATATCACTAACATTTCAGCATTTCTTTCCAAAAATCATTCAGCAGATTGCTAAAATCTTTAAAAAATTCGATATTTCGTTTAAATCATCTAATAAACTCAGATTTTCTAATCTTAAAGATCCTTTAGAAATTTCTAATAGGTGGATCATGTCTTCCTTATATTTGCCAAACTAAACGTGCTTTAAAATTTCGTATTAAGGAACATGAAAACTATGAAAAAAAAAATAGAAATTTAATAAATTCTCAATTGCTCATCAACATTGGTATCATTTTGAAGACCATTTTGAGTTTTCTTCAGTAAGGATCATACACAAATGTAATCTATGATCTTGGCTTCTTCGAAGCCTTCCATATCCAGAAAAATTTTCGTAGTTTAGTTAGTGGCTTGTCCAGTACTCCATTTTCGCCAGCGGTCTGGGGGAGTACCTTGTAAATCTTTCCTTTTAGTTAATGGCTTGTCCAGTACCCCATTTTTGCCAGCGGTCTGGAGGAGTACCCTGTAAATCTTTCCATTTTCTTCGTTTCATTTCTTAACCTTTGGGAGCGTGTCATTTTAACCTATGTTTCGTTTTGGTGGGTCTCATTTATTTTTGTTCAAACTTAACTCGCTTTATCGAGGTTAGATGTGTTTTGGCGTACGCCGATCTTGTGTGTCGCTTCTTGTTTCGAATTGGCTGAACTGTTCTTCATTCCGCTTTCTGATTGGCTCTCTCAAGTAAGCTTTTAATCCAGATCTTGGGCATATAACCCCCCCCCCCCTATTTCTACTATTTATACCCATTCCTCTTTTGGACTTCGGGTTTGTTGATTCTTTTGCACTGACGAAGGGGATCCAGGGGATCTTCGAAACAACTGTATGCTGCAGTACTGCGTTATTTGTGCTTATATACGTTGCTTAAGTTTACCTTACAAAGAAAAGTCTTTCTTTTTCAATATCATAGTAGGAAAGAACTGTAAAGGTTGTAAAGATTAAAAATTTCTGTTATCCATTACATTATTTTTCAAAGCGGTGTCCTTTGCTTGGGAAAAGGTGGAAATCAAAATGTACATCTAGCAGATTTGCTGGCTGTGCTAATATTTAATGCAGTTGACAACAGACACTGGAAATTCTTTGCGGATCTTTGCAAGAAATATGCTCGTACGGCGAGTATAAGTTTATTATTAGAGTGTGATATTAGATGTGAGTATTATTAGATGTAAGTTGGTAAAAACTGCTGAGTAAAACTGGTTCTAATCAACAAGGGTATATACTTGTAATCTATCTGTTTTAATTGACACTAGAGTGGGACCCATCTTTCTTCAGCTGCTCTACAGATTTTATAAGATGTGGTAGAATACTATTTGCATTCCAGGATTGAAAAGAACAAATTTTACATATGTATGAAAATGTAATGGCATCTATTCAAAATTCAAGAATGATATTCAACAAAGATCATTTTCAGTTAACGAAAACTTGAGAAAAATAAAATAAAATTTACGACCTTTCCTCATCCTCTGCACAAAATGTATTTTATTTATGGATTCATTTTCAGTTATCTAAATTTATCTTCCAGGTGTGTGCCGGGGTCATGGAGATCCAAATTATATTACGTTCGACGGACGGTACTATGCCTTCCAAGGAAATTGTACTTATATCCTAGCTCAGCATCAGCACTCAGATGACCCGTTAATGAACTTCAGAATCTTGGCTAACAACGTAGAATGCCCAGAGGAACCTCATACGTCTTGCACACAAGGTCTTACCATCTTCTGGAATGGGCACATCATTGAAAAATTTCAAAATAAACCAGTATGTAAAGTACTAAACTCTTAGCCTGCAATTTTTTACAAAATTCTATTTAAAAATGTCTTAACTATCTTACTCAATATTAAAACATGTACTCTATTGAAAGCAATGTAGGGTGATTGATCTCTTTTGGTGTAACGGACCAACGCGTGTTACGGGAAAATGGGTCGCATGTTTTGGTCACACTGTGAGCATATATATATATATATATATATATGTGTGTGTGTGTGTGTGCGCATATGTATGTATGTGTGTATACATGTGTGTGTGTGTGTGTGCATATGTATGTATATATATGTGTGTGTGTGCGCGCATATGTATATATGTATGCGTGTGTGCATATGTATGTATATATGTGTGTGTGCATATGTATGTATATATATATGTGTGTGTGTGTGTGCATATGTATGTATATATATATGTGTGTGTGCATATGTATGTATATATATATGTGTGTGTGCATATGTATGTATATATATATGTGTGTGTGCATATGTATGTATATATATATATGTGTGTGTGTGCATATGTATGTATATATGTGTGTGTGTGCATATGTATGTATATGTGTGTGTGCATATGTATGTATATGTGTGTGTGTGTGTGCATATGTATGTATATATGTGTGTGTGTGTGCATATGTATGTATATATGTGTGCGTGTGCATATGTATGTATATATATATATATGTGTGTGTGTATATGTATGTATATATATATATATATATATATGTGTGTGTGTAAATATCAGTGACATGACGTCCATAGAGGCTAAAAAGCTCAACCTCCCCAGTTTAAAATCTAGTTTAAGAAATTATTTAAACATTTTTATTTTTTAAATAACTTTACGAATGTATATTTTAGAAATGGTTCCACTTTATTTGCTTAAAGTAACACATTTCAAAGTATTTTTTCCCATTAAAACGCACCTTTTGAAGTATCGAAGGCTCAAATACTCAAGCCCACGAAGAGAATAACGATTAGTATGATAATGAAACATTCGGTCTCTTCCATGGCTGATCATCGCGCGTAACGGGTTCGTAACAGCTGGCTTTCAAGAAGGCGAGACTATTGCTTTTTCCTTTGCAAACGACAATGATTGGATGTGAGACGCGACATTTCTCAATGACATCACGTGAACAGCGATGGGAGTGAATGGGTCCGTCATTTTGAGTCAAGCGAAGTGCTATTTTTGCAGAAAATATTAACTTTTTGTAATGCTAAATAATTTGAGTCATTTTTCACGAATAACTTAACATTCACCTAACTTTAAACAAGATCAGGATGAAGAAATACACTAATAATGACTACTATTTAAACTTATTAGTTAGTAAGTGAAGTAGTCTTCGGCATCAATAATAGCTAGTAAGTGAAGTAGATCTCTGCATCAATATGACGAAGTATTCGCTTGCGTATTTGGGAGTTTTAGGAGGAATAAATCGGATTCCGCTTTGGTACTCACCTGTTGCATGAAAATATTTTTTACAAAACCGGTTGATAATATTTCTAGTAGATTTTTAGCATATTGAAACTATAAGATATTAAGTTTTCATAGTACAGTATTTGTCAATAATTAACATGCAAAATTGTTTAAGGACATTGTTGCTTGCAGAGATTTTCAACTAAGCTTGTTACGTTCCAAATTTATTTTTCACCCATTTCCAGTGCACTCTTGAATTGCTCAATTTTGCTAGTTCTAGCTGTTTATATTTGCAAAACTGATATATCATTTCTGTCACATGCTTATAATATTCTAATTTATATCTACATATTTAATATGATGGTTGCAAAGGTTGATCTAATTTAGAAATATGAGAACATTTAAAATGTATATCTTGTATGTATTCATCTTGCATCGGTAACATTTTAAAATTTCATGCACTTTTTGCATTTTTATGCTACATTATACTATTTTACTCATCAAAAGAATAAAAGTGAATTCACATATAAATCAAACTTTTCATATTTAAAACGCCAAGCACTCAGCCTCCAGTTTCACCAGTCAAAAATCTTAAGCTACGCTACTGATAAATATATATTAAAGTATGTAGAATTGATTACTTTCCTTATATACATAATGTATTCATCTTGCATCGGTAACATTTTAAAATTTCATGCACTTTTTGCATTTTTATGCTACATTATACTATTTTACTCATCAAAAGAATTAAAGTGAATTCACATATAAATCAAACTTTTCATATTTAAAACGCAAAGCGCTCAGCCTCCAGTTTCCCCAGTCAAAAATCTTAAGCTACGCTACTGATAAATATATATTAAAGTATGTAGCAGTTATTACTTTCCTTAAAAAAATAATGTACTCATCTTGCATCGGTAACATTTTAAAATTTCATGCACTTTTTGCATTTTTATGCTACATTATACTATTTTACTCATCAAAAGAATAAAAGTGAATTCACATATAAATCAAACTTTTCATATTTAAAACGCCAAGCGCTCAGCCTCCAGTTTCCCCAGTCAAAAATCTTAAGCTACGCCACTGATAAATATATATTAAAGTATGTAGCATTTATTACTTTCCTTATATACATAATGTATAAGGAAAGTATTGTGACGGGGTCAAAAATTCGAATTCGACTTTTCGACGGGAGAGCACGTTTCAAGCATACCTGATCACGAATCCAACATTTTTGAAGTGTGTGTGTGTGTGTGTGTGTGTGTGTGTGTGTGTCTGTCTGTCTGTCTGTCTGTCTGTCTGTCTGTCTGTCTGTCTGTGGGTGGAGACGATAACTGACGAACGAATGGACCGATTCGAACCAAATTCGGTACAAAAATCACAATCCGTAAACACTGGAAGCCTATTGTTTTTAAATGCAATCGCATGTTCAGAACCCCCCTAAATTTTCGAATAAAATTTTGAAAAAATCGTTAAAAAATCAAAACCACTAGTAAAGTTACGCAAATAGACATTTCTTATGTAATTTTTCATTAGAAAACGATTGACATAAATTTTAAAACGCTAACATGAACCGTTCTCGAGATATTGCACATTTTTCAAAAAAATTATTAAAAAGTCATATAAAATGAAAAAAAATATTTCCTATTGAGAAACATGTTCACTTTCATATGTAATACCATGCGATAAATTGGGTGACATCATTCTCGTGGATCTAGCTCGCTCCATTCATGAAAAAAGATACTTTGAGTAATACTTTTGTATTTGAACGCCAATAGTCATTTTTCTGTTGTAAGAACAACTTATTTCTTCGTCCATAACGCTTGGCGATATTTTGGCGACGAATTTGGCGGAATGTCGCCAACTTGGCGACCTTTTTAAATGTTGCCAAATTAACGAAAATCTCGCCAAGTGGATAAAAATGACGCTAAATCAATGAAAATGACGACTATTTGTCGAAAATTCAATATCTTAGAAAGAATATTAGTATCTACTATAAGAAAAACCTATTTTTTTACTGTAAAAGTAGTAAATTCATTACATTATATAAGGAAAGTCGTGTGTTGCCCACATCAGATTTTTTTGTAAATGTTTGCTTTTATTTTAAATGTCTCGTAATTTTCGGTACAAAAGCTAAGACTTTGCAGTTGTCTGCTGGTTTTAACATTTGATTCTAAGAACCTACTCTGTTTAATAGATCCTTCTACCTACTATTTTCACAAATATTTATCATTTGCTCTTTGCAAATGAAAATCATGTAAAACTCTTCCCTTTACTGATCCAAATCAAATTTTTTATACAAAAAGACTAAATTTTTGCAAAGTGTATAACTGTATATACAAAATTACTTATAAATCTGCAACATGGCATAATAATTTGACGAATGTGTTACCAATTTGACGACCTTATCGTCATACTTCTATTTGGCGAAATATCACTAATTTGGCGCATTTTTTATGGTTTGGGGACAAAGTCGGATAGTTTAGTGACAAAGTGCGCAGATAAAGAAACAGATGTTCTAAAGTATACACATATTTATGGCTAGAGTATTGAACTTATAACTATATTCTTAGGTGTACTTGGATCACATGTCTTTGAACCCTGAAGATTCGCCTCTAAACCACGACGGCATCATGATCACTTTCATCCCAAATAAGAGTACCCTGATACACATCAAGGAGATTAACTTGGCCGTTCGCTATTTTGATCAAATGTACGGTTTCAACATTGAATTGCCAGCTTTCTTTTATTTCAACAAGACAGAAGGATTGTGTGGTAAGAACGTTAATCATTTAGATCTTTTGTGAAAATATGTTCAATGCAGTAATTTTTTTTTTTCTGACCCTATTGGTTATATTATACGGTTATCTATGATCTCGTTGATATATTTCGCTTAAACTATGCATCTGCAGATTGATTTTAATTTTTTCAAATGGACTTTTGCATAAAATTGTATAGCTGAAATTTTTTGTTCAGTATTGAATGATCAAAACTTTTCTATTTAAAAAAAGTTTAAATTTCAGATATTAGTTTTGCAAAATTATAAGTTTGTATATTTGTATTGATATACAAACGTATTCAATACACTACATAAGGAATTGAAATTGTATCTTCAATCGTTTATTTTGTCCAAGGTCTATTTGAAATTGGTACATTGTTGATCTGTGCAAAACATTCAATTAACTATTATGATGATGTGGTTTTAAATATGTATATTAAACTTCCAATTTAAGCTTTATTTGAAGAATAAAAGGTTCAAATATTTCAAATTTATATAATCCTGAAACTTACGTAGATGTTTCCAAAAACATGAAATCATACTTCCACTGCAGCAATCAATCGATGTACATGTTTTACATTTTTTAACACTCATCAGTTTCTAATTTGCTGCAGTGGCGGCGAGAAAATTTTTTATAAGCCGTAACTTTTATAACCTCGGTGATAGAGTGGAACTTATCCATCGATTCTAGTTGCAGCAGTGTCAGTATGAATTTAAGTTATTGAAAACATTTACGAATAGCCTGATTACCCAAAAGGCACAAGAAGCAGGCGCTTAATCTCAAAAGTTTCATCACTAAATAGCCGTTGCTATAATCACAGTAAGAGAATTTAAAGTTATTATAATTTTGCTCAACTTAGTGGTAGATAAAAACCAGGTTTTACCATGCAGATCTGATCGATTTACAAAACATTGAACTGTAACTACAACGGGGCCGTAGGGGTTAGGTTTAGCCATAAAATCCACCGTAAATGCAGGACCCGATTAACAAAGTTAAAAGAAGCACAATTTTATTTGGAGTTCCCACTGTGATCTTATGAACACAGTCATAGAAAAGTTTTCAGACATTTTTTCACACACATTCACCAGTGCTTAAAATATCCTATTACCCGAGTTGCTCTGGTCAACAAAAAGTTCTCATCCAGCAACTGTTTTTTTAAATTGGTTGCCTGAACTAAAATTATAGCATTTTTTCCTAAATCATAGTCTATATTATGATTTTATAATCAATGTTAAAGTTTAAGTTTGTAATTGAATCAAACTTAAACATTCACACATTTTTGACATGATAGTTAATCTATATTTTCAATTTTGGGGGCCCCTTTAACCCTATCTTTGTTATTATATTTTTCAACCGCTACTGCTACTGTTTGAACATTCATTCACATTTTTAATAGTTCTAATTAATGTTAATAGTGTCTTTAATGACTGCTGTCTTTCATATAAATAAGAAGAAAGTTTTTTATTTCATTTTGCCCTTATTTTAACAAAATATTCAACAATTTGTTCCAATTGAAAACATCTACAAGATAAGCATTAAGATATTTTAGCAATTTACATCATGAGTGAATTTTCACCCACAGTAATATCCATACATTTAGAGTACATCATGTCTGTTGCTGCTCCAGATCTCATTCAGCAAAATATTGGCTGACAATTATATTTAAAAGCATTCTGGCGATATGTTTTAAAATGTAACTTCTTAAAACTGTAATGAGCAGGATTTATGCTTGAAATAAATTTGGATAAAATTGTTTTCGATTCAATATAAACTAAACTACCAGAAAATATACGTATTTCCGAAAAGTACAGTTCTGTATATTTCTCACAATATTTCCGCTTACAATGCATTTCACGAAGCAATATACTGAAGTAAATTTTCATTCACTATGCATTTCATAGATTTATAAAATTATTAAACTGCAAAATTGTACAATCTCACATTTCAGGCGTATGCAACTTCATACAGTCAGATGATCTGTACCATCGTGAAGGCTACATCACGGACGACATCGAGGACTTTGCTTACAGCTGGTTGGAAGAGAGTGAAACTAGAAATAACTGTGAATTACCTCGGGAAGAAGTTCCTGTACTGAAACCAGGCCTCTGTAACTTCACGATCAGTCCCTGTGAAATCTTCCTTGATCCTACTCTGTACTCACAGTCCTGCCAGAATGATGTTAGCTACAGTAGTAGACCCGAAGTGTCCGTTTGCAGGTCCAAGTTCCAATACGCCCAACAGTGCTGTGAAAGAGGGGTGACATTGGTGGAATGGTTGAAGCTCAGTGGTTGTGGTTAGTGAATTTTAATCTGGATTTGTATTTCGAATAGTTGTAATTGAATAATATATATATATATATATATATATATATTTATACTTGCTTTTTAGTGGAACCTATTTATATGGCGAGTAGTTGCCAAAATTTTAATCCGAATTTGTATAATTTAAATTTCACTGTTTAATTCTTAATCTATTATTAATTTCGCAATATGATTTTTGGCAATGTTTAAATCTTCAAAATATTAACAAATATAGTTTAACAGTTCCTTAAAATTCTTACTAATCATACTTCCTGATCAAAACAGTCATTATAAGATTTTGTTTTTCTTTTTCAACGAAGTTTTATCTAAAGTATAGCTAATACAGTACACAGAAGAATATCTTTGAATACATTTTTATCGAATTTGCTGACTCAATGCCCTGACTCGGAATTGCTAAATTAATACATTATCATTTTACGCCGTTACTTGCAAAGAAGTTGACTTCTGAAGCAATCTTTGAAATAATTTCAAGCCCAGAGATAGGCATTTTTTATTCAATAATTGTGCAATGCAATTTAACATTACTTTTTCTTTAATATATTCCTAGTGTATATATATTCACTCTCGCTCTATATTTTACTAGAAAACTCATGTCCTGGGGGTATGTTGTACGACTGCACGTCAGCCTGTCCGAGAACTTGCGACAACTACAAGACTTACCAAGAGGACGACTGCGATCTTATGCCTTTGTATACATGTGTGTGTCCAGAAGGCGAAGTTCTGAAACTCGGAAAGTGCGTGAAGACCGTACAGTGCGAAGTTTGCGACCTGGAAGGTCACATAGCTGGTGACGTATGGCAGTTGGGACCATGTGAGACATGTGAGTGCCTGTCGGATCTGTCTACAAAGTGCACAGTCACCGAATGCCCAGAACCTCCACTCTGTGATGCCAAAGAGACTCTACAGAAGATGAATCGACCAGCAAATGCATGTTGCGACGCATATCACTGCAGTGAGTACAATAACTATTATTCAAAATAATAAAGTAGTAAACTTATTATTTTACTCTCAGATTGCTGAAATCGAAAAATTTGCAAATTACCCTGCATTTGTTTAATAAAAGCATGTAACGAATTGTTATAAAGTATGCGCCTGATAAAAAAGAAAATAAAGGATCGGGGCGATCCATAAGTGGGCATTTGACCTCTAAACCACATAGACAACATCTATGCAAGATAAGGAGTGAACAAAGGTATAAATATATAAACGTCAATCTTCGCTCAAAATGTGTCTGCGAATAATTTGTCTAATGGTTTTAGCATGATATATTGTGAACAATTTGTCGCACTGCAATAAAATTTGTATCGTCAGATTCAGAAAAGAGAACTCCAAGAAAAATACTAAACGGTGACAAATTAGCAGAGTATAACCTATGTTTTTGATATTTATGAAAATACTAAAATCTTTTTTTATAGTCAAACTATATACATTTTTAAAAATTTAATTTATGCATTCACAGCTACATAGTATGTGTCGTAGCGTATACGCAGTATGTTTTTTGGCTTTCACATCTTCATAATATATACGCAGTGCCTATACGCATCCAATTTTGGTCCACATCGCTTCGGCTGTCTTCACGATTTTGACAAAATTCCATATTATAGCAAAACTATATACACCTTTCAGAATTATTTTTCTGCGTTCACATCTACATAATACATGAAACTTGCTATCCAAATTTAGCTGATATCGCTTCAGTGCTTTTTAAGATTACGAAGAACCAGCGATTTGACCCTCATCCATCAAATCGGCAAAAGTCCTTACTGGTATCTAGAGACTCCCCACCGAAATGTTCACTGTGAAAACTCGACTGTAGATTAAATCACGATCACCTTTTCGTGGCTACATTGACTAGAGTAAAATGGTTACTTAATTCATTGCCAAAACAATATCTATCTAAAAAAGTTACAATCACTATTACCATATCAGTTACAATCACTATTAAAAAACTATTCTATTACAACTGCAATAAATTCAATAATTAATTCATCGTTTAAACTTGCCGATTTTTACTTTCCTTATATACATATAATGCATAAGGAAAGTATTGTGACGGGGTCGAAAATTCGAATTCGAGTTTTCGACGGGAGAACACGTTTCAAGCATCCCTGAAAACGAATAAAACGTTTTTGAGATAATGTATCTGTGTGTGTGTGTGGAGACGATAACTAACGAACGAATGGTCCGATTTGAACGAAATTTGGTACAAAAATTACAATCCATGAATACTGGAAGCCTAAATTTTCGAGTGAAATTTTGAAAAAATCATCAACAAATTAAAACCTTTAATAAAGTTACGCAAATATTCATTTCTTATGTAATGTAATTTTTCATTAGAAAACGATTGACATAAATTTTAGAACGCTAGCCTGAACTATTCTCGAGATATTGCACATTTTTCAAACAAATTATCAAAAACTCGTATAAAATAAAAATATTACCTATTATGAAATATGTTCACTTTTCATAAGTAATATCATGCGATAAATTTGGTGACATCGTTCTCGTAGATCTAGCTAGTTCCATTCATGAGAAAAGATACTTCAGGTAATACTTTTGTAGTTGGACGCCAATAGTCATTTATCTGCTACAATAATAACTCATTTCTCCGTCCATAACGCTTAGCGAGATTTTGGTGGAATTTCGCCAACTTGGCGACTTTTTTAAAGGTTGCCGAATTAACGAAAATTTCGTCAACTTATAAAAATGACGCTAAATCAATGAAAATGACTACTAGATGATGAAAGTTCAATATCTTGAAAAGAACATAAGAGTAGACTATAAGAATAACGCATTTTTCCGTTCGTCCGGCCGTAACGTTTGACGAGAGCTTTAGCGGGACGTCGGCAACATGGCGACTATTTTAAATATTGCTAAAATGATAAAAGTGTCGCCAAATTCATAAAAATGACGCCAAATGGGGGGTAATATGTAAATTGGAGTAATGCCTCGCAAATTCTGATTTCCATCATATAACGGGCATACCTTCTAGTATATAAGAAATACTCTTATCTCCGTTTGTCTGTAACACCTGGTGATGCATTTGGCAAACTTAGCTAATAATTTAGGAAACTATTGCCAACTTGGCAATATTTCGTCCCAGATTGACAAAAATATCGTCAAAATTGCAAAAATGACGTTAAATCCATGAAAATTACGCTTAGTTGATGAAGTAATTATTAAAGTATTTTAATATATGGACTCTATCCCTTATTGGGGATGCTATCAATATTGATGATTGTTTATTTAGAGTTGCGCGAAGTATAAGTTAATTGAGTATTTTGAAATTGTTTTACATGTTGTCATCCGGGAAATCGCCAAATGTACAATTCAACGATAAAAACACAGCTGTGGATCTTAAACATTATTACTTTCCTTATATACATAACGTATAAGGAAAGTATTGTGACGGGGTCGAAAATTCGAATTAGAGTTTTCGACGGGAGAGCACGTTTCAAGCATCCCTGATCACGAATCGAACATTTTTGAGGTGATGTGTGTGTGTCCGTGAGTCTGTGTGTGTGTGAGACGATAACTGGCGAAGGAATGGACCGATTCGAACTAAATTTGATACAAAAATCCCAATACTGGAAGCCTATTGTTTTTAAACGTTATCGAATGTTCAGAACCCCCCCCAAATTTTCGAGTGAAATTTTGAAAAAATTATCAAAAAATCAAAAGCTTTAATAAAGTTGCGCAAATAGACATTTCTTATGTAATTTTTCCTTAGAAAACGATTGACATAAACTTTAGAACGCTAGCATGAACCGTTCTCGAGACATTGCACTTTTTTAAATAAATTTATCAAAAAATCCCATAAATTAAAAAAAATATATTAACGGTTGAGAAACCTTTTCACTTTTCATATGTAATATCATGCGATAAATTGAGCGATATCATTCTCGTGGATCTAGCTCGTTCCATTCATGAGAAAAGATACTTTGAGTAATACTTTTGTATTTGAACACCAATAATCATTTATCTGCTATAAGAATAACTTATTTCTCCATTTATAACACTTGACGAGATTTTGGCGACGAATTTGGCGGAATGTCGCCAACTTGGCGACTTTTTAAATGCTGCCAAATTAACAAAAATCTTGCCAATTGGATAAAAATGACGCTAAATCAATGAAAATGAGGACCAATGGACGAACATTCATAATCTTGGAAAGAATATAAGTATCTACTATAAGGAAAACCTATTTTTTTTACTGTAAAAGTAGTAAATTCATTGCATTATATAAGGAAAGTCATGTGTTGCCCATATCAGATTTTTTTTTACTGTAAAACTAGTAAATCCATTGCATTATATAAGGAAAGTCATGTGCTGTCCACATCAGATTTTTTATTCTATTATTAATACAGCATTCATTGGTGAAACTTGGCATTGAAATTAGAATTCCGGTGAATTCATATGTCAAATACTGATTATTTTGAAATTGAAACTTGGCATTCTATTAAAAATATTATGATTATTAATTATTTTCAGTTTCAAGAGGATTTAGTGATAACTGGAATGCTCTTCCAGATCAGTAAGACTTTTCAAATAGTCTATTGAATACCTTCCCCAATAGTGGGAGGTATGCTTAAGCGGTAAAAGCGAGTGGTGTAAAAACGTACTTTATTGAAAAAGAAAAGTAAATCTTATATGATGAGTTTTTGTATTCGTGCTTTATATATGACATTATATCGACTTTTTACAATATATATACAAAATACTAGAAAATGTACCCAGCATTGCCCGAGGTTTAAAATGAGCGGCACACCCGCGTCTGCTCCTCGTTCACCAGTGAAACAGATTTTTTTCATTTTTGTTATAAGCGAGCGTATTGTTAAAACGTGATTCGGTTTTCAGGAATTCTCAGAGTTCCAGTGTAGTATTTATCAGAAGTTTGCACCTAAATCCAGCGCAAAACCGATTCCATTTTCTAGTAAAAAAAAAATTTAAAAGTTATTCAAATCCAGACAATTTTCTTAAAATTATTAAAATGCGATTAAATGTATATTTTAATGCTTCATACATTCCTATCTATAAGATTTTAAGTGTTGGATGTGTAGTGATGGCTAACTTTTTACTATGTAACGTGTTGCACTATGTCTATCAGAGTGTTTGATAGCTCTATATACTATTACTGAAATCTCAAGAACTTAAGTCAGAAGGTGTTAAGGAAAGCTTTAAAAGTTAAATAAAGGGCTTATGCGTTGATTTCACCAACTCAAATCAGTTATTAAGAAATTAACTTGCCCCTCAAACAATTTAATTTGAGGAAATTAATTCTCTCCTGAAACAACACCCCTTTTAAATTAAAAGTATATATGATAAAATTCTAGAATTTTTTTCAATTCATTTTAAACTTTTCCAGTGCCATTTGAAGAGACAGTTTGTCCAGAAACACCCTTAGAAGATTGCCCTCCTGGTCAAGCTTATGTGAAAGATTACGTAGACGGATGCCCTGTGTACCGATGTGGTAAGCAGTATATTCAGAATTACTTGTACTTTTGTAAACATAAGTTTTTAGAAAATCCATTCAATTGGATAATATTTTAAAAGGCGATAGGAAAAAATATATTCCAATGCAATCGTGAAAGGCAACAGACAAAACATTTTCATCATTAAATGGAAAACTAACAGTACGTCTTTAGGCAGTTAAGCGAACAGGGAAAAGTCCGGACAGGAACTTTGAGAGTATTTTATGGTTGAGGCAAAACATTTGGTAACTGAGATATCATTTGGCAATCATAAATGTAGACAGTTCTTCAAAAGGAATTGTTTAGTTAAAATTGTAATACGCATTTGGAAATGATATTTATTACATCATTTCTCAAAATATGTTTTCTTTCCTGTTTGACTTAAGATCTATGAAGGTTCCCTTCACGCACGGAGGTTCAACACAAATTATCTTACTTGATTCATTCCATTAAAGAATTGCTGTAATAGAATCGCATTTTCTCGACAAAATAAAATTCTTGAGTGTAATCAACATCGATTTTCTGACTGTTTCTTGCTTAGTGCTTCATTGACAAAAGCTCTTTCAGCAATTATCGATTAAGTTATGACGCGTCTATTTCCAATGAGACAGGCTTGTATATCAAAAGGGTTATTTTGCAATCCAAATTAAACAATGTTACTTGTTTTCTAGCTAAACCGCTTAAATAGTACCACATTCATTCCCAACTTAATGTCTGCATCAACATACAAGTTAAAGTAATTTTAAAATAGCATTAAATATAGAAGCAGCTGTTATATACGCAAATGTATCACGTAGCAGCGTATTAACTTGCTGCATCATGTTATAAATTGAAAAATATTGCAATGCACTTGTATTTTTTAGAATGCATTCCTGACATGTGCCCTCCTCCGGTCATGCCATTGTTGGACGATGGTGAAAACTTCACTCTGGCAGCAATGGGCTGCTGCACAGAGTTCCAAGTCTTTTGCATTCCAGAGTCTTGCGCCCTGCCCCCCAATTGCAATCCCGGCTTCAAGCTGTCCACCTACCAAGCAAAGTGCTGCGAAAAGTACACGTGCATTCCCAAGAAAAATATATGCCTCTACCAACACAAATACGACGTTATCGATGGCACCCAAGTGGAATTGCCTCTTGAGAATTACTATGAAATGGAGTATGAGGTAAGATGGAAGTTATCGTCGTTTTTAAAATTTAGTTTATGGAGTACAACACTTAGATCGCATTCGAATTCGCTGAAAATTTTTATCGAATATAAATTATGTTTAACAATAAGTCTAATAATATCTGATCTGGGAAACTAACTAGTCTGCAAAATTATTAAATATCAAGTAATATAAAAGTAAATACTGAATAAATTAATTAAATAACGAAAACAATTTAGTAAATATTTAATACTTTTTGGACATTATTGAACACATTTAGTACATAATCGAATTCTTTAGTAAATATAGAATACTTTTAGTATGCATCTTAAATTTTATTCCTGTCTGCTTACATTGGTTTTGAATAATGATTGATTTAACATTTGCTAAATTTTTGAAGGGTGCGATTGATTTTAAATTGAGAATGGAATTCACCAGACTTTTAGATGTTTATTAAAACTCAGGTATAAATATATTAACAGAAACTATCTCGTTTTCTGATTGTAGTTTTTACTATGTTCTGGTTGGCCATAGGATTATATTAAACGGAATCATCTCAAAATGTCTATAATATGTTTTTAAATTAAACTCAATTAAATATCTGCATTGAAGATTTGCGATTGATTGCAATACTTAGGAGTGATATATTAATGAACAAAAAATTACTAGAAAATTATGTATAAAAATGTATTTATGATCCTAAAGTGTCCTAATAAAAATGACACACTTGAAAATCTTTATTTTGCAAAATAAAAATTAACCCGTGAAATTTAAAAATGAAAAACATTAAACATGCAGCTTAATATTAACATTTTCTACACAAAATTAATGGAAATTTAATCACTTGTTCAAAGTATTTTTAATTTGCGTTGATTTGATATTGTCTTCCTGGTTCCTTGAAATTATTTTATCTCTTAATTTTAAAATTATTTTTTTAAACACGCTGATTAAGATATTCGCACTTCGGCATTTTGTTCTAAAATGTTTCTACTATTGTTCTTATTTTACTTTTCATATTCAACATTTTACATGTTAGTATGGAGGTTTGGCACCGTGGTCCTTGAAGCTCCGCAACGTAAACACGTCTATCCTAAATCCTTAGAATTAAAACATTTGCTTTCAAAAGTCAAGGATAATAAACTGTGAACCTTATTAGCGAGAACAGTACCGTAAAAAAATCTAAAAAAAAAAAAACTTAAAATCCGTATCTGACTAAAATAGTTATTTTTATGGAAAATATCAAGCATGCAAAGTGACTGAAAAAAGATTTAAATATTTACAGAATGAGCGAAACTTTGCCTGTTAAAGTACTTTCACCGCTACGAGTGTCAGTCAGTAACATAAACAAGATTCATGCTTCGTCCATGTACGCGGTGGTAAACAAGATTCAGCAAAACTAGTTTCGCCGCTTCAAGTGTCAGTAATGTAAACAAGATGCACAGACTGAATTCGATTTGATGTTCGCTACTAAATTTATACAATAGATTGTTTGGAATTTATTTTTTAGTTTGCGCAAAAGATTATGGGATGTTTTGAATACAGATATTTAAACGGAAATTTTACGGGTTATTTCAATTTTTAATCTAAATTGCATTATATTTATATCTGAAAAATATATTTCTTATACTGATACTTACCAGTTAATCTGAAAATCTATATAATAAGCATTGAACTGAGTGAGTAGGTGAGGGGGATGATGTATCAAAATCACCGAATCTTGTTTTGATCCTTCGATCCCATTTAACTTCGATGTCAAAGGAAAAATCTAAAATTTCAAAAATTCGAACTAGGGATGACAGTATAAGGAAATAATAAAAAACCCAAACAATTTGTTTAATTATCGAGCACTTCCACTCTAGCTAGAGTCTTGATTTTGGTCTCATTCGATCTGTCTTAGTTTCCAGGTCAACAAAAAAATCTAATATTCCGAAAATTCGGATTAGGAGTGACGATGCAGCTGAATAATTAAGCAAATTCAAAACCACTTTTCAAAAGGATCTAACATTTCCACTCAAACAAAAATCTAGGTCTCATTCGATTCGCCTCTATTTCCAGATCAACGAAAAAATCAAAAATTCGAATTAGGGGGTGACAATACAAAAACATTTTCAAAAAAACTTGCACCGCTTAACCTCTCAAAAACAATAAATACACAATTTGATATCATTTCGCTGATATATATCTTTTATCCACTAATAGATCCTTTGATATCCTTTTTACAATTAAAAATAGTTAACAACTTTGATTAAGTATATGCAAGTGTCTTACTTAGTGACCACTATCCATTGAGGAAGCGCGTGTAAAATGACTTATGGAATATGAAGATGAAAAAGTATAGACTCGTTATAGATAGTTCTATCATCAAAAATGTAATCTATTAATTAATCTCGTTTAGTAAAACGCAATTGTTGAATTTCTGTCAAATTGGTCTTTATTCTTGCAGCCTGGCGCCTCTTGGCAAGATGGTTTGTGTCGCAAGTGCAACTGTGTCGAGCTGGATGGGCAGTTTGCCTTTAGCTGCAGAGAAGAGATTTGTCCTGATCCAAACGACTTCCCCGACGCTGAAGTAAGTTACATTTGCCTCAAAAATTTCTGAAAATGCAACAGTGAAGAGACTTCCGTTGTAGATCAGAAGTAGCTTGATTTGCGAGTTTCAATCATGAACACAGAAGGGCTCAGTTGATAAAACACTAGTCTAGAGATGAAAGGGTCGGGATACGAGTCCATTTCTAGATAGGACTTCATACTGGCGTTCGAACGATATATTAACTCTGGTGGATGAGAAAAATATGTTTGAAAGACAATAAAATTACAATGTTTGAGATAAAAAGAAGGTAAATTTGTAGAGTTGGGGAGCCCGGGACTAATTAGCGCAATTATCAGAATATAATATTTTATGCTTTCAGATATATTGTAAAAATCCGTATAATGTCACAAAACCATATAATAACGCTTTCGAAATGGTGCAAAAATTTTATTTTGAGATAAATTTAGATAGGAAAAAAGTAGAACGATCTTCTGTTGCATTTTTTTTTATCTGCAAAGCAACTCCTCTCAAAAGACAAGTTGCAAAAACTTTCAGATTTTGAAAGGTAAAAATGTTCATTTGATCATAATTAGAGTTCATAAAATACAATACAATTTTAATTTGCAATTTTTTTTTCAGTCTTTTTACTGATATTTACCTACAAAAGATTATACCTATATTATTTTTCATCTGTAAAACGTACATAGAAATAGAGTTTAATTATTATATGTGATAGCTGTTGGAAAGCGTGCCACTGTTTTAAAAATTCACAGAAAAAATAAACTAATAGACACCAGTTTATCTTTGAATTATGGACATTGCAAAAATTCAGACGAATCATATACTAAATTAAAGTAACATTAAACTTGGATAAATGTATAAAGAAAGTTTAATAAACTGAAAAATTAAAATAATTTCGTAATTTCAGTCTACAATAAAAATTACAATAATTATATAGATGTTGGTTACCCTATCTTGCGATATATTACTTTTTTACTGTGTGTAAAAGCGCAAGAGCATTCACTAATCCCGAAATTTGAGCGTCAACCAACCTCATCGTGTTCTTTCATATTTACACTACTTAGCAAGTCTATTATAACTATTAGATGTGCAATGTTACTTGGTTTAAATTATACGTCAAGATACTGTAAACAGCTGGTATTAATCAAGTGATGTATAGTGAAATTCATTGTAAACAGCTGGTATGAATCAATTACTGGTATAAATCAATTATGAATCTTTATTACTGATATGAACCGAAAACGATATATAAACGCTAAAAATTATTTTGCACTATCAAAGAGCAAAGACTGATAAGATAAATTTCGTGTTAAAATAACAATGAAAGTTTGTGTACAATTGAAGATTCGACGAGTAATCATGTGGTGTTCCTCTAACGTTAGACAACATTATCTAACTAAAAACTATAACGTTATTTGCATTGCATCAACCTTCCCCTGCGCTAACAAGCCCTGATCCAATACATTTTTAGCTACTCAGCCTCAAACATGGATACAGGAAACATTTTCTCTATCTATTGCCTCAAAATTAGGATGATACTTCAAGTTTCCTCATGAACCCGAGTCATTTATGAAGAAATTTAATCTTGAATTTTTGGTTATCAATTTTGGAAACTTGGTTTTAAGATCCAGAAGACTTGGAATTAAATCCCTTACCAAGTATATACGTATTCAAGCCCTGTTTTCCTGAGCACCTACAATATATTTTAATATTAGGCGGTGCTTAAAATGTATTGTATTTTCACTGTCTGGAAGTATTGCATTTCAACATGAAAACTTCTAACATTCTTACTTTAAGAAGTTTGTGCGCCGTGGTCATCTCATCGAATACCAAAGTATGAGAGAAATCGTAAAACCTGACCAAGGGAATAGGGTGATCGTGTGAGCACATTTTATTCAAATAATCTAGTTTTCGACAATCTGACTAGTCTGTTACACTATTTTATGAATCCTAAAATGCAAGCAATACAAGCTCAGCTGACTGATGGATCTTTAAGGCAGGTATCTCTATAAAATCGGAATTATTTTTAAATAAACTTGATGGCCTAATTAAAATAAAACTGTACTCAAACTATGGTCTTTACTTAATTATCTCTACTTTCGGAAGACACCCTCACTGCAGATACCAGTATCCATGGGTCGGTTTTGCGCTCAGCATGGAATAACCGATATTTGCAATGGCAGCAAGACACTCGCTATAAGCCACAACTTTTACGAACAACAATCGCACAAGAAGAGCAAAACAGGCCCATGGATACTAGTATCTCTAAAAAAGGAGTGTCTTCCAAATTTTGGGAACGTTCCTTATAGTCGAATTTTGTACTACTTTGGTTAATTGCTACTTTCAGCCTCAAGAAAACCAGTGGAAAAATGCTCCTCGTCGAGATTTTTTTTTAAATTCCATTTAGTTTAAATTATGAATATTTAAACGCTTAAATGTTAAAATTCTCTCAACACGTCCTTAATTTTACGCTATCTCAATCGTTATCTAAGCTCTATCTATAGCTGGTCCGGAGAAATAGATGTTGCAAGGGAAATGTAAAATTTTTAGTAGAAAGTAACATCTCCAGAACCAGAAGTGGAAATGCCTAGCGAGTCCCCCTATCTTCTCAGGAATTTGATGCTGAATTTATATTAGTCATTATCTAAACCCTATCTAGTCAATCCTGAGAAATAGATATTTCATTGAAATTTTTAAAGTAGAAGTGGGAAAGGAACCTCATGTGGAAATTTTTAGTGAACCATCTTATCACCTCCAGAATTTGATGCTGTATCGATAATTGTCTCTATTTATAACCAATCTTGAAAAATAGATGTTTCATGGGAAAACGAATATTTTTTAAACCGAAATGGATAAATAAGAAGTTGAAATCCTTGATGAACCCTCCTATCGCCTTCGGAATTTGATGCTGAACCCTTATCAGTCATCATCTAAGTTCTGTCTATAGCAGATTCTAAGGGGGGAAAAACGCTTCAGAAGACTTTTTTTATAAAAACAATGTTATGGGAAAATTTTTGACACTAATAAATTCCCATGTTCATATAGAATATTATGTTATTTTCTTATACTTTTTTAATTTAAACATTTTATTTCAAATATTTTGCAACTGCGGAAACTCTTTGTCTATTTTCAAATTAAATATTTATGGTATGTTAACTTACAATCTATCAAAACCGTTTTAAAATCTGCCATTCCCCGTGCTTATTAAAAAAAAATCCCTGAACTACCCCTGACGCTTTACCGAACCAGTTGTTATTAAATTAGAATGACCCCACTGAAGTTTTACCGAACCAGTTATTAAATTAGAATGACCCCACTGAAGCTTTATCGAACCAGTTGTTTTTAAATTAGAATGACTCCACTAAAGCTTTACCGAACCAGTTGTTATTAAATTAGAATGACCCCACTGAAGTTTTACCGAACCAGTTATTAAATTAGAATGACCCCACTGAAGCTAGTAAAGTTAAATTAGTCCTTTCCAAGTCTTTAAGGAAATCGACGAATTGGAAAAAGTCGTTATGCTTGTCGGGGGCCTTGCGAGGCCATAGCCACGCAGGGACCACCAGAGCTCACTCTCATAAAATGTTCAATTTTCAGTAGTGATACGATATTTTATCCAACATGTCGTTCAAAATTTTGCTTGAAATTTGCTTTTACATTTCTTCATTTTTGTATGTATAGTACAGAAACAAGATTTTCTTTTGATGGCTTTATGGTTGAACCGATGATCATTGATTTATTTGCATATTTATTATAAAAATATTTGAAATTTTGAAAAATTAAATTAAGTCAATAGTATTTACGGTACTTTTGTATTACTGTGGGGATTAACTGTCATACATAATAGAATCAAAGTAAACTGTCCAGTAGTTAGAGTTATTATGCATTAATTTGTATAAACTTTTAAAAAATTTCTTTGATTAATTAATGGCTTCGCTGCTAGTTAATGCCTATATTAAAATCTCATTTGCACTTATGTATTTATATTGATGAATAGTAGCTATATGGATTTTACTAATCAACTACTAACTTCAAAAATATAGCTATACAAATAACTATTTGTTAAGAATTTATATAGTAATTTATATGGATGGAAATATATAAAAAATATTTGTTCATAAATACAAAAGATTTGACTTGTGGTACGTAAACTTTGGCTCAATAACACATAATAATGGTGATCCCCAATAATAAAAAACATAAGATTTAGTTATGATTGATTAAAATATTTTTTATTAATGCAATTTATTTAAAGGATAAAATTTAATATTTTTGTGCATTCCCCCCCCCCCCCCCCGCTCAAAAGTTTCTTCAGAACTGTTGATTCGCTTTGAATTTCACGCCACCTCCTCTTGGATTTCGTTTCTGTCTATGGCCCTAGGACATTGCGACATCTGGCGAATTGAAATTTTTTTGGAGACTATCACAGAAATGTCATTCCTTGTCTATTTGATAAAGTCCTGTTTAATTCCTCTACATCTCTATGATTTTACATTTCAGAAATACGACAGAGAAATTATTCATCCCCCGGGAGCCTGTTGTCCAAAGTATCGTCGTGTTGCTTGTGTTGTTGGAGGCGTTAAGTATGCGGTAAGTTCCACCTACGTTATTTTCTGAATCTCTTAAAATGAATAGCAATTGCCAAGTTAGTTTTCATTGTATTGCATTGAGCAGATATAATATGTACCTCCCGAATTCGCCAGTTAACCCGAACAAGGGAAGGAATTGAACTGTCTACTTTTGACTTCGACTGGACCTGTTTCTGTCTACTACGTCCAACTATGACTAATCAAAAATGCAACCAATGTTTCTAAAAGTTACAAGTGTATATTCGCAATAAGACTAGCTTGAATATATCATGCATGCCATGACCGACTAATTACTCAGTTTGATCTTCGTGCGCCCATTATGAGTACATAGGATAGCTACAGAATTTAGTTTGCATATCAATTTATAACAGTTTTATTGCAATATGAAAAAATGATATATAACTCACTGTTGTTGACTCAGCTATAATAAGTAAAATCTTGCTTTTTAAGCACTAAAAATTTAAAGACAGAAAGAGTAAACTAACTTTTTATATGATCTAAACTTTAAAGGTCACCCGTATGGTGGTGTTGAGACCCAGACCGTTCGATCTGTGACAACGGTTACCAAACTGTTACCTGTAAGGTAACCGTTTGGACGGCCGGGAAGTGGCACCCAATTTAGACCAGAACCCAGTGGGGGAGGCATCCCAGGGACCGTACCCTCCTTCCCCTACCACCAACCTCTTGGAAGGACTTACGGACCCACATGTTTAACGTGATCGTACTCCGCATGAACACGGCGGCAGTTGTGGCAGCGTGCAAATCCAGCGCGCAGACCACCGGGCTACAGCACCCGAATTGTGCCAACAGCACGAGGTGTTCCCAGATGGTCACCCACCCAAGTACTAACAGCGCCCGATGTGGTGACCGGGTGTGAAAGAATAGTCCCAACTATAGTGACTGGAATACCTATATTTAGGCACTGTAGTCCCAATGTAGCTCATGCATGTCGTAAGAGGCGACTAAAATGGGTACCCAGCGTCCGGGCACAGAATACTATTAGTTTGTGCGTCCGGGGGTATAACCGGGCACCCTGCCCCTGGGGATTATCAGGGGACTAGTCCTCCAGGTTGGGGGTTGGGTTATGTTTAAAGTACCTTGATAAAAACTTCCTTGTTACGAAATCCAAAGAAAGAAATACCCGGCCACCCTATGGAAAACGACTTGGAAAGGGATTAAGGGCTTTGCGCTTTGGGACTTGAAATGTTCGTACATTGTATTTTAGTAAGGGCCTACATTGGAGAAGAAGAACCAACTTAGAGGTTTGAAAATTATTTAAAGAGCCAGATATTATTAAATTTATAGCAATACAGAGGATTAATTGGGCAGGACACTTAATGGGATTGGATGACAGTGGAGCCACAAAAAAGATTTTCTTGGTTAGACCAATTGGTACCCGAAAAAGAGGGAGGCCAAATCTTAGGTGGTGTGACTGCCGGGAAAAAGATCTGAAAACTTTAAAGGCGATTAATTGGAAAACCTTGGCCCAGAACAGAACGGAATGGAATTCTAAGGAAGGCCAGGGTCCACCCGGGGCTGTCGCGCCAGGGAATAAGAAGAAGAAGAAGAAACTTTAAAGGTTCACGAATCACGACATGAAAAAATCGAAAATAAACACAGAACCTAACCTCAAAACGGTCACAAACCGCAAGAGTTCTCCCATAATACAGTGTGGCTAACCTCTAGAGGTGATAATTTTATTAAATTATTCCTTTCTGCAGGACAAACGCAAATTCATATCTGGTAAGTTTTGGAAAAAAAAAAGTTTGTCGCTCTAACGATAAAAAAGCCCTGGATTACAAGTATTCCAGAACCTTCCAAAGAATTTCAGCACTTTTAACACTTTCCAACATAGTTGTAAAGTGTTGAAGTCTTTGCTCATTCTTTGTCTGTCTGTATGTCTGTCCGTTCGCTCGATAACTGCAGTAAAAATGACTTTATCAAAATGAAATTTTAGTATGTTGTTGAGACGGTCTGTGGGAAATATGGAAATGAAAATGAATATTATTACCCAATTAGTTTCGGATTTAATCCGGATTAACAAAACGAAATACATTGAACCCTAAGGGACATAAGTCTTTAAATATTTTTTAAGCGGAGTTAAAATTCACACATTGCTTATAAAATTTTTAGAAAATATTCAAATTATTACGTAATATGTGTAAAAAATTTTCAGCAAAATATGTTAGGCAATTTTTTAAATAAAAATTGAAATAATAAATTAACTCATATTATATGAAGATATCATGTGACCCACTTCAAAATAAGATATGGCATCCATCTTGTGTCAAAATCGTGATTTTTAAAGACTCGTTTCAAAAGAAAATATGGCATCCATTTTTATTCCCCTGTGTAAAAATCGTAATGTTTAAAGATCGTTTAAATTTATATTTAGTGTTGCATCCATCATAAAATCGCTTTATTTTTGCATATTATCTGTGTATCTACATTCTATGCCAAGGTAATTACAATATTTTTTTTTTATTTTAAATGATCACTAAACTTTGATTATTCCTACAACACAGCCTAATTTCTATAGCACGCAGAATGTAAACAAATCAAACGATTTTAAGATGAGTTGTATAAAAATTGCTGAATTATTTTTTTTCACTCGAAATTATTTAGCTCTGAAGTCTGGAATATAAGTGATATGGGTGAAATATTAATTGATTTTACATACAGAAGCAGATCCGGCCACTCACTTTGCTGCTCATACCCTCGGGTGAGTTGGGCGGACCTTCTACACAGAAGCAGATGGCCACTCAAACTGCTATTGTAAACCCCTGGGTCATCTGAGTGCTCTGGGACTTCAACACAGAAGCAGACTATTTATATCATTGCCTTTTTCGATTATAAAGTTTTAAGATTCCAAATATAATAAATTATTGTAGTACTGTAATAATTTAAATAATATCAGTGCTGAATGGATCCCATGTTAGAGATGTTTAAAAAAAAATTCATTTCAGTGGGAAAGTGTTTCATAATCAATGCTTTATGCATGATTGATCGATCTTTCTTATCATCCTTCGTAGACAGTTTTCTTTATATAAAAGAATATATTTCTAGATTTGCAGAAAAACATCGAATTTTGTTTTTGTTGTAAAAATGTTTGATTAATAAAATCAATGACTTTTACTATATTTTTTATTCAAAATGCAACTTGTCTTTTTTGTTCAGGTTGACGAAGAGTGGCCCTCGCCAGAAGGAGATCCCTGCAAATCCTACCGCTGCGTTACAGACAAGAAAGGAGAAGCTGTCAGAATGGAGAAGACGACGCTGTGCGACACAACATGCCCGGATGTAAGTTCAGCTTGATCCACTTCACTGGACGTTCCAAACATTATTTCAAAATAGAAAAGTAGAAACTATAAGTAATTTTGTTTGACGAACAAACCAAACCAATTAAGAAAGTATAGTAATTTTACTCTCTTCTGTTGAAGACTCAATCGTTTAGAAATCTTCGCAATAAATACAAGGTAGGATCAAAAAGTTCGGAGACTGTGCTGATATCTCCAACTCTGATTGGAGGAGAGGGGAACTATTTTACCGTGGCGTAGAAACACATGTGACGCGAGATGTGAAAAGGAAGAAGCAGGTATTTTTCCAGACAATGCGTGTCAATGAACTATCGTTCACGCTCCTCGAAAATGGTAATGGCGTTTGAAGAACAACGTGCAAATATCAAATTCTGCCAACGTTTGGGGAAATCGCCGACAGAAACACATTGCAGCAGGTACAATGTCTCTGTCAGCGATTTCCCCAAACACTGGCAGAATTTGATATTCGCACGTTGTTCTTCAAACGCCATTTCCGTTTTCGACGAACGCGAAAGACTACAGTTCACTGACGCGCATTGTCTGGGAAAACCCTGCACTGCGGACCTGCGTCTTCCTTTTCACATCTCGCGTCACATGTGCCTCTACACCACGGTAAAATAGTTCCCCCCTCTTCCAATCAGGGTTGGAGATATCAGCACAGTCTCCGAACTTTTTAATCTTACCTTGTAGAACTTAATAAGATGGAAACAAAAGTTATTCCAGACAAGAATGATTTACGGCAGTACGTTCCCAGAAGTGGCGTAGTCAAGAAAGTTGGAATTTATATCCAACATTGGTTGAAAAGTGGCATTAAATCCACATGGGCTGAACTATCTACTACAGTAAATATTCTGTCATCAGCTTCCCTTCTTCCGAAATCCTACCTAATAAGCTTATAGCAAATAAAGTCATCGAATTTTAGGGAGGAGAGCAAAATCACCTATGGTTACTTCACGTTTTACGTACGTGATACTCAATAACACTAACAACCTGCACCCAGTTGTATTGCAAAAGACAGAAATCCAGCTGCATAGTAAGAAATTAGAAAATTTACTCTTTATATAAAGAATTTAACAGAAAAACTTTCTTCCTTCAATGTTTACAACTCTCTGATTTGATTGTATTAGATAATTTTGGCACTGTTATTTTTAAGAACTAAGACTAATTTGATCAGGACCCAGCTTGAAACAAATTCCAATCCATTATCGGCATTCATACGAAACTGTCCACCATATTGTGATAACGTAGAAGATAATGCTAGTCTTTTATTCTACCGTCCACGAAATGTACTTTCTATTTATCGCTAAAAGTAAGTAAAATATGTTTTATTCTTGTTAGAGTTACATTCATTTATCCACTTCATTAAGTTTCCATTAATTTATTTGAACGATTTTAATTTGTAGTAAAAATTTGTGTTTTGACAGTATGCTGTTTACATTGAACCCACTCCGGGATCTGGTAGATGCTGTGGCATGTGCAAACCTATCGCCTGCGAAGAAAATGGAGTCATGTTCCAAGTAAGAGTCACTAATGTATTTACATCTATAAGTTAAGGCAGTTAAGTCATAACTGAAATTAGAAATAAATTATTGCCGGTCAAGAACGAGCTGGGCGGTAAGTTTCAAAATCCAAAGACTCAAAATTTACTACAAAAAGCAACGATATGCCTAATTTAAACTTCCTAACTGTTTCAGTTTTCCAATTGTTATTCTTCAAAAGCATGTTTTTTCCTGTGAGGGGACCTTGGACGGGATAGACCGGTAAGATTGAAAATCCAAAGAATTGAATTATACCACAAAGGATAACGAACCGGCCACACATTAAGCTGCTATATGCCTTCGGGTTAGTCGTGTGGTCTGGGCTTTCGACAAAGGATAACGAATATTAAATTTATGCTTTCAAACTGTTTCCGGTTCTCAAGTTGTTTGCGTTCTAATGCAGACACAGAATGGACTGGACCGATAATATCCAAAATCTAAAAATTAAAGATATCACACAAGACAACGAGAACCAAATTTGATCTTCCTAACTGCTCCAATTTTCGAGTTATTCTCAAAAGATGAATATCTTATTATGGCGAGGCCAGGGCGGGCTGCACAGGTAAAGTTCAAAAGCCACAGAATTAAAATATATACCATGAAAGAAAATGAGTATGAAATTTGAGCATTCAAGTTACTCCAGTTCTCATAAGTCACTTGCCCAAAACATGCACCTCACCTTCCTATTGCGAGCCCAGAACGGGCTGGATCGGTTATCCAAAGAATTAAAATGTACCACAAACGGCACCGATCTGCCTAATTTAAGCTTTCTGACTGCTTCGGTTTCCAAGTTATTCCCGAAAATTGAGTATCATCCAATGGGACCAGGATAGCATGGACTTCTAATGCTCAAAATCCAAAGAATTAAAACATATCACAAAAGATAACAAGTGCAAAAATTTGAGCTTTCTAGCTGATCCGGTTCTCATTATACCTCGAAACATGTATTGAAGGGTCCAGAAAGGACTGGAATGTAAAAATTCCAAATCAAGATAATTAAAATATACCACGAAAGACAACGATATGCCTAATTTGAGCTTCTAGCTGCTCCGATTCTCGAGTTATTCCGTAAAAAGCATGCATATTTTTGCTGCTGGCCCAACACGGGCTGCACAAGTAATGTTCAAATCCAAAGAATCAAAATGTACGACAAAAAACAGCGACACGCCAGATTTAAAGTCACAATGATTAGTGGAACCTGGTTAGTTAGGACCTCAAAAATATTGAAAGGCGATAAATGTGTGAGTAAATGAAAACAGCAAATAGACATGGGCTATCCGATAACTGGGATAGAAATGCAACGCCCTTAATCTTTCAATTCGAAATAGAAGATGGACAGGGCGAGACGGAAATATGTCTCCTGGACAAACGACGCGCTGCTCTTTCTCAATACAAGCAAGGACAATTGAATGCAGGCTCAAATTTGTGGATATCTCCATGTATTTGTACGGAGGACAGTTGAAACTTTCACGGGGAAAAACAGGTGCTATCGCGGTCGTTTACTAAATTGTTACCCTCCATTATCATCACTTAACTTGAACCACTACGATAAAATCGCCCAGGCTGAAAATTCGGTTCAATCCAACTCTGTTTTCACACAAAAACAAATTTATTTTCAAGTTATGGCCCTTTCTGGTAAAATTTGTTACTTTCTGGTGAAATTTATGGGCTAGACATCGTATGTTTTCTTTCAGGACGGACAAACGTGGATATCTGCAGCAAAACCGTGCTTCACTGCTGAGTGTTCGGTGAGGGAGAACGGAACCCAGATCACCTACAGAGGAGAGAGCTGTCCCATCATGCCAGACAACTGCGCACTGGTAAGGGAACAACACTTTGCTTTAAACTGCAGGTTCCCCTTCAATTTGCCCTCCTGCGCATAAAACAAACAAGGGTTCCTTCATCCAAAATAATGAAGTCTATTAGAACTCGGATTCCTCACTCCATACAAAATCCCTCGAATCATCTACTGATCCTCCTTCAGAACTTTCCCAGATAAATACCGAAGTACCAGTAACAACTTTACAAGATCGTACTACTGCTCGAAATCCGTTGCATCACGAACTAATCAATCCATTTCCGATGTATTAAGTTAAACAAGCAAATAAGGCCTAAATCTATCAAACGATGTCTCCAATTGCTACTATATTGAAAAATCCATCTCAGTCTTAGAAACATCTTTCTAAACCTATTTAAAGTTAATGCATTAAAATCCTCTAGACAAATAAAAAAGAAATTCAATAATGTTAAAAAAAAAGAGAGATTTGAAGTATCTTATGAGAAACCCAAAGTATTTAAAACGGAAAACTATAGAAGAGGGTCAAATGAAGCAGAGGCAATGTTCTCAAAGAAAAATGAGGATTGTATCAAGCTCTATCCCTCCGATGACCCTGATGATGAAATGGAAGAAGAGTATATCATATGCAGAATGTATAAATTTCTACTTTTGGTGATCTTTCTTGAAGTTATTTTTCCTTATTTTTTCGTATTTTCACTTTTCCAATTCATTACTCTACTAACACACTTTCACGTTATTTTAAAGACCTTTTACAGGCAATACAAACAATTGCCAAGACTTTGATCTTGTCGTATTTATTCTATAGTTATACTATGTTTCATTATATTAATAGTTTTTAACTTTATCTCGATCTTAAACATGTTTTAAACTTATCTGTCTCATTATCTGTAGCTTTATCCATTTCATTACTCCGTATTATTACACTGTCATTGTGAATTGTTCAGTTCATGTGTTTGGTGCAACATAACCTCAACTAGGTTTTAGTGACATTAAACCCCCAATTAACCGAGCAACTAACTCAATAAGAGTTCCACAATCTCGTGTCAGAATCAAGACCTTGCAACAAAAAAAAAATGTACAATTTGCTACCTTTTTTATAATTTAACGTGGCATTTATGTTAACACAAAAATAGTCTAAAATATATACAGGATGTCCCAAAATCATTGACCTCGGCTTTTATTCCTTAAATATTGATCTTAGATAATAAATTACAAAATTGAGTAAAAAAAAGGTACAGAATTTTACGAAATCGATTAAAATTTTCAAGGGAATTATATTTTAGAAAATACAAAATTTAAATTTTTATACGGCCCCCGTACAAAAACATTTCCAATGAGTAAAATGTGCCCCATACCCTAATAAGGTGATGTACAAAATTTCAGCATTTTATCATAAAAAGTCCCAGAGATATGAAAAGACAAAAATGCTGACTTAAACTGCTTTTCGATGCATCAATATACGTTCTCAGAGGGGAAAAATCATGTCGGCAGATAGCGTTTCAGGGATCATACACAAATTACGAAAGAAAACAGTGATTACATAAATAAATAATTTCACCTTATTACCTTATTCGTGTATTCCACCTTATTAGTGTATGGGGCATATTTTGCTTATTGGAAATGTTTTTGTACGAGGGCCGTATAAAAATTAAAATTTTGCATTTCTTCAAATTTAATCCCCTAAAAATTTTTATCGATTTCATAAAATGCTGTACTTTTTTTTATGCAACTTTGTAATTTATTATATATGTCTAAGATCAATATTTAAGGAATAAAAGCCGAGGTCAATGTTTTTGGGACACCCTGCATATACCCTTGCTTATAACCACTAAGCCAGATGTAAAGTAAAAATATTTTTCATTTATTTTCTATTAACAACAATTAATGAATGATAAATATTTTTGTTATACTTTATTGCCAAGTATAAAATATTTATTAACTTTGCTGTTTTATATGTCTACATTGCAATTTATCCCTCTCGAATCTTAATATATGTTAATACAACTTTTTAATTTCTTCTTTTAAATGGCCTACACACTTTCTCCCAGAAAGCACAGATGGTCCACAACTATCTTCGATAATGTAAAGACTACACTAAATTATTCAGACACGTTAGCGTGGCTTTACATTTTTTACAGATAAGATTATATTAATTCTACTAAACACTTTTACTTAATACATATATGTAGTAAATAAATATGCAACGGACTAATTTCTCCAAAACAAAAATTTGCCAAAAAATTGGAATAAAGGAACTTCCCCCAGAAAATTCGGTAGTGCTGCCATCTGTTAATTACATAGTACAATAATTTTGAGTTTACTGCAAAGAATTTTAGTGCTGCCATCTGTTGATAAAATAGAAAAACACTCGACGGAAGATTACATTGATAAACGTAAACGAACTTGAAGACAATGCTATTTAATTTTTATTTTTCTGAATATCCAAAATGCACAAATATGACCTAAAATACCCGATTCGGTAAATCCGTAATACCCATTTTAAAATTTTTAATTAGCAAAATCCCAACGTCATTCACATCCAAAATGCAACAAATGGTTGTCACGAAAAAGCCAATATTTTAGGGTTATAAAATTTTTGATATTTGCAAATAAAAAAATTCAGATTTACAGAACATAGAAACTAACAGCAAGTCATATATTAGAAACTGTGAAGAAATGAGTACTGAAAAATGTTTACATTCAAATGTAGACTATTAAATCTATTGGACAGAGGTCCAAATATTGTATTTTCAAGAAAGTCAAAACATTAAATATTGAATCTTCTAATTTAATTGCAATGACCAATAGTTTTAATAGTTCAAGTCTGGATTACATCTTGAAATTTTTAATTATATTTTTGATTTGTTTTTAATATTCAGTAAACATTAATTCAAGAAATTGATATTTATAAAGTTTTTGTAACTTGACCATGCTATAAGGTTTGTTTTTTCTATGCAAAGTCACTTTAAGATGCAATTTGATAGTTTCCTTTCTACTTGTAGGAAAATGTGAGGACAGATTCAAAAGGATGTTGCACTTACTGTAAAATACCCACAGGTAAAGATTAAATTAGTATTGTGATTACTTTTTATAACCTATTGATATTACACACTATTTCTAAAACATCCTTTCCTGTTTCAGAGAGCTGTTCCGCTGTTGAAGTTCCAGCTTATGAGACAAGAGGATTCTTTGGATATGTTGATGAAATTCGAGGGTTCTGCTCTAATGAACAAGTTCTCCATGGTCTCACAAAATGTGGTGGACAGTGTTCAGCTGAATCACTTTACTCTGATCGTAAGTTTGTGCTCGTTTTAGTAATGTTTACCATACTAATTTAAAATGTCTTTATGAAAATATTTGAACATATCTATATTAGGGGTCGGCAATCTTAGGGCCACATGCGGCCCTCTCCAGGGTTTTATGCAGCCTGTGACACTTCTAAAATTATATTTTGGGGGGTGGTCATAAAAAATTAAATTTTAATTTTAAGATTAATATATAAAACAAATTTTAAAAATAATCAGAGTGAAAAGAATTTAAATGTTAAATACTAAGCATGTTAGTTTAACAAAACATTCGTAATATAAATGCACATAAAAATTACATCTATTTATTGAAATAATTGCAGCATATAAATAAGATGAAATTAATAAACTAACTAGATTTAAAAATTTATAAGATTTAAAGTAGCATTTGGAGACATAGTATAGCACCCAATATATGTGTATATATATATATATATATATATATATAAAATATGAAAACACCGTGAAATACAACATTACAAAATCATCTGAAATCACACTTAAAAGGCGCAAAGCTGCACTAAAAAGAGGATTAAAATATTTTCAAAAAGAAAAGAGGTATGGATGGAAACAATATACCAAAAGATGGCCGGGGGGAGTTGTGACCCCCTCACCCCGGTTAAGCATGCTTTGCGTCGCGACAACACTCCCGGAGAGCCGGTATATTGCAAAAAAGAATACGAATGTATCATATTGTTCTATTCATATTGTTCTATTATGTGTCAATATTTAAAGTCTTCTTTAAGTAGAAGCTAAGTAATTTTGATAATTTATACTTGTGAACATGTTTCAAACTTTATTCAAACACTTTATAAATATATTTCAAACAATTACTGTTGATGTATTTCGATAGGGCTGGATCTCGACAATTATATCTTATATTTGTTTGTGTATGTTGTCTATTTACATCTTACAATTTGATACATTCGTATTCTTATTTGCAATATACCGGCTCTCCGGGAGTGTTGTCGCGACGCAAAGCATGCTTAACCGGGGTGAGGGGGTCACAACTCCCCCCGGCCATCTTTTGGTATATTGTTTCCATCCATACCTCTTTTCTTTTTGAAAATATATATATATATATTGATTATCCAAAGAAATAATATATATTATGCAACACCTGGAGAAGACTAAAAATAAAATATTTATGAAAATATTATACTACTATACTATTTAACTATTAGATTGATTTAAAATTTAAACCTTTTAATTATGCGTATGTATGTTAAGAGTGATATTCACTAAAATGTTATGCAAAGCACTGTTTCAAAAAGTAAGCAGAAATCGTTCATTTCTGAATCTATATAAATAAAATTGAAAATCTGTCTGTCTGTCTGTTTGTCCCATCATCACGGGAGAACGGCTGAACCGAATTTGATGAAATTTTGTGGGTAGCCTAGAAATAGCCCCACTTAAAATTTAGTCTGTTTTGAGTTTCTACGAACAGTGGTTCTCGAGATATTAGTAAAAAACGAAATTTTCGTTTGTCTCATCATCACGGAAAAATGGCTGAACCGAATTTAATGAAATTTTGTAGATGGCCTTGAAATAGCCCCCCATAAATTTAGTCCAAGTTTCGAGTTTCTAAGACCAGGGGTTGTCGAGATATTAATGAAAAACGGAACTTTTTTGCTAAGACTTCTACTCTCCAACTCCGTGGTTTATCCAAACGGAAAGGAAGAAAATCGTTTGTTTAAAACGGCAAAATGAAATAAAACTTTATTTCCGAGTTTGGTGCAGGATTTTTGCATTAATTAGTCACTATCGGAAAACATTAATTGTTTAAAACATGAATTTAAATGGAAAAATCTACCTCCATGGGTTTTCTTTCCACGCTTTTACTCAACGATGAAAAGTATAAAGAAATCAAAATGGCTATTTAATTTCGCATTTTATGAGGAAGATTCTATCTTATATCATGTTGCTCGGCATCGGAATGAAATTAAATGTGTTGTTAATATTTATTATTATTTTTTCTATTTGAATAATAAATAAATGGATGTAAAAATATATTTTATAAATGAACTATTTGATTGTTCTTTTAATTATATAAATTGCGGACTGCGTACATCACTTTCATTTATTTTAGCAAAGAGGTTTCAACCTCATATATTGTGTTTAGCTAATAAATTCTTTTAGCCGATTGTTGAAACAGAAAAAGAGTAGAACGGGTGTATCTTATACAATTGTAGTGTTTTCATTTAGTATATACAAACGGGATCAGGATATTTTATTTCTCACATTTGCAAATTCAGAGCTACGAATTTGGCGGATATCGCTAACTTGGTAACTTTTCTTAAACTTTACCAAATTAGCGAAAATGTCTCCAAATTGACAAAAATGACGGAAATCAATGAAATTAAATTTGTTTTTTTAGAATAGAGTACTGAAATGATGTTTCGGTAGCATTTGTCGGTCAGTCCATCTATCCTACTTAGTAACACATTTAATGAATTTTTTTAATATCACCAAATTGATAAAAATATTTGTAAATCCATAAAAATATCATGGAATTGATAAAATTGAACTTAATAAATTAAATTAATTGTGTTTTGTTAGGGGATAGTATTGTGATGATGTTTCGTCAATTTGTCGCAAAATGGGACTATCAGTTCTATAGTCCCACTTGGCGATAAATTTGGCGATTTTTTAAGCTATCGCTAAATTGACGAAAATGTCGCCAAACCTTCCATGGAAATAGCATTATTCAGGCGATATGATTTCCATCGATTTATTTGAAGCAAATGATATCATGTCTCTTAACAACGGATCCAATGTGTTATGTGCCATACGATTTTTATTAAATCTTTTCCGATTTGAATAATAAAGATATGTATATAAAATAAATTTCATTGACATTGCATTTTTGACTGGATAACATCAATTACGGTCTTCGGGTTTAAACATTATTATCATTGATATTTTCGGGGACTGTTGATTCAGGGATTATTGATATTTTCAAGTTATTATGCCATTGTTTATTTGTGACGAAAATTGTTGAAACTCATATATAGTACGTTGTACGAGTAATCTTCTACAAATGCACGGATATATCTTCTAATCTACGAGAATATAAGTATTACAGTTATATTGGCATATATTTTGATATATATTGGCATATATTGGAATCAATTACGACCTTCTGGTATAAAGATTACAGGGATTATTGATATTTTCAATTCATTACGTCATCTCTTTTATTTTGGCAAATATTTTTGAGACTCATATTGTAATGCGGGTAATCATCTACGAACACACTGGCATATTTTCTAATCTGCGACAATATAAGTAGTACGGGGTTGCATATAGGGCGCGGTAGCCCATTGGTTAGCGCGCTGGAGTTGCACTCGGTAGGCCCGGGTTCGATTCCAGCCACTGCCAAAACTGCCGCCGTGTTCACGCGGAGTACGATCACGTTAAACATGTGGGTCCGTAAGTCCTTCCGAGAGGTTGGTGGTAGGGGAAGGAGGGTACGGTCTCTGTGGAAACTCATATATAGTACGTTGTACGAGTAATCTTCTACAAATGCACGGATATATCTTCTAATCTACGAGAATATAAGTATTACAGTTATATTGGCATATATTTTGATATATATTGGCATATATTGGAATCAATTACGACCTTCTGGTATAAAGATTACAGGGATTATTGATATTTTCAATTCATTACGTCATCTCTTTTATTTTGGCAAATATTTTTGAGACTCATATTGTAATGCGGGTAATCATCTACGAACACACTGGCATATTTTCTAATCTGCGACAATATAAGTAGTACGGGGTTGCATATAGGGCGCGGTAGCCCATTGGTTAGCGCGCTGGAGTTGCACTCGGTAGGCCCGGGTTCGATTCCAGCCACTGCCAAAACTGCCGCCGTGTTCACGCGGAGTACGATCACGTTAAACATGTGGGTCCGTAAGTCCTTCCGAGAGGTTGGTGGTAGGGGAAGGAGGGTACGGTCTCTGTGGATGCCTCCCCCACTGGGTTCCGGTCTGAATTGGGTGGCACTTCCCGGCCGTCCACACTGTTACCTTACACCTTTCTGGTAGGTCGGACGGTCTGGGTCTCAACGGGGTTGCATATATTGATTCAATTCCTATTTTTTTGTAAATTTGCTTACAAAAGGGGCCAGGATGTTTTATTCTTCAGATCTGCCCGTGAAGATAATTTTGCATAGTGAGAACAAATATTCTTAAACTTCTCTTTAGGAGCAATAAATTTAATATTTTAACAGAATGTGCACATGATTGCGAATTATCAATTTCTTTATATTATATACTCCGTACGAAGAACGGGTATGCTGCTAGTTCTAGAATAAATTTCTATTTTGTAATTCAACAACACAAATATGTAAAAATCAAGTTTTTTCATAATTTTAAATAAAATTGCTGCTTTTTAAATTATTTAAACATTAATTTATGCTTATAAAAGAAAAATCAGTCATGCATATAGCATTGATTATGAAATACTTTCCAACTTCAATGCAATTTTACATAAATATCTCTAAAATGCGATACATTCCTCGGTAATGTTTTTAAAATTATCACAATACTACATTAATTTATATTTGAAAACTTAAAACTTCATCGAAAAAAATGAACTTCATTCAAATGACGGCATTGAAATATAAATTGCCTGGTTTAAACATCTCTAAAATGCGATACATTCCTCTGTAATATTTTTTAAATTATCATAATACTACAATAATTTATTATATTCGAAAACTTCATCGAAAACAAATTAACTTTATTCAAATGACGTCATCGAAATATAAATCGCCTCTATATAAAAGCAGCATTTCATTCATAAACATTTTTCCAATCCTTTCATTCATCACAATAATATAATTCATTTTATTTAAAAATTTAAAACCATGGCGGTACAAATAATTTAACTCTATGCTTAAAACTTCATCAAAAAAATCGTCTGGGTTCTTTGTTGAAGACCCAGACCGTCCGACTCGTCCGAGGACTTAGAGCAGCTATTTGGACGGCCGGACCTCTCTGGGTTCTCTGTGTAAAATCAATGAATGTTTCATTCATATCAGCTATATTGCAGATTCCATGAGCTAAATAATTTTGCGTTAAAGAAATGCAGCAATTCTTATACAACACATTCTACATCTTTTGGTATTTACATTTTCCATAAGTGAAAATTAGGCTTCGTTGTAGAAATAATCAAAGTTCAATGATCATTTGAACTCAAATACATTGCGTTGTTTCAGTAGGTAGATGCACAGGATTTAAATAAAAATAAAGCTGTTTAAGGACGGATACAACATTAAATATGAATTAAAAAGAACTTTAAAAATCACGATTTTGAGACAAGATGGATGTCATATTTTATTTTGAAGTGGGCCACGTGATCTCTTCATATGAAGGATATAATTATTTTTACTTTCTCTGTAATACATGGTAATATATAAAGAAAGTATTGGAATCATGCCAAAAATCGCAACTCGAGTTTTCGACGGATCTACACATTTCGAGACCTCTAGAATGCGAAAAAACTATTTTAGCATGACGTCTGTTTATATATATATATATGTGTGTGTGTGTCTGTGCAGATTTTGTATCCACTCTAACTAAAAAACTAATGGACCGAATAATTTGGTAGGTAAGTCGCTTGTGAGCGAATCTGGTGCTGATTAGTTTTGGGTATGATTCTGGATAAAAGAACCCGCCTTTTTTGTGAAATGGCCCGCAAAAGCTTGTATCCACTTTAGTTGAAAAACTAATGGACCGAATTTCACAAAATTCGGTAGATAAGTCACTTGTGGGTCACCCTGGGGCTGATTAGATTTTGGTAGGATTCGGAAAAAAAATAATCTGCCTTTTTTTGCAAAATGGCCCGCAAAAATCTAAAATAAAAAACTAAGTATGCTCAAATATATCCATTAAATGTTTGTTTAATACGTAATGTTTAACGAAGAAAAGAATAAGACCAACCTCATTACACTAGGACTAGCCGTTCTCGAGATATTTTAGTTTTTTCGTATTTTCTCTACGCCACCTTTAAAAATAAGTGCAGTTATCAAATGAGAGCGAAAATTGAATTAAAAGTGAATTAAATTTAATTAAAATAAAGAGAATGTGGATATAAGTCTGCAGGTTAAGTCGTATGCTGCCCACACCAGATTTTTATTTAAAAAACTACTGATTATATTTTGCTGAAATTTTTTTTATATATTTTATGGGATAATTTGAATATTTCCTAAAACTTTCGAAGCAATTTGTGAATTTTAAATTCGCTTAAAAAATGTTTGAAAAATTAGGTCCTATAGGGTTCAATGTATTTCATTTTATCAACCCGGGTTCAATTCAAAACTAATTGGGTGATATTATTCATTTATATTCCCATGGATCCCACAGACAGACCGTCTGAACAACATACTAAAATTTCATTTTGATAAACTCATTTTCACGGCAGTTATCGTGCTAACGGACAAACAGACAGACAGAATGAACAAAGTCATAAACACTTTTCAACTGTGTTGTAAAGTGTTAAAAATGAACTTTAAAAAATTGGTTTTTATTAATCGCTTTTATCAAAATTGAATCTGTTAATTATTTCATTGCATTTTTACAGATCAAAGACTATTCCAAAATAATAGTTTTTCCAACATTAAGCTATATTTAACACTAATTTTTTTTCCAAAATTATAAAAATTCTCCAAAATATATGTAAAAATTTCAACATTTGTAATTTTATGTACCAACTTCTAACGTTTTCCTCATCTGATCATTGTTATGCACTTCTCTTCCCTTCCCTTTTCTATACCAATTTTTTTTTTAATTGCAATCTTTTTTATGAAAATCAAAAACTAAATGTGCCTTGCAAGTATGAAAAAGGTTACTGGTGCTTGATCTATATAGTCACAAAACACAGATAAGAGAATCGCACCAAAAGCTTGTAATCATGCTCCCAATACAAAGACCAGAACCAGTGGACAAATATCATGCTTGTCAGTAAGTGGATAACAAATATGCTGTAACTATAGTGGATAACAAATAAGTGTGAAACAAATCCACTACTGCTGATTGTTGCACTTGAAGAGTAATTCCTTGATATATTTTATCAGATAGGAAAAACATGTTTAATTTCAATTAAGAAACTGTTAAGTTTATACATGCTTTTAAGAAATGTTTTCAGATTTAATTTTATGGCAGTATATTCTGAAAGTTCTTAAATTGTGTAAAACATCAGTTAATCGTGAACTCCATATATAATTCAGTAAGGATTTAAATCTGAAACAAAATGTGAGGGCAAATGATACAATATATACTATGGAAAAGCCTCAATATGTAAATGTGCAAATTTACAAAAAGAAATTTCTAACACTATAAAAAATAACGCACTATTCTTTTTTTTTAATCATTGGGCAAACTATAATACCTTATGTTAAGGCTTTTTTGAAATGCTCATTACGTAATATTTCAAGGATATGATAAAAGCCATATTTGTAGGTGTTTAAATTTAAAACCCTACTACAGACTTCATGGAGGTCCAATTTAATCTTGAATGAAGAAAATAAATGTAACCTCATATGTCCCAGTTCAAATGGAAACTGTAACAATTCAATTTAGAATACAAAGTCTAAAATATGCAGTGAAAATAAAAAATACAGGGTGCCTGGATGAAAGTTATCCATAAGTATGAAGTATATTTCAAAGTATTTTTATACAAACTTCTGGTTTGTGCCAGCATAAAGGGAATCTTTAAAAAAAAAGTGTCATGAGCCATTCATGTCCATACACAGACTGGCACCTAGTGTATGATTAACACAAGGGCATGCAGGGCACTGCCCCAGGCCCCATATATAAACAATTAAATAATTGCAACATCAAAATATTAACAACTGCTTCCTGAAAAAACAATTATGCCATCGGAATAAATTTGTCCAGAGCAAAAGGATTCATTTTGAAGATATGTAGCAATTACTGCATTAATTTAGCATGCTTTCATCTTGGCTATAATAATAAAGTTGTCAATAATTGAAAATCCATTAAAATATGCAAGAACTTAATTTGTATACTAGAATATAATTGTTTTTAGAAAAAATATTTTTGTGCATTTCATATATGTCGAGGTGAAAGGGGCCCAGGAAGAATGTCTGCCCCGGGCCCCAGTTAGGCAAAGTGAGGCCCTACCTGCTCACACGTATGTATAAACTAGTGATCATAGATGAGCTCAGTAACAGATTTAACAGCACTGGATTGTTTTTTTTTCTATAAGTATTGTCAGACAATATATTCTATATATATTGTCTGCCAGATCAAGATCAATAAACTTTACTTAAAACTCAGCATAACAGACACTGTGGCAACAGTTACACCAAACATAGGTGGCAATTACCCTAAGTTACCCTATCTGCTGTGCCTCATATACATTAACTATTCATATTTTATTATCAATTTTTATCTCATAACAGATTATAAATTGTCTAATCGTGCCTCATGAATAAGTATTAAGAGTTATTTTCTACAGTTATAGGAGACTTCCAAAGTGTGTGCAACTGCTGTTTGCCAAAAGAATCTCAAAACAGGACTATTTCTTTAGAATGCGAGGATGGATCCAAAATGCAAAAGGAGTACATGCAGCCAATCACGTGCCAATGCTTATCCTGCTCTGGAAGCAGTCGCAACCTGGAATCTCTGAATAAAGTAGTACCTTACAAGAAATAATTTTACACAGAAACAATTTGTAAACTTTTTAGACAATGTTTTATAGCAAACATAACATCCAACACCAAGGAGCTAATATGGAATTCTTCACTTACTAATTCAGAGAACTAACTGTTCTGTGATTGCTTAATATTTTTAATAAAACTAAATTTTTATTTGTTTATACATCATTTTCATCTACTTTGGTTTTTATAGTACAGTGATGCCTCTGTATCTGTGAACAATATATACTATAGGATATTTGTTCAATATACGGTAAAATTTAATAAATAAATTATGCACTGTGAGTCTTTACCAACATTAAATAAAGTAATAATAAAGTGTACATTCAGTACACTACATTGTACATTTACAGTGTACCTTCTCTCTCTCTCTCTTGTACTTATGAAAGTAAGGGATTCAAATGTTTTAGCCAAATCCTCAAGTTTATAGAATAGAGCAATGAAAAAATACAATATACTTGTACAGTACAGTATAATATGTAGTTTCAAAGGAATGACAAACCAATAAAATCATTATTTTCATTCAAAGCTCTGCATGAGCAATAAGAAATGCATTGTTACACATTTTACAATAGATATCCTACATACGTACCTGTAATAAAAAATGTAATTTTTTAAAAATATGCCCGCCTCAAGCAAGAATGAAACATAACTGCTGCTCAAAGAAAGCAGACGTAGTTTTGAATTAAAACTAATAAATCGTTTTCTTTAATTTTGCAAAAAAATTTCGAGCCTCTGTAAAGCCGTGGATACTGGATCAGCAGATATGGTTGCATGACTGTATTAAGATTTTACAGTGTTAGAAAAATTCATGTGAAATTATGTAAAGTATGACTAATACAATACCTATACTTTGTATACAGCTAACCTGAATGCACAATTAATGCTAAATGTGCTCTTTTACTCTATTTTTTTTTTGCCCATTACGCATACATTAATTAACTAGATGGTTTCAATGGTAATATATTCTTACAGTAAAATATTTTTATTTGATATTTAATATGAATAATGTGAGAATTTTAATTTTAGCAATCGATTCATTGGAACTTGAACCATCAATATTTATACAACAAACCTTGTTTTTACAAGCAATATAATCCTAAATAGTGCTTAATAGTATTATACTATACATGAACTGTAGTTCTTAATTACCTTAAGCAAGGGGCAACATTTTTTCATTTTTTTTTTTATGTAACCAGCCCATGGAGTGCAAGCATTTAATATGGCAAATGTAAACTACAACACCCATGAAAATTATTTTAAAATTTATAAAAAATTATAAAATTTACTTTGTAGCAAACAAATTTCAGAAAATTGTAATTTTACTTTAGTATAAGTAACTAACGGAATATTTTAAATTTAAACATCAAGAAATTAATGAAAATAATGTGGGTGATGTCTTCTTGCAATATATTTACTAAAAAGTGACAAATGAAATTTAATTATATGTAATTGATAAATATAACTCAAGTTTCCAACTCAACATGGAAGATAAGTTTTTTACTAAATTTAGTTTACCAATTAAATTGAAAATTGCTTTAAAATGTTAAATTTCTGCTTGCACTGTAATAACCTAAGATTTAATAAAGTAAAAAGTTAAGTATCTACTCTTAACCCCTTAACCGGTTTGCCCGTACAGTGTAAGGGAACCGAAAGTTGGCCCCAACTGGTTTGCCTGTACAGCGTACGGGCATCGATATTTTATCCTTTCCTTTTTTGGTTTGCCCGTATTTTTAATTCTGGTAAAGAGGCTATTTAGTATCAATATTTTTCAACAGATGGCATACCTTGTCCAGGTCACTAAAATGCTTTCATACTGGTTTTTCCTTTGTTAAGCATTTTTATTAGTTAGCTTCTTTCCTAAAACAGAAGCGGGAATTTTGCTTTGTGAAATTTTTGTTCTGCTATATCCAACGCTTGTGAATTCAAACCGTCATTTCCTTTAAATTATGGATGAAATAAACGACGAAAATACTTTCTTCATACCTGCCAACCTGGGAAAATTGGAATGTGTAAAATTTTGCGTGAATGACATTTATAATGATTTCTTTTTTAAACTACACGGGCAAACGACATTTCTAATAAATTCAACTATATACACGTACCTGCATTAAAAAATATTACATTAAATATCAGGTTTACTGGTAGAATATGAAAATTCAGGACACCAATTTTATAAAATTTCAGGACAATAAATTATAAAGCAAAAAATATATAAAGGTTTTATCCGGTGAGAATTACTTTATAAAAACATAAAGCCAAACATAAAGACAAATATTTATGTTTGGCAAAACATAGTTTTTCACTAAAGAGAGTAACAAATATTGATCTTTAATAAAAAAAAATATATATATAGCACTGAATTATATTCCTGCCAAAATGGTTTCCCTTTTATTTGCCTAAATCATTGCTTTAAGGCTCCTCATCACACAAAAAATATCCAGATTTCTTTCCGTCTGAGATCGGACCAACTAGTTTGCTTTCCCCCACAGCAGGACCGGCAGCTTCCAGGAGCTACCTTGCTGTGACAGAAAGTTATTAGTGTCAAATTCCCGTGCCTGGAGATCTTCCCCTTACCATTGTATGTGTCCCCAGAGTACTATATCACTTTGAGCACGTGTCTTCACCCATCACCTCCGATAATGAGACCAACACACAAGGCTATAGGCCACAGGAAAGTGAAAAATGCAGTCAGCAAGGTGGTGTAATATTGAATAAGAACCATCGTTGATTATTTTGCGTGGTAGTAAAATCTTTGTTTTAAAAAACTACAGAGGAAATAATTATTTTTTATTACAAATATTTTACAGTTTGTAATCCATTTTGAACATGAAATAGAATAGCATTCTATATCACCATGACTAGAGGCATAATAATAAATATTAATAATACTACTACTAATAATAATAATAACTTCCTATTTATGCAATTAGGGATTGCAATCTCGGATGTTTTTACAATATCAGGATTTCGGGAATAGAAATTTTTCTAATCCCAATATCTGACAGAATTGGTAATTTAATATTACTTTTAAAATAAACTCTAATTTATGTTCTTACGTTTCAATTTTCACGTAAACGACAAAGTTTTAGACCATTTCACGCAATAAACTCGACATTAGTCCTAGGATTCAAAATATAGCAGACTTCGAACAAGAGGAATTTAAATTGTGGATGGATGTACAAATATGATAAATTCCCCCATATTATTCTACGCTTGAAAATTTTATAATTTGAAAAATTGGTCATGATAGAAAGAGAATGATATTGAGGACTAGAGCCATGTACTTCGACGTGACAAAGTTTTAGACCATTATTTTAAACAAGCTTTTACTGAACAATGAAAAGCATAAAGAAATCAAAATGGTTATTTAATTGTGTATTTTATGACGAAGATTCTATCTGATACCATGTTGCTCGGCAACGGAATGAAATTAAGTGTGTTGTTAATATTTATTATTATTACTTTCCTTATATACATAATGTATAAGGAAAGTATTGTGACGGGGTCGAAAATTCGAATTCGAATTCGAAAATTCCCGAAATTTTCGACGGGAGAACACGTTTCAAGCATCCCTGATCACGAATCAAACGTTTTTGAAGTGATGTCTGTGTGTGTGTGTGTGGGGGGGGGGGGGGTGTGTGGGTCTGTGGAGACGATAACCGACGAACGAATGGACCGATTCGAACGAAATTTGGTACAAAACTCACAATCCGTAAACACTGGAAGCCTATTGTTTTTATACGCAATCGAATGTTCAGAACCCACATAAATTTTCGAGTGAAATTTTGAAAAAATCGTCAAAAAATCAAAACCGCTAATAAAGTTACGCAAATAGACATTTCTTATGTGATTTTTCATTAGAAAACGATTGACATAAATTTTAGAACGCTAACATGAACCGTTCTCGAGATATTGCGCATTTTTCAAAAAAATTATCAAAAAGTTATACAAAAGAAAAAAAAATATATTTCCTATTGATAAACATGTTCACTTTTCATATGTAATACCATGCGATAAATTGGATGACATTATTCTCGTGGATCTAACTCGTTCCATTCATGAAAAATATACTTTGAGTAATATTTTTGTATTTGAACGCCAATAGTCATTTATTTGCTGTAAGAATAACTTATTTCTCCGTCCATAACGCTTGGCGAGATTTTGGCGACGATTTTGGCGGAATTTCGCCAACTTGGCAACATTTTTAATTGTTGCCAAATTAACAAAAATCTCGCCAAATTGATAAAAATGACGTTAACTTAATGAAAATGACGACTAATTGACGAAAATTCAATATCTTGGAAAGAATATAAGTATCTACTATAAGAATACCATTTTTACTTTCCTTATATACATAATGTATAAGGAAAGTATTGTGACGGGGTCGAAAATTTGAATTCGAGTTTTCGACGGGAGAGCACGTTTCAAGCATCCCTGATCACGAATGAAACATTTTTGAAGTGATGTCTGTGTGTGTGTCAGTGAGACTGTGGAGACGATAACTGACGAACGAATGGACCGATTCGAACCAAATTTGGTACAAAAATCACAATCCGTAAACACTGGAAGCCAATTGCTTTTATACGCAATCGAATGTTCAGAACCCCTCTAAATTTTCAAATAAAATTTTGAAAAAATCGTCAAAAAATCAAAACCACTAATAAAGTTACGCAAATAGACATTTCTTATGTAATTTTTCATTAGAAAACGATTGGCTTAAATTTTAGAACGCTAACAGAAACCGTTCTCGAGATATTGCACATTTTTCAAAAGAATTATCAAAAAGTCATGTAAAATAAAAAAAAATATTTCCTATTGAGAAACATGTTCACTTTTCATATGTAATACCATACGATAAATTGGGTGACATCATTCTCGTGGATCTAGCTCGTTCCATTCATGGAAAAAGATACTTTGAGTAATACTTTTGTATTTGAATGCCAATAGTCATTTATCTGCTGTAAGAATAACTTATCTCTTCATCCATAATGCTTGGCGAGATTTTGGCGACGAATTTGGCGGAATGTCGCCAACTTGGCGACTTTTTGAAATGTTGCCAAATTAACAAAAATCTCGCCAAGTGGATAAAAATGACGCTAAATCAATGAAAATGACGACTAATTGTTGGAAATTCAATATCTTGGAAAAAATATTAGTATCTACTATAAGAAAAACCTATTTTTTTACTGTAAATGTAGTAAATTCATTACATTGTATAAGGAAAGTCATCTGTTGCCCACATCAGATTTTTTTAACTGTAAAAGTAGTAAACTCATTGCATTATATAAGGAAAGTCATGTGTAGCCCACATCAGATTTTTTTTCTATTTGAATAATAAATAAATGGATGTAAAAATATATTTTATAAATGAACAGATTGATTGTTCTTTTAATTATATTAATTGCGGAGTGCGTACATCACTTTCATTTATTTTGGCAAAGAGTTTTCAAGTTTATATATTGTGTTTAGCTAATAAACTCATATATTGTGTTTACCCAATAAATTCATTTAGCCGATTGTTGAAGCAGAAAAAGAGTAGAACGGGTTGTTGTTGCTGTTGTTGAGACCCAGACCGTCCGACCTACCAGAAAGGTGTAAGGTAACTGTTTGGACGGCCGGGAAGTGCCACCCAATTTAGACCGGAACCCAGTGGAGGAGGCATCCACAGGGACCGTACCCTCCTTCCCCTACCAAGGGTGTATCTTCTAAAACAATTTTAGTGTTTTCATTTATTATATACAAACGGGATCAGGATATTTTATTCTTCAGATTTGCAAATTCAGAGCTACGAATTTACCGGAATATCTCTAAATAACTTGGTTACTTTTCTTAAACTTTACCAAATTAGCGGAAATGTCTCCAAATTGATACAAATGACGCAAATCAATGAAATTAAATTCGTTTTTTTAGAAGAGAGTGCTAAAATGATGTTTCGGTAGCATCTGTCGGTCAGTCCATCCATCCTACTTAGTAACACATTTAGCGAATTTTTTTAATATCACCAAATTGATAAACATGTTTGTAAATCCGTAAAGATACTATGGAATTGATAAAATCGCGCTTAATAAATGAAATTAATTGTGTTTTGTTAGGGAATAGTATTGTGATGATGTTTCGTCAATTTGTCGCAAAATGGGACTATCAGTTCTACAGTATCACTTGGCGATAAATTTGGCGATTTTTTAAAATGTCGCTAATTTGACGAAAATGTCACCTAATGTTCCATAGAAATATAATTATTTAGACGATATAATGACAAAATAATTACAACAAAAATATAATTATAAATTTTAAATATTTACAAGAGAAAAATAGAAAAAGAAAATTAAGTATATGATATACTTATATATCCAACGGTAAAGTAAAAATTGAAATTACAGCAGAATATTATTAAATAGTGATTGGCAAAACTAGCTAACTCGAGAATGAAGAAAGAGACGCTCTATATCGAGTAAGCATACTGAAATAAAAAGGTCCAGTATCTAAACCGTTTTCCACTCCCAACTCAAAATGCCTTTCCACGTAACTTGAGAACAATTTTCACCCTCTACCCTTCTTCCTTTCATGACCGGCGGGATTAGTTCTGCCCCTTATCCTCCTCCTGACAAGAAGAAATCCCGCCGCCTTCGAATAAACGCCCATAAACAACGTCTCCCCACGGGAATCCTGTCAACCCCTGAAGGAAATAAGAAAGAGGGGGAAAGCAAAATACAATTTTTTTCAGATCCATATTTGCTTCAATTAAAAGTTGCTGGAAATCTATTTATGATAGCGCAAAAATTTAGGCATCTATCGAAAGCTAAAATTCTATTCATGTGCACTGCTTTTTTCAAATTCGAGTATTATGAAATGCAAATTGATAAAAGACGATTAAACTTTTAGTTTTGACTTTTCTTAGTGACTCTCAACTTCAATAAATTGTTAAAAATACTTAACAATAATTTTAACAAAAAGTAAAATTATAAAGCAAACTTCAATTTCTATAACTTTGAGATCCTGAAAACAAAATTGAAATAGGTTGATTTTTGGAGGAGCTATGCTATCTAGCACTAGCACTAAAACGGCCATACATTAACATGGAAGGTGAAGATTGAAACTTGTGACTGATGAAGCCCCTTAATACCACTTTTTGGAAAATATCCCTTCACAGAGTTTATACCCATTTTTTAAATAGAAAAATTTATATTATGCAAATATAATTAAAAAATTAACTTCATAATTAGCCATAATATGAAAATAAGCTAGTTTAGTCGATCTAATATGCAACATTTAAATGATTGAGATGGATGAAAAAAGATACTAACGTACTCTCGGCAATTCACGTGAAGTAACTGAATTGCGCAATCGCACTATTTATGTGAAAATAATTAAGAAATTAACCGTAATAATTAATCAGAATATGAAAATAAGCTAGTTTAGTCGATCCAATATGCAACATTTAAATGATGGAGATGGATGGAAAAAGATACTAACGTACGCTCAGTAATTCACACGAAGTAACTGAATTGCGTAATCGCACTGTTTATGCGAAAATAATTAAGAAATTAACAGTAATAATTAATTAGAATATGAAAATAAGCTAGTTTAGTCAATCAAAAATGCAATATTTAGAAGATTGAGATGGATGGAAAAAGATACTATTGTACTCTCGGCGATTCATGAGAACAAACTGAATTGCGCAATCGCAGTGTTTATGCGAAATTAATGAACAAAATAACATTTTAGCGATTTATGCTGAATTAGACAACCTTTGAAGAAGTATATTTATTACTTTTATAAAATAAGCGATCGAGATCTTAATTTACGTTACACGCGGCCGTAAATCTCCGTTAATTTGATTGGCATTACCCTGCATTTTATTATGGATTTGCTACGATCCCGGAAATGGTAAATATTAGTGTTAAAAAAGAGGAAATGCGGTGTTTCCGAGGAATTATACTATGTCTGGTTAATTGATAAATTTCAAACATAAAAAGCCGGAGAATTTCGCCGGGGATTGATTTCCTATTAATGTTAAAAAATTCAAATAAATGCGGAAATGCGTAAAATACAGCAATAAATGCGTAAAAGCGTAAAGAGCAGTTAAAATGCGTAAATTTTACGCATAATGCGTAAAAGTTGGCAGGTATGTTTCTTGTTAGATGAACTGAATTCTGATACTGATTCAGAACTGTCTTCTAATTATTTGGAGTATTCTTCAGATGACTCGTGCAGTGAGCTCAGCTCTGATGAAGATTTGAGCTCTGCCAGAATTTTTACTGAGGTTGATGTGAAAAATCCACCTGTTCCGTGTCCTCGGTTTAGTTTTACTGGTATTCCTTCTGTTCAAGTGCAAGTTGACGACACTTCTGACGTCCTACAATTTTATGAAGCGTTCATTGATTCTTCTCTCATGAGTAAGATTGTGGAAGAGACAAATAAATATGCTAAACAATGCATCCAATCGAATGTTACAAGAAAATTCTCAAAGAGTAAATTTTGGGAAGAAACAACTCTGAAAGAGATGCATGTATTTTTTGCTCTCAATATACTTCAAGGAATTATAAAGAAACCTGGGATTGATCATTATTGGAGCAAAAGACATTCAACATACACACCTTTTTTTGCTAAAATGTCTCATCGTCGATTCCTTCTTTTGCAACACTACTTACATTTTTCTGATAATGCAGCATTTGACCCACAAAATCACAAATGCCCTAAATTAGTAAAGTTATGGCCAGTTCTGAAGCATCTCAATAAGAAATTTAGTGAAACGGTGACGCCAGAGCGAGATGTAACAATAGATGAGAGCCTTATGCTATTCAAAGGAAGACTAGGATGGAAACAATTTATTCCACTCAAAAGAGCTAGATTTGGAGTGAAGTGTTTTATGCTATGCAAATCAATTTCTGGATATATGTGGTCAATTATAATTTACACAGGTAAAGACACAATTCTGAAACCTGAATATTCTAAACTATGCATTTCATCACAAGTTGTCATGACAATGATGGAGCCTTTACTTCATAAAGGATATTGTCTTACAATAGACAATTATTATTCTTCGCCGGAGCTAGCAGACAAACTAGTTTCATGTAGAACAGGCACATATGGCACACTAAACCTCAAAAGAAAAGAAGTCCCAAGGGAAATGCAGAAAAAAAAAATTGAGAAAAGGAGAAATTATAGCTTATCAGAGAGGAAAAGTTACTGTGAAGTGGATGGACAAAAAAAATGTTTCATTACTTTCCAGTTCCACAATTCATAATACTGAAATGGAACAAATTCAGGTCCGCTCTGACACGAAGGAAAAGCCAAAAATCGTGATGAACTATAATAATACTATGGGAGGGATAGACTGCATGGATCAAAATTTGAAAAATTTTGAAATCATCAAAAAAAGGGGGGAAAAGTTTTACAGAAAGATTTTTTTCCACATTTTCGATATTGCTATATGGAACTCATATGTCGTCTACTGCAAGAAAGGAGGAAAAAACACATAGCTAGAGTTTAGACTTGATCTCGTTGACTGCATTATTGAAACATATCATTCGGGAATAAATTTCAGACGTGGACAACCAGGTTCTGAACCTAATCCTCTGAGACTGACAGAAAGGCATTTTATAGAAATCATTGCTCCCACAGATAAGAAACTGAGACCTGCAAGACAATGTGCCGTTTGCTGTTCGAAAAGAAATGAAAATGGAAAGGGAATCCGAAAAGAAACACTATATTTCTGCCCCGATTGCGACGTAGGACTTTGCATAACACCATGCTTCAAACTGTACCACACAAAAAGACTTCTGAACAATTTGGAAAAGTGTAAACTTCAAAATTTATAGTAAGTATGAAAGAAATTTTTGTAAGTTCTGTAAAAGATTCCTCATTGCATACAGAGTATAAATGCAAAAAGCAAACATTTAGGGGGTTTTGTGTTTTAAAATTATAAAATAAAAAATAGCATAAAAGCATTAAAAGTGAAAAAATAAAAAAAAAATCTTCCATTTTCTTATTTTATTAAGTATGGTGTTTAATTATATGCAGTAAAAAAAATATGACTTTTTTGTTAACATTTTTGGTAAAAAAATTGACCAGTTAAGGAAACCAAAAACACATTGCTTTTTATAAAATTTATTTATGAAATTAGACATTACAAAACAAATTTTTGTACTTAAGAAAGTGGACGAAATTAACACCAATATCTAATATAGCATTAAATTTTAATCTAAGGAATAATAGATTACAAATCAAAGTATGAGCATTCCACAAATAAAATTATTTGTCTAAGTAACATTTTAATATATTCAGATTGCATGAAAATAGAATTTCCTGGAAATTTAATGATGAAAAGGACAGTAATAAAACTGAAGCATTTAGAGAAATATCAACAGGATTAATTCGATCATTAAGGTTACATTTTTTCCACAAAAGCCAAAATATAGTTAAGTGTAGTAAAACAATTTTTAATTCAGAAATTAATCTACAAATTTCAGGAGATTTTAGACCACAATCATATTTAGTATTCTATAAACAAATTGACTAGAAATCATTTAAAAACATATGCATACAATTTCAACATTTAATAAGGAATCTTTTCTTTCAAATATTGTCTAATGCAGAGTCATTTTTTGTTGGATGTTTCATGATTGAACAGTGATGAATTAACCTACAAGTCTAAACTTTAATTTAGCAGTTACAAGTAAAGACATTTTTTACAATCCACTCCTGTTCTAAGATTTGTAAAATTTGCACATCTATTTATAGGGTGCTAATTTTGACATCTTGGATAACAGATCACATGCAATTAACCATGGATGACACAATAGCTGGCCATACTCTCACATTTTTTTCAACAAGAAATGGCAGCAGCACTTTTATTTTAAAGAAGCAAAGAATGTAAGTTGTAAGTTAATGGGCATTGTCATATTCCATGAACAGGTTTGAGGTGCTTTATTTGTTTGCCATTTCATTTCCTGTTGATATCGGTACACATAAACAGAGTGGTATCTCGGGTGCGGTATCCCCGTGGTTTGCGCGCTAGATTTGCACGCTACCACAAATGCCGCCGTGTTCATGCGGAGTACGATCACGTTAAACATGTGGGTCCGTAAGTCCTTCCGAGAGGTTGGTGGTAGGGGAAGGAGGGTACGGTCCCTGTGGATGCCTCCCCCACTGGGTTCTGGTCTAAATTGGGTGGCACTTCCCGGCCGTCCATACAGTTACCTTACACCTTTCTGGTAGGTCGGACGGTCTGGGTCTCAACAACAACATAAACAGAGTGGGAATTACATAAAGAGAATGCCAATTGAAAGTGGTAATGCTACTTTTTTTTTTTCTTTTGCCAAGCATAAATGCTATAAAGAAAAATTTGTTTTTGAAAATCAGTAAGCTATTTATATAAATATTTGTAATATTTAGCATTGTACAATATATACATTTTAAATATAAACACAGGATGTGACTTTGTACAGAAAAATATAAAGCACATGAAATGATGCACAAATAAAAAAAAAAATGGGTTTCTACCAGTGTAAATAAGCAAAGAGCTAGACACCTGCTTGCTTGCACTAAAAAGTAACTCCATATCTTTTAAACAATTGTCTGCTTTAATCATTTTATGCAGCATTTTACATTGTTATCTTAGATTTTACATATTAGAAATATCTCAAATTAGTTTAGTTTTTTTTTTTTTTTTTTTTTTTTTTTTTTAAATAGCAAAACTTTTCTCATTTCAGCATTCATGCTTAATTAAAATTAAAAAAAAAAAAACTGAGAGAAATTCTAAAAAATTTTTCATAACAGATTCAATTCCATTAGCATTTAAACATCTTTTTGCTTTTAGGATGGCATATTTCTAGATGGCAAAATCTAACATTTCTGAAGCTTTATATTGGGAAATGCACAATAGAGGTGAAATGCCCTCCCAATAATCAACTCAGATTTCCTAAAATAAGTCAATCAAATATACAATTTTTAAACATAAATTGAATACTTAGAATTTTCTTAAACATACAAATTTCATACAAAAAATATTACATAATGAAATACAACACCTAAATGCAAAAAGAATAAACATATAAAATATTAGTGCAACTAAAAAGGAAAATTTCTGTCATTTGTCTAACTTTTGCAATATAAAGTATGAGAAAAAAATTATTCACATTTTTTAAAAGTGACCTAAACGATTATATATATAAAAAAAAAAAAAAAAAAATTTTTTTTTTTTTTTTTTTTAAACATTGATAATGCTGCAAAAATATAATATACTTTAAAAATTATGTCCAAAATGGAAATATAATTTTCATAACTGATAAAATATGAAAAGTTATTACAATAAGCATGAATTTGATGACTGGAAATTCAACATTGGGAAATTTAAACTTTACTTCACTAATGAAAAGATAAAAATATTGAATACAAAATTAAGCAGTAGGTAATTTGTAGAGATTGCAGCAAATGAAAACATTGTTAATTGGTAGCATGAAATGTTGTTCTCGGGACATTTTTGTAAACTTGAGGGGGGGGGGGGGGGATTTGAAACTGGCTGATACATTTTACTAACTTTTTATACTGTTATTAATAAGGAATTTTTATTGCTGATCAGCAAAATAGTTCAATTTTAAAAATTAAGTGAACAAAATGGTGTACATTATTTAAAAATTTCATATATACAAAAAAAATATCTGCACCAAAAATAAGGTATTTGTACAATTTTCTAAAAAACTAATCTTGACCTTTCTGTTTAAAAGCAATTATCAAAAAAAAGGCAAAATTTCTACTACCAAAAAGAACTTACAATAAATTTATTAGAAAGATGTTAGTGAGTGGTTAGAAAATGGCTAAACAACTAAAGGCTTGTACTTAAACATACACATTTCCTAAAAATGCGAGTTGTACTAAATGCTGTTTTATAAAAATTTATAATTTTAATAAAGAGAGCCAAATTACTTGAATTTTGAAACAAAAAAAAAAAAAAAGCATTAACAATTGAGCCAATAAAATATTAGTAATATTTATTCTTACATAGCTTGTAATATTTGTAGAAGAAAAATGCATATCTATTCTAAATTTTTCTCTTTGCTATTATGTTGTACAGTCAACCTTCCTATAATGTAATTAATTCATACTGTGTTTTAATTTGTACCGTACTGTACAGAAACCCATACCTGCCAACCTGGGAAAATTGGAATGTGTAAAATTTTGCGTGAATAACATTTATAATGATTTTTTTTTAAACTACACGCGCAAACGACATTTCTAATGAATTTAACTATGTACAAGTACCTGCATAAAAAAATACTGCATTAAATATCAGGCATAGTACTGGTAGAATATGAAAATTTAGGACACCAATTTTATAAAATTTCAGGACAATAAATTATAAAACAAAAAATATATAAAGGTTTTATCCGGTGAGAATTACTTTATAATGAAAACAAATATTTATGTTTGGCAAAACACAGGTTTTCACTAAAGAGAGTAACAAATATTGATCTCTAATTAAAAAAGACAAAAACAAAATATAGTACTGGATTATATTCCTGCCAAAATGGTTTCCTTTCTATTTGCCTAAATCACTGCTTTGATAACACTTTTTAGAAAATAGCCCTTCATAGAGTTCATACCCATTTTTTAAATAGAAAAACTTATATTACGCAAATATAATTAAAAAATTAACCTTAATAATTAGCAATAATATGAAAATAAGCTAGTTTAGTCGATTTAATATGCAACATTTAAATGATGGAGATGGATGGAAAAAGATATACTAACTTACTCTCGGCAATTCACGCGATGTAACTGAATTGCGCAATCGCACTGTTTATGCGAAAATAATTAAGAAATTAACCGTAATAATTAAACAGAATATGAAAATAAGCTAGTTTAGTCAATCAAAAATGCAATATTTAGAAGATTGAGATGGATGGAAAAAGATACTTTTGTACTCTTGGCGATTCATAAGAACAAACTGAATTGCGCAATCGCAGTGTTTATGCGAAATTAATGAACAAAATAACATTTTAGCGATTTATGCTGAATTAGACAACCTTTAAAGAAGTATATTTATTACTTTCATAACATAAGCGATAGAGATCTTAATTTACATTACACGCGGCCGTAAATCTCCGTTAATTTGATTGGCATTACCCTGGATTTTACTATGGATTTGCTGAATGGTAGATATCAGTGCTAAAAAATCTGAAAATCTGTGTTTTCGAGGAATTATACCATATCTGGTTAATTGATAAATTAAAAAAAAAAGCCGGAGAATTTCGCCGGAGATTGATTTCCTAGTAATGTTAGAAAATTCAAATAAATGCGGAAAATATAGCAATATATGCGTAAAAGCGTAAAGAGCAGTTAAAATGTGTAAATTTTACGCATAATGCGTAAAAGTTGGCAGGTATGGAAACCGCGTTAAAAGAAATTCGAATTAGTACAAAACAGAACAATTCGTACTGCATTATAGTACAACCTTGTTAAGTGAAACTCTGAACATATAAATCAGGCTGATTCATTCTACGTTATATAAAACTGCATTTTTAGAGCACCATGTCATGATGAATGGTTATGAAATATAAGTTTATAGAGATACAAAAGGCAAAAATTTACAACTTGCTCTTAATTCCCCTTCTGTAGGAGATTTTAGGCCTCCACTTCCGGGTTGAACTCATTGAAGAACAATTAAGATAACAGCTCTTTGGTTATACCCATTTTTCTTTCATTTCCCCCCTTTCTTAAATCACAAGCAACAGATAATTGCAATCTGAGGAATTAACCAACCTTGCCCCATCCTCTAGTATTTTAGGAGGAGTGTTAAATCTAGCATTGTCACAGGCATCTATACTGCACACACTTCTTTCTCCTCTTCCCTTTATAAATCTTTAATCTGTATTCCACTTTTCTTTTCGAGTTAAAAACTAGTAAATCCTACCTGCACAGGGGTACTAAGATGAATTTGCAAAACTTCATCTTTCTTTACTAGACTCCCCCATTGACATTTGTTAACTACAGAAGCCATAGCCCAGGAGACAAAGACGAAATGATCGAAAAGAAAAAGGATAAATGAGGTAGTGATTTTTTAAGAATCCCCCTTGTTGCCTGTATACTCTCTCCGAAACGGCTGCTAACATTACAGGGGGGCAAGAATAAAACTGAAGGAATTCAGTGTTAGCTCGATGGGCAGGGAGTGATCAATTTATCAATGTAGGGTGTATCATCAGGCACCCCCTATTGGAGGTGACAATCTTAGTTGAGTTTACAAATGAAGGGTTTTGTAGACAAGAGTGTACAAATTTCTTGGAGATTTTCTTTGAAAAGCAGGACTTTACTTGAGCAGAAAAATTAAATCTAAAAAAAATAACTGAATTTTTCTAAAAGTGGACTTTTTGGGGAAAAGCGGAAGAATCACATGCCCGATTGTAGAGAAAATGTGTTATATGGAAACCACATTTTATGAGTACCACGTTATGGGAGGGCTGTCACAATTTTTGCTCCGCGTTATATGGAAACTGCATTATGAGAGTACTGCATTTTATAGGAGGGTTGACTGTACTTCGAACATGCATCAGTATTTTCCTTTCTCTCATCAAATCAAGGATAAGACAGTTCGTATGCCACCCCATCTATTATTATGTAACAATCTTGTTTACAGGTTAAAACAGGTTAAGTCATGTACAAAATATAATTTGATTAACATGTGAGAGTAATAACAAGCTATGAGCTAATCGCTTTTTATTACAAGAATTAGGAAAATAAAAAATTAAATATTTATTACAATGATTCCCCATATATTTTCTGTTTCATAAAATCTGATGTGGTTGAATGCAAAACACCATTCAATGCAAAAAAAAAAAAAAAATATGCAGATAATTATTTATCTTTCATTGTTGCACATTTTAAAATTGTACATACATTTTAGGCAAACATTCCTCCAATTTTCAACTTTGCACTATAAAGCAAAATTAAATCTCTTGAGCAAGCAAACGTTTGTATGCACATAATACTTCAAAGTACTGAAAAAAAATATAATATGAATATTACACTTCAGAGAAAGGGACAAATTCAATATACTGGAAAACACATATATATACAAAATACATACACATATTTATAAAAAATAAATATCCACTTGTTATTTACAAATTAAAGTTTTGATTAACCTTTGTTACGAAACAATTTATATACATTTTCAATAAATAATTAATGAGGGCACATACACCTGAAGAGTTGAATTTTTATTTTCATGTACGATGTTTTGAAAAATATTCTGTTCAAAATTTTATAAAGAAAACTGTAAAAATAACTAAAATATAGCAATTATACTGACACAAATATAAATGATCCAAACTGCATTCAACAAAAATTTCATAATTTAAATTTTTTTAATATGGACTTTTATAAAGCAAGCATTTAAAATTTTCTGATAATCCAAGCCCAAAAAGCCTTTTATTTTAACAAATCCAAGGTGCACATGCCCCTTTAAAATACGGCTTAAAACTATATGCAGAAAATTGATATAACACCTAGAGCAAGCAACACAAAAATATACATTAAAATAAATTACAAAAACATTAACACTAAACATAAATATACATAACCAGTTCTTTATAACTTTTACTGTAGTTCTTTTGAACTTTTTGAATTTCTTTTTATTCTAAGTAAGCAATCCATATTAAATTTTTAGACCCACTGAATAACTAACTTGTAACTTTTAACATGTTTTATAAAATTTTTATGCAAAAATTATTTTGATATGAGTGATGCTTCATAATAAATAAAATTATAAACTAAACTGTATATACAGTAGTCTTAATTATTTGAGTTTCAATTTAACAAAGCTCTAAAGTTCATTTAATGGGTAACTGAAGCATGGAACAAAGCTAAATTGTTTACAATATGATAAAGACGTGGAGAAAAGTTCTTGAAGTACAGGGAACCGAATATCAAAATGAGCTCCATAAAGTAAACAAGTGGCTTTCAGATTTAATTAAGAAATTGTCATTGTGCAAACCAATAAAACATTTTGTTTGACTCCCAGATTTCACCTATTTCCCCCCTTTCTTATACTTTGAGATTTTTAGTAGCCGTGATACACATAAACTCAGATAATCAGGATACTGTAATTTTAAAAAACAATTTTGAATACAAGATGCCAAAATGCATTTTTTGTTTTTCAGAAATGTTTATTAATAGCAAGAATTATTGTTCAACAGCAATGAATTATCTATATTAGTCATTATATTTCATTTAAAAAAGTTAAATTTTCAAATAAACTTTTAAAATACAAACTTTCATATAATATTCAATTTATATACCTCATTTTTTGCATAAAAAATTTTACACAAAAAATAGCCTGTCCATTATTTTTGAACAAATAGTTGCAGTATCAAATACCCTCAAAACTAACAATATAAAATTTACAGATTATTTTATATCCAACATCTTTCAAACTGTATTACAAATTAGCATGCACCAAGAACAAACCATTTCATCCATAAGCTGCATTCTTTCAATCACAACTCCATTGTGAAGTCAAACCAAGAGCCCTTGTATTTAAAGATGATTCTTAAATTAAGTTCAGTGCATTTTTTCAGAATTGAAAAAGTATATTTTATACAAACTGTCAGATGGGTCAAATTTTCTTCTAGCTTATTTGGGTGATTTGATAGAAATTAGGAGAAAGATAATGCTTAATTGAATAAAAATCAATCAATAACATCAATCAAAATACTGCTAAGACAGCTATTAAGACAAAGTTAAATGTTATAAATGCTTCATTTAATTTAAAACTCGTCATTGTAAATCACTATTTAAAATATAACAAACAATATATTTCTTTTTGAATTATGTACACAGTTTTGCCTTCATAAAGATTTTATGAGTCAATTCCCTTTAAAATGAACTTGGTCTTAAAGTGGGAATTTAGAATTTTATTGAGCATGATGCATTACTTCCCATTCAAATTTTTTTAACTTACACGACATTGTACAATTTTAATTATAACAGTCATATTCTTAGGAAATTTACTTATCTGCAGAGATAATTTTATATATAGCAAAAATTCTTGTACAGAAGACAATATAAAAATGTTTGCTTGTATTGCAAAAATACAAAGCCCTCATTTTCAGAAATGCTAAAAAAAAAATCACCACTAATTATTTTACATAGTAAAAGGTATATACAATATATAGGTTCCATATTAACAAGTTTCTTAAAAAATTATACAAAAATAAATGTATATTATAAGTTTATCAACAGTGCTCTATTTTTTTTGCTTGATAGCTTTGTACCTCAGTCATAGTTCATTTAAGACTTTTAGTTATAATGAATTTTATTTATAATGAACCAAATATAAATCCCCTTGCGATTTCAATATAACAGGAATTGACTATACTAATCTGAGCCCTCCTTTATTCAATATTGCATTAACAATGCTGGAGGTTTAAACCTCTGGCAATTCATGCTCAAATCCATAGCACATTCCTCATCAGCACTAATAGACTTGCACAAACTGTTCACCTCATGATGTATGGCATCCCAGGAGCTTTTCTCTTTCTCTGGACTTGAAGAGAAATCCATTTCTTCAGAACAGGTCAAGGAAATTCCATGCTGAGAGCTACCATTCAGACCTGATACACTGTGTAAAGATAAATTGTGAGTTTTAGAATTTAAAACAGTCTTTTCAGCTTCATTAAAGATAAGCTGATTGGTTGAAGGTGAATCAACGAAAACACTGTGAATACTATTTTCAACATTCTGAGTAGAATCAATGGCAGGAGCTATTGTTAAGGGATAGGTGCCGGCAGAAGAACCTGCTGATACAGTGCTGCCAACCAAACCGTTGTACCTTTCAGTCGATCCATCAGAACTCTGAGCACTTTGAGCATTTAAATTTAAATTATGATTCACAAAAAAAGAAACTCCTTCAGTGCAAACATTTACCGCATCCCCTTGAGCATTTAAATGTAAACTGTGATTCACAGAACTGCAAATCTTTTCATCAGCAATTTCAGAATATTCCATTCTCAACGTAATGTCGTTGACGTCATCCACAACAAAATACACATCATTAGAATCCCAAATTTCAGATGCAGTTTCTGGAGGGACTTTCAGATGAGCTACAAATTTTTCAAATAAAAGAGGTTTAAATGATCTGTTCTTACTTGTAGGATTTTTAAATGGACTAAAGAAAATATCTGAATGCCTGGATGTACCATCACTGACTATTTCACTATTGCTGCTACTACTACATTCCACTAATTTACTTAAATTACACTCATGACCATCTTCATTCAAATGGGGTTTCATATTGCTCTCATCAATGCTATACATTCTGGGAACTTGACTGAAGCTCTGATAGATTTCCATATTTTTATTCTTTTCAAGATCAGGCATTAGCACAATAGTGCTACCTAATTTCTCAAATGATGTGATACTAAAGTTCTTAATATCAATACCTGATTGGACAGTTTCACAAATCACAGGATTAGGAATCAGTGACTCATTTACAGCATCAGTAATTTGTTCTTTAATCAAATTAGATGCATTCAGGCTTCCGTTTGAAACTTCCACATTGGTAAATGATGTACTTGCTTTGGCAAAATCTGTCAATAAATTCATACTCAAAGAATATGGTAAATTATTTTTACTTTCACGTGCATAGGTTGAAGGCGTTTTAAATTCACTCCCTAGAAGATTCAATTTTCCTTTGGGGCACACTTCAGTTTCATTACCACTATTCTCAACAAAAGATTTTGAATTCTTATTATTCACAGACTGAGATAAATCATTTAAATCTTCTTTTTTTACAACTGAATTTGTCAGATGTGATAGAACTTGCTCCATTACAGAAACAACATCATCACTTACTTCGTATTGATTAACTTGATTTAAATCAGAGACCAGTGGAATAGCGACTTCTGAACTGGAAAGTACAGGCTGTTCAACTGGTGAAATATCTTCAGAACAAACATTGTTGGAAAAATGATTCAATTGTGCACAATCTCCCCCTTCACACAAATTAAGCACACCACTTTCAGAGACCTTGAATGTTGTGTCTATAGGAGAACGGCTTTCAATATAAGACAAAGTATTGTGAGAGTAGGGATTCAAATTAACATCATCCTCTTTTTTGATATTTTTAGTTATATTTTCAAAATCTTGGCAGTGATTAAATTCCACACATGAATCAACTTCAATCTTTATCATTTCTGAAGTAGAGTCAGCATCATGAAGCTTATTTTGCTTCATGGGTGGCTTTTTGTCCTCGCCTCCTTTAACAGATTTTATGTCACTGGAAAGTAATGGTTCACATATCACAGAACCAATGTTAAGTAAATCATCTTTATAAGAATCAGGTTTCCATGATTCTGATTTCTTGTTTGACGTTACAGATTCAAACTCAAAAATCAAATTTCTAGAGGTTGTACTACTGCATCCCTCTTTTGACTTTGCATTCTTTACTTCATTATTGTTTGAATCTGCAGAAGCCTGATTTGCATCATTTATAACATCTATAGTAGGAGTAGAAATTACATGTGGTGGAAGGCATATTTTATTTTGCTTAGATAGATGATTATCTATTGAAATTCCTGTAGCATTATGCTGATGATCTACCTTTGAAAAAGTAATATCTAATGGTAATACAGATAATTCTTTCTGCACATTCAATTGTACATTATTATTACTATCTTTAAGATTAGAACACATTTCAAAACTAGCATTGGTAACAGACAATTCTGGCAAGAGCAATCGAGTGCAAGAATCTTGATTGCGCTGCTCAGTGCAAGTTTGATTCATTATATCTAAATTTGCACAAGGTAGTAGAGAAGGAAAGTCATATGTATTCTCTTTCATAATACTTAAATTATCAATAGAATTTGATATGTATGAGTAATCAACACATGCAGGTGTCATTTGAGAGCAATGCTCGATCTTAGAATTATTTTTTAAGGTATTCATGACAGAAAGATCACTCTCATTTGTCTTTATTTCTCCACCCAAAGTGTGTGAAATGCCAGCAGAAACCTGAACTTGGTTCTCAACATCTTCCATGTGTACATCACAACTATTGCTACCAGTGCCATAGTTACCTTCAAGCTTTCGATTGCAGACAGTTGTAGTGTTATTTCCTTCATCAAGAATGCCTGCGATAATATTTTCAATAAATTTTTCATTAGAAGTTTCCAATGGTTTTTCATATATTGAATGCTGAAAAGGCAAAGCTGATTTCATTACAAAGCTATCTGATTCAAAAGGATTATGCATAGTTTCAAATGTGTTGAAATACACAAGAGTTGGAGGATCCAGATCGTCACAAAGCTTATTCATATTGCAGCCTGCATATTCCAAAAATGGTAATGGTGTTGTACAAGTGGAGCTGCACGAAGCACTGATGTAATCATCTGGATTTACAGAATACACCTCTGTCATGCAATTTTCCATTTCCGATTCAGCATTCACCATGAAGGATTCCTTCTCATGATGAATTCCACAGTCTGACAAGCAGGTGGGAGCATCTTTAAAGAAATAATCTTCACAAATGTTCCTATAAATATATATATATAAATATAAATAGACTGTTAATGAACAAAATTACAAAATATTATAAACTCTCTAATCCTTATGGGATGGTTGTATAAACAAATGCAGTTAAACTAAAAATTATGCTTGAATATAAATAAAGTGGATAAAAAAAACATTAATTTAAATCATCAGTGAAATGTATTTTTGAAATTTTGAAAATAAACATATCAAATCCCTTGAATTATTCGTAATTTTCTGCTAGATTTTATATATATATATATACACTTTCCACTTTCCTAAACAAAACATATGTAAAAGAAAAGTATTTTGATAGGGTCAAAAATGCAGGCCTCAAGGTTACCCTGAATTTTTTATAAGATTCTAACTTTAGCATATATTCTGACAGCTTTATTTACAGTAAAGTTAACCAATTTAGTATCTAAAAACTTTTATCTAACTTAGTTTGGCTGTTTTAATCCTTCAAGGTTATTTATCCACACGAAGGATAAAGTTCTCAAATTCTGCGATCCCAACAACTAATCATACTTGTGCCCCTACTTCCTCTTATGTCAGGCGTAAAACCTGGTCTATTAATTTAAAACTGACATTAACTATTCAGCTGCAAGCATGACCTTCAGTAAAGCATTGTTCTCGTTTGAAATTTCAAACCAATAACTGGATAGAGAATATTGACTGGAAAATAAAAACGTCAGAACAGCAGACACCATTCCTTTGAGTTATACAAATAAGACATATAACCTGGTTAAACTTAGGATTGCACTAAAACACCAAATACATTTCCTGGTTTTTATAGGTAAATTTTTAAAATTTCCCAGTCCAAAAAACTAATAAATTTAAAAGATTTAAATGAAAAGCTAAATGCTGGCACATATTCTGCAATGTATATATATAAAAAAAAAAATTTTTTTTTGAAGAAATATTATCTAATATTAAAATTTCCCCCTTTTACAGATTTGGAAGAACTTTTAAAGACTTTTCTGACACTGACTTTTGACATATTTTAAAAAATATAATTTCCTTGACAATTCTGGGTTTTTCCCATTTCCCAAGTAAGATGTTCTACTATCATTCATAATTGCAACCAGGAAAAAAATATGTAAATATATAAATAAAAAATAACGCACTTTTCAACTTTCTCTTCTACCTGAAGAAGTGAGGCCATAAAATCATCTGCTGATGGAAGACTTGAAATTATATCCTCTACTACTTCATAATGCTTTGCATTATTCATAAACCTTTCATGAGCTTTCTTTTCTAAATGCTGAAATGCAAAAATAAGATTATGTTAAACATGCTACAAAATTATGCATAAACTTTTATACAACTGTTTCCAAAAGAAACTAGTATTTTTATTTCCCCTGTAGAATGTTTAGTGGGAAGGAATCAGATACAAAAATTCAGAGACAAGTTTTCTATGAAGCATTCTGGAACAAGAGTAAATATACAGAGCATGTTTTTAGCATGTCTGTGTGTGAGCATTTGTATTCTTGTCAATATTGTGTAATATGCAGGCGAAAAAACTTCTTTTTTGTGACTAAAGCAAAAAAAAACTGCATTTTAGACCACATGTTGCAAAATACTCAAAAAAATTTCCACCCTACGGAGGGGTTGAACTTTTAAATATTTCTTTAAAACTCTGATGAAAATGAAAATTACGATGAAAAATATCAACTTGGTTTGGATTTTGCCCAGTGTGGAAAACCTACTTTAGAAACAGGACTGTGAAGTCGGTACAAACCTTAGACTCCAACTCTGATTCCCCTTTTTTTCTACTGCCTGACTTAAACTTCAACTCCGCTTGTTTATCTAACTCCGATACTGAAATAAATACCAATTAATTTTTAATTTTTTATACCCATAGTTTTTTAATTAATAAACATCAAATGATTTTTTTTATATTGTCAAAAAATTATTTTAAAAATTTATTAAAAATTTAAATATTCTAAAATAAAATTATTTTTAAATAGTTTTATTTATAAGTCAGAGTCAGTATGTATATTTTTTCTGACTACACCCTAAATAACTACCTCACTCCGACTCCACAGTCTTGTTTACAATTCCATTCTAATACAAAAACATAAACATCTAAATTGTTAAATATTTTGCTGTACCTCTTGAAGACCAAATTTCATGATAATTTCATTAAATTTATGATTAAAAATATGATTGAAGCAATAAAAACAATTGAAGGCACTGCTAGGGTGCTAAGGTAGGTTTCTGCAACTCTTTGGATTGTTAGCTAAGTTTTAGAATAAAACAAAGTTCTAGGCCAAATATTTATTTTGGAATAAGAAGTATATACATACATATACAGTGGAGTCCCCTTATAGCTAGTTTGGATCTAGCTAAGTATTGGTTATTATGATTTTTTTCCCTCTCACCTTTGATCTGCAATATTTACGTAATGTAAAAATTATCACTCATAGCGAACAATTAGATACATGCACATTGGATATTGCAAAGTTTTTAGAAGAGGTTAAGGGAAAATTATTTTCATGGAACTTCTTAGAGTAGAAAAAAAAAAGCAAAATCCCAGGAACAACAATTAGTCTTATATTAAAAATTCATCACCAGACAAGATATGTTGAGCCTAAAATCACTTCAACCATACATTAAAATAACCTAATACATGAAAATTGCCTGCCAAATTCTTGCCCGATATGATATTCATCCTCAAACAGAGAAAAACTACTGGAAACATGCTGGGTTTTTAAGAGAAATTCAGTCCTACATTTCCGATACTGGGCATAAAGATCATTTAATGTAAAATAGGTTAGTTAGGAGATTTTACTTTTGATGAGTCTGCTGCAAGCAATGACTATGTTGAAAGAGAAGCACAAGAGACAGATAATGCAATAAGACAGATAATCCAAAGAAACAGAAATTTATTTCAAAAGAGGGAAGAAAGCATCAAAAATTGCTATGGAAAGTCTCTAAAATTTTTACTATTATATTATAACTATTTTGAAATTTCAGTGACAGTTAGATGCAAAAGTAAAAGTGTTATCCAAAGGTGTTATAAATTCAAATGTTCAAAATAAAGTTACATACTTTTTCAGAGTAAATAAAAGAGTGATACATTTCAACCAACCTATAATTATTTTTTATTTTACATTATGCAGGCAGATAAGTCATTCTTATTATTTATCTCATACCTAAACTTTTTATTGGTTGTAGTGAATATTTTTTTCCTTGTCCCTTATGACTTTGCTATATGCAGGCTCCACAGTATACATACAGCCACATAGGAACATATATAGACTAACAGAAATTAAGATTTCATTAAAATACGATTGAAGCAATAAAATACCAAAAATATATAAAATGAATTTTAGGTTTGGAATAATGCAGAAAAAGTTATACCTATTTTATAACATACAAAAATATTATTTGTAATATCTAGTCATCCTCAGTCCTAGGTATTTTACAAGTTCTTATAAATACTTATTACTGCAGCTCTTTGCTTAATTGGGTTGGAGTTTTTAGAGAAGATATTCCGTTTCAACTTTTAGCATATCTCTACATTTCTAAATAAATTATACTTTTGCATTAAATTTTAACACTATATCAACCCAGAAGTCACCACATGAAGGTGTCTATATGTGGACATCCTCACAGCTTTCCATCCCTATGTTTTGCATTTTTAAATTTTAGTTAAGATGCCTTGTATGTTCATGTTAAAAAGAAAAAAAAAAGAAATTTACTTAATTTCAGTTTAACATAAATATATCAATCTCTTTCTATCCCATACATACTTTGAAACAGCCTCAGATATAATCTTGATGTGTAGCTCAACAGCATATGGATGGCATAGAATATTTTCTAATGCTTTCGCTGATATTTCTCTATACTTAAATATTTCCTGAATTTCTCTAACAAGCAGGCTATTAATGGAGGCTCTTTTATTAGGCATTTATTCCTGTTAATCAAATCAAGGTGATCTTCATCTTCGAAATTAACTATGGTATCAGAACATGCAATATTCTAGAATTTTGCTCTCTCTCGCTCATATATCTGAGAGCCATTTTAAACCCTAATATTTAGAATATTTACAAGTCAATTGTTGACATCCAGTTACAAAATCTGTGAGTTACTATTTACAAGTCAATTGTTGACATCCAGTTGCAAAATCTGCGAGTTACTATTTTCAAGATTTCTGGGATTTATGTGTAAAAAATGAGTAAGTGCAAACCCTTGTACTCCTTTCAAAACTCATAAACAGGCTATTGCCTTTGATCAGTGACCTGTGGTTTTAATAAAGCTAATAAGACAGACAGTCTTCTCTTATCAAGTTTAAATGAAATGCACAGTGCAGTAACTAAAACTGTTGCGTAATAACTTTATTATAAAAAACAGTTATGTGCCAGTAACATAAATAAAAAATGTTGATAAAATTTACAAAGTTTATACTTTTGATTTTAAAGGTATTTTTAATAACATTTACCTATATGCCATGTTATAATTGAATCATACTGCATTACTGAAGCATATCACCAGTACTCATTTTCTGCCAATAAACTAAAAACTTTTCTTAAACTCATACTATTTAATAATTATTTATATCAAAAAGCATTTATGTACCTTCAGCAGACCATTATTCAGTGGAAAGTAAAATCGAAAAAGAGTAAAATTGATAATAAAATGTAATATAGACAAAAGGAATTTTGTCTATATCTATATTTTTATGAAACAAATTTTTCAGATTAAAACTTCTTAACGCTTTGTTACATTCATGATTTGATCTGTGTTTCAAATTAAAGAAACTGAATCACACCTATCATTAGATTTTTATCCAAAGAATATTGTTTTACTGAGTTTATATGGTGATTCAATGAATTTTCTAGATATTTGAAATAAGATTGATAATAATAAAAATTTATTTCCAGACATCTATGGCAAAAGGAAACTACTCATTCTTTAACATATAAGAAATATTAGTTATACCGAGAATCACACATTGTGTATTTGAAAAAACTTGCTCGACACACGCTACCATCATGGGATTGTCGATAAATTAATGCACTGTTTTTACAGAAATTTAAGCAATAGCATAATTAACAGTAAGATTTTTATAATTAGGAAATACAATTATTGTAATCATTTGCTTCTTAAACTTAAATCATGTATTTTATATATATTTATAATGATAGATAGTGATAGTATGATAGTTGCAGGTACGATATACTTTATTAATTAAAAGTATTTAACCTGTTGATGGTAAGTTGGTTTTTAGTAAAACTCTATTCTACTAAATTTTATTCTATAGAAATTCAGTAGAAAATTTGTCTATAATGTGCATGGATTCCATTTAAAATTTGTTTGAAAGAGAATTTTTCAATTTTTCCAATGGCTGGAAACTCTGTGATAATATTTTCAATAGCTAAGGAACCAATTTGTGTGAAAATCATGTTAAAACCTAAAATAACTACAAACTAATCCGTATTTAAAAAAATATCAATGCGACCCCTCATTCCAAGCCCTGAAGTACCTATATACCAAACTTCAAGCTGCTTTGATTTTTCACTATAGATGACACAAACAAATGGACATCTTCCTTTATAATTTTAAATAAATCATTGTGTATCATAATTTGGGTCTTCTTTATTCCTCATAAATTTTCATTCATATTAAAGGTCCAAATTTGAGATAAGTAGGGGGGGGGGGGGGGGTCGAATTTAATGAACTTTTTCAAAATCATCCTTTTTGACACTCTTTTGCAACATTTGTATGTCCTTTACAAAAAAGAGTTTTCACCAATTCCAACAAAAGAAAACTAATAAAGGAGTGTTTTAATGAAGGAATGTTTAATGAAGGGAAGTTTTAACTTTAATATTAAGTTAGAGAGAAAACAAATTGGGGGTCTGACTTGGTGCACTTTCCCTATATTTATGATTGGGTTATATTAGTTAAGGTCTTGAACAAGGAAATTATTGATAACGTCAATTTCTGAAGTTATCGGCTTTATTTTTTAAAATAATTACATTCACATATTTTTAATGTATTTAAATGATTATTGCAACAGGATAAAAATTGTATGGGTATACTTTTTACGACTATTTTCTTCATTTTGACATATACTGACAAAACTTCATATTTTTGAACATTTGTTTACAATTGAAACCAGAATGTTTAATTCTTCAGATTTGCTTGTGCAAATAATTTTGTATAGTGAAAACAGATTCTTATACTTCTGTTTGAGGGAAAATTAAATTAAATATTTCAATAGAATTTTTTTAGGAGCAATATAATTTATAAACTACTAAAAGTTACACATATTTTAAATTAACCAGCCGTCCAAACAGTTACCTTACACCTTTCTGGTAGGTCGGACAGTCTGGGTCCCAACAACAACATATTTTAAATTATGAACAAGACTGGGTATATCCACTTAATATAAATAAACTTGCCAGAAACAAAATTTCAGACTTACTGTATCAATATCTGTAAATTGAACATCACAAATTTCACAATAACGTCTCTTTGATTTCTTCTTAGATTCTTTTCCTTTCCTGTAAAGGCAGTAAGAAACAAAATTGAAAAATCTAATGTAACCAACACAACATTAAGGACTGAATCTACTTAGTTATTTCTCTAGTGACTGAAATGACATACATCAACAATTGGGATAACCAATGTAAGAAATTAAAAATTTGAACTAAGCGTCATTTGACACCTATAGTTTTGACTCTAGATGCCAAAAAGACACGGCTAGTTGCCATTTTTACATCTCTAACAATAACAACTATTTTTTAAATGTCCATTTTTGTTAAAGATATAAACAAAGAATAATTCAGATTTTTGTATAACAATTTTTTTAAAATTTAAAATAAACTGATAAAAGAAAGCGAAGAAAAAATAAATAGAAAAATTTGCTAATTTGTTTTTACTTGGTAAAAAGGACATAACAAATTAAAAAAAAAACTATTTAACAATTTTCAATTATGGTCATCTTATACAATCATTGCCCCAATAGCCCTTCATTTCATGCTTGAAAATTAATTTTCCTGAGTTAAAATAGAAATTAATATAAAAGTTTTAGCTGATGAAAACAAACTGCAAAAATGGAAAATACGTGATAATAAAATGGGATAAACCGATAATCACGTATAAATGCACATTTTAGTGACATTTTCAATTTTCATATAATCTTCCTCATATTACTTACAAATATAAGAATTAAATACATTTAAAATTGAAATATTATAAGGGAATCTTGAGCGAAATTTAGTCACTTTTTGTGGCCAATTTCGTCAAAGTATGGAATTTCATTTTAAAATCTGTTTATTATATTCATCTTAAAAGTTTTTAAAAAAAGGGGGGGGGGGGGATTTGCATATTTGTCCGGAGATCGGCAGTCAATGCAAATATCGGAGCTTCATGAAGAAATGCAGAGTTGGCAGCTAGGGTTCAGTATTTGCAAGTCAATAATAAGTTTTTGTTTTATAGTTGCTACTCGTTTACTTGTCGCTTCGACAAAATATAAATCATACCCTTGAAACTCATCTACACCCTTTGAGTGAGCTAAACAGCCTGGGTAATAATAAAAAAAAATATGAATCACATTAATTTCAGGGATTGATATAAAAAATGCATAGATGCCAAACTACCAGGAAGAAAAATAGGAACATATTGCATGAAGGAAAACCACACACTAATACCGTTTATCCCCATACTGCTACAAAATAGCCTTTTGTTTCATTAATAACACATTTGAAAAATATTTTTTTATATAATATATAAAATAAAACGAAATATAAAGGATAAAGCACAAATGCTGTTTATCTCGATGCTGCTGCAAAATAGCCTTTCATGCCATTAAAAATACGCTTGAAAATAGTTTTTTTGTATAGTATAGTATATACGAAATAATTACAAACGTTTTAGATGATGCAAACAGATGGCAGAAGTGGAAAAGTAATTTCACAATAAAACGAAATATAAAGATTGCGGACAAATGTCGTTTATCGCTGTACCCGGTACTTGTGCAATACAGCTCTTCATTTCTTTACTAATACGTCTAAAAAATAGTTTTCTTGTATAGAACACGAAATAATCATAAAAAGTTTAGTTGATGCAAATGTGTTTCTCCCACATTAATTAGAAACAGACGCAATCACGTGGAAATAGATTTTTAGATGAAAAAACGATCGAAAATTCCTGACTTTATTTCCCATTTCGTGACCTACTTCCAATTTCATGACTTGTAGATACGCTTATGCAGATTTGCATACAATAAAATATAATTGTTATGGAAAAGAAAAATTGGACTACTGTGGATCCAAATCGGATTCCCGGAACGAGACTGTAAAAACGGAACAAGTACATAAAAATCGGAACATTTGAGAGCTATAAAAACATCATTTACAATGTCTGATAACAAAATATTAGCTAACCAAATTTGCAAGAGCTGGAACAATTTAATCTGGAATGCAGTGTGCTCTATAATAGTAAGCAATTAGAATGTAAAGATTGCAGGATCACTCCCATTTCTTCCAAATGGGATATGTAGATCTACGAGGGGATAAAAGGAAAAGGAGCATAGAAACTCATTAAATATCCAGAGTCTCGGACATCAGAATGTCTGAGGATAAAGCAAACAAATAAATTCTTCAGAAGTGCAATTTCAGGTCTTGAAGAGTGGGGGTGAGGTGAAGTACGAAAAAGATCCCAATGTTTCCTTCCCTGAATAGGGGGATTTTACTGTCATTTTACAGTTTGTGTACCACCTGCAGATTTATCACTGTGGGCGTGTATAAAATGCCGCTTTTTGGGGGGCCACTGTCCAGTCTTCTATCAGGGATCGTAATTCAGTCAAAGGGAAAGGAAAGACTGATATTTAACAATAGTATTGTTAGGCGTCAAATTTGACGACCAGATTGAAGAATCTAGTTGACAAATTGAAATTTCTAGTCGCAAATTACGACTAGAGACCACTAATTTCGAACACTGGGGAGATAACATATATTTAATTATCAAATTTATGGCCAAAACATTATAAAAAATATATTAAAACATTATCCAAAGATATAGTCATAGAAAACTATAATGAAAATTTAAACAAATTTTCAGTTTTCTGATAACAAGATAATGTCCTAAAACTTAACTTGCCAAATATTTCACCAAACTCGTCAAACATTTAGGCAAAATTAAAAAAAGAATCTAGGAATATGCTCTTATTTCAGATAACAGAATCCATGAAACAATTTTATGCTATACAAATATTTATTTATTTTATATGTTCTAAACTGAGTATAAAAAAAATATATTTACTATAGTTAAGCATATTTATTTCTTTTTAATTTACTGTAATCGCAGGTGGACAGGCTACAACGATGAAAGCAGTGCAGGTATAATATACACAAGAAAAAATATAAACAGAACAAAAATTCCACCAAAAATAAACAGCAATAGCCATTATTACTTATTGCATAACCAAGAGCAGATTTTATTTTCTGATTGTGAAACTAAAAAAAATCACGCTTAAATTGGAATATCATCATATCATCACAAAAAGTAAGTGCCCTTAAAAGTTGAACGCTAAAATAGGAATTCAGCACATACCATATATATACAGGGTGGCCTAAAAAGATTGAAAAGCGCTTTAACCCTTTCGTGACGGTGGCATTCCAGAACTGCCGTGGCCCAAAGGACGGAGCGCTTCGCTTCCGAACTGTTCCCAGGGGATGGCAATTTTTTGCGCTAAGCCTAACTCTCGAAAAAAATTTACTAAAAATCACCTATTCAACACAGAAATCTACTTTTTTCAGGAATAAAAGAAATATTTATTTTCTATTTGATGTATATTTTCCCTACAAATCTGAATACAAAATACTCGTTAGTTGCTCCCATTCTTTTATCCGAAATAAACGAATAATTTCACTGCCTCTAAAACCCCAAAGAAAATACTCTCTTATATTCCTATGATTCACGAACGAAATCATAAAACTGAAATCAAAACAAGACCCGAAACTCAATTATAAAATTGTTGATGCTGCGAGAAGTGCTCTATTAGTTTATATTACAAAGCCATGTTTCACCGCTCCAAATGGAGAAATAATTCATTGGATCCTCCTTATGCCAATTCAATTTTATTGCCTTAGGTCAATTATCTGCAAAATACATTGATGTTGTTTCCATGGACATTTAACGCCATCTAGTAGACAAATTTAAACGTTTCATGTTGTTGTTGAGACCCAGACGGTCCGACCTAAAAGCATGCATACTCGCCGTTTAGGGTCAAGTTTTCTCCGTCACGAATGCGTGCCGTCCGTCATTGAATACAAGTTCGCAGCCGACACGTGGGCGTGCCAACCGTCACGAAAGGGTTAATTCTTTACCTGTTGGAGATAAGTGGGCAATGTAAATTGCAAAAATGTTGAAAGTAAGGTAGGAAATAAAACAACGTTAATGAAATAGACCTCCCATTAATTTCCAAAAAGTTACACATTTTAAATTTTTATACGACCCCCTTAGACAAATTTGGTCAATCAGAAAATTTTTATTTTTAATGCAACAATATCATTAAAAAAAACCTCATATCTGTATCTTTAAAATTGAGAGAGTTATATCTAATTAAAAATTGAACATTGTGAATGGGGGCCATATATCAAATTAGAAATGTAAATTTGTGACATATTACAATATAAAACTGGATGATAATACATAGGATACCCAACCGCGTAGTGAGTACCACTACTTTACATGATCTCTGTCTGTGTAATGCTTTATTTAGATGCATTTGTGATAAAAACATTTTAACACATATTAATGTATTTTTGATCTAAACAATTTCCAACATCAATTTGCTTATGATCCCTATTTTCACTGATGAAACAGCCTTTCACATGGTACGGAAAAGTGACATAAGTCAGATTTTTTCCTTTATCATAATTCAGTTGATTTTAAAGATACAGATATGTGGGTTTTTCTTTAATGATCTTTTTGCATTAAAAATAAGAAATTTCTGATTGACCAAATGTGTCTAAATATCGTATAAAATTTTAAAAAGTGTAACTTTTTGAAAATAATGAGAGAGCTATTTCATTAAAGTAGTCTTTATTTTCTTCCTTACTTTCAACATTTTTGCAATTTACATTGCCTACTTATCTCCAACAGGTAAAGAATTAAAGAGTGTTTCAATCTTTTTGGGACATCCTGTATATATTTGTAATTTTTAAACAATGCAGCTCTTTTACCAGAATATATAACAATTGACAATCATCTTTTATTTAAAAAGTAATTACAAAAGTCAGTGAAAGCCAAAACTGAAAACAAACTACAATAGCAAACCACAATAGATAAATATAATGTCCAAGAAATGTGTAAAAATAATTTCAAGGATCAATTTACTTTTAAACCAGAAATAGAAGCTAAAACATGGAAGCAAAATAGAAAGCGATTTAAAACATCAAACACAGGGAGCAATACTTAAAGAAAATTAAAATATTTATATATCTAATGACATTTAAAATATATTTTTATATTGAAATGTAGAATTTGCATTTACAAAGGATCAAACTTAGACCCTTTGGTTTGTATGACAACACTCTACCCACCATGCCATTATTGTACAGTATAAAATTTAAATAAAGAGGACTTTTAAACTACCCATTTTAAAAATTTAGCATTTTGAGTGACATCTGATAAATTTGGATTCATAAAGGATCAATTTTCGAATAGAAAACATTAATATGTTTCAATAAATCTCTAAAAAATATAGATTTTCATTTACCTCTTAGAATTATTATGAAAGCAATTCTCTTTTCCTCCATCATTGGGAGCACAGACAGAAACAGAATTTGAAGCGTTATTTCCAGATATTTTAGTAAAAGAAACACTACGAGTGGGAAGAACAGACTGGAATGACTGTATAGGATTTGTGCTCATATTTTTTAAAGTAGGTCTTAAAAAGTTATTTATACTTCCAGACACTTTCAAATCTTTGCGCATTTGGCTTACAAACTGTGATAATGCTGGGTCAACAATATCAGTCCATGAAGAGAGTACTTTATATCTTGTCTTAAATTTTCTAAAAAAGAAATTAATAAATTTTATTAACTTTATCAATAGCAAAGAGAATAAAATAATATATAGTAGAAATAGTACAGACAGAATTTCCAAACAGAAAAAGCAGGAAACTATTTTATTGCAAATATATTGTTTACTTATGACGCTTAATATTTGCTTAAAATTATATTATATATTTCTTATAAATAAAACATTAAAAGACTGTACCATTTAAGTGCATTATGCTTAATTAATTCTTAAATTAATTCTTAAAATTTATTTTTAAAAAACTGCATTAAATATCAATATAAAATATTCTTGAATAATACATTAAATATCAATGTACAAAATTCTTGAATAAAACATTTCATCTCAGTAAATTCTTAACTTTTCCAATCACATCTACTTTTATATACAGTCACCAACCAACATATCAGTTCGTTTGTCACCAAGTTTCCATTTTACAGATTCGGTTAACCGCTAAATTAATTTTTTTCTAGATCCACATTTTTTAAAGTGTGATAACAAAATGACATCATGTTAAGTTGGTTTTTGAAGTATGACTATCTGTACACGCATAAGTCAATTCTTTTTTGTTTTTCAATCTTCTCTATCAATTTTAATTTATAGTACATTGGGGTATCTAATGGTCTTTTGTTCACAGTAACAAAGCCATTAAATGAAATGTACTATTTTAAAAGTGATGTTTTGTAGTCACCCCCTGATGATTTTACAATTACATTACCTTCAATCCTTTGTTCGTCACTCCATTTTTAGAATTTGTTTTAAATTATCAGGGTTGTTACATGGTTTTCTTTATAATGACAAGCATTCTAAGTCTTTTCTAATAAAAAATTGAGTTCTTTTGTTTGTTATGGATGCTTTACTATATCTCTTTAAAAATTCTATATTAATTGATATATTACATATATATATATATATATATATATATATATATATATATATATATATATATATACAAGATGTCCCAAAAACATTGATCTCGGCTTTTATTCCTTAAATATTGATCTTAGACATATATAATAAATTACAAAGTTGCGTAAAAAAAGGTTCAGAATTTCATGAAATCGATTAAAATTTTCAAGGGAATTAAATTTTACGAAATACAAAACTTAAATTTTTATACGGTCTACGTACAAAAACATTTCCAATGAGTAAAATGTGCCCCATACACTAATAAGGTGATATACAAAATTACAGCATTTTATCATAAAAAAGTTTCAAAGATATGAAATGAAAAAAATTCTGACTTAAACCACTTTTTGATGCATCGACATGGGTTGGTTCTCAGAGGGGGGAAATTATGTCTGCAGATCGCATTTCAGGGGTCATACAAAAATTACGAAAGATTACATAACGAATGATTACATAAATAAATAAAAATTTTGCTATTTATTGGTACAAAAGTATCTACACTGTGTAGAAATAATAACTTTACACAAAGATTACAAATCTTGTTCAAAATGTTTTCCATTCATGCCAAAGATCCATTAAAGAGGCAGATATTATTTGCCTATGATGCATTTCTGCATTGCATCATTTGCACTCTTGCTATAAATACTTACATTTTAATTTGTGATTAATCCCTCACCAACTTTGTTTAAACATATCTCTGGGACTTACTTATTATGATAAAATGTTGAAATTTTGTACATCACCTTATTAGTGTATGGGGCACATTTTACTCATTGGAAATGTTTTTGTACGTGGGCCGCATAAAATTTAAATTTTGTATTTCTTCAAATTTAATCCCCTGAAAATTTTTATTCATTTCATAAAATTCTGTACCTTAACGCAACTTTGTAATTTATTATATATGTCTAAAATCAATATTTAATGAATAAAAGTCGAGGTCAATGTTTTGGGGACACCCTGTATAGTGTGATTCAAAAAAGATGGGCCAAACTTTACGAGGTAGTAGTAGTACACACCAAACTAAGTATTTTTCATCAGTTTACTGGATCAAAATGAAACGTAAAGGTGTAACAGGGCATTTCATCTGGGGAAGAAGAACCCTTATGTAAATTTTCATATCACCAAATGTAGTCTTATCAGTTTGCAGCAGTTATTCACAGCTCCAACTTTTGTGATAATGGAGGAATTTACAAATAGAGAATAAGCCAATATGCATTTCATCTATGGAGCTGCAAATGGGAATGGCAGAGAGGCACAATGACTGTATGGCAAACATTTCCTCCATAGGCAGTTGCCTAATCATAAAACATACGAATGCATACCTGCCAACCTAGGAAAATTGGAATGTGTAAAATTTTGAGTAAATGATATTTATAATGATTTTTTTTAAACTACATGCGCAAACGACATTTCTAATGAATTTAACTATGTACAAATACCTGCATTAAATATCAGGCATAGTACTGGTAGAATATGAAAATTCAGGACACCAATTTTATAAAATTTCAGGACAATAAATTATAAAATAAAAAATATATAATGGTTTTATCTGGTGAAAATTACTTTATAATGAAAACAAATATTTATGTTTAGTACAACACAGGTTTTTACAAAGAGTAACAAATATTGATCTTTAATAATAATAATAATTAAAAAAGAGAAAATAGCACTGAATTATGTTACTGCCAAAATGGTTTCCTTTTTATTTGCCTAAATTATTGCTTTAATAACACTTATTGGAAAATATTCCTTCACAGAGTTCATACCCATTTTTCAAAATAGAAAAATTTGTATTATGCAAATATAATTAAAAAATTAACCTTAATAATTAACCATAATATGAAAATAAGCTAGTTCAATTGATCTAATATGCAACATTTAAATGGTGGAAATCGATGGGAAAAAATACTAACGTACTCTCGGCAATTCACGTGAAGTAACTGAATTGCGCAATCGCACTGTTTATGCAAAAATAATTAAGAAATTAACCGTAATAATTAATCAGAATATGAAAATATGCTAGTTTAGTCGATCTAATATGCAACATTTAAATGGTGGAGATGGATGGGAAAAAATACTAACGTACTCTCGGCAATTCACGTGAAGTAACTGAATTGCACAATCACACTGTTTATGCGAAAATAATTAAGAAATTAAACATAATAATTAATTAGAATATGAAAATAAGCTAGTTCAGTCAATCAAAAATGCAATATTTAGAAGATTGAGATGGATAGAAAAAGATACTTTTGTTCTCACAGCGATTCATAAGAACAAACTGAATTGCGCAATCGCAGTGTTTATGCGAAATTAATGAACAAAATAACATTTTAGCGATTTATGCTGAATTAGACAACCTTTGAAGACATATATTTATTAATTTCATAAAATAAGCGATCGAGATCTTCATTTACATTACACGCGGCCGTAAATCTCCGTTAATTTGATTGGTATTACCCTGCATTTTATTATGGATTTACTACGATCCCGGGAATGGTAGAAATCCGTGCTGAAAAAGTGAAAAATGGTGTTTCCGAGGAATTATACCATGTCTGGTTAATTGATAAATTTCAAACAAAAAAAAAGCCGGAGAATTTTGCCGAAGATTGATTTCCTAGTAATGTTAAAAAATTCAAATAAATGCAGAAATGCGTAAAATATAGCAATATGTCATGTCGCAATTCTGCGCCATGAGCCTTTTTGTATTTTCTGCGAGAGAAACATCCTTCTCTCCGTTCGTGCCAGTACAGTGTTTTACTAACACTTGTTTCCATTGAAATTACATTAAAAAGCGCATTTCGTCGAGAAAGCGTTGGTTTGTCTAGACTTAGTGTCGGGCCGTGGAGCGTGACGTTTTGGATGTGTAGTTGCTATGTGAGCGCGCCGTCCAATCAGGAAGAGGCGCATTTTTGCGAAAGAGAACTTGCGTGGGCTCAGAGGACCCTTTTTTCGCTCTCTTGGTGCTGGAACATTTCGACTGAAAGGTCGCATCGAAGGTTTTGTCTAAATTTTAGACAAAAGGCTTTGGCCAAAATGGCTTGCCGTTCATCTGGAGCTGAAGAAGAGGAGCCTGGAACCTTTCATTAATAATCCTGATGCAAATCTATTCTAAATTATAATTTTTTTATTCCAGGAATTATTCCGACGACGACTCTGGAGTTTGAGATGTAGCTGGGCGGCTTGTTTCAATTCGAGGCCTTGTGTACGGAGGTTGGGGTTATAAAGATTTTGGAATCTACGTTGGTTTCGCCCTGTGAACTTTTTGAATTACCAGCTAAAAACCCGTGATATTTTGATGCGAAACGGAGCTCCAAAAATTTGTTAATCTTGTATCAAGGTAAATTTTCTTTTTCCGGAAACAATGTTTCCGAAGTGGCACTGGCATGATGAAATTAAATTTAATAACAAAAATGGCTCATATTAAAATATTTAAAGTTAAATTTGGAAAGATTTAAGATCGTATAATTATAAAGAAAATTGAATACTTGTTATGCAACATATATATTTTTACCAGAGCATTGTTGAATGTGTCTAATAAGTGAAGCTCTGAAGTTTTATTTATAATTGAAGGTTAAAATGCAAATGTTGAATTCTTTGAAAAATCTAAAAATAAATCAATATTTAAGTTTGTGTTAAAATGAGCCTGTTTATTTGTGTCTGCATATTTTACTTTACTCATTGTACATCATTTAGGATTAATTCTCCTAAACTGGGAACTCCTTTAAATCTTGAACCTGGTGTTATTGCTGATACATTTTTGATGGTAAACATGTTAAATTCATGTCTCTTGGGCATTTTGAAATTAAGTTCACAAGTTGTGGGTGGTGGAGTCAGTAGGTGCTGTTTGTACTGACCCAGCTCCCACAAATTGGTGCCGTATCCCTTCCCAGAGTATTACAGTGAGTGAAGTATAAATTTATGAAAAAGTGCAAATTTTTTTATTGTAATTATATATTGCAGTAATAACATATCGAAGTAAGTGGAAAATTATTTTGTGGTGCAAAATATTTGAGTTTAATGGGCATGAAAATTTTTGTTTATGTGTCATAAAGTTGAAAGTGCAAAAAGCACAGAAGCCCATATGCACCTGATTATATGTGTAATTGAAAAATATTTGTTGCATATATTTCTCAAATTCATATGTCATACACACAAAATTTTATGTGGAAAAAGTAAATTTAAAAATTTCAAGAACACATACATTAACTTAAGTGCACACATATTGGTCTCTTGTTGCTGTGCTAATGCAAATATATTAAAAAGAAAAGGGAAAATTTTTTTTCTTTGACATGTTTCACATACAATTGGTTGCTCACCTATGTTGACAGAGGTGATTAGTCGTCCAACACTAACTTGACTCGACACTGTATTATCAATACAAGCTTGAGTTGACAGATTCACATACACTGATTGTATATCAGAATTACTGGCATTTATCACATACAAATATCATAATCAGTGGCCACAGTCATCAGTGTCTTGGGCTTACTGATAGTTTATAAAAATCAGAGTTGTTGGCACATTCACATACAATATTGTTGTTTTTCCTACTATCACCTGGCTGGACACTGCATTATCACACAAAAATTCAGTGGGTGTTTTCTGACATTATCTTCACATACAAATTATTTTGCTGGTTGCAAAAGTTCTGGCAACTTCACAAATATTGTGTTTCTGACTTGCTCTTCACAAGAACTGTGTTACTCAATGGATCAAGTCAGATTCTCTTGTTGATCACATATTGGTGAAAGTGAAATCATTTTTCCACAATAAACTGTGTTTCGTGATAAATTTGAATCTATTTGGTGAAAAACCTTGTGCAAAAAATGCCTAAATCTAAAAATACGAGAGCAAGCAGGAGTAGGGACTCCTCTGCACAACCTGGTTCACGAAACCGTGTGCCTTCGGTGTCTCCGCCACGACTTTCTCCAAATTCTGGCAGATCAGCTTCCGCTGTCAGAGACTCTAATAAAGTGAAGGTCGGAATTGGATCACAGTTCCTTGGATCCATTCCAAGTTTTGCTGGCAATGCAAATGAATCTTTTCACGAATTTTTGGAGAAATTTCTTCTGGTTGCTGAACATGCCGAGTGGTCTAATAAAGACAGAATTTTCGTTCTGAAGTTGAAATTATCTGGTCGTGCAGAAAGACTGATTAAATCTATCCCGAAGCTAAACCAAAGCACGAATTTTTCAGAATTAGTGAATACACTCAAGGACAATTTTATGAAAAAAGAAAATATTGCCAAAAATGTCGCTTCCCTGGTAAACTGTAAACAAATGACAGGGGAAAGTGTTCGTGATTATGCAAATCGAATAGAGGCTGAATCGTATATTGCCTTTCCGCAAGATGTTGTGTCTGATAATGAAGATTCCTTGAGAACTGCTATTTTGCTCAACTCTTTTAAAAAGGGGTTAAAAAGCCTTTTTAGAAAAGCCGTCTTATCTGCAAATCCACAGTCATTTGAAGCTGCGAAAGAAATAGCCATTCTGGAAGAAGAAGTACAGAATGAAGAGCTGGAAGAAATGACAGAGGACATAAATACAGTGAGAATTGAAAAAGACACTAAACAGGAAATTGAAGAGTTGAAGAATGAATTAAATTTAAAGAAGAAAGAATTTGAGAAATTAAGAAGAAAATTTAGTGAAAATTCAGAGAAAAGGAAGAAAAGACTGAATGAAATAAGAGAAGATCTGGAAAAGAGCAATTCCAGTTTTGAAGATTCCTTCTTGGATACGCCCTCTACAAGCAGATACAATGAAAATGAATTGGAAGAGGAAGATTGGGAAGATATTCCAGTAAAGAAGAAACATAAACCATCAACATCTTTCAGAACTTCTACACCATCCAAAAGATCTGAAAGTAGAAACCGTTTCAGTCAAAGAAGAATTCCAGTTGCCTCACAGGAAGAAGAGTGGTACGTTAAAAGTCCATATCAAAATTATTCTCCAAGAAAAAATTCCTTATTCTTTAGAAGACCTTTTCGTAACAGTTCATATAGAAATCCAAATGTCCAAAGAAGATATTTTTCAAATTTTAGAAATTCCTTTGATAATTATAAATCACAAAACTTCAATAATTTTGGATATAGAAGAAATAACAGATACTTTAATAGTAGATTTGGTAATAGAAGACAATTCGGAAGACAGAATTTCAGAAGACAAAATTTTCAATCTCCATTAGTTAATAGACGAAATTCTGAAGTTAGTTACATGACTGAAAGCGAGACTCCTTGCCAAAACAATTTTCCTATTATTCAAGTTTTTGTTGAAGATGTCACACTAAATGCCTTAATCGACACTGGAAGTTCTATAAACATTATCTATAGTGATGCTTTACACAAAATCAACCCGAGAAAAGTACAATTAAAACATACATCCACTATTCTAAGAGGAATCGGAAGTCAGAACATTTTGGTTGAGAGAAAAGCTTCTTTTCCCATGATCATTGGAAATGAAAGAGATGTGATTGAATGCTGCATTTTAAATACACCTGCCCCAGGAAGGTACAACATGATTTTAGGAAGTACATTTTTACATGAGAAACAAGTGACAATTACTTATAGACATAAACGTGTAAATTTTTTGTACTGTAGTATTCCCTTTACTGAATTTACCGAATCACAAAGCTTTACTGTGATTTCTGATTATGTACAATTTAAACCAGACGAGAGTTATGCAATAAGCCATGATTTTGACAGAAGAAATTACAATTTTACAAATGATGTAGATTATAGATTCAAAGACACAAATTTTTCAAGAAATTATGAAAATAGATGTAATAATGGATATTTATTTGAACAAAACAATTTTCACAATGAATTTAGAGACGTTGATTTTAGAGATTTTGATGCAAATGGAAATGAAAGGTCAAATTATGAATGCGAAAATGATTTATATGAAAGACAGATGAATGACAATGTATATACAGACAGATTTTTGACAAAAGACAATACCAGTAACAATGAAATATCTCAGACAGATTGTGATAAACATGATGAAGGAAGTTCACAACAAAATCAGGCAATAGGGATTGCCAAAGCTTTCAACAAATGTGTTCTAAAACCATTTTCGGAAACTTTTATTAAATTAAAAAGAAATTACAAAATTGAAAAAGACACGACAATTTTGCTTGAACCTATCAATAATAAAGAATTTTCTGCAAACAAAATTTTTGTAGCCAGAAGTATCCACAAAATTCCTGAAAATGACTTTTTGTATGCTAAAGTTGCAAACCCATCTGAAAAAATTGTTTACATTAACAAAGGAATGAAATTGGGAACTTTCGAAAACATCCATGAATCTGAAATTGACATAAATAATAGAGTTGATATTGAAAACTGTATTGAAGAAAATGAAACATTTGATGCATGGGGAGGAGATTTTGATCTTAAACATATGAACTGTACACAAAAATCTTTGCTTTTAAAATTACTAAGTAAATATAAACATGTCTTTGCTAAAAATATGAAAGAATTGTCTGGATGTGACACTATTTTGCACGAAATTAATCTTGAATCTAACATACCTGTTAGACAGAAGCCATACCGCATTCCACACAATTTACAGAAAGAACTTTCACGCCAGGTAAACGAACTCCTTGATGCAAAAATCATTCAGCGCAGTACATCACCTTACAATACTCCAGTGCTTTTTGTTAAGAAACCTGATGGAAGTTACCGTTTGGTAGCGGATTTTCGAAAGCTCAATAAGATCACTATTGTTGAGAACTTTCCGATTCCAAATATATCGGAATTAATCGATAACTTGTCTGGAGCCTTGTATTTTTCTACCCTGGACCTAACCAGTGGATTTTACCAATTGTGTTTACATCCTGATGATTATCCGAAGACTTCTTTTTCAACACCTGATGGCCACTTTGAATGGACCAGAACCCCATTTGGTCTTAAGAATGCGCCTGCATCCTTTCAGAGACTTATGTCTCTGGTGCTGGCTGGCATATCTGGAATTTACATAGATGATATTATAGTTGCTTCAAGAACATTCGAAGAACATTTGGAAAAACTAGAAGAGATTTTTGTAAGATTAAGTAAACATGGTCTTAAATTGAAACCAAGCAAATGCCATTTTTTCAGAAAAACAATTAAGTATCTTGGATTTTTGGTATCAAATGGAAAAGTACAACCTGATACTCATAATTTGGAAGTTGTAGAGAAATTCAAAATTCCTAAATCAATTAAGAATGTGAGACAATTTCTTGGACTCACTGGATTCTATAGAAAATTCATAAAAGACTATGCAGAACTGACTTTGCCATTAACAGAATTATTGAAAACTAAGAATAATGAAAGCAAAAAGAAATTTATTTGGACTAATGAAGCTCAAAAATCTTTTGAAATTTTAAAGGGAAAACTTTTGTCAAAACCAATTTTGACCCTTCCAGATTTTAGAAAACCATTTATTTTACATACAGACGCATCAAATCACTCTTTAGGTAGCTATTTGTCTCAAGAAGATGAGAATAAAATTTTGCATCCAATATCTTACGCAAGCAGAAAGCTTAGTGAAGCAGAATGTAAATACAGTGTTGTCGAAAGAGAAGCATTAGCTGTTGTTTGGGCTACTAACTATTATAAACATTATTTAATTGGAAAACCTTTCACAATTTTTTGTGACCAGAAGTCACTAACATTCGTATTTAAATTAAAAGATCCTACATCTAGATTGGCTAGATGGATTGCATCCTTATCACAATTTGATTATCAAATAGTACATAAACCAGGAAAAGCAAATGTTGTTGCTGATTATATGTCAAGAAATGTAGATGAATGTACAAATACTATTGACAATGTTCCACAGAGATATGTATCACAATACAAAGTGATAAACAATGTTAATCAAAATTTTCAGAATGCAAATCAGAATTTTCCAGGTTTCAATAATGAAAATCAAAGTTATGTAAACAATACTAATAGTAGCAATAGAAAAGAATCAGAAATCAATTTGAATCCAGCAAATACAAATGAAGAAAATGAAATTTGTGCTGTTAATAATAATGAAAGTGAAATGCAAAATGAAAATAACATACAAATTGGTCAATTGGAACAGACATTTACTTGTCCTACCTTGCTCATAAGAATTAAGAATGCTCAGAAATCTGACCCAAGGTGCAATAAAATTATAGATCTCTTAGATAAAAATATAAAACCTTACCCACAAACTTTGGTATTTTTTAGAAAAGATGATATTCTATGGTGTACTCACAAACACCCAAAGCGTAGACATCAAGAACAAGAAAGAGTTGTTGTTCCGCAAGAACTTGTGTCTGAAATTTTGTGGTTACATCATGACTGCCCCACTTATGCTCATTGTGGATTTAGAAGAACTTTAGCTTCTGTTAGTAGAAAATACTTTTGGCAGGGAATGTATTCCCAAACCCATAATTATGTATCATCATGTGAAATTTGTGTGGTAAATCGTGGCTTTAGAAATAACAAAGCACCCATACAAAGGTTTTCAAAGTCCACATACCCATTTGAGCGTATCGCCATGGATTGTGTCGGACCATTACCTATATCAAGATCTGGAAATAAATTCATATTAGTCATAACTGACTATTTTACAAGATGGCCTGAAGCATATCCCTTAGCTTCAATTAAAACTGAAGACATTTTAAGTTGCTTAGAGCACTACATGGCTCAGCATGGTATACCTAAATTCATCGTCTCGGATCAAGGGACGAATTTTGTTTCTAGAACAGCAAGATGTTTTTATAAGAAATTAGGAATAATAAAGAATACTACTACTGCCTACATGCCATCTGTAGACGGTTGTGTTGAAAGATTAAATGGTACTTTGATCAGATCCTTGAAAAATATTGCATATAACGATAAAGATAATTGGGACAATCTGATACATTTTGCTTTATTAGCACATAGAAATGCCATACATGCTTCTACGGGTGAATCGCCTGCGTATTTACTCTATGGTAGAGATTTAACAGTTCCAAATACTTTGATCACTGGATTTAAACCTCCGACATATGAATCAACATATGATTATGGAGAAGACATGAGATTCAGACTTAAAAGAACATATGATGTAGTAAAAAGTAACTTAGAAAAAGCTGAAAATTCACAAATTTTACAACAGCATAAGAAAGCGAAGATGCCCAATATTAAAGTTGGTGATTTAGTGTATCTTTACACTCCCTTTTTACCTCAAGGCCAGTCAAGAAAACTGAGCTCTTTTAATAAAGGTCCTTTTAAAGTGATAAAACAAACATCTGCAGTGAATTTCTTAATCAGACATGTAATGAATCCCAAAAATGAACAACTGGTTCATGTGAACAGACTGACTCTTTTACCTCCAAGAAGAGAGGAATTGCAAAGATTTTCAAAACAAACTCATGAAAGTCAAAAATTGAACTCTAAGACAAATAAACTTACTCCTGTGATCACCGCTGAGAAAGACTCTGTGAAACTAAAATCTTGTTTAACAAGATCTGGAGATAAATCTCAAAACAAAAAAACTGTGAAACGAGTAAGATTTAATTTGCCAAATAAAAGGGTAAATGAAAATGCTGTTCATACTAGATCAAATTGTCGTACAAATCAAAGACAACAATATGTTCAGAGAAATAATTCAAATAACTTTGATAATAGAGGAAATGGAAGAATCATTTACAACAATAACTTTAGAAATAGTTATACACCACACCAAAATCAGTATTACATGACAAACAGAAATACACGTACACCCTATAATCTTAGGAGTCAAAGATTTTCACAATATTAAATTTTGGTTGAGTTCACAATTTTACAGAAATTAAATTTTGCAAGAAAAGATTTCATTTTAAGTTAAAGTTTATACTTGTTTAAGTTATATTTCAATATTGTCTTTTAAAATAGAATTTATGAAAAAATTGTTGTGATTTTAAAATTTATTGGAAATCTTGCATTAAGTTAAAAAAGTAAATAAGTAATTGATTTTGTGAACTATAATTTATGAATATTTATATTATAATTTAAATAATAAGTAATTTTGTTAATTAGTAATTTTGTTAACTGACTCTCCTTGGACTTTAAAATTTTTTCGAGAGTCCTGTCTTGATTGACTTTGATTATATTGATGTGTTGTAATGTAAAAGAATGTTTGATTATTTGTTTAAGTTCATTAATGAAAATAATTAAAATGGTGTTGGTAAATTTGTTGTTCCCCTAAGTAAAAAGGAGGAAAATTTTGAATATTGAAGAAAAAAATATATAAATAAATAATGAAAAGTAAATGATTTATTAAAATAAAATTGAAAGTAAATATGAAGTATATAAAGTAATTGAAATAATTTAAGTAATTTGAAAGTGAAAATGAAAAGTTTGAATTTGAAAATTTAATGAAATTAAAAGTTTTGAAGATCAAAAGTAAATGATCTCTTTTGGAAAAAGTTTTTGAAACTTTGTTGCTGAGAGAGGTGAAATTTTTGGCTGATGTGTTGTTGAAATTCTGTTCTCTTGAAATTCCATTTCACATTGTTGTTTTTTTTTGACCAGCAGTTTTCAAACATCTACACAAATTTCAGTTAGACATCATATTTTTATGCTGCAACCCCTTTTTCTGAAAGCTGGCTGGTGGACGCAAACATGGACATATTCACATTGGATCACAGATGAAGATGCAGCTTAGCAAATTAATTGTCCGAACTTTTGTGGCAGGACTGGAGTCCTGGACGACAACTTGCTCCGAGCCTACCTAGGAGGGTTGTGTTTGGCCAGGTGGGAAACTGGTGAAGCTATGAGGATGATGATGATGAAGAAGATGATGATGATGTTGGGATCAGCGCAAGCTGCCCAAAAATGTTTGATGATATCCGTGCTTCTGAGGCGTGTCCTGGCGTCCTGTTTCTGCTGCAATCGCTTCCTGCACGCGAGTATTTTTTTTTCTACACTCCCTTTTCTGTTGGCAACTCGTTAGTCCCCGCCGAGTTTGCTCTTTAGATGTGTTCCTGCTCTTTTACATAACTGACGTGAATTTCAGGAGAAATTTTTCTCCTCTTCTCTCTCTCTCAGTAAACAAATGTATGTAAATGTAAATTTTTCTTTTGTGACATGAAGTTGTCACTTGTTGAGTTATTTCAGAGTGAAAGTTGTTAAAAATAAAGTAAATGAAAATTTTAAGATAAATTAAATAATGTAAATATAAATGAATAATTTAAAGTAATTTATGAAAGTGTGTCAGAATAAGAAAATTCTGAATTGTTTTAATGACAAAATAAGTTGAATTAAAGTTAATGTTAAAATTGTTGAATAAATGATGAAAGGTTGAAAAATTGAAGATAAATGTAATTTAAAGTTAATATGTTGAATTTGAAAGTAATTTAATGTGAAAGTTAAGATTTTAATGAAAGTTTTGAAATGAAAAATTGAAATTGAAAAATGGAAATATTGAAGTGACTTTGTTCTCAAAAAATGAGACAATTTTGAATGAGTGAAGAATCTCATTTCCTGAATATGACAAATTTAATTTAGAAATTAATTTTCAAAATATTTAACCTTTTGATGAAAATTAAAGATAATTGTTTTGTGTCACTTGTGTGTTTGAAAGTGACAAATGTTAAATTTTTGAATTGTTTATATTGTTAAGTTTTGTAAATTCATATCATATCATATTTTATTTTTCATATCATCTGGTTGATCTCAATGTAGATGATTGAGATAGTGTGTTGTCAGGCAAATTGCCTTGACAAAGTTTCTTTTGAATTTTAGTGTAATAAATGTGAATTTTTGTAAAGGTTCCTTTAAGATGTGGTGACGCCTTGTCATCCTTTTGGTTTTCTTTTGGACTTTTCCTGTGGTGATGAGTGGCTTGGCCAGTCATTCAGATCTACAGTGTTGTTGCTTTTGAGAGAGGTGAACGATCGCACTTTTCTCGCCCAAAATTTTGTATTAAATTATTTTACACTTACAGGTTCCTAAAACTCCTTGTAAATTTTGTGTTTTTGTGTTTTTGAGTGAGAGAAAAATTTTCCTCACTGTGTTCTGAAAATTTTTGCCTCCCGGAAGGGGAGAGCTGTCATGTCGCAATTCTGCGCCATGAGCCTTTTTGTATTTTCTGCGAGAGAAACATCCTTCTCTCCGTTCGTGCCAGTACAGTGTTTTACTAACACTTGTTTCCATTGAAATTACATTAAAAAGCGCATTTCGTCGAGAAAGCGTTGGTTTGTCTAGACTTAGTGTCGGGCCGTGGAGCGTGACGTTTTGGATGTGTAGTTGCTATGTGAGCGCGCCGTCCAATCAGGAAGAGGCGCATTTTTGCGAAAGAGAACTTGCGTGGGCTCAGAGGACCCTTTTTTCGCTCTCTTGGTGCTGGAACATTTCGACTGAAAGGTCGCATCGAAGGTTTTGTCTAAATTTTAGACAAAAGGCTTTGGCCAAAATGGCTTGCCGTTCATCTGGAGCTGAAGAAGAGGAGCCTGGAACCTTTCATTAATAATCCTGATGCAAATCTATTCTAAATTATAATTTTTTTATTCCAGGAATTATTCCGACGACGACTCTGGAGTTTGAGATGTAGCTGGGCGGCTTGTTTCAATTCGAGGCCTTGTGTACGGAGGTTGGGGTTATAAAGATTTTGGAATCTACGTTGGTTTCGCCCTGTGAACTTTTTGAATTACCAGCTAAAAACCCGTGATATTTTGATGCGAAACGGAGCTCCAAAAATTTGTTAATCTTGTATCAAGGTAAATTTTCTTTTTCCGGAAACAATGTTTCCGAAGTGGCACTGGCATGATGAAATTAAATTTAATAACAAAAATGGCTCATATTAAAATATTTAAAGTTAAATTTGGAAAGATTTAAGATCGTATAATTATAAAGAAAATTGAATACTTGTTATGCAACATATATATTTTTACCAGAGCATTGTTGAATGTGTCTAATAAGTGAAGCTCTGAAGTTTTATTTATAATTGAAAGTTAAAATGCAAATGTTGAATTCTTTGAAAAATCTAAAAATAAATCAATATTTAAGTTTGTGTTAAAATGAGCCTGTTTATTTGTGTCTGCATATTTTACTTTACTCATTGTACATCATTTAGGATTAATTCTCCTAAACTGGGAACTCCTTTAAATCTTGAACCTGGTGTTATTGCTGATACATTTTTGATGGTAAACATGTTAAATTCATGTCTCTTGGGCATTTTGAAATTAAGTTCACAAGTTGTGGGTGGTGGAGTCAGTAGGTGCTGTTTGTACTGACCCAGCTCCCACAAATATATGCGTAAAAGCGTAAAGAGCAGTTAAAATGCGTAAATTTTACGCATAATGCATAAAAGTTGGCAGGTATGCGAATGCTGCCATCAGCAGTTTTGTGAATTGGAATCCTTTTTCGCTACCAGGTCTGATGCAGGTCGTGTAAGTAGTACTAGAATGTCCAATATGGAACTGACAATTCTGGACAAAGTAGCATTCCACTAGGCACAAGCACAAGAGCAATGGAGCTCTTGGTGTGCCGTGGTCAACGGTATGGCAGGTTCTACATAGGAAACAGTTACACCCATACCATCTCCAGAGATTCCAAGCAATGACTGTAACGGACTATCCTTATCGCATGGAGTTCGCTCACTAGTTCTGGGGATGGAGTGCGATGCAGCCAGATTTTCCGACGATTGTGCTTTTCGCGGATGAAGAAATGCAAGATGATCCGCTGCTGCCAAAATGCATGATATGCCTGGTCTGTTCAAGACAGTTTGTCAATCCCTCCATTACCAATATGAGAGGTGCATTCAGGTTGGCGAACACTCTTTTGAACCATTACAGTAACTATCATTAAATGTCATTTTAAAACTTCTAAGTCATTCTTGTGTTTTCTTCTCACCTCATCAGTTTCACTATTAAGTGCCCACTGGCACCTTTACATTTCATTTCCGATCCGGTAAACTATGACGAAAAATAGTTGATTTGGTATGTACTACCATCTCGTCAAGTTTGGCCTATCTTTTTTTAATCACCCTGTATATGTATATGTCGAAAACCCAGACCGTCCGACTTGTCCCGAGACATGAGCAGCAGTTTAGACAGCCAGGAAAGAGTAAATGTATATGTGTATATATGTGTGTGTGTGTGTGTGTGTGTGTGTGTGTGTGTGTGTGTTGTGGCAATACCAAAAATTACAGCTTTCAGTACCAACAATTTTCTTAAATTTTAGCTTTCACGTGAACATTAGAAAACAAGAAATGACTATAATTTTTTTTTATGTGGACATTTTGAAGTTAATAAGGTAGTGACAAAACATGGATTTAAGTCAAAGGGATTTTTGAAGAATTATATCTTGGACATAGGAGTCTCAGTGATGAATTCCATAATGGTTGACAAAGAACGGTAGAAAACATTAATGCTGTGCAACAAATGATCACTTTAGATCGTCATGTCACATATGATGAAATTAGGGCATCTTTGAACATTTCAATGATCCAAGTGCTTTCAATTTCACATGATCATTTAAAAGTCAACAAAGGTATGTGCATGTTGAATTCCACACAATTTAACTCAAACTCAAAAGGATGCTAGTGTCAAATGGTGCAAAAAAAATCACAAAAGATTCAACTCTGATGCCTTAAAACATGTTTTTGACATTGTAATAGGTGATGAAATTTGGATTTATTCTTATGAACCCGAAACTAAACAACAATCCACTGTTTGGATATTTCAAAATGAACAAAATTTTACAAAAGTCAATTGTGTGCGAAGTGTTTAAATAAAACGGATTGCTTTGTTTTTCGTAAATCCGATCATGTTGCAACCATTGATTTGGAGGATCATAGAACAATAAATGTTGATTAATATATGACAATTTGTTTGCCAGAAATAGTTACTCAAATCAGAAAAAAGCAATGTGAAACATTGCAGCATTCTTCATGACAATACAAGCTCACACAATGCATTTCAAACTATCAATTATTTGAAGCATGAAAAAATTGATTTAATAAATCATTGTCCTCGTTCACCTGATTAAGCAGCCAATTATTTTTTTCTTGTTCTAACAATCAAAAATAAAATGTATGGTCAACGATCATGGTCAAGTCCTGAAGAAGTAGTTGAAGCTTATAAATCTAATATTTCTGCTATACAGTCAAACTTCTGAAAGTCATAACTGTTTTGAAAATTGGTTTATTCGAATGAAAAAATGAATTAATGCTAAATATTTTGAAAAGCAATAAATTATTTTGATTTATTTCCATACAAAAATATTTTGTGCATTATTTTCTAAAAATTTACATACTAGCCTCAACCAAATGCATTCTATTTATCAGCATCAATAACTTGTTTACAACTTAAAAAAAAATGTTACAGAATTATTATGAAACATTTTAAAAGAATAATTTGATATGAAATATGAAAAAGATACATTTTTTTTTCCATTCTCAAAATTACCCATCAAAATTTGTTAGTTTAAAAAGAATGTCATGTCTTAAGATACATAATTTTTTTTTTCTGTCCCTTCACTAACTTTTGAGCAAGCACTGATCTAGTGAAAACTGAATATACTATGCATGTAAGTACAAAAAGTAATAATTTTAAATAACATGACAGAAACAGCAATTAGCATTCCAAGAATCAATATTAAAAATAGCAATAAATTAAATTCATATATTTAACACACACACACACATATATATATATATACAGTGAAACCTGTCTATAACGATAGTCTATAATGATAAACTTGTTTATAACAATATTTTCCACGGCCCCGGCGGATTTCCTATAGTTTTAGTGTATATCAAACTTGTCTATAACAAAAATTTGCTTTTCAGTGAACCTGTATATATCGTTAATTTTGTGTATTTCAAACAATTTCCCTGTGTTGTGTCCAAGACTTTTTGGACTTTGGACCAAGACTTTTACAATGGCAGACTTAAAACAAAGGCAGTTCATCCTAAAGGGGAATAATGTTCTATCTACCGACTACCAAGATTACCAAACCCTTTGACATAAATGTTAAACAAGCATGTGACATGATCTCTGGCAGTTGGAGTTCTGTGCACTCATCTACCATACGGAATTGTTGGCGGAAGGCAGGTTTTAATTTCAGCGCGTGCAGTGATGAAGAATAGTCTGATAGCGATGAGAATTCTCAACAAAATCTTTCTGAAGAAGAAAATTGTGTGCTGCACCTAAGTAATTCTTTGACTGCATTCAAAGTTTCCATGAATATGCACTCTTCAATAAATCCAGAAGACTATATGAATTTGGATGAAGGTTTATTAGTGTTCAGTGGGAGCACCGATGAGGACATAATTGTAGAACTGAAAGATGATGATGATGTTAGCGAAGTGGAAGATGAGGCGTGTGGAATGGAATCACCACCCAACACAACAGCTGAAGATGCTGTTAAAATGATCGGAACATTACAGAATTTTATTCCTACTTTACCAAATGTTCCAGATGTATATCTGAATTTGCTAGAAGGTTTAAAAAATATGTGTATGACAGCTGCATACTCTGCAAAATCCAAGCAAACGAAAATATCGGATTACTTCTCATGCTAAATTTTCCTTCGTCCTATTTAAGGATTTGAATTGTGTATGGTACGTATTTCTTTCCATTTCGACGTATTCTTGATATTTGAATTAAAAATATAACTCCAATTTCATTTTTATCATTATAATTATCCATTTTTCAATTGCATAATAGAAATGTAGTTAAAATATAAACCGTGTTACATTTTCGAACTGCAATTTGAATCTTATGATTTAGGCTCATAAAATACTACATATGTTTCATATTTTTTTCCTAATCTGTAATACATTCATTAAAAATGTAAGTTCAACATAATACTGTAGTATTATTCAGTCATGTAAATTCAACATTTATTATTATAATAATGTCATACCCATGTTAAATAACATCCATTATAGAGTGTAGCAAGTTCAGCCCTGTCTATAACGATAAATTGTCTATAATGAGATTTTTTCTCGGTCCCTAGAGTATCGTTATAGACAGGTTTGACTGTATATACATTACCTTTTTTCATCTTCTATTTTTATAAAAGGAGCATGAATCTTCTGAGAACTTTCATATGACTTGAGTTGTGATTTCAAATCATCTTTCTGCTATATAAATATAAAGTATATACTATTATAAAAGAACCAAAATATCTCACATGTAATATTAAAAACAAAAAGAGATAATATAAATATATAAAAATATTACGTGATAAGCATTTAATAATATTAATTATTTCTAAAATAATTAACTAATAATTCATATATTAATTTATATTTTAAACGGGTGTGAAGAACACTTTTTTTACCCATCTGACTAAAAATTGTAATTTAAATTTAATATTCCATATCAAATGTTTTAGTGCATTTGAAAAAGTTTCATAGAACATTTTATTTTAAACAATGCATTTAAATTTAAACATAACAAATTCAAAAAGCCCTCAGATATATAGCAGCTTAAGAGCTACAGCTAGAAATAATAAAAAAATATATATTGCTGCTGCTTATCTAATTGGTAACGCCAAATTCCCCAGTTTCATTTGTCTGCATCTTTTTTCCTTGTTGATGATGCTCATGGGTTTAAACTTGTGGAAAATAAAAACGAAAATTGAAGCCGATATTGAATTTTATTTAGGTTTAGGTACCGAAAATTTTAAACAACTCTACGTTATAAAAATATTTCGATATTTTCAGTTTTCAGAATGCTATATATGCTTTTCATATTTGAATTTAAAAATAATTATTTATTTGGTGCATTTTTATGAATAAGAGTCATAATGTTAACAGATCATTTTATAAAAATAAAATAGACATTTTAAAATGTTTTTCAGGGAGGTGCTACATCTCCAAATGCTAGAATTCTTTAGCAAGCATAAATAAATGATTGGTATGAAAATATTTCATCTGGTAAAACTATAAAATTAAAAATTTCTGAATACCGCAAAAGCCCAATATAAGATGGTCTGATATACCGCACATTCGGATATAATGTGATATAATGCGATGAAGAGTATGTCTCCAGAAAGAAAAATTATCATTACAGTAAAGCCTGATATACTGTCGTTAAGCTATAATGTATAATGCAAGGTGAAATATGTCCCTTGACAACAATGATATATAAGGCTTTTACTGTATTTGCATTTCTGGATTTACTTTATTACAAAACATAAAATTCTAAATGTGATCACATACTACTCTTAAATAAAGTCGAAAATTGAGAAAAGAAAAAATTTAAGAAAATAGAATTTAAGAAAAAATAGAGGTTTTGAAATTTTTTATTCTTAATATAAAGTCTTACTATACTAATCTAATAGATTTTGATTAATCTAATATTAGTATAGTAAGACTTATACTTAATTTCACTATACTGATCTTGCATTCCAAGTAATTTTGGGTAAAAGTTTCTATGATATGTAAAATGATATGGCTTTCATGATTAAATAAAAGGTATCAGCTATTTTACTTCAAAATTTTCGACTAAAAATCAAAATTAATTTTACTAAACATAAAAATATACAAAAAAATGCAGTTAAATATACAAAAAAATGGAGTTATATAGTTTAGATAAACACAAATATATAAAATACAGGTATTTACCTTGGCAACATGATTCTTGTAATAAATTAATTTATATTTATCCACCCAAGACGTCACTTTTTGGACATGATACATTTTGATGTTAAACTGTTTACATATCTCAACGACGTCTGTAGTACCACTTTGTTTCTGTAAAATTCATATAAAATATTATGCATTACAATAAATTAAATTATATAAAACTAAAAGCAGTAGTGAAAGAATTATAGTTTACAAAATAAATAACAGTCATAATCTAAATTTACTTAAAATATTAATCTCTACATAAAGTATTTAAATAAATTTAAGAAGTACCTTTGCCAATGCTTTTTCTCGAGACATCTGCATCAAAGACTGTGAACGAAACTGTAAGTAAAATAAAAATAAAAATAGTATAGAAATATAAACAAATTTCTCATAAATTACCAAATTTTTCAGAAAAATGTCAAGACTCACCATAATGGTAGGATTTCGTTCAATTCCAGGAGAACCAATATTTGAAGGAGAACCAATGCCATCTAAAGTGCTGAAAAAATTATAACGCATATTTAATACTTGATATATATATGTGTGATGATATGCAATTTAACTGAATTAAATACAAAAAAAAAAAAACAGCAGTAATCAAGGGATTGTCCAGGTTATATGGACCTTTCTGAGAGAAAATCAAATCAAATTTTGATAAAAAAAAAAATTTAACATTCAAAATAATACTACAGAAAACTTTAGAAAATTCACCATTTTTGCTACCACAAAAATTCACCATTGCTTTCCTTATGGCAATATTTTCTCCGTGCAGGGGCAGGTTGTAGAATAACCCTACCACCCCCCCCCCCCCTGTGTTTCGTAGAAGGCGAAAAATGGGGCCCCAGTGCCTGGGGGGGATAGCCAGGTACCCTGCCCCTGGGGATTATATCAGGGGACTGGTCTTCCAGGTTGGGGGTTGGGTGTGGGGCTAACAACTCCACCCCGGAAAAAATTCCTGTTACAAAACCTTTAAGAAAGAAAAACCAAACTGATCTTTGGAACGACCGCAGAAAGGAAGAGGAAAGCGGCCAATAGAAAGGAATGGTCAAAAATCTTAAAGGAGGTCAAGGCCCTACAAGGGCTGTAGTACTATGATGATGATGATCGCAATATTTCACTCCCCGATTCAGTATTTTAGTATTCATTAGAGATGGGCAAATAACACTTTACTCGAATTTGAATATTAAGCAGATTTTTAATATTCATATCTCTCCAATATTTGAATACCCTGAATTATTTCAAATTGTTAAATTTTACATTTATTAATTATTAGTAAACGAATAAGTAAAGGAAAAAAGGAAAAATTGTAATAAAACCACAATTTAGAAATTAAACTTATTACTTTTAATTTTCATTATTTTTGAGTAGTTTTTATTTTAGGTACTCTTAACTACGATAATTGAACAATTGCTGCTTCTCATCTATTCTATATCTTTATTTAAGAAAATAAGCATTTGAACATTTTCAAGATCTAGTCTGCTGCTTTCTTTGTCAATAAAAATACCCTTTACGATAATTTTAAGGGGCATTTTTCGATTTCGAGGGGTATATTCTAAAATCAATGGGTACTGCTATTTCATTTATTTTATTTCATCTATACACAACATACAACCTACATGATTAATAAAAATATATCATAAATACTATTTTATAGTAAAATGAAAAACATAATTTTCAATTATAATAATTCTTAACATGAAATTCATTATTTACCAATCAACAATATTATTGATATTGCTGCACATTTGATTAGTTTCAATTTGCTGATTCAGAGAATGGAACTAATCAAACTTGTCCCACATGCCAATATTTTGTATATAAAAGACACGCCAATATTTTGTAACCTATGATATTTTAAAAACTTTAATTCCACTCTTGCTTCGTCAACCAAGGAACTTGGCACAATATTACTGCAAATCTGGCCACAAATAAGTGTTGAGACATTGTATGAACTCATGGACACAATTCCACAATAAATGCATGCTCTAATTTGTGCTAAAGGTGGTCCAACAAAATATTAACATGCACAACTTTTATTTTGGCCAGGCAGTGTATGATATTGTTGAACTTGCAAACCTGCCAACCTCTCAGAACCATAACACACAAAACCAAAAAAATGCAACATGATGTGTATTGATAATCTTTTAAACCTATTTCAAATATATAAATTCTTAATGATCAGAATGCAGGGATTTTATCCCTAAATAAATATTTTATTGAGAAACTAATTAAATCTAATCAGCTAACACTTTGTTTTTAAATATTAAATTCAGCATTTAGACGTATAAAATTGAAACAAAAAATACTAATTTTTAAAGAAAATGTATTACTATGAAAATATGAATAAGCTATAATGTAGCTCATAGAATTTTGCTTTCTATTAAAAGTAAGGAAACAAGAACATTAGATATATCTCTCATATAAAAAAAAATTGAAAATTTTCCTTACTTTTGAAAAAGGTCACACAAAGAGGAAAACCTTGGTTTTCTTTTAATTGTATTTTTGATGGCAAAGTCAAATTAATAGACTGAAGTGATTTATTGCATGAAATACGATAAAATTGCAACAGTTAGCAGGTCTATAAAATTTTTGCTCATGAAACCATCTAAAGCACATAGATGACAATGCAGCAACAAATGAATTATCATATTTGAAGACAAGCATATTTAAAAATACTGCGACATAATATGAGAAATCTAACAAAAGATCTGCAATCAGCATGCTACAATTAGTCAAAATCAACTTTTAAACTTGAAACCAGAGATAAAAAATGTTTGCAGGCTATTGTTATTTTATTTTATTTACTTTTTTTTTTGTTAAAACTAAATTATAAGATTATCCTAAAAAGTCTTCAATTTTTATACAATGAAGTCTTTTCTAAATTAGAAATAAAAACAATCAACAAAATGAACACAAAAATGTGTTCTTAGCAACATTTAGATTAACCAACTGCAACATATTTCTTGTAAAATGTATAACATTTTAAAGAGCAAATCGTGGCCGTGTTTATGTTTTTTACCAACATGTTTAAAAAGCATTTCAAAGCTTAAAATTTTATAAAGGATCTTGTTTTTATTTAAGAAATAATGAGTAAAATTATAGAATTTTACTTCTTTAGTATATTTCATTATATTAAACATTACATAGTTCATCACATTGTATCATTTGAAGAAATGACTAATGATTCACCAAATTTACCCAACATCACACAAAATCCCTATAAAACAGAAAATTTTCATACTTTTCAATGTTGCTTCCTAAGTGATGTATCATGCATTTAAACAAAAACAACTTCAAATTATTAATATCATTTAAACACAGTACAAAATTTTTTGTTGTAAAAATAAAACCTAATCAGGCTTTAAAAACAAATCTGGGGATATTCTAATATCTAAACTTTTGATGTAAATATTTATTTAAAAGCCTTTTTTTAACTCTAGAGAAATGGTTTTTTAATAAAATATGTAAAATAAATATAATACAGCATATAAATATCCAGAAAAAGCAATTTTGATTATTATAACACATTTAATTCCACACATCAAATTTATCCCACCTAACTATAAACAAATATAAAGCAAACCAATTTTTAATTAATATACATAATATACACAATGGATATATCAATAGTATTGTGTCAATAAAAATTTGATAGACTCAAATAATTTATATTATTTAAGTCTAAATGCAAAGAAAAATATGAAAGAATAGGATAACAAATTTCTGAAGATTTAATTCATACATGCTTTTTAATTCATCTTACCTATCATTAAAGAGATGGGGACTCATAGATCTGGGATTCGATAATGGGGTAGTAGGCTTCCCAAACTGTGGCTTTACAGAAATCCTATTTGATACTACAAAGGACACTGTTTTATCTAAACATGTTGCATGTTTCTGAAATAGAAATATATAAAATCAGAAAAATGAGCATAAAAACACATTTTTATTAGCAACATTCAGATTAACCAACTGCCACATATTTCTTGTAAAAAGTAGTAATATTTTGAAGAACAAATCCTAACAGTGTTTAAGATTTTTAGCAACATGTTTTTTAAGGCATTTCAAATGTGTGCCTTTTTTTTTGTTGTGATTGTTACTGAATTTTTTAATTTTACAATTTTAACACTATACTCATGAAAAATTTAAAGAAAAATTCAAGAAGACACATGGCTTATATGATTATTTAATTTGAAACAAAGAGACTGAACTTACTTATCTATTTAAAAAGGAATAAAGAGCAACAATGAAATAAAATATCTTTATAATATGATAATATTAACACTACTGCCCCCAACTCTATAATTGGGTATTCATGTGAGCCCTGATTGAACAACTAATTGCTCAAGGACATATATATGTAAAACAATGTTCAAAACCAATGATGATCTGAGATCACTAAAATATAAATCTGACCAAAAGCAAAAATTTCTGTGATCCACTGGATTAATATTTCTGAAAAGCAAATGCATGCTCTTTAATCAAAAAACAGATATTCTACCCTACATCACCCTCTATTTCAATAGCCTGTACAACAATTTTGGCTACACCAATTAAGATTTTTCATTGAATTTCACAGTTTAGACGTGTTTGCTTATTCATTGTTGATTGAAACAGATAATAACTTTGAAAATTATAAAAAAAAATAATTCAAAAATTTGACAGTATAGAATTGGCATTCTAGTGAGAAAGATAAAAAACTTAGCCTCTGAGAAACTTCTAATAAGTTTTTAAGCTATTTGTTTTTAGGTACTGTTAAAGTATATGTGCCTGCAATAAAAATTCCAATTTGTTACCTCTGTCAATATAATATGTTAGACATGCTATACTGTCAAAAATATAAGCTAGATGAAAATAATCACTTCACTAGCATTAACTGAAATAGCCACTATCAGTCGCTGGCCATTGACATTATTACCTTCTATAGAAATTCATTGTAACATTTTTCCTGAATTGGAATTTATGAAAAAAATTATACATGTTTCATTCAACAAAAATTATTACTATATTAATTAGCCTTGCTCAATGTTCGCCTCAAGCTACTTTTAATGGATGCACTACCTAGCTAATTTTAACTGACCACCCCGACTATGAAAAAGCAGCAGACAACTGGCATAAAAAAAAAGAATTAACATATAAAATGAAAATTTTACATTAATTGAATTTTAATAAATGCAGTAGTTACCCCCTCCTCCTTGGTATCCTGTATATATATAGATATTTGCCAAGTTTGCCACACTCGCAACTTTTAGAACACACCTGGCTTCAAAATTTTTCTGGGGAGAATACTAACTATTAGCGATACCTACAGGCATTCTGGCATACAGCCATATAACTAATACAATGAAATCAAGGTTTTGTTTCCAGAAAGCGGTAAACTGGCAATCACTCAATTTGGATCTGGTTGTTCAAGTAGTAATAAAATATCATTGTGCTTTTATTTAAAAAAAAAAATTTAAATTAAACATTAGAATCTATAACATGTTTTAATAATAAGTTAAATAAAATTACATGGTAAGTCATGCAATAAATCTCACATTAGAAGATGTTTGTCTATATGTGTCTTCTGTAGAAGAATCAAAGCTTCAAAATGTGACGAAACTTGGCACAGGTACTTCAGGACTTGTAACAATATGGCTCAATGAGATTTCTTTTGAATTTGAATTAGATTTTTAGTTATTTTATGCGATAACAATTTTAAACCATTTTTCACACAAATCGGTTCTTTAGTGACCAAAAAATATTATTAGAGTTTCCATCTTGACATCATCGGGGAAAAATACAAGAATATTCTTTCTAACGATCTTTGAATCAAATCCATAGGACAATTACATCGATTTATTTAATTACTTCTAAATACATCAAAATTTGCATTTTTTAGGTTACCTGATACTTATTTTGCAGCATCTGAAAAAGGAAGATTAGTAACCCTTGTAACTGCTCTATACCCATTGGGTGAGCTAGACAGCCTGGGTAATAAAGAAAACAAATGCATAAAAAATAAAATTTTAAATTTCGCTAATGAAGTATGTTTCATTTTTCTCCTTTTTCTGATGGACGTTTGTGTGCATGGCCGTCAAATGGCTACACACCATTCTGTAATTTCTCAAGACTCCCAACAGAGGGCCAGCATTGATAATCTTTCAAATGTATAATTCTTTGTATCATGGATAACAAACCTAATCTAATCCAAAATCAACTTTAACATATTTTGAAAATTTTTATTTTAGCATTGAAACTTACGTGCAAACAAGTTGTTTTCATCCTATGCCTAATTTTCATATTGTTCGAGTAGCAAATCACTATTGGATACATCATTTGATATTTGTATATCCTCATCAACAACAGTAAGCTTCACTCAAAATACATGTATGTATACCTGAATATTAAAATGTTCACTTAGTAGTAAGTGGACAATAGGCAGTTTTAGTTTTGTGGCCACTTTATTATAGATTTTATGTAAAACCGATATGTATATGTGTATATATATATATATACATATAAAAATAAGTATATCACGAACGGAACTCCTATTTAAGTAAAGGAGAAAACAGAAACCTTACAGAGGATGTGGCGCATAGCAGCTCTGCATCCAGAGTCCATCCAGATAGGATCGCGATCCTATCATCTTGAAGTCTTTTCGCGCATGTGCGACTTTCCCTTATAAAATGTTGTGTTTTCATGCTGGATAGTAAGGTGTATCTCTTCCATGATTGGTTCCATCTTTGCTCTTTTGTCCGTTCGGGTGCTTCTGTCTTTGCACATGTGGGAGATTGACCATTGAGTTACATTGGTGCCGTGAGCGTTGCCCGGGTCGTAAAAGCTGCTTTAAGCGGGAAAGGGGTGTCGCAATCAACCCCAGCCATTCTATGCAAATCATATGGTCACTCCTGTTCTCGCTTATTTTTTCTTCTTGTTTATATCCTTATATATATATATATATATATATATATATATATATAATTGAATATTTTTATGATTACTTGTAATATATATATACCCGAGAGATACCAAAGAAAATTGCTTGTAAACTGAAGGTTTTTGCAAATCAGAAGCCTAGTGTAGCACGATGAGCTATGCAAGAAGTTTGGAAATTGAATAAATGGAATCTAGTGAATATAAAAGGAATAAAATGAATATGAAAAGCATTTCTGAAACCATGTACGTTATCAAGGGCCATACATGTTTCATTAATGCTGATTCTACGTTTCTGTTTACACAACTGTAAAATGTATTACAGAAATAATGTAAATGGCCCGACGTAGAAGAAAAGACAAAGTGGATCAAATACACAAAAAAATCAAACATGAATATAAAATATTCTGTTACACCAGCTTGTGGCTAATTATTGAAATGAGGATGCAAAGTATTATAAAGTAATATCAAAAGAATATAATGAAAATAAAATGAAAATATATCTACCCCTAGTACTGTGGTATTTCTGGAAAAGCATGTGTATTACCAATCATCTCAGAACAGGTTACAGTGAATTTTTTGATACTGACTAAGCAGTTTTCTCAAAGCAGGTTAAAGTGAATTATACGAAATGTTTAAATGTTAGAAGAAGACATGGAGATTATGAATTATTTAGAAATGCTAGAGTATGATCTGTCAATATGTTGCTGTAATTGTTGCAAGTTTTTGAATTTAAATTTAAAATGTGTTTTAATAAAAGAAAAAATAAGATTGGGCGGGTAGTTATTTTTGATGACGGTGTTGATGAATTTATGAAGATGTTCTTTGTAGTAACAAGGTGTGCTTAACATTTTGATTCTCAATAACTGGTTATTAATAATATTTCTATATACAGATTTGGAAAGATTGGAAGAGAAATGTTGAAGTTTATTTACTTTGAAGTTATAAGTTTCTGTTTTGTCATAGATTTTAAATTTTATTGTATTTGCATTTTTAATTGTTAAACTAACGTCTAGAAAATTGATCCAGTTGGATGTATATACATTTTCAATGAGTTGTAGATTAGGTGGATAGAAATCTAAATTTAATTCATTGGCCTCATTAGTAATTCCAATAATAATAATATCATCAATATATCTGTACATTATATGACTGTTGAAAGGGTTCTGATTTTCGTAAAAATGTAGATAAAGGTTGGCCAGTATGGTGGATGATTTACCTCCCTGTGGTATTCCTTTATTTAATTTGTATATGCATTTTCCTTGAACTATATACTGTTTGAACAATATGAATTTTAATAAAGTTTTGAATTTTGGAAATGATATGTTTTTTGCTTGAGTGAATTGTTCATATAAAAGTAGTATGACTTTATATAAATCATTAATGTCTATATTATTAAATAGGTCTTTGAAATCAAAAGTTTTTACATCATGTATGTAAGGGATTAGTTTTATTTTATTAATTAGTTCTATACTATTTTTGATTATATGTGTTTTTTGTACAGTAAAATAATCATAAATTTGATTGAGTATGATTAGAAGTTGTTTGTCAGCTGCATTGGTATATGAATTAAATCCTATAGTGACTGTTCTAAATGAAATAGGTGTTTTATGGAATTTAGGTATGAGTACCAAGTAAGGAAAATTGAGATTGTATTTTTGTTTAAGAAGTTTGTAGCAAGCTATTATTTGTTTATTTATAACATTGATATGAGTGTATAAAGGAGTTAAAGAAAGAGGGGTACTGAGTTGCAATTTAAGCTCGTCCAAATAAAATTTTTTGCAGATAAACGCATAATTACTGGATGCCTTGTCAACATATGTGATTACAAATTTGTCTTGTAGTGACTTGATTTCTTTAAAGATTTCTTGGTAATTATGCTTATATATTGGAATGGGAAAGTGTTGGATCAAATGTTTTACATGGCTAGTTATTTGTACTTTCCAGCTCTTGAAGGCTTCAAATGGGCAGTGGGATTTACCTGACATTTTAAATATATATTTGTCTAGATCTATGTCAAAAGCTTGTATTATTTTCTTTTTATTATAAAGAAGAGGTATTCTGTATTTGGATCCATAGCTTAGAAATTGTTTGAGATGAGGTTCCTGTATTAAATCAAGATTTCCGGTGATTATGTGTCCATGTTGTGGGTCAATAAAGGTATGTGGGTATATATATATATATATATATATATATGTGGATATATATATATATACCTTATATCTTATTTAATAAAGGAAGATGCATGTGTCTGTGTGTGCAGCCTGAAGTGGGAAATTTAGGTGTCATATAACCATGAAATTTGGTACTCAGGAACTTCAGGATCTGAATAGATTCACCTCAGCATATTTTTTAATTTCGACAAATATTTTTTTAATCCACAAGCACATGCAAGCCATACACCTCTCCACTTTAATATCAATAATTTCTGATACAATTCCTTATCAAAATATACATATACCATAACACAATTCATTTAAGCTCCCCTAGACTCCTAACAAAATAAATGTAACTTTCCCACAGTGAAACTCACTATATTTTGATAATAATAAAGAATATTAAATTAATAATTTCCTCAAAGCAGTGAGGTATATCAAAAAAATTAAATTCAAGTAATAGTGTAGATTTTCTGAGTTATTGACTTTTGCAGCATTTTTCAAAATTCATCAAATGTGTTGCCAAGTGGGACAGACAAACCAGCAGACAGATCCTATTGAAACATAATTAATATACTGTCCATTTATTAATTACTTTGAATTCCAATCAATTTCAAAAATGTACAATAATTTCTACTTATATTTTGATTTAAAATTATATTAACTTCGCATTCTTTTCATTAGTTGAGTGTCTTTTCATCAATTCAGCAACATTTTCATCAATTTTAAAAAATTGCCAAATTTTTCATCAAATGTTCCAGACAGATAAAGAAAACTATTTTATTCAAGCACGAATAAAATAAAAATATTCTATTTGTGCTTGAACATGTTGCTAAAATTTTTCTTATCCTTCGCATTAGGTGTTTTTCACTTAAAGATAATCCTGGATAACACTACTAGGTTTACCCAATCCTTTTGGATAATGCAGACTTTACCCATGTTAATCTTAGTTTATCCGATTTCGGGCTTTACTCATAACATACATGTGTTACAGGACTAAAGTCTGAAATTTTGGAGAGTGTGCACTCTTTGAATGACCTTAAAAATTTTTTGTGCCTAGGAGCAGGATCTTATCTTCCTGATATTTCCTTACACATGCCACTGAATATTAATTTTATATCATAAAATATAATGAAACTATAGCTGACACTTAAAGAATTTAAAATGCTTTAATGATAACATAAAAAAAAAAATTATAAGTAGCAAAATTTCAGTTCAATTTAGAATTTGTAAAAAGTATTAGAATTTGTAAAAAGTAATATAAAAGGATTTTTTATTGATGTAAGAAGCTAAGAGACACTGAAACATGTAATAAGAAAAACAAAGATTTATCTAATTGTAATTTAATATAATCAGATGAAGTCTAATAGTAAAATACATTTGGGACTCTATTACCTATAAAATAAGGGAATAAAAATTCAATTACACAATCACTGACACATTTTAAGTATATTTTACACAATCACTGACACATTTTAAGTATATTTTAAAGAAAATAACTCTTCAATTTTATGTAAATTGCAAAGATATGAAATATCTGTTTATATAATTTGAGATTCTATCACGAATAAGATGGATGGAAAAGGATATTTTAATATTACATAGGAATTTAATCTATCACAAAATTACTTAAAAAATAATCAATGTTTCACATAAATATTAATTAATAATGAAACATACAAAGAATTTAATATAGCATTTTTTAATTCACATAATTTGAAATTAAACATGGATGGAAAAGGATCTGTCAACATTACACATAATTACTTCTCAGAAGCAACTTTTAACAATTACTTATATATTTCATTTAGGTTAAGCTTTGTACTTTTATCCATCTTATATTAAGAACATTTATACCATGTCAATTTGATTAAAAATTTATATAAAAATTTTAGCTGTACATCAGCAGTGCCGACTTTGTGGATTCAAGACACATTTTGAATGTCCAATAATTTTGTGGGCTCCTCAAACCCCTAATATTGTTGTGCGTGTTTAGTGGGGAAAATGTAAGCATATATGCATAAATTTTGTTTTCACTTCTTCAGGTTTTTCATTTCATTCCCTATTTACAATATATAAAATGTGTATAGAAATTTACACCTCAGACTGTTTATTGTATTCTGAATACAAGATTTTAACTCAGAAATGATTTAAAGATCATTTTTTGCTTATATTTTTAACATTATTACAAATACCTAAAAATACATTTTATATTTTTTGTTACTTTATAAAGAGAATTGAGTTGGAATTTCACAGTATATGCAAGTTGTATTTTTTAACGTTCCACCTAGAAAAGCAAATAAATGAAATAAATAATTACCTAGAGAAAGAAAAATATTTTTCTGTACTTAACTATAATTTGCTTCATTTTAGCATTTCAGATATCTTATTATGTCAAATGTATGAGTAATTCGATTTAAAATTCCCAGAACCCTCAATAATTTTTCAAGTCGCCGTCTATGCTGTACATTATTTGCAAATTATGTCTTATCATTCACATGCTCATAAATATCATTGAAATGGCTCCAAAGAAATACAAAAATACAAGAAAATACAAACATTTAAACTCTGCAGATGTCTTAGTATAAATAACTCTTAAGCATTTGTGTTTTCTTTTTTTGTTGTTGTTTTTTGAGATTTTAAAAATGAACTTGAGATTTTGGAACTTTAAATATGAAATGTATTTGTATTGTAGAATCGTCTATATAGTTTAAGGAACAGACAATACATTGTTCTAAAAGTGGCTAATAATGAAATGTGATTGCCTGATTGGCTAAATAAAAATTTGAATCTGATAGTCAGTAATTAATAAGAAAATCATAATTTAAATTATAGTATCAATCCAAAGGTCCATCAATTTTTTCAAACGCTGGTTAATAATTAATTTATTTATTACTCCCTCATTAATATGTCAAGAATGATATTAAAATTAAAGCATCAAGAATGTTCTATTAGAATGAATTTGATGCACATGTCCTCAAAAGTATATTTTACTGAAAGAAGTGTTCTGCATTAATAAATCAAATAAATTACATATAAATTTATGTTCTTACCTAAAGAAAGATATGTATTTAAACTATTTAATGAAAAAATATTTAACAGACTTATTGGTTCTATAATCATTTTTTTTTTAATGTAGAATACTTACACCACCAAGCAGTTTTAAATCTTTAACTAATTTATCCTCTTTTGCAAAACCTTTCAAATCCAGGAAAAATGATTTCTTTGCAAATGGTCTAACAGATGAAGAATTCATGATGGAGTATGAATATACAGCAGTTTTAGTGAATCAAGATCTGTATCTTTTCAGCAGTTAAATAGAAAACATGTTCAGTTCTTGGAATCCTATAAATCCACAAACAAATCACATTTTTAAAATATGAGATAACCAAAACAATTCATGGACTTAAAAATAAAGAAATATTTTGAAACATGCTAGCTAAATATGAATTCATCAAATTAACCATAAAAGCAAATAAAGAAACAGATGATGTATTATCCCTTTTGGTTATTTTTATCTTGGCGACACAAAAATTGGTCAAACGACATGCTTGCTGTAATGGAAATAATCAGAAATTCATAAAAAACATAAAATTTATCTTGATTAAATACAATAATAATAATTTTGATTAAATAAAAGAAGAGCTGCTAGATTAGCAATTTTATATAGGAATATTTTATATAGGAATGCCGCAATATGGCAACAGCCATTTGTGCAGCAGTTGATCCATAGCAATTCGAACATGGACCTATGCCTACTATGTTGTTGTTGAAACCCAGACCGTCCGACCTACCAGAAAGGTGTAAGGTAACTTCTTGGACGGTCGGGAAGTGCCACCCAATTTAGACCGTAACCCAGTGGGGGAGGCATCCACAGGGACCGTACCCTCCTTCCCCTTCCACCAACCTCTCGGAAGGACTTTCGGACCCACATGTTTAACGTGATCGTACTCCGCATGAACACGGCGGCAGTTTTGGCAGTGGCTGGAATCGAACCCGGGCCTACCGAGTGCAACTCCAGCGTGCTAACCAATGGGCTACCGCGCCCCTATGCCTACTATGTGGACTTATGCTCGCTTCAATTGTCCCCTAAAAAAATATCACAAAATCCAACCCCGCTGACTGTCGGAGGTCATATGTAGCAACAGCTGCTTGTATAACAGGTGTTCTGTAGCACATACAGCACAGGCTTACTTACATCTGTGTAGCGGACATAACTTAAAAATCAGAAAACTTTAAAAACGTTAAAATGACAAACATACAAAAGAAAACAAATGTCAACAGCTTAAAATCTTAAATACAATATAAACCCATTAAACTGAAATTTTGAATTCTTCCCATTTCATATCCTTCACAAATGCATTAAAAATATAAAATGAACTGTACAAATGAAAAATAAAAATCCTATTAGCTATCTGCACTCTGCCCAAAGTCGACCTACAGCTCGAAAAACTAAATCCCAATTTACTTGAAAGAAGTCCCTAATACTTTTCAATAAGACTGAAAACGAAAGGCATTTTTCCAGTAAATGTAAAAAAACAATGAAATAAAATCAAAACAACAGTAAATGGTACAACCTGATTAACTTCAGCAACGATAGAACATACTTGAAATGGAGTCTTTCAAATCAAAAATGTACTATAATGATGCAAAATGAAAGGGTTTCCAGAATGGAATGTTCTGCAGATCAAAATAGAAATTGCCAGAATCTCACCAAAAAAATTGTCGAATGAGAAAAGGGGGAATACAGCATCTGTAGTACTATTTTATGCATTTCTTGTCATTTCCATTACAGCAAGTATGCCTTCCGACAGCCTTTGCGATATTTTTTTTCTCCACGGTAAAAATCGCCAAATAAGATAATACAGCATATGTCTGGCATATTTAGTCTTTTATTTCTGACTTTTACATACCATTTTGAAAAAATTATAACCTCATTTCTTCCAATTATACCACATCTAATTGGCAGCAAGAGAGTATAAGTAACTAAACTTTTTTTTTCACACAAACCGGATTTTTAGCTCAAGATCAGAGATAAACTCTGGCATTAAGTAATGACTCATTATTTCAAGTTTTTTATTCAATGCATATCGATCAAATTTCAGTTTTGTGTGTTAAGCATTCACTTTTAGTTTCAATTCAGATGAAAAGTTATACTTGAAAAGCAGTATTAGCTACATATGCTAGAATATAGACATATGAAGAAACTATTTTTATATATAAAGCAGGACTGTTCCCACTACACTTAACATAGTGAAAAGCAAAAAATTCAGAAGTGCATGCATCATACGTTTTAGTACTTCAAAATCAAGGGAAAATTCCTTTTTTCAGATATTTCTATCTTAATTCACATTAATTTTTGATGAAGAAATGTGCTATTTTATGCTAAATCCATATGCCCGAAAATGCAACTCGCTTAATTTCCCACATTTTAATCCTTTATCAATTTATATCAACAAAAACATTTAAGTAAATAAGTATGAAAATGTCATCAAAAATGTTTAACTTAATGCATTAAATTATAAAAAATATTATAAACAGCATGCAAAAAGAGGGGAAATTGTAACCCAAACTTATAAACAAAAATGAAATTGTGAAAAAATAGCATCTGTATGACTTGTAACATAATTGCTGCATAATACTTTACAATCCAAGAATTTCAATTTTATTTGATAATTTATATCATGAAGCTATGCCAAGTTATTATCTGGAACATTTTTTTATTGCAGATTAGTTTGCCACTTAATTAACAAACTCAGACACATGGCTTTGAATGATAATTCACCAAGCAAAATAGCAATCCTGTATTCACAGCATCCAGGAGTGACAGACGTGTGGCAAAAACTTAAACATTAAAGAAAGCAGGCGAAACAATGAGGCCCGCTGAGAAACAATTAAGGCTATGATAAATAAATTCTAATTGTGATCACATGTACAATTACAATAATCTAAATATACATCTATTGTTTATTTACCGCAATTCCACATGAATACCCTTGTCTTGATCAACAGACTTCAAATTAATTGGGTGATATTCTGAAACTTTTCCCCAGTAAACATAGTTTATAGCTAAAAAAATTATACAATTGCAAAATATTTTATAATTAGTTACACAAGAAGAATTTCACTTTCTATCAAATAAATAGTAATCCCGCTCATTTGAAAACGCATGAAAATTCCCGGTTGAATCGATTCAGTTAAACATTTGTTGCCAATCTTCAAAATTTTAAGAGGAAGGCATTCAACAATAACTCTGATTGCGAATTGCAGTGTCAGAATATTCATCAGGGCTTAGTCACCGCAACGAACTCCCGGGAAAATACACCACGTGATATGTACGTCAGGCGCGAATTTCCGCTGACCGTATGGCGGCAGATGAATGATGAGAGCTCTTTGTTTTCTTCATGCGGAAATTTACAATTCAATTAGTCTATGCGCGATTTTGATATTGAAAACACACGCACACATACATATATATATATATTCTATTTAAATTTTATTTTATTATAAATAATTTTTATTACATTTTTCTATTATATTATTCATTTTCTATTTAAAGACTTTTCAAGGCTATGAAAATACTCGTATTATGAGTTACTTCTGCTTTTGTTGGATGAGAGCGTGCCAGAGAAATTCAACGATCAAAAACATAGAGCGGAACTTGCAGGAGGGATGACCTTGATTCAAAGAAGTAGGATTAAAGGCTGCTAAAAGAACTTTTTCCTGGGGTGGTCAAACTAAATAATGAGACGTAAAATATTGACTAGCTTAATATTTGCATTTGTGAGCTTAAACGTCCAGGGAGGGTAACCTCTTGGACGCCCCCTATTAGCGTCCATGGCAAAGCGCAAATATAATTTTCCTAGGGGTGCAAATTATATGATGATACCTACAATAGCGACTAGCTTAAAATCTACATTTGTAATCTTCAATATCCCAGGGAAGAGCAAGCGTACCCCGTACCCTATCCTATGGGCGCTCATACAGCCTTTCTCATAGTGACAAACTGAAGGTTGAGGCGTTTAATATCGATTAACTAACATGTCTCATCTTGAACGTCTATGGGAGGGCAAGTGTCCCCTTTCCCCACCACTATGGGCTTCCATGTAACATTTACCAAGAGGACAAACTCAAATAAGGAGTTCAATATCTACTAGCTTGATACCTACATTTGTGACTTTGAATGTGAAAAGGAGGGCAAATTCCGCATCGCGTTCCCATATGGACGCCCATGTCAAGAGGCCAATGGAACTTATTGCAACGGGTGCAAACTCAGGGATGAGACGTACAATATCGACTAGCTTGATGCGTAAGTTTGTAATTTTGAACTTTCATGGTGAGGGCAAGTGCCCCTTTGCGCTACCTAATGGCTGCTCATAGCAAAGACGTCCATAGAATTTAATCCTGCGTGGCAAACTTAGGGAAGAGAGGTGCAATACAGACTAGCTTGATAGCTACATTTGCGGATTTCCATATCCCCTATGGGCGCCCGTGGCAAAGGCGTCCATAGAATTTTTTCAAAGGAGGACATACTCCAAAATGATACGTACGATACCTACTATCGTGATACCCACATTTATGACCTTGAATGTCCGCAGAAGGGCCCCACAGCAATCGCTCCCATAGAACTTTTACAGGCGGTAAAATGAAGCGTGAGACATATAACATCGATTAGCTTGATACCTGCATTTGTAATCTTGAACGTCCGCGGGATGGCAAGTTCCCCTCACTCTTCCCTATGGGCGCCCATGGCAAGAGCGCTTGTAGAACTTATTCCAGCGGAGGCACATTCAAGAGCGACAATACCGACTAGCTTGACACCCTATGGGCAACACCTGTTTTTCAACATCCCGTATGGGCGCCCATGGCAATGGCGTCAGTAGAAATTTTTCCGAGGGTATACTTAAGGATAAGTTGTACACTATCTACTGGCTTGAAACCTACATTTGTGACCTTAAATGTTCACCGGATCGCAAGTGGCTCCTTGCGCTCCCCTATGGGCACCCATGATGGTGATGGCACCAATAGAACTGTTACCAGCGGGGATAAACACAATGGACACACAATGGGGATAAGCACAAGGATGTGACATACAGTATTGATTAGTTTGATATCTATATTTGAGTATTATTAATATTATTGTATTAATATTGATAAATATCAGTCCCCTATGGGAGCCCATGGCATGTGTTGTTACAACTCATCCTTGAGTTTGTCGCCGCTGGAATTAGTTCTATGATTGTCCTTGCCATGGGCGCCCATAATGGATCACAAAGGAAAACTTGCCCTCCCGTGGACATTTAAAGTTACAAATGTATCTCTCAAGCTAGTCGATATTGAACGCCTCATCCTGAGTTTGTCGCCGCTGGAATTAGTTCTGTGGGTGTGTGTGCCATGGGCTCCCATATGGGAACGCAAGGGGAAACTTGCCCTTCCATGGACGTTTCAAGTTACAAATGTAGGTTACAAGCTAGTCGATATTGAACACCTCATCCTTGAGTTTCCCTCCTGGAAAATGTTACATGGGGGCTCATAGTGAAAAGAAAGGCGGATACTTTCCCTTCCATAGACGTTCAAGGTTAGATATGTAAGTCTCAATCTAGTCGATATTGAACGCCTCATCCTTGAAATTATCGCCTATGAAATTAGTTCTGTGGGTGTCCCTGCCATGGGCGCCCATAAGGGAACTCAGTGGAAAACTTGCCCTACTGTGGACGTTTAAGGTTACAAATGTAGATTACAAGCAAGTCGATATGGAACGCCTCATCCTTTAGTTTGTCGCTTCTGAAATTAATTCTATAGGCTTCCTTGCCAAGGACTCCCATAATAGAACACACGGGAAACTTGCCCTCCCATGAAGTTTAAAGTCACAAATGTAGTGTACAAGCTAGTAGATATTGAACTTCTCATCCTTGAGTTTACCCTTCCGGAAAATGTTACATGGGCGCCCATAGTGGAGGGCAAGACACTTGACCTCCCATAGACGTTAATTAATTTAATTCTAATTTAAAAGGTAATGCATTTTATACGTGACTAAATTGCTTAATTGAAAATGATATATCCATATTAAAAGGGAAAAGAGTTGCAAAACTTGCACTGTTCTTACGACTTGGGCATGAAAAAAATCAACAACATAATAAAGTTCATTTGTAACTTTTACAATGCAAGCAGGAATAACTCCTAATACCAGTAATTTGATAGCCTTGAAAATACTTTAAATAGGAGAAAAAAATAGAAAATAAATAATATAATAGAAAAGAGTAATAAAAAATATCAATATCAATTATTTTAAAATATTTAAATATCAATATTTTCAATATCAAAATCGAACAAATAGACGAATTGAACTATAAATTTACACATGAAGAAACTAAAGAACTCTTATCATTCACCTGCGGTCACATATCTACGTGACGTCACACAAAAAGACAAAAAGAAAAAAAACAGCTGTCGGAAGGACTGATTCAGCTGAAATTCCCGCCTGACGTATGTATCACGTGGTATTATGGCGGGAGTTCGTTTCGGTGACTAAGCGCTCCTGAATATTCGATGACTTGGTAGCGTCACCATCGTGAATAACAGGCCTCACAAGGGTAATAAACCAAACCGCCTACGTCATCGGAAAGGGTGTTAGAAAATTGTGCTTGGTAGTGTTAAACGTATGAGCGATATAGGGTATCTCCAGAATATTGGATATTTAATAATCATTTGATGGCCATTACAGGTATGTATGTTTTATTATGTGTTCGTCAATGTTTCCGACAGTCGCTGCCAAAAAAAAAATTAAATTTTTTTGGTAATTTTTGCAGTTTTTATCATTTTTCTTGCATCATGCGTTAAGCCTCGTCATTCAATGCTCGTAGTATATATTAACGGAAATGTTGAGACAGAGTTTTGAAATTTAACGTGTTTTATATATTTGTATTTAATCATTTATTAAAACTTTGACTGTCTTTCTATGCATACGTTATTGTTTTACGTAATTTCTGTTGGTAAGCCTTTAATTTTTTTGTATTTTCATTTAATGTTCATAGCATATGTGAATATTGAATTGCTATCTCAAAACATTTTCTATCCAAAAAGTGTTTAGCTTGTTTATTTATTAGGCTTCACTTACATTTATTTATTGTTCATAAATTTTTTACCTTCGATATTTTATTTTCTGATCTGCAGTTTATCTTGGAATTGTGAATGTGTTGTGTACTAAGTATATGCTCCTTACTTTGTGTTCAAGGAATTTGGAGTATTAATAGCAGTGGTTGCATATATTTAAGCTAAATCCTAGTGACCTAACTCTATTGTTTAGCGTATATCAAAAACCTGAACATAGTAGTTAGATTTCTTGGTGGGCTTTTTCATGACTAAAGATCATGCTCTGTTGTATATATTCAAATGTAAAGCTTATTTAGTACTTTCATAAAGAAGTATATTTAATATTATATTGTTTGTAACATATTTACGGCTTACTTTTATATTTTTATTCTTTTTAAATTATTTAGTTTTTATTATAATTCATTGAATTTTAATAACTAAAAATGCCAAGTGCTTGTGTTCTTGGTTGTTTTATTATAAAAATGGTTCCCTGCTAATGAAAAATGGTTTTCTGCTAATGAAGAACTAAAAAAAAAGTGGATTTTATTAATACCTAGAACTAGCAAGTAGCAAAATATTCAAAGGTAAGTTCCATTTTCTCAATAATAACATTAATCCTTAACCGAAAATTTGCCGTCTGTGAGTTTGCTGCATTTACAAATCTGACACAAAAATGAACTTGCCCTCAATCTTACCACTCCACCTAATCATTAAATTATTTGGTCCTCTCCCTCCCACCTCATTCGCAACACTTGCACATTTTTAGTTATTGAAAGAAAAAAATATTTTTATTAGATGCAGTCTGCTAGATGGTACATTTCTGTTTACGTAATTTTTTCCTGTGAAATATCTACATGGTGGGATCGTCAAAACGAGTATGGTGATAAAGACTTTGAAGAGACTATTTTACGATAATTTGATGAAGTTGGAAGTGATGTTGGCAATGTAGGTAGTATTTCAGAAGATGAATATGTAAATTCCGAACATAATAGTGATTCAATGTTGTCAGAAAAATCTGATGAAAGTGAAAATGGAGAGATAAGAAATGATGAAAATTTAGTGAATAGTAAATATATATATAGAAAAAATCGGTACAGGGTCTGTTTCAGAAGTTCGACCCTTTTCCCGAACAAGAAAGCACAATAAATCATAAAAGTGCCAGTTTTAAAAGGTAAAGCTAAAGATATCGGAGAAAAAGCAGATCCATTCTCTGTCTGGCAGTTATTATTTACTAACGATAATTTTTTTTGTGCATGATTTTTTCATTATGTAATTTACGTTTTGATACTTTTTAATTTTTATTGAGAAACGAAGACAATTACAGACTATTATTTGGATGGGCAGTGAAATGTGAATCAAAATATAAATTTCCTTTAGTTGTTGCCTATGTGATATTGTGTCTCTGCATATATCTAACAGTTCATACATATTTTCAATGGTTGATGGTTATTATATATTTTCAGCATTTGTTACAACATTTAGTAATATGCACTAGCTGAATACCCATTAAAAATCAATGATCTTGCAAATAAGGAACTTCTGAATAATATAAATAGTTTAATAATTTGCGTTTCACATTTATTCGACACATATTTTCGAACTATCTACCTGTATACAAAATTTGAAGTCTCTATGCTATTGCGATGCATATTTTTTCTATCCTTTAACCCTTCGAATGTTTTTCTGTGTAGCTCCCCCCCCCCCCCCCTCTTAAATGAACATTTTTCAAAAACCATATTCATCTGGGGTTTTTATCAAATGATTAGCCCATATACTAAATTTCAAGCCTCTATCACGTTGTAAAGGAGGTGTTTTTCATTTGTTCATTAAATCAAATGTTTTAGTATGCCGCACCCCCTTACAATAGCTAATGTTGGAATACTGAAATTGCCACTTTCTTCCTACCCAACTATTTACCCATGCACCAAATTTGAAGTTATCTCATCGCAAAGTATGCTTTTTATATCATTTCACCTTCGAATGTTTTTGTGTGGAGTATCCACCCCCTTAAATATTCATTTTTGAAAAAACCCATTTTTGGGTTTTCTATCAGATGATTCACCCGTATGCCAAGTATCAAGCCTCTATCATGTTTTTAAAGGAGCATTTGTCCTTTATTCCAAAAATTGAACATTTTGGTGTGCGGCACCCCCTAAAGTAGAAAATATTGGAAAATTGAAATTGTACACTTCTTCCCTTACAAACTATCTTCCCATGCACCAGATTTGAAATCTATCTCATTCTGAAGTGTGTGTGTTTTTTTTTAGATCTCGAAGGTGACGGAGCAGAAAGCCCGTCACCTTCGATATCTAAAGAGGCCATACAGGGGTCATAAACCAAACCTCCTACGTCATCGGAAAGGGTGTTAGGAAATTGTGCTTGCTAATGCTAAACGTATGAGCGACATAGGGTATCTCCAGAACATTGGATATTTTTTCATTATTTCATAGCCATTACAGGTATGTCTGTTTTACTATGTGTTCGTTAATGTTTCTGACAGTCGCTGCCGAAAAAAAAATTAAATTTTTTTGGTAATTTTTGCAGTTTTTATCATTTTTTTTGCATCATACGTTAAGCCTTGTCATTCAATGTTCGTAGTATATGTTAACGGAAATGTAGGGGCAGAGTTTTGTAATTTATCGTGTTTTATACTTTTGTATTTTATCATTTATTAAAGCTTTGACTGTCTTTCTATGCATACGTTATTGTTTTACGTAATTTCTGTCGGTAACCCTGTGATATTTTGTATTTGTTTTCATTTAATGTTCATAGCATATGTGAATATTGAATTGCTATTTCAAAACATTTTCTATCTAAAAAATGTTTAGCTTGTTTATTTATTAGGCTTCACTTATATTTATTTATTATTTAGAAATTTTTTGCCATCAATATTTAATTTTGTCTGATCTGCAGTTTATGTTGGAATTGTGAATGTGGAGTGTACTATATGCTCCTTACTTTGTTTGCCAAGGAATTTGGAGTATTAATAGCAGTAGTTGCATATATTTAAGCTAAATCCTAGTGACCTAACTCTATTGTTTAGCGTATATGAAAAACCTGAACATAGTAGTTAGATTTCTTGGTGGGCTTTTTCATGACTAAAGGGCATGCTCTGTTGTATATTCAAATGTAAAGCTTATTTAATACTTTCATAAAGAAGTATATTTAATATTATATTGTTCGTAACAGATTTATGGCTTACTTTTATGTTTTGATTATTCTTTTTAAATTATTTAGTTTTTATTATAATTCATTGAATTTTAATAACTAAAAATGCCAAGTGTGTTCCTGATGTCGTTCCTGGTTGTTTTATTATAAAAATTGTTCCAAAGTTAGCAGCTTTAAATTTCCTGTTAATGAAGAACTAAAAAAAGTGGATTTTGTTAATATCTAGAACTAGCAAGTTTCAAAATATTCAAAAGTAAGCTCTATTTTCTCATTAATAACATTAACCGGAAACTTGCCGTCTGGGAGACTGCTGCATTTACAAATCTTCCCTTTACACAAAAATGAACTTGTCCTCAATCTTATCACTCCACCTAATTATTACGCTATTAGTCCTCTCCCTCCCACCTCATTCGCAACACTTGCACATTCTTAGTTATTGAAAGAAAAAAATATTTTTATTAGATGCAGTCTGTAGACGGTACGTTTCTGTTTACGTAATTTTTTCCTGTGAAATATCTTCATGACAGGACTGTCAAAGTGAGTATGGTGATAAAGACTTTAAAGAGACTATTTTGCGATGGTTTAATGAAGTTGGAAATGATGTTAGTGATATAGATAGTATTTTAGAAGATGAATATATAAATTCCGAACATGAAAATGATTCAACGTTGTCAGAAAAATCGGGTGAAAATGGAGAGATAAGAAATAATGAAAACTTAGTGGATATTAAATATATATATGGAAAACATCAGTACCGATGGTCTGTTTCAGAAGTTCGGCCCTCGTCACGAACAATAAAAACACAATATAATCATAAAAGTGCCAGTTTTATGAGGTATCTTTACAATGCATACATATATTGTGGTAAAAAGACTCTGACCGAATTGGGCTACAATCTGAATACAGAAAATTTTCTAAACCAACGTAGTCTGTTTTGCACCTTGTTCAACCTATTTTTGGAGCAAATCGAAATGTTACTGCGGATAATTGGTTTTCGTTCATAGAACTTGTAGACATCCTATTGAAAAAACAAGCTAACTTACATCGGTACAATGAAAAGAAAACAAAAGAGAAATTCCACCCAAATTTTTACCTAATAAAACAAGAGAAGTTGGATCAACATTATATGACTTTCGAGAGGAATCTAGAATAATTTCGCATATCAACAGGAAAGGTAAAGCAGCAGTACTCATCTCTTCAATGCATGACAGAGTTTGCACTGATATTGAAACGCAGAAACTTGAAATTATCGCATATTATAATGCAAACAAAGGTGGAATAGATAGTCTTGATGAGAAATGCTCCAAACATTCCTCAAGTCGTCGCACACGCAGATGGCCTTTAGCTGTTTTTTCCGCATTCTGGATATTTCAATAGTAAATTCATACGTTTTACATCAGTGCTACAAGGATAATGAGGAAATAAAGGAAAAGTCTGTATTTGCGAAGTTATTAGCATCCACACTAGTCCAGGAACGACGACTCGAGAATTGCACTTTATAATAGCTCTAATCTTTATGAGGTAAGGATAAGAATTATTTCACTTACGCTATTTAATTCATTTAAATTTGTCTTTTTATTTCAATTGCATCATTGTCTTATTTTTTTAAAGGAGTTGTTTCTCATTTATTCGGCAAATCGAACATTTTGGTGTGCGGCACCCCCTTAAGTAGAAAATATTTGAAATCTGAAATTAAAACCTTTTTTTTTTCCGAACGATTTACCTGTGCGGCACCCCCTTAAGTAGAAAATATAGGAAATCTGAAATTATACACTTTTTTCCTTTCGAACGATTTACCTGTACACCAAATTTGAAGTCTATGTTATCGCAAAGCATGCTTTTTTATCATTTCACTTTTCAAACGTTTTGGTGTGGATCACCCTCTCTTCGGAAAATAAGATTTTTTTCAGGGGTTTTTATTGAAGGATCGAGCCATGTACCAGGTTGCAAGTCTCTCTATTTGAGAAGTGCCTAAAAAAAGCATGACAGATAAACAGACGGACATTTGGCAATTAGTATATATAGATTTTTTATGTATTTCCAGGGGTTACTCTGGAGTTTTGATTACTTTTATCAAATGAAATCTTTCGTAAAATGGTGTTTTTATTTGCTAAATTTTATTTTGACTTTCTATTTGAAAAATTTGATTTAATTTATAAATTCTCAAATTCCAAAGATCATTGTTTTGGAAAAGTAGTTTTCATTACAATTAGTAAACCATAATTTTTTATTTTGACATCGTCAGAATTCATGATCGCCAAATTGAATTTTTTTTTTTCAAAACATGATAATGACAATCAGCCCCTGTGTATTCCCAATGATCAGTTTTAAAATTTTAAAAATGACAAGTGATAAAAGATATGAGATAAAAGAAATATATTTCCAAGCAAAGAAAATAAAAACAAGCATATTTTTATCCTTAATATTAGTGGCTCACTAGCATGTGCCTGGTGAGGCTTATAAATTTCTTTTATGTTGGGTAGAATGTGGAATAAGTTCACACGTATTTTTTCATTCAGTATTTTTAAGCTGCCACATTTCACTGTTTTAATATTGGTCACCATAGAAAATCCTGCTTTGCAAGTCTATATGGTCGAAAACTTATTCACCATAAAAAATAAACATTTGTTCATAGCATTTAAATTTGTACTAAAGCTTATGTATAAATATTAAAAAAAAAATCATAGAATAATTCAAATTGTTTTATTTACCTCAAATAATACATGCATAAAATCGATAGCCAAAGGGCAACAAAGATATAATTATAGCGGGAAGTGACAAATTTTGAAGGAAGAAATTTAATATTTATTCTGCTTATATAAAAAAAAAATACCTTCACTATTTATTGTTTGAATATTTGAAATAATCATACCTCAAAATCATGCTTAAATTTGATGTTCAAAACTATGAAAGTGTGAACTAAGAAAATAAGAAGCCATATCTTACAGTAATGTTACTATTTACAATTTAAATACAACCAAATTCTCAGAAAAGAAGTGAATTTAAGTCTTTATTGAGCTTTCCTCCTATACACACTTATTTACACAGTAATAAAATTTTCTCTTACCTTTCTATAAAGCATAATTATTCATATTTTATTTTGAAATTTCCTTGTTTCCTGAGCAAATCATTGTCAATATAACTTAATTTTTCATTAAATATAGTAACGTAGTATAAATATAGTATATAGTTAAATATAGTAAGTAGAAAAGTAAAGAAACCTATTTACATTTAAAAAGTAAGCACACTTTTAAAATTGTCAAACATCAAAGACCACCATTATGAGAGATCAATTTTATTTTTCTATAGCGATCAATGCACAGTGCTTCAACAGTTTCAACATATTTTATCTTTATATTGATGCATCAATAGTATTGATTTGGCAATGAACTGATGTATTGAAATTTGTACAATGCTTCGTTCACCCACAATTATTTTTAAAAATAATATAAATGTTATATTTTGCATATGGCGATCTTTCAGAAATGGTTATTTTTCTGAAATCTAGATAAATGATGGCAGTTAGTGACAAAATGCTGCAAAAAATTACAAAAACTTTATAAACAAGTCATGTTGAATTTAAAAAAAGTATCAAGCACATCTATAGTCATTGACCTAGCATGTGATATTTGGTTTGTAGTTTTACATAGAGTCTTCAACAAGATCTTGGATTCACAGTAAAAAAGATTTTAGATATAATATATAGGTATGCAGCTATATAATTGAGTAAAGCATACACAATACTTTCATAAAATATAATTACATAAGATTAAAGATCATTTTTACATTCCCTATAAGACATAGTACACATATATTAAAAGTATTGTAATAAGCCATAAATCAAAACAAAATTTTGATTGTATTTACATGTGCATATTTTGATCAAACTTCATCATTTTCAGTGCTACGACTGTTTTGCATGTGTATATGGTATCTATCTGTGTTATTGCAATGAATGTATGTTATGTTTATATTTGGGCATATAAGAAATTTTTGTTTTACTCAAATTATGAGCTACAGTTTAAATAATTTATGCATATTTTCTAAACTCTAAATATCAAAATGAAAGTTCTTCATTTTGATTGATAATCATATGACTTTTGTAAAAATGAAAAGTATCATGTAACTTTTGTAAAAGTGATACAAATATAAACACAACACTGTAGCATATTGCAACACTTTCAGAAATGATTGTTTTCTTGATATCGCTTTAAATGATGCCAATTGAGACAAAATACTGCAAAAAGTTACAAAAGCTTTATACTTAAATAAGGCAGGATCGAATTAAAATAAATGTATCAAGCACATCTTTAGTGATGACTTACTGTGATATTTGGTTTGTATTTTTCCATCGAATATTAGACAATATCTTAAGATTCACAGTAAAAAATATTACATATATAACATATACATATGCAGATCCAATTGAGTAAATCATACAAAATACTTACATAAAATGTCATACATAAGATTAAAGATAAAGTTATTTCTCTATTTAGCATATGCATGATAATTTAGCAACAGTTTCAATATAATAACAACAGTTTATAAATTTCGCTTGTAATTTTAAATCTTTTATCGGTTGCTCAGCCTCCCTAGTCAAAAATCTCATGCTATGTTATTGAATTGCAGATAAATTTAAATGAAATTATTTTTTTACAATAAGAAATTAATGCTTTATGCAATGTACACTGTATTGGAAAGTGAAAAATTTTTGGTGAGTGAACTCGAAGCTGAAATTTCTTATCATGCTATACATATTAAAATTAGAAATACATAATAAATACAGATAAAGTATTCAGGGCTATCAACTGAGCAGGGGAAAATACCCAAAAGGTTTGGGGACAAGGACTGCATAAAGTTTATGAATAAAAAGCAATAACTTGTAAAATAGGGAGTAGTAGAGTGCTTGCACATTTGCTACAAAGGGTCCTAAAAACTTTGTCAGCAGCAGTGAAATTATTTCTAATGGTTGGATAACCTTATCTTAATATCCTGTTTAGAACAGATGTCATGATTATGTTCCCTGCATACATAGTATTATATATAGGGATAGTTCTGTAATGGGGGTTGAATGTTTTGAATTTGAGTTTTCGATGGAATAGCACATTTAAAAGTTTAATGCGTGATACAAGAAAACCAGTAAAATATTACCACAAAAAATTCATGAACACAGACTGCATGATACTTTAATATACTCATAAAAAGGTATACAAATCTACTATGAACAATACAATAGTATACTATATTGCTGAAAAAGCTTTATATTTGAATACACAATTTCAGAGCATGATCTTTAGTCATCAAAAAGCCCACCAAGAAATCCAACTACTATGTTCAGGTTTCTAATATACGCTAAACAATAGAGTTAGATCACTAGGATTTAGCTTAAATATATGTGACTACCGCTATTAGTGCTTCAAGTACCATGGCAAACAAAGTAAAGACATAATACACTCCAAATTCACATTGGCTATCACAAACTTCTAAAATCTCATTCAAACGGAAAAAACAAAAAAAATGTCTGTGATCCTGCAAAATCTCTGATAAATAAATACACGGAAGCTCGGCATAAATAAAATTGAAGGTAAATAATTTAAACAAACAATATTTTGATGTAGGAATTCGATGTTAACGTGCTATAAACATCAAGTTAAAACCGATACAAAAATATACGATTTACTGATAGAAATTACGTAAACCAATAACGTATGCATAGAAAGACATATAAACCTTTAAAAAGTTATAAAATGCAAATACATAATAAACGAAAAATTGTAAAATACACTACATCTCTTTACGTACTATAAGCATTGACGTTAAGGCTTAACAGACGATGCACGGAAAATGCATCATTTATTACAAAAATTATCAAAAAAAATAATTTCTTTTACTGGCGACGACTGCCAGAAACATTAATATACATATAGAAAAGTTTACATACCTGTTATGGCTGTAGAATTATCAAAAAATAACCTCTTTTCACAAGAACTCCATATATCTCCATAAGCTTTACATTAGAGTGCACAATTTTCTAGCACCCTTTTCCGTGACGTCACGAGGGAGTTGGGAGGCCTCTTTAGATCTCGAAGGTGACGCTTGGTAGTTAACACAACAAACTTACAGGAAATTCACTGCCACACTAGGAGCTAGGACAAATAATAAAAACAGTAAATCAAAAACCTCGAACCTCCAACTATGGACCAATGAAATAATGTCACAGTATGAAGATAAGAACCACACCTAGAGATTGGAGATTAAAGGCGCTTCGCGCCTGGTGCTCTGTTCTGGACGAAACTCTATGAAGGAAATTCAAGATAGAACCGAGGCCAACGAAAGAAAAGGCCTCGTAGGTTTTTCATGACGTCACGATTTCCCGCTGCCTCACCTGAAACAAGGCTGTCTAAAAAACTAGGATGTCCTAATCCGTAGAGTAAATTTGTTTTTCAGAACTCAATTGGGGGGGGGGGATGCAAATGTCAAATTTTTTTGGATTTAATATAAATGCTTTTACTGTAAAATCAGTGGTATTTATTTATAATCCATACTTTATGTTCATCATTTAATATATATCAGGTTGGTATTCAGTAGATATAAATGGGGGGGGGGGAGTAACTTTTGTTTGAGTATGACATATGATATGCAGGTACTTTTCAGACAAAATATGGATCCAGCTTTTGCGGCAGATACATTTTATTTTTATGTAACTTTGTTAACTCCAACTACTTGGATTTATAAATTTGTTGTAATAAAGTTTTTATATGCTCATAAAAAACTCTTCTTTTTTGTATTTTATTTACTTGCTTCAAGAAAAACTTAATAACTTTACATTTCAACAGGAATAATAAATAATTTCACATTTCAACACAATATTAATGGTGTGTACTAGTTAAAACATATACACATACATGGTACTCAGATACTCAGAAAATTTGAGTTAATTTTGAATATGCTTCTTTCAGACAAAATACCAATCTATCTATTTATTGCTACATATACAGTATGATACATTTTAATATAAATTCGATATCACTTAATTAGGTTTGTAAGATAAAATGTTTTTACAATTCATAAAAGCCCTGTTTTTGTATTTTACTTCCTTATTTGAAGAAATGCTGTTACATTTTTTGATGGATTTAATAATTTAAATAGTTTCATTGCATGTAGAAAGACAACGATTTTCTACTTAGTGTGGTAACCTAACTTATGGATAATTAAAATTTGTACATATACTACATGTCATTATAAGTTAAGGTAATTTACATTTCAAGAAAGAAAAAATTATTTAAATTTCATGAAGATATAAATCAATAAATGGTGTGTACTAGCATATAGCATGCATACTGAGGTGTAACTATTGTGATGATTGTCATTACTAAATTAAAAAGCTTTATATTTAGTCAGAAAGTTAAAATGATTAATAAATTTCTACTAAGTTATTTTCCTATCTAAAGTCCGACAGAAAATTATGCACAAATTTGCTTGAATTTTAAATGACGAATTTTCATATTTCTTCGCATTTTTTATGAAATCTAGATTTACAGTATAAGATGTTATTCAAGTTAAATAGGTAGGTATCAAGAGTTTTTGAAATATAGTATTAGTGTAAAAGTAATAATGTTGCAAAAGTTACTGTCACAAAATAGAAAAGTTAAATTTAGAAATTTATATTCATAACTATTTCACTGCGTTTCATGTTGCTTATATTTGAAAACTAAATGCTGAATCTGGAGATATATAGATATATATATGTATGTTAGCTAATAAAATATGTATTTTAAAGTCATAGGTAAGTGTCAGCAGTTTCTCCCATTATAGTGAATAATATGTAATTACTTTTTTCCTAATTTATGGTTATAAAATATTATTTGAATTTATAATGTTTATAAGTTTTGTTTTTTGATATATTTTAAATATTATATAAATATTAATATAGTTGTTTATTATATTAATATAACGTTAACATAAATGTTTACAGAAGAGAGTGAAAAAATATTTGTTCTCAATGTAGATCATTTTTTATTTTAGAATCACAGTTTGAAGTTTATTCTAATTTACTTGTTAGTTTAGAGATATATTTTTTTCATATTAGTCTTATTTATTACTGTAGAAATTCATCTGTGTCAGTTCCCGTACGTGTTACGCACGGGAGATACGTTCCCTCCGTTGCTGCGGTTGAGTTGTCAATGTCCGGGCCTCTTACTCTAGGTGGCCTTGCCTGAAACCAGTGTCTGAGTAATTCAAGCTGATGTACATTTTTACGTTAGCTTGGGACTAATTTCATTTTATATAGTTTTAATAATTAACATATTTTTTCTTTTTACAAGATAGTAAATACAGTGAGACCCCACTGGGGAAGTTATTATACTCAATTTATTGCAATTAGTAGCCTACCTAATAAGAACTAGTCATTCTTGAGAAATTTATCACATTACCAGATTTTATTGTGAAAGATTTTAAATTTTATAAATTTTTTACTACTATGAAACAGTTTTGATGTTAATTTTAACACTATATCTTTTAATTAATTAAAACATGGCTTTCCTTTCAAATTAATATTATAATGCAGGAAGAAAAAAAACAATTCAGGAAATAGTATAATTATGCTTTTGTCCATATAAATGATTTGAATTACCCACTTGACTCCATACTAATTATTTGGGGGGGGGGGGGGCTAATAGACTCTATACTAAAAATATGAAAATTTAGGGTGTGTATCAACAAATTTGTGAGGTGTATAAATTACCTACTGACCCTGATACTTTCTGCATATTTCAGTTATGCATCTTTTAACACACAGCTTAACAAATATCTCCTCAACTTACTGTAGAAGCCAGGCCAAAAACTAGGTAGCCAGTTGTTATTATTATTAATTTTTAGATTTGAATCAAAATATCAGGCCACTACATCTATTTTTTTAGCCGCCAGGGATTTGTCGAGCCCTATTTTAACAATTCGTAATTTATACTACTGCACTTTGCTTTGCCTCGACAAGACCAAACTAAATCCCAGATAATAAAATCTTATTGTACTGTATAGTATAATAATAACTGTATATTGTATCAATTATATAATTAAACATATGTCGGATTGTTATATATATATATATATATATGTAAAATTTTACATTTGATCCAATGTGTTAGGCATGTTCTTCATAGTATTAAATTATAAACAATAGAGTTTATTATCATAGTAACTATGATAATAATATTATATAGTATATCGACGATCACAGAAAATATTCCACAGAAATTTCTAGTCAGTCTCGACTATATGTTATATCTCGGTAGCAGAAACTTCTGTATCAATATGCAACACCATCAATATAAGCCCAAAATTTATCTGCAACCTAAACAATGCTGTTCCAAACCTACTATCATAACAATACAATAAGCAAAATTGTATCATTCACATTTAAATAGATCTGAGTGACATTATCTATTGTATGAGTTACATAACTATTAAAAAATACATTTTTGCAATTTAATTAAGCCCTCCGTATTTTGAAAATTTTATGAAATTAGTCTGCAAGAACAAAAGTAATCTGCGGCCACTGACGAATCCAAGAGAGGGGGCGAAGCCTTGAATTAACATGGAAAATTAAGAGAATGGTACTAGAAACTGAAATCTGATCGCCCCTCCCCCCTTTGAAAGATTTCTGAATCCGCCAGTGTCCGCGGCACCTACATCCATACGAGGCCTCGATCCATGCCACCCTGTTTCTGTTATTGGATGTCATATTATATTACTTCCGTTAGACATTTTCACCGCAATGTTACTTCGGTTACATCAAAACGTTTGCTATTTGGGATTTACTCTATTACTGTAGGGAACGATGCATACAATCAAAAGAATATACCCCAACCAACACCCCCTTCCTGGAAAGAAATCATGTGCAATATTCTGGAAAAAAGTACTTACAAAAATTCAAAATGGAATTTATTTACAACAATGAATTATGACAAATCAGGAGCAATTCGCCGCTTGCGCTAATGGCATTTAATCTGCGGCTGTGACAAATCTGCCTTTGAGATAAATACTCATAATACATTTCCATATTTACAACATTAATATAGCATGCAGTAATTGAGTAAATTTGCTACACCAACATCATAACAATCATCTAAGGTACACTGGGATGACTAATTTTAGGTTTTGTCGAGGGGGTTATATGTTACATATAAGAGCCTTTGAAACTTAGCTTTAAAATGGAAACTCGGAATATTTATTAAATTTTCATAACTGCATTAATATGCAAATATTCTAAAACATATGTTTTATTCAAAGAAAAAATTTCAGCTGAAAATGCACTCGACAAAAAGACATTCTATTTGCCATGACTATAATTGAACAGAAATTTCACTCATCAAAATAATTTCGCTCACCAGTGGCGAGTTGAAATTCTATGTTCTGTTTTATTTATATTCATTAAAAAGACAAAGTTTGATTTAACTAAGAATGCGGTAAAAATGTAAACACAGGTTGATTGCCAATCCGGAGCCATAACAGAAGGAAATGTGCAGAAAAGAAGCAGGGATCCATCCAAGTTTTTACTTTCCTTATATACATAATGTATAAGGAAAGTATTGTGACGGGGTCGAAAATTCGAATTCGAGTTTTCGACGGGAGAGCACGTTTCAAGCATCCCTGATCACGAATCAAACATTTTTGGAGTGATGTCTGTGTGTGTGTGTGTGTGTGTGAAAGTACGTGTGTGTGTCAAAGAGTCTGTGGAGACGATAACTGACGAGCGAATGGACCGATTCGAACCAAATTTGGTACAAAAATCACAATTCGTAAACACTGGAAGCCTATTGTTTTTATACGCAATCGAATGTTCAGAACCCCCCTAAATTTTGGAATGAAATTTTGAAAAAATCGTCAAAAAATAAAAACCTCTAATAAAGTTACGCAAATAGACATTTCTTATGTAATTTTTCATTAGAAAACGATTGGCATAAATTTTAGAACGCTAACATGAACCGTTCTCGAGATATTGCATATTTTTCAAAAAAATTATCAAAAAGTCATATAAAATGAAAAAAAAAATATTTCCTATTGAGAAACATGTTCACTTTTCAAATGTAATACCATACGATAAATTTAGTGACATTCTCGTGGATTCCATTCATGAAAAAAGATACTTTGAGTAATACGTTTGTATTTGAACGCCAATAATCATTTGTCTGCTATAAGAATAACATATTTCTTCGTTCATAACGCTTGGCGAAATTTTAGCGACGAATTTGGCGGAATGTCGCCAACTTGGCGACTTTTTGAAATGTTGCCAAATTAACGAAAATCTCGCCAAATGGATAAAAATGACGCTAAATCAATGAAAATGACGACTAATTGTCGAAAACTCAATATCTTGGAAGGAATATTAGTATCTACTATAAGAAAAACCTATTTTTTTTTACTGTAAAAGTAGTAAATTCATTACATTATATAAGGAAAGTCATCTGTTGCCCACATCAGATTTTTTAACTAGGGTTCCCTTTTGTTAAAACATTTTTACCGTAAATTATTTTTGTGAAAATAATTCACGATTTTATAACTTCACCAAGCTACAAGATGTCAATTATTGCATTTTAGTCGAGTATTTTGATGGGATTTGAGCTTTCTCTGACTGCTGGTTATTGCATCGTCATGTTTTTTTACCTTTAGAACATTGTGATGAGGCAATTTTCATCAATCAGAATTTTGTGAAGTAATTGCAAATTTTTTTTAGATGAACCCCTGGGAAGACACCTTGGATGCAATAAAAAAGGAAATATGGCACATCCATAATGGAATAAAGTGTCTCAGATAAGAGTAGCTATATATACAAAAAAGTTTTTAAGAAATAAGAAAACATATCAGGAGAAAAGGGGCGTAGTGAATCTAGTCCCAGATAGCCAGGTTAGGGTTACGAATGTTCATGATAAATCGCCACCTCAAAAACTTGGCGGTATCAAAACCTGGTTCTACATTTTAGCCAATAGTATTAAATCAGGCAGAAAAGGTTATAATTACTGCGGAAATCACACACTGTAGTTTAATCATGATCATAAGATAAACAACTTGATTTTTTTAATGAAAATACATGCATAACAAAATAACATAAAAATTAATATGGAATAACTCACTGTTAAAATCAAATAGGTCTATATCAGCTATCTTAGCAGATTTGTATAAATAAGATTAGTTATGCGGAACACGCATTTTGACATTAATTATATAATTTTTCATAAAGTACCTAAAAACAAAAATATGAATACGCAAACTTTGAAATACAATGCATATTGATGATAAGACCCATTACATTGGCAAATACACTTCACATTTCATTTTAAAATTCTATTTGCTGAATAATATTCAGCAAATTCCCTAAAATATCACAAAATATTTCAAACAAATCAAAATTCAATTTTAATCACATTAAAAAGCGTTATTTAGGTCTTCTACTTCTTGAATGTTTTTAATTTTCTCTCATCAGTTGTTATCAATTGCTTATCCTTAATAACCTTCGAATAATTATTTAAGCAAACATTTCCAAAAATTGAAATAATCTTTTGAATTTTATGCAGAATCTCTTTACCACATTCGTCGCACTTGCTTTGTATTACAATGCCATTATCTAACATATACATTTCAGATAATTTAATAAAAATCTTATGTTGCTGTGAATTAGATTTAAGGAACAAGCTTTCATAATTTGTGTTTAACAATTTTTGGAAAACAACGTAACAATATGACACTATTTCAATGACAGCATGCGATGGGAACTTAAGGCCACCTCTATTTATTATTGAGAAATAGTTCTCAATAGCAGCAGAGATTAGTGGCAGTTCGTTGAATTCAACAAATAATGAATCGTTGGATTCAACAAATAATGAATCTTTTTACGTTAGCCTCGATAGAACCCCCCGCCGTTCTTGTAAATACGCAATCCCTACGTTACAAGAAACTTCTGCAATTTCTTTTCTCTTTTGATATGGATATATAACTTATAATTAAGCAATATAGACTCATTTTAAATGTATTATTTCTTAGATTAGAACTAAATTAAGTCAATATTGACTAAATTAAAGAATAATTTTATTGCTTTTCAACACTATTGTATAGAGGAAGTTACCGAATAATTTTATTGCTTTTAATACTATTGTATAGAGGAAGTTACCGAATAATTTTTATTCGATATTTAGACGAAAAAGTGCATTTAAAAACATCATAAAAAAACATTTCAAACATTTTCGGATATATTTTCATCAGTGTATGCGTATCTGTGAGGTGCGAATGCACTTATCACTAAGTAAATATATATGTAGATGCATTCTGTAAAAAATTAGAAACAGGTAGAATATATTGTAATCAGTGTAATCCGAATTAGATATTTTAGAAGTGAGAAAGAGGACGTATAGCCATGAAATTCTATATGTATATGCATTCTGTAAAACAATTGAATTAGGTAGAACAGTTTGTAATTAACATGATTCGATAACGGATGAGAGAGAGAGTGCCAAAAATATAGTGCGATAAAAATATAATGATAGTTGCAAGAGTTCGATCTCGTTTCGAACGAGTAGGATTCAAAGACGGCCATAAAACTTTTTCCTGGAGTGACCAAATTTAAAGATAAGAGGTAAATATCTATTAGCTTGATACCTACATTTGTGATCTTGAATATCCACAGGAGGGAAAGTGCCCCTCCCGCTCCCCTATGGACGCCCATACAACTTTTTCAAGAGGTAAACGCAAGGTTAAGACGTACAATATCAACTTGCCTGATACCTACATTTGTGACCTTGAACGTCTACGGAATGGCAAGTGCCCCCCGTTCTCCCCTATTGGCATCCATGGCAAGAGCGCATATAAAACTTATTCCAACGGGGCAAACTCAAGAGCGAAACGTACAATAAGAACTAGCTTGATACCTACATTTGTTACCTTGAATGTCCACGGGAGGGCAAATACCCTCTTGCGCTCCCTATGAGCGCACATGGCAAAGACTCCCATAGAACTTATTCCAGCGAGGGGGACTCAAGGACGAGAGGTATAGTACCGACTAGCTTAATACCGACATATGTGGCTTTCCATATCAGCTATGGAAGCCCATAGAACTTTTTCCAAGTAGAAATACTCAAAGATGAGATGTGCAATATCTACTAGCTTGATACCTATATTTGTGACTTTGTCCATGGGAGGGAAAGTGCCACCTCGCGCTCCCCTATGGGCGCCCATGACAAAAGTGTCCATAAAATTTTTCAAAGTGGTAAACTGAAGTATGAGACGTACGATAACGTTTCGCTTGATACCTACATTTGTGACCTTGAATGTCCACCAATAGAACTTATAACAAGAGAGATCAAACTCAAGAACTAGACGTACAATATCGACTAGCTTGATACCTACATTTGTGACTTTTAACATCTGCTATGGGTGCCCATGGCAAAGGCGTCAATAGAACTTTTTCTAAGGAAGACATACCCAAAGATGTGACATACAATAACTACTGGCTTGATATCCGCATTTGTGACCTTAAACGTCCACCGGAAAGCAAGTGCCCCCTTGCGCTCCCTTATGGCGGCCCATGATAAGGACGCCAATTGAATTTATTCCAGCGAGGGCAAACACAAGGATGAGATGTACAATGTCGACTAGCTCGATACCTACATTTGTGATTTTTAACACACACTATGGGCGCCTATGGTAAGGGCGTAAATAAAACTTTTTCCAAGGAGAGCATACTCAAGGCTGTTACTTAAAATATCGACTAGCTTCATACCCATCTTGTGACCTTGACCGTACATGGGGCAAGTGCCCCGTTGTGCTCCCCTGTGGGCGCCCACGGTAAGGGCGCCAATTGAACTTATTCCAGCGAAGGGGAATCAAGGATGAGACGTACAATATCGACTAGCTTGATACCTACATTTGTGACATTGAACGTCCACGTAAGGGCGAGTGCCGCCTTGCGCTCCCATATGGGCACCCATAGAACTTCTTCCAGTGGGGACAAACTCAAGGATGAGATATACAATGTCAACCAGATTGATATTTACATTTGTGGATTTCAAAATTCTATGAGCGCCCACGGCAAGGACGTCCATAGAACTTTTTCTAAGGAGGGCATACTCAAAGATGAGACGCATAATTTCGACTAGCTTGATACCTACATTTGTGACCTTGAATCTCCACGGGAGGGCAAGTGCCCCCTTGCACTCCCCTAAAGGAACCCATAGCAAGGCGCCAATAGGAATTTTTCCAGTGAGGACAAACTCAAGGTCTAGATGTACAGTATTGACTAGTTTTATAGCTGCATTTGAGAAGTTCAAAGTCCCATATGAGTGCCATGGTACAAGTATACAACGTTTCAGCCTTTTATGTCACGGAGACTTTTGGAGGATATGGAAAGACTATTTTCAACTCCTGAGGAAATCGAAACTTCGGCTCTTTTAGGTTCTGTCCCGAGGTCAATTGTATAGGTAGGGAGAACTTATAATGGGTGCCTATAGGGAAGACAAGGAGCCATTTTCACTCACCTAAGCATTCAAGGTCCCAAATGTAGGTATCAAGCTAGTCGATATTGTATGTATCATTCAATTGCGTTTGCCACTGGAAAAATGCTATGGGCACCCATGCTTATAGTATCGACAACGGGACAGAACCTAATGAAGGGGATCTTTTTATTTCTCTTATGAGGGCAGACAAAATGGGTAGGGATGTCAAAAAACCTTTCGAGATCCAACAGAAATCTCCGCGACATAGGAAGATGAAGCTTTGTACACTTTATTGTCACCGGCCACTCAAACAGCTACTATAAACTCTTGGGTCAGTGGAGTGGTCTGGGACTTCAACCCTTGTCATGGGCGTCCATAGGGCTGGACGAGGGGCAGTTACTCTCACTGGACCTACAGGGTCACAAATGTAGTTCAGCAAAAACCGCAACAACTTACCCTAACTTTTTGGAAAAGTTTTTAAATTGTATTACGAATGATGATGCGAAAAAGATGAAACTTATATTGATAGCTTATTTGATACTTATTCAAAAAGGTTAAAATTCTCATGTTCATATGCAATTTATGAATAATCCCTCTTGAGGAGGGGGAGGGGTCGTTTAAGGAAAAAAATGAATCGATATTTTTGAATTTTATAAAGTACTTCACTGTAAGTATTTTTAATGTTAAGTCAAAAACTGTATTTAGGAAACGTTACATTTTTATAGAGAAAAGGGGAAGATATTCAAAATTTGCACTGGAATATTTGCCAAAAATTTACACTAACTTTTCGGAAAAGTTTTTAAATTGTATTGCGAATCATGATGCGAAAAAGATTAAACTTATATTGGTAGCTTATTTGATACTTATTCAAAAAAGTTAAAATTCTCATGTTCATAGGCTATTTATCTCAATCATTATCCCATTTATTTCATAGACAATCACTCTTGGGAGGTGGGGGGTTCAAGGAAAAAAATGAATCGCTACTTTTGAATTTTATAAAAAAACGCACTTCACAGTAAGTATTTTATAGTACTAAATAAAAAACTGTATTTAGAAAACATTAAATTTTTATAAAGAAAACGGAAAGGTATTCAAAATTTGCATTGAGTATATTTGGCAAAAACTTACACTAACTATTTGGAAAAGTTTTTAAATTGTATTGAGATTCTTCTTTCAGCTATTTATGAATGTAACATAAAAAAATCTGATGTGGGCAACACATGTCTTTCCTTATATAATGTAACGAATTTACTACTTTTACAGTAAAAAAATAGGTTTTTCTTATAGTAGATACTAATATTCTTTCCAAGATATTGAATTTTCGACAATTAGTCGTCATTTTTATCCATTTAGCGAGATTTTTCTTAATTTGGCAACATTTCAAAAAGTCGCCAGGTTGGCGACATTCCGCCAAATTCGTCGCCAAAATCTCGTCAAGTGTTATATACGAATAAATAAGTTGTTCTTACAGCAGATAAATGACTATCGGCGTTCAAATACAAAAGTATTACTCAAAGTATATTTTTTCATGAATGGAACGAGCTAGATCCACGAAAATGATGTCATCAAATTTATCGCATGGTATTACATTTGAAAAGTGAACATGTTTCTCAATAGGAAATTTTTTTTTTTCATTTTATATGACTTTTTAATATTTTCTTTTTGAAACATGTGCAATATCTCCAGAACGGTTCATGTTAGCTTTCTAAAATTTATGTCAATCATTTTCAAATGAAAGATTACATAAGAAATGTCTATTTGCGTAACTTTATCAGTGGTTTTGATTTTTTGACGATTTTTTCAAAATTTTATTCGAAAATTTAGGGGGGGGGGGGGGGGGTCTGAACATTCGATCACGTATAAAAACAATAGGCTTCCAGTGTTTACGGATTGTGATTTTTGTGCCAAATTTGGTTCGAATCGGTCCATTCGTTCGTCAGTTTTCGTCTCCACAGACTCACAGACACACACACACACACACACACACACACACACACACACACACACACACACACACACACACACACAGACATACTTTCACACACTCACACACACAGACATCAATTCAAAAATGCTTGATTCGTGATCAGGGATGCTTGAAACGCGCTCTCCCATCGAAAACTCGATTTCGAATTTTCGACCCCGTCACAATACTTTACTTATACATTATGTATATAAGGAAAGTAATAATTAGAATATATTAAATTTATTTACTTATTATAAAACGCAACTCAGTATCGGACACGCACGTATATATATTTTCTTGTTGACAGCTACGGTATTTGGATGTCTATAGTTCCTCTCAAGTGGCGCTGTAATCTGAGAATCGCCGGAGTTTAGGCAGAATGATACAGTCTGATCTCGGAGTTGCCAGCCACCAGCCAGTAATTTGTCAATAGCAGGACGCCTGGAGCAGAGCTCGGTATCCCTAGTCAGGTAACATATATGTGGATTACAGTCTTCCACTGAATCTAGTCCTTCAATAGGGGTCAATAATGATGAAACAAATTAGGAGTAGTAAACAAAGAATGCTGTAAACAGTGGTCTTATTGTAGAGGTTTGAAGATAAGGTGGGTGGGGGAACAAGCGAATATCCTTTACTGGGATGCAGAAGAGATTCAGTCAGGAATCAGCATGGGACGTCTAAATCGGGATTTAGGATATAGCTCTGGGTTTTTTTGGAAATTCACGGAAGTCGTAGTCGGTCATATTATAGATCAGTTCGTTGGGGATCCTAGCGAGGATATCATAAAATTGTTAGTTTTCGCATCTCTTGCTTAATAGTTTTAATTTTGGAATCGCAATGTATTACAAAGTTTTTCAAGTATCTGGGGGCTTTTCTGATAGAACGTAGGATTCTGTTCTGAATGATTTGGACTTTTTTACATTAGATTTCGCAGCCTAGCCCCAAATTGGGGAGGCATAGAGAATGATGGGGCGGATAACTGACTTGTAAAGTAGGATTTTGTTTTCAATACTGACATCATTCGAATACAGGAGGGAGCTCAGTTCTGCTTTTACAAAGTTTATTTTATCTTTGAGTTTTGCAATGTGGTGTTTCCATGTTAGTCTGTTGTCAAGAGTGACACCAAGATATTTACATGTCCTCTCAAAGCAAACTGGCTGATCTTTAATTATGATTGGTTGGGGTAAAAAACGTTGATGTGAGAAAAATACAGTTTGACATTTGCTAGGGTTTATTTTGATGCGGTATTTCTCTAACCAGGGTTCGAGAGTGTCGATGTGATGTTGTAAGCATCGGTGTAGGTAGTTGGTGTTGTGGTGTGTGGCAAGAATGGCAGTGTCGTCCGCATACAAACAAAGAATAGTGTTGTTGGTTCTGGGAATGTTGTTTATGTAAATGTTAAAAAGAATGGGACCACTGCCCTGTGTAATGGGAATTTTACTGTCCTGGGGGACTCCAGACAAAATATGTTTGGTGTGTGAGTGTGTCTTGTTCAGACGAACATGAAAGGTTCTGTCGCTGAGGTAGAAGCATAAAATATGGGTAAGAGAGTATGGCATACGAAGCTGAATGAGGTTGTACATGAGTCCGATGAACCACACCCTATCGAAAGCCTTAGAGCCGTCAATAAGTATACCTCCAACTGCTGACCGGTTTTGGAGTACATCACAGATGTATTCCACCACGCGGAGCAGTTGGTGTGTTGTAGAGTGGAGCGGTCTAAAACCAAATTGCTCTGGGATGAGAATGTTATTATTAGCAAGGAAATTGTTGATTTGGATGGCGATGAAATGTTCATCCAGTTTTCCAAGAGAGGACAGCAGGTTTATGGGGAGATAACTCTTTGGGGAGGTTAAATTTTCATTTGGTTTAAGGTTCGGAACAATGGCGGCGTGCTTCCAGTCACGGGGGAAATAATTGAGATCGAAAATGGAATTGATTAAAACAGTAATGTGAAAGATTATATTAATAGTGCAGGATTTAAGAGCTTTGTTTGAAATATTGTCAAGGCCGGGGTTTTTCTTGTTTTTGAGAGTGTTGATGTAGTTAACTATGTCAGTGGGGAAAATGTGGGGAGGGGGAGAAGTATTTGGAACACAAGGAAACTGCTTCACGGTATCCTCGGCTTCCTCCATGAAATTTGGGCAGAAAATATCTTCGTGTGGTGTGAATTATTTTTCATATACATCAGCGAGTAGATTAGCTTTGTCTAGTTCTGTGTAAGCAGTGGTATTATTGTGAGAGAGTAAGGGAATATTTTTGTGCTTTTTCAGAATACGTTGTAAGAAATCCCAAAGTGAGTTATCAGTAGGGGAGAGAGATTCGACGTATTGTTTCCATTTGGCTTGTTTATAGTTAGAGATTAAAAGTTTTATTTGTGCAGTCAGGTGATTGTATCTAGTTCTGTGGGCAAGATTTCTTGTATGTTGCCAGTGTTGGCGAGCGCGATTTCAGAGATTAATTTGGCTAGTGATAGAATATGGGAGTTTTGGGTAGAGTTGTGGAATGTAGGAGGAGGTGCTGTCGGAGAGTGCTGAGCTAAATGTTTGGGTTAGTGTTTTGATCGCCCTGTCAACATCATCGGTGGAAATGATGGTTGGAAAAAGGATGGGGACTCGTTTAGAAGCTTAACAAAAAATTTCCAGTTAACTTTAGTGGGGAATGAGGGGGCGGGAAAAGGGGTATTTAGTTGCAGCGTTAATAAGATTGGTAGATGGTCCGAGGTAAAAAGATTAAGTACATTTACAGAGACTGGGAAGGTACAATTTTTTAATATGGCAAAATCAATGATGGTAGGGTTGGTGTGATTACGATGTCTGGTGGGGAAGGAAGGCAATTTAATGTCTAAATTATTATCAATACAAAAGTTATTAAGTTCTCTTCCTACCCGGCTAGTTCTGAGTGCATTCCAGCTAGGATGGTGCTCATTGAAGTCACCGGCTAGGATAGTAGGGGATGGGGTTTTAAGTATGAGGTCCAGATCCTTATAAAGGGGGTCGGGAGAGTTAATTCTGCTGTAAATGGAGCCAATGATGAGTTTTTGCTGCCTAGGAAGTAGGATTTCCACCAATGTGTTTTCAAGACGTTGTGTGTTTGAACTTGGGAGATGATGGTTTTTGATGTGGGATGTGATTTTTGATGTAAACTGCTGTTCCGCCATAACTTAGCGACTGACCAGTGGCGCTGTGTCTTAGTGTATAGTAGAGAGTAAAGTTTAGAATATTTAAACGGTCTGGACGTTTTGTTTTGAGTTCCTGTATTAGAATGATGTCAGCGGGGTTGTCAGTTAAGTGGTTTAAGTCGTCGATTTTATTGCATAAACCGCTAGCATTCCACCAAAGGATATTTAATTTGGATGGGTGTCTATTTATGATTGGTAGGATTTATCTGGGCACAGAAGATAAATTCAATAGCACGGATAAATACAAGTAGTTTGTTGAGGGGACCCTCAACTTTTTCTATATCAGTGATAGCTATTGTGATTTTACTTATTATGTCCTGAATATTGAATTTTGAGAATATTTTTTGAATTGCAGTAATTAAATTCATAATTTCACTGATTCCTCCGAGGGAGGGCGGACTTTCTGCTTCCTCGTGAATGTCCACAACTTCCAGTGGGAGGGTGGGGGATGGTAGGTTTTGTTGGTTAGTTTGATTATATGATTGATTGTTTTGATTGGATTTACTAGTTTGGCTATTTGATTTAGTTTTATTGTTTGCTATAGAATTATTAGTTGATTTAGTTTGATTTTTAGGTGGGAGAGCTACAAGAGTTGGTGAAGCATACTGGTTATTTTCAACAGGAGGTAGAGCATATGGAAAGGAGGTGGGCTTAGTTTTTTTGGCAGTGGAGTTGGAGCTTATTGCAAAATAAGGTTTGTTGTGGTTCTCTGTGAAGCTAAGTTCACGGGTTTTTTTTTCTTTCTCCTCAAGTTTTATTTTCCTATACCTTTCATGTATGACTGAACAGGGTTCTAGCTTAGGGCAGGCCGTGCTAGTGGAGGGCTCTGAAGGAGGGGTTGTAGAATGGTTTCTGCACTGAAGTTGGTGGAATGGGGGTAATTGGATTTGATTGTTTACAGGTTTGGGTGATACTAGAGTTAGAGTTTTGATGGGAAGAGGGTCCAGACTGATTGTTTTGACTTTCATTGCTGAGGGTACTTGCAGTTTGGATTTTTGGGGAGGGTCCCTTGTTGGTTGGGGCTTTTGGGCATCCTAAATAGTTGGCCGGGTGGAGTCCTTTACAGTTTATGCACTTTGCTGGGAGGTCGTTTGATTTGGTACATTGTTTGGTTTGGTGGGGCTCTGCACATTTTAGACAGGCGGGGGAAGGTTGTATTTGTCAGAACTATGTACCCATGATTGACAGTTGTACCACTGAAACCAGAGAAAGGGATCGTAATCTGTTATTTTAACAATGAAGCCAACCATTTCCTCAAGTTCATACATTTGATCAAAGTTATCGGAGTTGTAGATATTCACAAGGAAGATTGGAAGCCGCTCTTTCGTTTTGAAGTTCCTTAGTTGGGACACAAGTTGGATATCAAATCCTTTAGATACTTGGTCCTCTTTAATTTCTTGGCCATTAGTGTCAATGGGAATTCCTTTTAAGAGGATCTTCTTGGGCCTTTCCGATTTTATGCTCATACTATGGAATTGGATTTTATTTGCTAACAAGCATTTTTGTAGTGCTCTATACTGTTCGACATTTTTTGGTTTTTGTCTGACGCACTGGCCTGCCATCTGGAGGGGGGTTTGAAAACAAAGTCTTTGGTGGCATTGCTTAAAAGTGTCTTCAAGTTTTCTACCATCTTTATGTAGAAAGGTTCCGGTTTAGAGGGATGGGAGGGGGGATTAGTCACTACTAGAGTCATAGTCAACAGGACGGTTAGTATTTTGGTATTGTTTACATTTGATTTTTCAGCATTAAATGACTTGGATGTATCATTTATTGCATTAGAATTGCCAACATTCTTTACATTAGGGTTATCAGTTGTAATCAAATTGGAATTCTCAACATCATTAGAATTTTCATTAGTAAGTTAAATCTGTTACTGGTTTCAATAGTAATATTTTCAACTTTTTGAGTATCTCTAGTATTTGAATTTTTAACATATTTACGTTTGTTACTTTGGGTGGGGGTGTCACTATCACCGTGTTCACGTTTATCAGCATCTTTGAATTTTAAAAGGTCATCAGTCAAGTATTTAAAATTCGGTCCAATATTAGCTATATTGTCAATACAATGAGTCAAGTTAGCAGGGAGAAATCAGTAGGAGATATGATTACACATACCTTGGAATCCAGCTTTCTGTTTGTGGAGCTCAACAGGTTGTTGATCGCTGTTTTGGGCAAAGAAAATCATTAGGGAAAATTTGAGGAGGTTCTCAATCACTGTCTTTTTTCAATCAGCAATCCATCACGTCCTAAATCTCTCAGTTTATTCAGTAGGTCCATAAAATCATGTTCCGGAAGTTCCATTGGCGAATTTACTAAATGGTCGTGGTAATCCAGGAGATTTTCATTGTTAGCACAGACACTGGATAACAGTGTCTTGATATATTCATCCACGATACAATTTGAATTAGCAATCACGCTATTGACAAGATCAGTAGAATCTATGTTTGCTGTCTCTGAGCACGTGGAAGAGTAATCCACTGGCGAAATGGCGCTGGACATATCTGTCCTTGGGAGATCCTTGAAAGCAACCTCCAATTCAAATGAAATCGCCTCCATAGCATGAAAAAGAAAGTATGAGAGCTGCCGGAAAAATCGAGTTCAGCCTTGACCAGGCATACCACGAGTAGAGAGAATCGAATGATCGTGCGGCAGGCACGTATAGAGCCTATGGTGACCCGATCCGCGATACAGGCCCACGTAGCGGCTTCTATGTGCCCACAAACCATATCTAGATGCCTGAAAGAAGCGAATCTGCGATCCCAATTTCCCTTACGTGTGCTGCCGTTAACACGGGGACATCGGCAGCTCCAGTTGCAGTGGTGCCGGGCCAGAGCAACGTGAAACGCCACAGATTGGCGATGTGTGATATTTAGCCATGAGTGCCGCTTCGTTTTTGAGACCGATAATCAGTGTGTCCGGGTGTTGAAGACCCAGGCCGTCCGACTCGTCAACAAGGACTTGAGCATCTATTTGGACGGCCGGTAAGTGTGTCCGGGTGTGGAGTTCCTCTGCACAACGCCACAATCTCAACCTCGTTATCGAGCGCCACTGCAGGCATCATGGGCTGGGGAGCCATAGCCTACGACAGCCGATCCGCTCTAGTAGCGGTACCTGGAACATTGAAGTGTCAACGGTACGGGGATGAGATTCTACGGCTCCATGTGCTCCAATTCGTTGTTGGGATTCCAGGTGCGCATTCCAACAGGATAATGCCCGGCCACACACGACTCGGGTCGTCCAAGCTTGCCTGAGACATGTCCAGACACTTCTATGGCCTACCCGCTCCCCAGACCTGTCCCCTATCGAGCATGTGTGGGACCGAGGCAGTTGAAAAGCCAGCTGCCTCGTTGCCGCAATCTTCGGGATTTGGAACGTAACGTCCAACAGGTGTGGACTCGTCTGCAGCAGGACAAGATCGGGCATCTGTTCGAAACCATGCCGGACCGTATTGCTGCTTGTATCGCAGTACGAGGCGGTGCGGCGCGCTATTGAGGATGACCGGACTGTGTACCACTGTTCCCTCTGTACGTGTTCTGCTGCGCTGTTTTTGTGATCATGTATATCATTCATCTGTATCCTTCCATCAATAAAATTTCAGGTCCATCCTATTCTTCCTTCTTGGTGCGCAACTTTCATTGTCCGTGAATGTAATTCAATGTGACAATGGATTTTAATAAACATAAATTGAAATTAGAAACTATTCTTCCATGATATACAAAATAAAAATATTTGAAAAAGGCACCAACATTCTTTTAGCTCTATGTACTAAATTTCTAATTGCAGCATTGGGCACAAGCATTAATTATTTTAATTTTTATTTCTTAAAACATTCTATTTAACATATGTGTGGAATGTATTTTTGACAATACACATTCACAAATGATTTGAATCAGAGATATGTTTAGATGGATATTTCTTTGGAAGTAGAAAAGCAAAAAGTCTATTAATTAAAATATTAAAGCATGTACAAAAAAAAATCTGGTATCAAAATATCTATATTCATACTTAACTGAATTTCCTACAGAAAATTTATATGTACTAGTAGAAAAGCATTAATTACTAAATATAAAATGATATTTTAAATTATATTTGTTAAATAAATTGGCAAATTTTTTACCCAGCTTACCGCTTCCACTCCTCATCGAATCCGTGACTTTTTTATTTCCATAATTAAATTGTGTCCTCATAGTATTATTTTATATTTTTGAAAGGTTTCTTATATTTCAAAGGACAAAATCAATAATTTCCTCTATTTCTGATAAACATCAGTTTCTAAAAATTTTATTGTAATACTCTGACAGTCTTGTCTCCATAAGCTTTTATTATTTGGTCGGTCTTATCTTGAGTCCAACTCAATTTTAATAAAAAGAATAAATTTTAAATTTTAGAAAAGAAAACCAAAAGAAAAAGATTACGCATTAAAAACGAATGGGCAAAAAAAGTAACTATATTCAATTTACAAAACGGTAATTGGCCCACGATTGGTCAATACAAATGTCAATTATACTGACTCGTCCATGTTTGACGAAAAATTAGGACTTTTCTCTACATGAAAAATGTTTGACCTCACACTGTGACAAACACGTCAAATAGCTGTTCAGATGATCAAAAATCAGTGATCAAGCCTCTTTGACAAACATTCACTGATCGTTTGTAGACACCTAGTAGACACCTAACTAGAAAGACTAACTAGTTAGCCTTGGTCTTTACAAACATATATTGAATTCAGCCTACTATTCAAGTATATAACTAAAAGGCACGCGTAATCAGTGAACTTTCTCGATTATTTTGATGTTGAGGTTTCTCTGGCTGAAAAACGTAGCATTACGCTTTGGACCCCGAATCTAATAGATAAAAATGTAAACAGTTTTTCTTATTTTGTTCAAATAGGATCCAAATTATGAATAATTTTAATACTTTAATATTTTAAACTTTTTCTTCTAATAAACTTAAAAAAAATAGCTGTCCAATATGCTTTTTCATTTTTCTAACTTTCACTCGAAATATATAGTAAACTGTAAATGATATATACAAATAATAAACGACAAAAATATGTACTAGAAAATTTAGTATTAAAATTATATATTTATTATTCAAAAACATCTTACAGTTTTGAAGTAATCGTCTTGGTCAAGTTGAAGAAGATTGAAAATTTCTCAGATAGCTATAAACAATAAGCAGGGATTTGTAACTCTTCGAAAGCTGTATAAGTGTCTAACGGTAATGCGAGTTTTTTTCCATGTTTTCACTTGAAATATCTTCGAAACCATGAAAGATTGATATAAATAGTTAGCGACAAAACTATGTATGAGGAAATTTAGTTTCTAGTTCTCCAAGCGAATGCTTTTTCATTTTTCTAACTTTCATTCGAAATATAGTAAAATATAAAAGATATATATAAATAATAAACGACAAAAATATGTACTACTAAATTTAATATTAAAATCTTTACTTATTTCTTAAAAAGCTCTTCTAGGTTTCGAGTCTGTCTTGTCAAGTTGAACAAGTATGAGAAATTTACGTTTTTCAAGTTTGTAGTGCTTATATCTTAACGTGATAGCTATAAACAATAAGCAAGAATTTGTAGCTCTTTGTAAGTCCATTGACAGCTAATCGCCTTTCCTATAGGACTATCATAAGATAGATAAAAACAAAGTTTTAAAAAGGGCCCCCCCCCTCATCAATCCACTTTTTGTACGGGCGTAAAAGTCGCCCAAAAATACTCATGCACTTTCCGCCAGCGCAGGGAACTCTGTTTGACTGTTATGGACCTAGGTAATATAAGACTTAAAATGTTATCCTCGCGAAATCAAGGTAGGTCTTAGGAAGGAGCCTTGGCTTGATCCAAGCAAAACTCGCTAAAATATAGTCAATTTAAATTAAAAAGAATTGTGAAAAGTCCCTCCAAAATATAGATAAGATGGTCGGTGCTGAAACTGGCCGTCTTGACATGCGGAGGGAGGGAGGGGGTCAAACACTAAATTTGACCGCCGCGTCTCCACAAAAAGTAAAAATAAGTGGCAATATGAAGTGTGCAGAGTGGACAGCAGCTAGATGGACTGGGGTGTCTCAATAAGGTACTGGAAAGAGCTCACAGGTATGTGGAGCCATGCTGACTGCAGTACATATGACAGCTGCTGGAGGGTGCGTGGTGGAGAATTCATAGTGCGAACTACCTGGTCAAGGATACTCAATTGAGCTTCAGTCTGGAGAATTAGGGGGCCATGGAAGTACTTTGAAGTCTTCATCGTGCTCCTTCAACCACTCTCGGACAGTTCTCGCTGTGTGACACGTCGCATTGTTGTGCTGGTAGATTCCTTCCGCCCCAGGGAAGACAATCAGCGTGTATGGGTGTACGGGGTCTGCAAAAATGGATTCGTAACGAATTCGATTCATAGTAGCTTTCATAGGCATGAGTGGACCCAGAGAATGCCACGAAAGCATTCTCCAGACCATAAAGCCGTCCCCTACAATCTTGTTTGTTCTCCTATCTTATACGCTAACGTTGATCCGATCGATGAAGCAGAAAACCTGACTCATCGGAGAAGGCAATATTTTTCCAATCAGCGGATGTCCAATTCCGATACTACGGTGTAAATGTAAGTCTTTTCTGCCGATGCACCTTCGTTAGCATAGGTGCAGTGCAGTGACCATCTATCTGTCTGCTTCAAAGGCCCATACGCAGCAGGGTTCGTTGAACTGTCGTTTGAGACACACTTCCGATAGTCCCCTGTCATTAGGCCAGTGAGTTGCTCCAGTATAGAACGGTGTTCGGCCCTCACGAACCTTCGGGGCCAAAATTCACATCTTACATCAATAGCAAGTGGTGCTCTGCAGTTTTCACGTCACTTACTCGCAATAGAGTTATTTCTCCATTGACGATACACTTTAACCACAGCAGCACGTGAATAGTTCACAAACTGCGCTGTTTAGGAAATACTGCCACTTTTGGCTCCATAATCATCCTATTTCCAAATCTGATATGAATGATATGCTTTCAGAATGTCTACACCACACTTTATATACCCACCAAGCCAGCTCATGACACGTACCATCCTTCATTGGCTACGCGCTGTTGACGTCAAAAGTAAGAGGTGGTCACAATAATATGACTCGACCATGTTTTAAAATGTTAACTGATAAATGTTTTATAGAAGAAAGTCGATTTTTTCAGGGAATACATATAATAATGCTACAATCTTATATTTAAACAGGAATGATCAATCATGCATAGAGTATTGTTTATGAAACACTTTACAACTGAGATGTCTTCAAAAATTGCCATCGATAAAATTAATCTTAAAACTTTACCAAAAAAGACAATGCTAGTTATACAAAATGAACTTTGTTCAAATGTCGTCATCGAAAGTATAATTTGCGAAATGTTTACGATGCTTTTGCAGTGAATATTACTTCACAATTATAATATTTCATTATTATAGAAACTATATTGCTTGTTTACTCATGTTAAATTAGTTCTTCGAAATTCTTGTAACCACTCCGACTCCATGGTTGTAACTATGGCAAACTATTACATTTTATAAATCGTCTGTCTCTCTATGTAGGTCCCAAGATAATGGAACCCACTCTTAATAAAAGCGGACAGAACTATATATCCCAACTTTTTATGTATAAACTGATGCACTTTGGAAGGGCTTGCCCAGTTTAAATACTTGGATATCATTATCACTAGCAGCAATTACCAACCGATTAATGATGGCAAATCATATAGATACTACCACAGACTTAGTTTAAGAAGTTTATTTTAGTTCCAAGAATGATTTGATGAGATCATCGACAGATCTTATCAAATCATTCTTAAAATTAAGCGAAAATAATATAAAATCCATTTTATTATTTTATATGGTAGCAATTCTTAGACACTCAACAAAATGGACGAGAACAAATTCAACAGATTTGAGAGAAATTCTCCAAAAAAATTTGATCCAGAGTGTTGTTGTTGAGACCCAGACCGTCCGACCAACCAGAAAGGTGTAAGGTAACTGTTTGGACGGTCGGGAAGCGCCACCCAATTTAGACTGGAACCCAGCGGGGGAGGCATCCACAGGGACCGCACCCTTCCTCCCCCACCACCAACCTCTCGGAAGGACCCACATGTTTAACGTGATCCAGAGTGTGAAAATGGAGTATGGTGAAATTTTTTAAATTATGAGTTGTACAGGTTCTATAAAAAGAATTATAAAAGGTATAAAATTTCACTAGGATTATAAAAGCTGGCTGAGGCACTAACAGAGATCCCAGGACACAAGTCCCAGAAAAAATTGACCTTTTCCAAACTAGAGGAATCTAGGAGGAAAGGAAGACCCCCCTCTCCCCACTACAAGATAGCTAGATACTGTTGCAAAGGGCCTAAAGACCCTTGGAGTACAAGGTTGGCAGGCAGCCACCATAGAAGAGTATATGCGATTAGAATTTAACATTGAATTTCAAATCGGCTTATAAATTTTTCAGTTATTCAAAATATGTTATATAAACAAAGATGTAATGTACAAATATCTGTATTTAGAAGACAGAGCAGCTGAATAAAATGAATCCTTACTTTAAATTTTGGACAATAGCTCGAAAATTTTCAATTTCTATACAAATATAAAATTCTATGGCAATATGCAAATTTGTTATCGAATTATCATGGCCACAGACAACACATAGGTAGGGATTTTACACATGTTCAAAGAGTTTTAAAAGAGCAGATGCATCAGCCTAAAATATGTCTGTAACAACATACCTTTCTCTACAAATAAAGTAAAACTGCAATAATTTTTTAATTGTAGCATTATCATTAAACTTTTAGAAATAATAGTTTACAGCAACCATACATATATTTTTCATTTGTTTTACAGCAAAAGCATGAAATTAAAGACAGCAATAAGAATTGTGAATATGAATAGCAAACTTTTTAACTATTATAATACTGAACCTTTATTGTATAACAGGTAACAGTCTACCTTTAAACCAAATTTGGCCCAAATAAGTTGAAAAGTTTTATAGAAAATGCGACCACAAAAATTTGCAGATAGACTGTCTAAAGTTAGTGTAGAGTAGTGGATTTTGTCAAGGCACAATAACTTCCCATGTGCAGGAGGCGATGGCAAATGAGTCAGTCTGTGTTGGGGACGGAGTAAAGAAGGTTGTGCTAAAATGAGTGCCTGTTCAAGTGATTGGAAATATGTATTTTAAAGGTATTATAATGAATGTACATAATAAATGTTTGTTTTGGGCATCGAGTAGTTTGTGTTCTGGATTCGGTATAGTGAATAGCCTTATCACAGAGCAATATAAAATGAAAAAGTATTTGCACAGACAATCATCAAAACAAAAGTACCTGCAAACCCCCAATGAAGAGTTGAATAAAATTAAAAAAATATCATTACAGGGTGTCAAGGAAAGTTATGGATCAGACAAATAAATAAAGAAGTATTAGAGTTATTGTATTTTTTTATGCAGAGGTATTGGAAACCCTAATGGTATTACACGATGAGACAACTTTCAGGGGGTTAACTCCCCTCTTTGGTGTAGTATAGGGGCTTACTGTTACATAGGGAAAAAGTTAATTACAAAGTTGTAAAGTGCTGTAAAATTTTTGTACTGAGCATTTTCTTCTCGCAAGACAAAAAATAATGATTTTGAAAGAGTCAATTTTATTAATCTGCATGCAAAAGTGTAAACATTGGAGAACACATGGCGACATCTTATTAAATGTATGTAAGCATGAATCGTTGCTAAAAGTGAACATTTTGTGTTTTGAGTATACCATGCAAAGTCAATTTTATTCTGCTGCAGCCTAAATATTTGATATTTGAGGAAGTTTGTATACATTTCATTTCAGGGTTCCCTTCCATTTTGTTTTTAAAGGGCAGGTAGGGGTGGACAAAGATGTTTTGTATTTTGCAATGTTCAACACCTTTGTAATTGAACCCCCCCCCCCTATTTTTAACAAAGCAAGATAGTCCTCTTCATACCCCACTAAAGAAGGGGGTCAGTAGCCCTGAAAGTTGTATCATTATGTAGCACCATTGGGATTTCCTATATCCCTGCATAAAAAAGATATGACAAATTATTTTACTTCTCAAGTTATTTGTTTTATCCATGACTTTCCTTGACACCCTATATACATAAATGTTTTAAAAAATTTGCTGAAAACTTTTGGAGTGTATGATAACAATCAAATTAAATAAATTATAAAAATATATGTTTAAATAAGTATGTATTTTTTAAGTATAGATTCCAGTTATGACGAAATAAGCATGCCATCATCATTTAGTGTTGCATAGTAAAGGGGAAGATTTGTATTTTGTGTGGAAAGCATTATAATTTAAAAAGTATATGCACATGGCATACGCATGTGCATCTGCATTTTATAACTTTGGTTTATCATCAGCTGCATCTTCGAAAATGCTGATCATTAATTTGCCTTAAAAATGTTTGATATGGAAATATTATTTTCCTCTAGTGAAGTAAGTAAAAAGCGTAACTGCAGACCAGCCTAAACGAAATTCAGATTAATATAGTTCAAATTATTGAGGTGTTGCAGAACTAAAACTGTGGTAAAAGGTATACAAGGAATTGTGATTTATGGAATCAGGATAAAATTCCTACTTCAAAGAATTATTTTTCAAATTTGGCAACAGGATAGCTAAGTCAATAAATTAGATGCATTTAAAGTTGATATTAGAACAAAATTAAAACTATGGCTTTAACTATCAGAGAATTCTTATAATAATCATTTTCTCAAAAGAAAAATAGGGAAAAATACAGATGGAAAGCTTTGAATTTTTGAAGGAAAGACTGATTTTCATAGTCATATTCAAAATAATTTAATACAATTTACATTTTATGTTAACATTAGAAGCACTATGTGGTTATTTTTGATCTCATAATAACTAACCAGATTTTACTTTTTATATATATAGAAATTAATTAGGAAAAGGTGTAATATATTGAGAGTATGTGCAATGATTTTAACTGTAGTCTTTTTTTACTTATAAATGAGAAATCGCATATAAGATGAACACTTATCCAAATGATTTCTGCGATATTTTAAAAACAAAGGATAAAATAGAAAAAGTTAAGATATTACCATAGTTTGGTCATTCAAAATCAATAGGATTGCAGTGTTCAGATAGCAAAAATTATACAAATTTTCATTCAAATCAGTTAAACTATTTCAGAGACATGTTCGGACTCATACATACCTTAAAAAATTAACTCATGTTCGGGATACTCTAAAAACTCATGAAAATGGTTTCATTCAAATTATCCTTACAATAGGTACTTTTCCGATACATTATAAATATACTAAGTTTGTAATGAAAATAATAATATTAAAACACCTTACAAAACAAAAATCCTTTAATGAAAACTTTAAAAACAATTACAAAAACATGTTACAAAATGATAATAAATATTTCAAAAAATGTACTTTAAACATGAGATAAGACAAACACTCATTTTTCAGCAGAAAAATGAACAGATATAATATCTGAACAACGCAAAATTGCTGAAGGTAATACACCTCCCATTGGAATACTGGCATCAGCAACAAACATTTTTTGTCCATCAGGATCAGATGCTTTATACGTAGCAGCAATGGTGATATTTTCATACATTTTAACCTTGGCAGGTTTGTTTGTCATTGCTGCAAGGGTGCGCAGGTAATCCTCACGAAGCTGAGCACGTTCAACTTGTTCAATTGCAAGATCAGGATCAGAAATATCTTTCATTATTCTAAATGATCTGCAACTGAATCTAAAAATATATAATACATTTATTAGTTTCATATATACATTTTGATACATAAAACAATTATTGAATTTATAGCAAAAGCAAATACATTTCTAGACTGTTTTATATCACGTTTTTCTAGACTGATAAATAATACATTTCTGAACTGTTTTCTATAGCAGCATGCCAGTCAGATGATAGTCTACATACTGCATTTCCTAAGCAACATTTCCATTATTTGCTGTCTTCTTCATTACTTAAGATTGATAATAATCAGTTAGAAGATAGTTAAGGCAATTTGATTCATAATATATAAGCAAAACAATTCTTCTAGATCTGAGATGTTGAATTAGCAATCTACTGGCCAGATCAGGTTCATAGACAAATTTTTTTAACCTTATACTAGGTCAAATGTTACTTATGAAATCTCATTAATGGAATTTCTTTTAAAATTAATAGATCTTGACACTTATGCCAAATAAAATAAATAATCTGTAAGAAATATGACACCACATTTAGAGATGTGGGTCGGAAAATTTTTAATGGAAATGAAAAAATTTTTCACTATGTTCTTCAGGAAAATTTTCCACTTTTGTTTCCTACCTAATTCATTCGAAAATGAAATGTAATACTCTTTCCACACAACTTTTTTTAGGTAACTTTACAAAAAGCCTTTAATCATTTAGTTTTCTAATTTTGAGGAAGAGAGGGAATAGTGCTTTATTTTGAAGAAAAAGGATAGACAAGAATTAGAAGGGTACAAGTGACATTTTACTTATTCTGATAAAACAGCAGGTAATATTTTTAGAAGACTATTCTTTCAGCAATAAATTCTGTAATGAAAATATAATAAATAAGGAATATTTTCGCAAGTGATTTGGCCAAATAAAATACTTTAACAGCACTAAATATATAATTAACTTGAAGTCCACCAAATTGTCTCTTATCTCATGATACTCACCCATTCAATTATATATAAACAGGCATTTTTAAAACAATTTTTGATATTATATATAGGAATTATTTTTTTTTTTATAAAAGGGTTTAATTATAAACATTTATTTAATATTTTTATATATTTAATAATATGTTTCTTATACCTTTAATAAACTAAACAATTTATTTTTCTTTTTATTATTATTATTAATTACTAAATAGTACTCAGTCATTTCGAAAGTCATCCAAGAAAGTGGTAAATTTAGGACTCATGTTGGGCTAGTTTACGCACTACAGGGAATAACAGGAGTCAGATTTCCCCTTAAATTATAACCAGCAGGGTTGGCTGATTAAAATTTCATTGGTCTAAACCATGGATTTTGGTTTTAAAAAACCACCCTTTTTTTTTCCCCTAACCCTGGTCAGCAGGCATCTTTTAAAACATTGTTAATGTAATATTTAATTATTTTTAAATTATAAGTAGTTTTCATTTTTTCTTATATTTTTATATTAAACTGCAAGCATATGGAAGTTATATATTTAACAATTTATTTCTTACACCTGTAATTAATAGTAAATTATTTATGATTCAGAAAGGGTTTAGCAATTTTTTTAATTTTTAATTTATTATATTGTTGGTTCAATGCCAGAGACTGGTACGGTCGTCTTTTTTTTTTCTTTATTTGTCGTGCCAAATCGATGATAAGCGGAGTGCTATGTTGCGACCTTGGCATCTTTTTGGTAACTCTGAAAACCCTCTTTTGGGAAACTTGTGCAGAACAGCAGAACATTTCCTGCTTCTGTTGTTCTTCTCAGTCATTTCGAAAGTTTTTTGATTACTCAGTCACATTGATTTTGGATTTTTTGATACAACCACATGTTGATTTTGGAAATTGATAGATTGGAGCAAGGTTTGGAGATCTTTTTTCATCGTTTTCTAAGTTTCTTTGATTTGTTTTGTGTGTGCTAAATGGCTGTGAAGAGTGAAAGATTTAGCATTGTTTTTTCCTTTTTGATGGCTTGATTGATAGTGGTAATTTGAATGTGATTGAGTGGTGTATGAATTAGTGGTTGATTGCAAGTGAGTACGAATGTCCTAAGTTCCGTTTTTATCGAATTTCTTCTAAGTATTGTTTTTTATCAGATTTCTTTTTAAGTATAATTTTTTATCAAATTTTGGCACTTTTTGGTTAAAGGGTGACAGTCGGATTTGGTTACAATATGGCAACAGACGTTTGTGCAACAGTTGGTCCATACTCCATAGTAATTCGAACATGGACATACGACCACTTAGCGGTCTTACCTCGCTAAGTTTACCTGCTAAAAAAACAAACAAATACAGAATCCAGACCTGCTGGCTGTTGGATCTCGCACGCAGCAAAAGCTGTTTGTGCAACAAGTGTTCTATAGCTCATAGAGCCCAGGCTTACGTCTGTGCAGTGGACATAACATGAAAATCACTCTATGAGTTACGGAACACCTGTTGCACAAATAGCTGTTGCAATGTGCGACCTCCAACAGCCAACATGGACAAATTCTGTTAATATTTTATCGGACGTAGATCCATGTTCGAATTGCTATATCAGTCTATGAGCCACGGAACACATGTTGCACAAATAACTGTTGAACAAATGACATTTAATTGGCCAAGCAAGAAAATAGCTGACATTTTTTTTTCATTTCATAGTGTAAGAAATTATATTCATATATAGTCAAACTTTAACTCGAATTTCCATAACTAAGTTTCAATAATTAAAATTAATTTTCCTAAAGAAAGTTTGCATGCATCGCATGTTTCTATAACTCGAATTATTTTACATTTGTCTAGGACATTAAGTTAAAAAAGTTCAATATTATGTTTAACTTTACTACGGACTTGCCGATATTTATTTTTCTTTTCGTAGTATTTCAAACTTTTCTTGTTTCGTCTAATTGTCGTAATAAAATCAGAAATTTATGGGTTATCAGGGATCACCGATTATTTCTTATTATTCCAAAAAAAAATGAGTGAGGGGGGGAGGGACGAGATATTATTAATAAACACTTCAATTATATATCGATGTCCGAGGACGTAAGTCTGTTGAAAACCAAAATGAGATGACACTGAATTTTCATGAACACTAACTAATATGTGAGGTTGTGCATTTCTGCGATGGTTAGATTTTCCCCCTGTTTACATACTTGTTGTTCGATTAGAGATTGGATACATAACACAACGCAATAAAATTGGAAAAAAAATCTTTCCTTGAACAGAAATTCTTAAATATCTGTATTCTTTGTAGATTTTTATTAATACACAAAATCCTTGTGCACACAGCGGAAAATCCGCATTAACTGTTTATCAGCCATTATCTCAATCAAAGGGATCCGGAAATAACATACTGCAATTTACAGCTGGCGGAAAGAGAGGAGTTTCTGTGTGAAGTTTGAGTTTTTTTATATTCGCTTTCAGATGGCTGTTTTTACTACTGATACATTATTAAAGAAATAGCAAAACAGCAAGTCCCAATTTGAGGAGTGAATGCCCACTGTGGTTATGGAAAGAAAATGCATCATCAATTGACCCTTGAAAATTTGTCAGAAAATTTTTGTGATTTCGTAATTGCAGATAATAAATATATATATATATATTCGCTGAATTCAGATAATCAATGAAATGAAATTCGCAGAAGAATCACATGTCTGGCAGTTGCTACGTGCGACCTTCGACAGCCAGTGAGGCTGGATACTGTGATTTTTTTTAGTGGGCATAAATCCATGTTCAAATTGCTATACCACTGTATGAGCCACGGAACACCCGTTGAACAAATAGCTGTTGCTATGTGCGACAGAAAGTGGAACCGGATTCTGTGATTTTTTTTAGCGGGTGAGATTCATGTTCAAAGTGTTACATCATTCTATGAGCCACGGAACACATATTGCATAAATAGCTGTTGCTACATGTGACCTATGATAGCCTGCAGGGTCAGATCCTGTGATGTTTTTAGCGGGCGTAGATCCATGTTCGGATTGCTGCATCACTCTATGAGCCACGGAATACATGTTGCACAAAGCATGTGACCCCCAACAGCCCAGATTCTGTGATGATTTTTAAGCAAGCATAGAAAGGTAAGCTGCGAAGTGGTCGTAGAACCATGTTCGAATTACTAAGAATCAACTACTGCACAAACAGCTGTCTCCGCATAGCGATCTTTGACAGAGAATAACTAGACGAAAAGTACCTAAATTTCTTCTAAGTAACCTTTATAAATTTCTTTGTATCTTCATTCTTTACAAGTTTCGTTTTTATGAAATTTCTTCGAAGTATCATGTTTTAAATTTTTTCTAAGTATCAACTTTAAAAAGAAAAATTAAATCACATGTTTTAAATTGCTAGAATATTGTTAAATTCGCAAAAAAATTTCTGGAAATGCCTTTCTATAAATTAAAGATGCATTCTAAAAATATCGGGCACCAAAAAAAAGTCGCCAAATTCTAGCCCGTACCGGTCTTTGGGAAAATACCATATTGTTTTAAATTTATGATTTAGAAAACTATTTTCTCTATTGTTGATAAAATATAAATATTTTATAACTTTTCAGAAGGTCAGGTACTCAATGAAAATATTAAATTGCAGCTGCTGACTTCAATCTATTAGAAATTTTTGTGTAAACAATATTTTTATATATTTCTAAATTTAAACTCTTATTTAACCATATCATTTAGTAGGCTAAGTCCCAAAGACCGGTACGGTTGTTTTTTTCTATCGCGCCAAATCGGCGATAAGCGGAGGGCTATGTTGCGACCTTGGTAACTCTTTAACTCATCGTACTTCGTAACCATGGTAACCTTGCGAATTGATAACTCTGGCAACTGTCTTAATTTGTGTTATTTTATGCTCATTATGAATTATTGTACTGATCTTTTGAAATTAGATGTTTGGGAACAAGATTTAAATACAAGTATTGGTAAATTTTCTTTGATTTCATTTGAGTGTAGTAAATGGTTGTGAAGAGTGAAAGATTTAGTATTGTTCTTTTTGATCGTTTGGTTGATGGTGGTAAATTAATGTGATTAAATGGTGTGTGAATCAGGGGTTGATTACAAGTGGGTAATGCGATTGTGTGAGGGGAATGATAGTACGGAAGAGTTTGATGATTATACGTGGGCTTGCCGTGTTTTTGGAGCGAATGAGCATTACGTATAAGGAATCGTACGTGGTTTATTCTAGTTTGAGTTTGATTGAGATTTTGAAGCGCGGAAGTAACATGAAAATCACTTTATGAGCTATGGAACACTTTTTGCACAGATAGATATTGCTATGTGCGATATCTGACAGCCAGGGGAACAGGATACTGTGATGTTTGTTTAGCTGGCGACCGTATCGAGGTTAGCCCGCGAAGCGGTCATAGATCCATATATATATGTTCTAATTACTACATTACTCTATAAGCCACAGAACACCCGTTGCACAAGCAGCTGTTGCTACGTGCGATCTTCGACAGCCAGCGGGACCAGATTCTGTGATGTTTTTTTAGCGTTCGAGCGTAGCGAGGTTAGCTCGCGAAGCGGGTGTAGAACCATGTTCTAATTGCTACATCACTCTATGAGCCACAGAACACCTGTTGCTACATGCGACCTCCGACAGCCAGCGGGACCGGATTCTGTGATGTTTTTTATCAGGCGAGCGTAGCGAGGTTAGCTCGCGAAGCGGGCGTAGATCCATGTTCTAATTGCTACATCACTCTATGAGCCACAGAACACCTGTTGCTACGTGCGACCTCCGACAGCCAGCGGGACTGGATTCTGTGATGTTTTTAGCAGGCGAGAGTAGCGAGGTTTGCTCGCGAAGCGGTCGTAGATCCATGTTTTAATTGCTAAATTACTCTATGAGCTACAGAACACTTGTTGCACAAACAGCTGTTGCTACGTGCGACCTCTGACAGCCAGCGGGACCGGATTTTGTGATGTTTTTAGCAGGCGAGAGTAGTGAGATTTGCTCGCGAAGCGGGCGTAGATCCATGTTTTAATTGCTAAATTACTCTATGAGCTACAGAACACTTGTTGCACAAACAGCTGTTGCTACGTGCGACCTCTGACAGCCAGCGGGACCGGATTCTATGATATTTTTTAGCGGGCGAGCGTAGCGAGGTTAGCTCGCGAAGCGGGCGTAGATCCATGTTCTAATTGCTACATCACTCTATGAGCCACAGAACATCTGTTGCTATGTGCGACCTCCGACAGCCATCGGGACCGGATTCTGTGATGTTTTTTAGTAGGCGAGCGTAGCGAGGTTAACTCGCGAAGCGGGTGTAGATCCATGTTCTAATTGCTGCATCACTCTATGAGCCACAGAACACTCGTTGCACAAGCAGCTGTTGCTACGTGCGACCTCCGACAGTCAGCGGGACCGGATTCTGTGATGTTTTTTTAGGGGGCGAGCTTAGCGAGGTTAGCTCGCGAAGCGGGCGTAGATCCATGTTTTAATTGCTACATCACTCCATGAGCCACAGAACACTTGTTGCACAAACAGCTGTTGCTACGTGCGACCTCCAACAGCCAGCGGGACCGGATTCTATGATGTTTTTTTAGCGGGCGTAGATCCATGTTCTTATTGTTACATCACTCTATGAGCCACAGAACACCTGTTGCTACGTGCGACCTCCGACAGCCAGTGGGACCGGATTCTGTGATGTTTTTTAGCAGGCGAGCGTAGATCCATGTTCTATAATTTCTACATCACTCTATGAGCCACAGAACACCCGTTGCACAAGCAGCTGTTGCTACGTGCGACCTCCGACAGCTAGCGGGACCGGATTCTGTGATGTTTTTTTAGCGGGCGAGCGTAGCGAGGTTAGCTCGCGAAGCTGGCGTAGATCCATGTTCTAATTGCTACATCACTCTATGAGCCACAGAACACCTGTTGCTACGTGCGACCTCCGACAGCCAGCGGGACTGGATTCTGTGATGTTTTTAGCAGGCGAGAGTAGCGAGGTTTGCTCGCGAAGCGGTCGTAGATCCATGTTTTAATTGCTAAATTACTCTATGAGCTACAGAACACTTGTTGCACAAGCAGCTGTTGCTACGTGCGACCTCCGACAGCTAGCGGGACCGGATTCTGTGATGTTTTTTTAGCGGGCGAGCGTAGCGAGGTTAGCTCGCGAAGCGGGCGTAGATCCATGTTCTAATTGCTACATCACTCTATGAGTCACAGAACACCTGTTGCACAAACAGCTGTTGTTACGTGCGACCTCCGACAAATACATTGAATTACGATATATACATACATATATATATACATTACTTTAGAAACTTACATTCGTTTAACCTCTAATTTTTGTAGGATATATCTAAATTTATTTTCTTTGATGGATATTTTTAATTAACCGGAAAATAAAATATTAACTTTCATTAAAATATATACACGAGTTTTTTTGCGAAAAATCGTTACATATCTTCCCCTCACTCGCATATACATTGCAGAATTTGCTAGTAAATGTATACATCTTTAGAACGTTACTTAGAGACTATGATAAAAATGATTAGTAGTGTATATTCACTTAAAATGCACTTTAGCAAATGAAATCTTTAAATATATATTGCTATTAATATATTCTAAATAACTAATGTTCATTACAAATATAAATTCGATGTTTAATGGGATTAATTTCAATTTTTATTTGGCATCATCGTCAGTTTACCGTTACGAGCTATGATAAAAATAATGCCCCTTTGCACTTACATTTCTGAGCATTTCACTACGCAGTTTATTTACATTCGTGCTCACATAATCATGGTAACCTTGCGACTTGGTTGGATACTATGGCAACTGTCTCAACATCGGGTGCCAGAAAAGTCGCCAAATTCAAGACCGTACCGGTCTTTGGGATAATGCCCATTTAGTATATATATGTAATTGTAGCTCTAATATAAGAACAAATACTTTTAAAAGTCACTGGACATATTATTTTAGTTTAAATGTAATATTTAAGAATAAGTTTAAACATTTCCGGAAAAGCCACATCTCTAACTACATTAATAAAATATGCCTTTTGAAATTATATTCTTTATAATGGCCTGCACAAAAAAGCAAAGCAAAAGAACTTTGGATGATTGATAAATTATACCTCAAACTGGATATCACGATGCTTATATGTTTGTTTCAGTAAGTTATTTACAACCTGAAATTTTAGAAACATTCATGTTGTAATACAAATAGAAAAAATAAGCAGCAAGCAAAATAAAATCATAAATGAATCTTTGTTTACGTTACTACAAACTTCGATTTTCTTCTTATTCTGATAGTAATGCCATTTGAGGTAAAAAAAAGAAAAGGGATTATGATAAAATTTACAAGTGTGTTCAAAACTTTAACCGATAAAGTAGCGGTGATTTTTCCAGGAGAAATTAATAAACAAATTCTTTGGGAAGTAAACTATGTGATCGATTTAAGCAAGTAGCATGTTTGTAAACAAATCAAGATGATATAAATACTGGATAAATAAATCATTAAAATAAATAACTTGCTGGATAAATAAATCTTTCTTTTATTCAGCAAGTTATTTAGTTTGATGTTAGTTTGGCAACAGAAGTTATATCTTATGAAAATATTTACAATACTATTCAATAGAGGGCGCCGCCATTCCATGCATTTTGAAAATATGACAAGCGCGCGTCGCGCAAATGTTGCTGTTGGAAGCAGACGAATTTTCTATTTAGGTGTAAGAAAATGATGGTAATGTAAATTCCTAATTTTTCAGAAATTGGTTAATGCAATCGTAAAGCGTATACGCAATTAATTTTAAGGTTATGATTAAATGAAGTAGACGGCATTTCTTCTGCTGAAACAAAAGATTTATGTTAATTTATTATTGTAATAAACGAGTTTGCAAATTATATATATATTATTTGCTGATATAGTGAAACGAAAGTGGGAACGAGTCGTTATTTTCCCTCTCTAAGGAAAGCAAAGAGTATAATTTTCTTTAAATCATTTTAATTCACACCTCACATGTTTCCTAAGCTCTGATATTTTAGAGATACGTTAAATTATATCATAGACACGTTAAATCAATACATTTAGCAACTTATAATATATTTTTTTAATATACTTTTGTTCCATTTACCGCAGATTTTTGGAACACCTGATGATTCAATTCTTCATTTTGTGATAAATTTATACATTAATACTACATAGCATTAAACAATTAGAATAAATGCAATTGGTTATTTTCAGTAAAGATATATTTTCTACTCTCCATTCTATTGTTAATACATATTTAGAATTCAATATCTGACATGGATATCTTTTATACATTTATTACTTGATTTAATTTAATAAAAATATTCAAGGATTTTTGTCACGAAATATATTTTTAAATTTTTTTCAGAGGAGATACATTTTATAATATGTTTTATCAAAAAAACATTAGTGTCTTTATGCAGACGAAATTAATAGTTGTTAAATGAATCTTAAACTGTTGATTTAGTTAATTTTTTTTCCTGATTGGAACTGATATTTCCCGTTTCTTGTATCATTTACTTTTTACATATATTACTTTATTAATAATAACGTAATATTTGTAAAAGTAAATAATACAAATTTGATGAGTAATGCAAGCTTGTTGCATAAGTAATGTTATATATGAAATAAAATGTATTTTCAGAAGTTTTATGTATTTAGAGTTCAAAGCTTAATAAATGAACGGAACAAGTAATTTCATCGTTCGAGGTAAAATAAGTTAGCTTATTTCAAGACATTAACATTCTGTTATTATTACACTGTCCATATTTATTTAAGTCTTTTTATAATTTTTGAAAATTTTTTATACGTTCAGATATTTTGAAGTATTCGCGATCAAATACGAAAGCGATAATGTTAATTGTAAATGTACCAGATGTGTAAGATTAAGCTGCATACAGCGAGCCGTTGACGTAAAAAGATATGACAGGGATAGGAATGCGTAAGGCAAGAAACATTTTCTATTGTATTATTTTTTATTGAAAATTGATTCAATCGTTCGTGCCCAGCGAGGCATCAGCAGTTGAAACCAGTCAGCGTCGAATAAAATACGAAGCTGTTATATGAATGTTTACTTTCGCCCATTACAGTACGCAAACGCCGATATGCGCTAGTTGTGAAGCTGGCAGACAGCGGAAGTGTATAGCTAATATTGACGATTTTAACCTTCTCCAGTGGGATAGATCATTTGAAGGTGAAACAATATTTTATTGAAAATAAGTACCATTAAAGTTTTATTTTATTGTTGTAATAAAAAAAAATGTCGGAAATTTTCTACCAACCCACCTGAAATCTGCTTACTTTGTTCCGTTGCTGAGCTCTATGTAAATCGTGAATATGACACGGATTTTGTAATAATGATTTCATTTTATGTCAGAATTATCTATGGCTTGTTGTAAATTTAAAGTTTGTTCATTCTTTACAAGATTAATAGTGCAGAATGATGTCAAACAAATTTTAAAAAGGTTTAATATGAAAAACAGATTGGATATATGTATTATGTAATTTCATTTTAAATTTGATTAAATATGTTTAACATTCAATAGAAAATCAAGCTATAAATTTACATATCATATTAATCATATTGTTATTGAACAACTAACTGTCTTAATTTCTTTAAAATAGTGATTTTTGTTTTCAGTGACTTTACAGGAATGTCACAATTTTAACTACTTGGTAAAAAAAAAATATATATATTATTTTTAATATTCCTATTAACTTGCTGAAGCATTATAACAATGAAATGTTATTTAGTAATTTATCCGGGAAAATGCATATAGTAATGTTATCAATTTAAACCTATATTGTTACATGTTATATTACAGTATATAATAATGGATTTCTAAATTACTTTTATTATTCAATTTTTAGTTCTGTGTTACACTGTGAAAGACAAGTGTCAATCTCAGCCTGTTTTTAGTCTTGTGATATCAACAAATTGGTCGTAAGTAACTTTTATTTCTTTTGAATGTTGGATTGTATTTAAGCCGCTATTATTCTATATTTTTAATGTAATATAACATAGTCAACTGATGTATAGATTTTCAGAATTATTTTTTTTAATGCATTACAGTTTTACATTGAGTTATTTTTGCTAGACACCAGTGATACAGTGGTCGCTGTTTAATTCAATCAAATTATCCAAGGTGTTTTTGATTTAATTAACCAAAAGAAAATAAATGTCTTATAGTTACATTCTAAATTATATGTATTCAAAGGGAAATGTATAACTACCAAAAATACATGGCACATGCATTGAAATGGTAAAAAATATATGATTTTGAATCATGTGTATGCTTTTCATTAGTTGCATGCAGATACAGTATTCAATTTTTTTTCTTCTGAAATACGTAAATATTTTGAGTTTGCAATTAAAAATAATGATAAGATGATTAATTGACTATCAAGTAAGGAATGCTTTACCATCATTCTAAAGATATAACCCTCTATCTGAAATATATATAAACTATCTTGAGCGGATCATATCATGTATTATTAACAGTTTATAGAGTTGAAAATAGGCACCATAAGTCGATTAAACAATGCAGTATGGTGATTAAATGAAACAACTAACTGACCATCACTCCCTTCCCCCATTCTGTTTTAATTAGAAAACTGCCCAGAAGTTTACTCTTTCTTCTCTCTCCAATTCTCATTCCTCATATGTTTATATAAAATAATATATGTATATATATTACATATGTATAAGTATATAATCATACTTATTGATTTTACAAAAAATCAGTGATAGAATGGCCACTACACTAAATCATCCTACTGGCCAGTTGCTATTAAGTGAAAATTTGAATTTTCCTAGACATTTTTTTAAATCTGTTTCAGTAATTTACTTAATCCATAAAATGTGATGCAAATTGGATAATAATTATGAAATTTCAATATGTACATGTTGTTGATGTTGAGACCCAGACCGTCCGACCTACCAGAAAGGTGTAAGGTAACCAATACGTACATGTGTAGTTTGAGCATTATGTAGTCATATAATACTAATTCAAACTACATTTAAAAACTGTTCCTTATAAGTTACTTTAAGATTCTACATTTTGATTAAATTGGATAAAAGTCTGAATATTGTAAAATATACATGTGCAGGATTGGATAAATTTTATTTGTATTTAGGAGCCAACCCTATGTCGTCATATTTTGATTTCTAGATAACAAAGGGAAAATTAAAAGGTACCAAAAATTGTATATGGTGTCAATTGTATTCTTTAAGAAATAAACTAAAACACTGAAAAAGTATCATTTAATGAAAATGCATACTGATGTTAATATAAGTTATTTGTTTTTTATTCTCTTGTGACTTCATAGATGCCTTGTTGTTATGATTAATGTTTAAAGTTACTTTTTGAGCTATAGCTTACAAGTAATCACTAACATATGTGATCTCCAATAGATTGGAGATCACATATGTTAGTGATTAATGGATGGAAATCTGATTCAGATCAAGAATGGAAGTGAAAGAGTTCAACTTATGGGTTATTTACATATTGTAATGGCTCTGCTAAAATTTTTATTGAACCTGAATTTTGGAAATAGTTTTTGTCTAGTTTAAGAGTTTCAGTTTAATTTCTGCGTGTCAAGATTAGATTTCTAGGCAACTCGACATGCAGGATTTGTCTAGTCCTGCATATGTTCATACTACATAAAAACACAGATCTATGTTTTTAAAACCACAAGATTCTTTTCATACACAAATTTAATTCTAATCAATTGAGTAGTTAGCAGTTTTTGCAAACTGAATATACTGTGTATGATTTACAAATGTTTAAAATATCCTAATGTTTCTACTTTCCTTATATACGTAGTATAATGTATAAGAAAAGCATTGTGACAGGGTCGAAAATTCGAATACAAGTTTTTGACGGGAGAGCACGTTTCAAATATCCCTGACTAAGGATCGAACATTTTTGAGGTGATGTGTGTGTGTGTGTGTGTGTGTGTGTAGAAACGATATCTCACTAACAAATTGAACGATTCGAATGAAATTTGGTACAAAAATTACAATCCATGAATTCTGGAAGCCTATTGTTTTTAAACGCAATTGAATGTTCAGACCCCCCCCCATCCTAAATTTTTGAGTCAAATTTTGAAAAAAATCATCAAAAAATCAAAACCTTTAATAAAGTTATGCAAATAGACATTTCTTATGTAATTTTTCCTTAGAAAACAATTGACAAACTTTAGAACGCTAGCATGAACTGTTTTCGAGATATTGCACATTTTTCAAATAAATTTATCAAAAATTCCCATGAATTAAAAAACAATATTAACTGTTGAGAAACATGTTCACTTTTCATGTGTAATATCAAATCATTCGATAAAATTGGTGACAATATTCTTATGGATCTAGTTCATTCCATTCACGAGAAAAGATACTTTGAGAAATACTTTTGTATTTGAGCACCAATAGTCATTTTTCTGCTATAATAATTTATTTCTCCATCCGTAACACTTGGTGAGATTTTGGCGGAATGTTACCAACTTGGCAACTTTTTTAAATATTGCCAAATTAATGAAAATTTTGCCAAATGGATACAAAATTACAAATGATGCTAAATCAATGAAAACGCTGAGTAATTGACAAAAATTCAATATTTTGAAACAAATATAAGTATCTACTATAAGAATAACCTATATTTTTTTACTGCATAAGTAGTAAATTTGTATTATATAAGGAAAGTCATGTGCTGCCCACATTAGATTTTTTATATTCCCGGAAATTGCAGTTGATTGTAATTCTTGCAATTTGAATCCAAAACTCTTATTTTGATGATACAAAAGTCATTTTGATGGTTATTGATAAAAGTTGGCAAAAATCTCAGTGATTATTATTTCTATTACCTAAATAAAAAAAAAATAATTTTCATTAAGTTTCAGATAACGTAAAAGGAATAGATAAATTCATTTTTTTTTTTGTTCTTGTTTCCAAATAAGATTATCAATGATTTGTATTTTCTTTCCAAAATTATTTTTGCATTTATCATAAGATAGAACATTTGTTTTCATGATTGTAATTCTTGCATTTTATTTTTATCATGTAATAGTTTTCATTTGCCATTCAGTGTTGAATATCCAAAGGTGCTTTGTAGTGGCATGTACTAGTGCAGAAAGCTTTTAACTGACCAATCAAAAACAGGATAGAAGCTAACAAAACATAATTTTTTGTTTTAATGTGGTTCAAAAAAGGGAATCCTTAATAAATGAATTCTATTTATTAGGGATCTTCTGTCTTTAAGTCTGTGTGTTTGGTCTGTGATGAAAAATCGAAGTTTTGAAAATTCAGTACTGGGTTAGCTGAGCATATACCACAGTGATTTTTCTTTTAAATTCTAATTAGTTTTTTAGTTATTTTATGTTGAAGCATGATTTTGAATGTTATTCACATGAATTAGTTCCTTAACAGTCGCAAATATAATCAAAGAGTTTCCATCTTGACTTCATCGAAAGTATTGAAGAATGTTCTTTTTAATGATATTTGAACCGAATCTGTTGGACAATTTCTTTATATTTATTTATTTTTAACATTGAAATATGCATTTTTCAAGTTGTCTTATTTCTATTCCGTTTATCCGAAAATGGAAAATTAGCGTAATTCTATATTTTTGCTAAAATATGGGCATAAATCTTTGCATTTTAACAAGAAAAAAAAAATTTCTTTTGAATTCCTATATATTTGATGTTTTGTGAATTTTCAAACAAAAGCACAAAAATTGAAATTTTAGATTCCTCTGGTGGAGTGCTTTAATTTTCTCTCATTCTCCATTGCTATGCAATGTGCTGGGCGTTGCTATGGGGAGAAGTGTTTGTGTGCATGCATGGTTTCAAAAAGTTGTGTGCAACTATGTATGTGTTGAAACTGAAGAATTTGTATTTAAATGAAAGAAGGAAATGATTTTGGTTTAAAACAAATGACTTGAAAATTGAATGGTATTATCTGTATTATTTAAATAGCAAGTGCTTATTTAGGGCCAAGGCAATGCTGCTTAATTTGTCCTAGTATAAAATATAAAGAACAGAAATGATTCCATTTGGTCTTCTATTTTTAAAAAGCCCTCTCTTTTATTTTATTTTATTAAACTACAAAATGTTTAATTTACCTTAAAGAGGTATGTTATTTTGTAAAAATGAATAAAACTGGCACATATAATAAATTTTATACATTTTACATATTATATGTGTCATTCCTGATAACAGTGATTGATAATAGAATTTGTTGTCAGGAATAGTAAAATTTCAACAAAAGAAAATATTAATCTTGTTCACTACACCATCTAGATAACTTCATCGTTGAATATGCAAAATATTTTGATGTTGAAAATTAATTCGAACTAGCTTTGTGTGATGGGTTTCACTGAATGAATGAGATGAGTGACATTGAATGAAATTAGTTAATATTTTTCTCAAATTTTTGTTTCCATATTTGATTTTTTTTCTTGTGAATTGGTTTATTAAATTTGATTTGATTTATATTGTATTTATGGAATAAAATATTAATGTATATGAAAACAAAATTACATTTTATTTTCATATATTGGGCATTGCATTTTGAGATTATGGAAGTCCCTATTCATAAGAAAAAGTTACAATGCACATTGAAAATATGTGTTGTACCTTTATTTATATGATTTTTATTTTGTACTTAATTTGTGTTTCTATAACACTAGAAGGTTTTAAATGCACCAAATTTGGTTTTAATTTGTGAAGTACTTTCGGATGAATAGCATTTACATTGATGTTAACAGATTGATCTTCTGAATGCCGAAAAATAATATTTGTAATTGTGATAATTGTTCTAAAAAAAGACAAAAATGTAAAAATCTTTAGGGGATATTGTTTTTAGAAATTTTGAACTAAACAGGTTTTGGGGGAAATTGACTTTTTTATTTGTTGTATTGGTTTCTGTGTGAGGAGTTTAAAAATGTTACTTTTGGTGATAAAACATTTAAAACAAATGCAGTTACTAGTTATTATATGCATGTATGTTTACTTTTAAAAGATTTCAAATACAACATGCAACTATCATTTTTGTATTAGAATTTATAGAAATGAAGCAGGTGTTTAAAGCGGAAAGTCTAAATTTGCGTTAGGAAATTAAAGTAAGATCTGATGTAGGTAGCACGTGACTCTACCTATGAATCCAATAAATTTACTTTTTCACAGTTAAAAAATGATGTATAAGATCCATGGCACAATGTTTTTAGTGTTGAATTGTATGTTTGGCTCTGTTTCGGATAAAAGCATGTAAAACAATTTCAAGATACCCAATTAACTTGTATTTTGTTCAACTCTAACAAGACAATTATCAATATTCATAGCATCCGCAATAAGTAATATAGTCTATATTTTAATAATTAATTCATCAATTTTACTTTACTTTGCTTAATTTAGCATCTTTTTTGCAATTTTGGCGATACTTTTGTCAGTTTAACACCATTATAAAAATAAATTGCGAAGTTGGTGATATTTTGGTAAATTAGTCACTAAGTTTGCAAATTCATTACTAAGCATTACAGACAGACAGAAAAAGGGGCTTTTGTTATTTATAAATATATGACTATTTGTAAATTGTTTGGTGTCAAAATAAAACTATTATATGAAGTATCGTCTCATGCAAATGCAACATACAAGATCCACGAGAATGATTTTGACAAATTTGTCGCATAATATTCCATATGAAAAGTGAACATTTATCACAAAAGATAATACTTTTTTAATTTTATGTAATTTTTTTGATACATTTATTTGAAAACAATGTGCAATATCACGAGAATGGTTTATACTTGCTTTCTAAAGTTTGTGTCATTCTTTTTCTAATGAAAAATTACATCAATCCCTTAGTGACTTAAAATATTATCACAGAGTTTCCATCTTTACACCATCGGAAATATAGAAAAATTACCTTTGAAACAAACAGTGAACGGAATCCATACAATTATTACACGGATTTTTAGTGAATTTTTAAAAATATACACTTTTAATGCATTTTCTTATATTATGATATACAGAAATTGACTTCTTATCTATCGTTCAATTTCTTTTTCAGCACTTGCGTACAATATCGCAGGTTACTCTAGAAAGAAAAAATTCATAAACCTATCTGTTGATTAATCATGATTTTTTTTTTATGTCAGACATGTCTTTGATTTTATCAGTCCACTAGCAGACAATAAGACCGCTTTTTCCACAAGATGGAGGGCATCCTCTTTTCTGGAGCTATTGTATTTATTTGCCACCATTTTTTATCTGGGTTTTTACTTGCTGGGATTCTGAAAAATGACTATAAATCTATAACTACTCATAAATAAACTCCACCCCCCTAATAGTAGACATTTTGAGTTTTCAGAATAGGTATGTAAGTTGCACTTGGTTTTTAGTTTAACAAGAGTAAAATGGACTTAAATTCAGCAAATATGAATGGTAAAAGTGCCATTTTCAGGTGCCTATAACTCCAGAAGAGCTAAAAACCAGGAACTAATATTGTTGCTTCACAAACTAAAGAAAGACAGCTTTTAGCTTATATAAAAAAAAAAAAATCCATTTATAAAAAAACCCTACTACCTTTTCTTAACACTAAACTTGCCAAAAAATAAAAAAATGCGCATTTCAAGGTCAAATATCTTGAAAGGGGGGACTTGATAAAAATTTGAAATTTTTTGTGTTAAACTCTACTAGTACCCTGTAGTGGTATGAATTTCATTTTGTGGTTCAGTATGGTTTTAGAATTATGAGGATTCAAAATGTGGTAGAAAATCACTCTCAAGATAAACAAAATTTATACATTTAAGCAATTATTATGGGCAAATGTAATTTTATATACAATTAAAAACAATTAGATGTGTTATATATTGAACATACTTTACTGGTCATAATGCATGCAAGATTTCACCTCTTGCCTTAAATAGAAAATATAAACTTCCTTTCTGATATTTCTATACTTTAATCAAATTATATATATATATATATTTGAAGTACATGTGTGCTCTTTCTTTTTAATAATCAAATTTATTTGCCCTGCATTATTATAAATTTTATTATTTACTAGCAGAATATCTGTTCTTCATAGGGAATATATAAAGAAACTTAAAATTTACAATTATGTAAAAATTCTTAGTGAGTAGTAATTTTTAGTGAGTAATAGTATTCTAAATGATGGCAAACAATAAATTTATGGCAAATAAATTTGATTATTAAATTGAAAGAGCACACATGTACATAAAATATAATTTGATTAAAGGCCAGAAAATATCAGAAAGGAAGTTTGTTTTCCTTTTAAGGTAGGGGGTGAAATCTCGCATGCATTATGATCAGTAAGGTATATTCAATATATAACATTTCAAAAAAATCTGATGTGGGCAGCACATTACTTTCCTTATGTAATGCAATGATTTTACTACTTTTTCAGTAAAAAAAAAAAATAGGTTATTCTTATAGTAGATACTTATATTCTTTCCCAGATATTAAATTTTCGTCAATTAGTCATCATTTTTATAGAGTTAGTGTCATTTTTATCTATTTGGCGAAATTTTTGTTAATTTAGCAACATTTGAAAAATTCGCCAAGTTGACAAAATTCCGCCAAGCATTATGGACAGAGAAATAAGTTATTCTTATAGCAGATAAATGACTATTGATGTTCAAATACAAAAGTATTACACAAAGTATCTTTTCTCATGAATGGAACGAGCTAGATTCACGAGAATGATGTCACCAAATTTATCGCATGATATTACATACGAACAATTAATATGTTTCTCAAAAGTAAATATTTTTTTTAATTTATGGGATTTTTGATAAATTTATTTGAAAAAGTTGCAATATCTCGAGAACGGTTCGTGATAGCGTTCTAAAGAAAGTTTATGGCAATCGTTTTCCAAGGAAAAATGACATAAGAAATGTCTATTTGCATAATTATATTAAAGGTTTTGATTTTTGATGATTTTTTCAAAATTTTACTCGAAAATTTAGGGGGTTCTGAACATTTGATTGTATTTAAAAACAATAGGTTTCTAGTATTCACGGATTGTAATTTTTGTACCAAATTTCATTCGAATCGCTCCGTTGGTGAGATATCGTCTCCACAGACTCACTGACACATACACATACATACTTTCACACACACACATGCACATACATACTTTCACATATCACCTCAAAAATCTTAGATTCGTGATCAGGGATGCTTGAAACGTGCTTCCCCGTCGAAAATTCGAATTCGAATCCCATCTCAATACTTTCCTTATACATTATACTATGTATATAAGGAAAGTAATATAATATATCTAATTGTTTTTAATGGTATATAAAATTACATTTGCCCATAATAATAGCCTAAATGCATAGATGTTTGTTTATCCTGAGAGTGATTTTCTACGGCACTTTGAATCCTCATAATTCTAAACGCATACTGAAGTACAAAATGAAATTTATACCACTTATAGGGTACTAATAGAGTAGTTAACACACAAAATTTCAAATTTTTATCAGGTCCTCCTTCCAGAATATTCAACCTTAAAAAATGCAATTTTTTAATTTTTGGCAAGCTTAGTGTTAAAAAATCTGATGTGAGCAGCACGACTTTCCTTATAGAATGCAATGAATTTACTACTGTTACAGTAAAAACACACACACAGACATCACCTCAAAAATGTTCGATTCGCTTGAAACGTGCTGTCCCGTCGAAAATTCGATTTCGAATTTTCGACATGGTCTAGATCTTGAACATGGTCTAGATCTTGAATGGATGTTGTAATCTCTATATATATCCCAAAAAATTTTTTTCGCTTGTCAAACTTATTCCGATCGCATATTTTTACCCAAGAAGCAGTCGTTAATTTTTCGATGTTGATGTTTAATTAGGGGGCCCGGGTCTCGAAGGTTCCGCATGCCCATGCGTTAGTCAGGTCCTGTTCTTACTCACTATAAAAGAAGGTCAGATTCCCTAAAGTTGTCTCATCATGGGGGAGGGGGGGGGGGTCTAGGCTTAGATTGTGAGAACAGGTTTGTGGTCAGATAACGTAGATAAGTTGCGCATGCAAAAATTTCCAGGTATTCCCCAGCATTTAACTTTATGGGGCACAGTTTCCCTTATAAAATACTGCATAACATGCATTGCTTGGCTCCGAAATAAGCGCCCGTTACTTAAATAATACACAGATAACACCACTCAATTCCCAAATCGCATGTTTTGAACCAAAATCATTCCCCATTTTATTTCAATCCAAATCCTTAAGTTTTAACGCATGTGTTGTTGCGCGCAGCTATTTGTTACGCATGCGCATAAACATCCACTTCTCCCTGTAGCAACGTCCAGCAAACCGGAGAAAGAACGAAATCTAAAATTTCGATTTTTGTACTTTTGGGTAGAAAATCAGAATGCAGATTAATAAAAAAAATTTTTTTTTTGTTAGAATGCCAGGATATATACCTATATTTTGCCAGCTATAGAATTATGCTAATGTTCCCTTTTTAGATACCTCAAAATAAGGAATTAAAAATAAAACGCGCCTATTTTGATATATTTAAGAATAAATAAATATATGAAGGAATTGTCATACGGATTCGGTTCAAAGATCGTTAGAAAGAACGTTTTTCGATTTTTCCAATGATGTAAAAAATTTAAACTCTGTGATAGTATTTTCGATCGCTAAGGGATCGATTTGTGTGAAAATCGGTCAAAATCTGATCTTGCTTCAACATAAAATAACTAAAAAACTAATTCGAATTTTAAAAAGATCTCGTCGAGCCGTATTGTCCGCCGGACCTGAAGTACCTCTGTACCGAATTCCGTTGCTGTTCGAAGCTTCAATTTTGCACTACAGACATCTTCTATTATGTAAGATTCAACTTTCCTCCTCAGTCCCCTCTTTACTGGTCTTATTTAGTAGTAGATTTTGTATGTTCACTCTCCAGAAAGTTTTAGCAACTACACAGATTCCAATTTGAAATGAAGGAAGGCATTTCTTTAAAATATAAATTTGATCATACAGTACAAGATTCATAGACGCTAAAGTTTAGGACCGTGCTGTTATTGCTGATAACAGCATCACCAGGCCGGTTTCGTGCTTATTACGCGCCTGTTAGCATGGAATAGCCGGTACATGCAATGCCAACGAAACCGATTCATGAATGCTGTTATCTGCAATGGGAGCGCAACGCCAGCCTTTAAAATTGTTGCAAGAAAAGATTCTTTTTCTCATAGGCTTAGCCAGGATCTTGGAATAGGAGTGGTCGACGATCGAATGGAGGAGAGTTACAGTGCTAGATATCGTTCAGCCAGGTGCGCCCTGTAATTAGTTAGACAGGGGTAGTTTTGTGTTATGTCCATTTGATTGTCGACCGGGAGGGGGTTATGTCTATCCCACTCCCCAACTGCTTATGTCACTGCCTCTTCTCAAGCATGACCACTAAAAGAGCATTTCACAGGGGCTTGGGTTGTACAAAAACAGTTCATGAAAAACGGTCATTAACTTGTAAATTTGCGGGGGAACGCATTTTATGCATAGGGGCCCAGAAATTCTGTCGGCGGCACTGCTCTCAAGCTTTAAATTTCGTTTAGATTGAAGGTTTTTCCAATTTCAACTTATCCGCCAATTCTATATCAGCTACTTTAATTAATTATTTAAAACTACAAGATTTCTTTCCAGACTTGTTTCAATAGGTAGAAAAAATAGCAAAAAATAAATAAATTTTTCTCAACACTTATCCAAGAATTCCAGCATTTTCAGATCTCTGATTGGCTGCACGTTTTGTTTGGCAAAATTCCAATTTTTCTTTCACTCCCATCCCTATTTCTCTTTTGTCTATTTTCTTCCTGTATAATATAGATGAGCAGGTCTTCGGCAGTAGGATTGTATTGCTTCATGCCTAAGGGCGTGGCAATATCCTTAAAGGATTGGTAATGACCTTTAATTAATAATTTGTAGATAATATAGTCGGAAGTCTGTAGAGAACATTTAATTTCATGATTTTTGCAGACTTCGGTTTTTTTTTTACCTTTTTTAATTAAATAATTTTGCTGTATAATATAGCGTTGCGAAGTTGTTTTCTTTCGAAAATATTCGAATTCTAGAATTTGAAGGAAATATATTTTTCAAAACTTGAGCACGTATGGAACACTTTTGGAATATTGTCCATTTCTGTATATGTCTTATTCTTCAGAGGCTTAATTTCAAATTCTGGGCTAACTTGGCAAGATTTTGACCGGGGTCTTCCACCACAATGAGCGCCCGCTTTTTCCAGGGTGGGACAATCTCAAGGATAAAGACGTACAATATTAACTAGCTTGATGCTTGTCTTTGTGGCCTTTAACGTCCAGCATGAGGGGGGGGGGGGGGGGGAGTGCCCCCCATGGCCCACTTACAATTTCCAAATATTATTTTAGCGTTTACAAAATTATTATAAATTAGGATTATTAGAACTTTCATAACGAAATAGGAAATAGGTTGTAATTTGTTGTTTTGCAGATATATATATATTTTTGTTTACAAAATTTCTTGGGGAAACAGGTTGGATTGAAGTTCTTAATATGCTCCCCCATTTATGCGCCTTTATTGATCGTACATGCTTCGTTTTTCATGGATTCCCAGACATTTCTATAAATTGCAATACTAAATATTTTTGTTTATATGACTAAATTAATTATGCAGTTTCATTCCTGCGCCGTTACCACTTCACTCTTATTTCCACCGCTTTATGGCAGGTTTTGACGTACTGCATATGCGGATAATTTCGTTTATCCGTATTTGCTGTAGGACGTTGTAGTTTGCATGTCCACTAAAAGACTTATAAACAGGGTTTTTCTTTTCTTTTCAAGCTAAACCCACTTAAAAACTTTTTTTTTTCTCTTTCAAATTTTTGTTGTTTTTACTGTGTAATACTTTTAAACTGGAATTATAGTAATCAATAAGTACACTACACTTTGTTCGAAGGATAAGGTTAATTTGATCAACGTATATAAGCACAAATAACAATAATAATGCAGCATACAGCTGTTTCGAGGATACGTTGGATCCCCTTCCTCAGTGCAAGAGAACCAGCAAACCTGAAATCCGAAAGAGGAATTGGTGCAAATTGCACAAAAATTTTGGAATTCAAGATTTGACAGATAAGCTCGTTTTTATAACCTCCCGAACACATTTCGAACACTTAGAAAGATGTCCGTCTCTTTCTCTGTCTCTCTCTGTGTGTGTGTGTCAGTGCACGATAACGGAAGAACGAATGAGTGAGTCATCGTGTTCGTACTACAATAGAATTTTATGTGTATAGATACATTATGTAAAATGCTGTAAAAAATAAAATGTTTATAATTTTCTTGGTTAGACTTCGAATTAATCGAAATTTAATATTTTGTTAGTATTATATTCCATTTTATCAGTACTCATATTTTTTTTTCCCATTAGAGAATAAGGGTAATTCCCAATATATAGTCTATGCGGGAAAATTATAATTTGTCTTACCATTTGGATGTGAAAGACTATTAAAAATATGGTTTCCAAAAGTCCGTTCAATTCATAAATCGAATGTTTGTACGCATGCGCGGCTACACATGCGTCGAAACTATAGGATTTGGATAGAAAAGAAAGGTGGGAATGATTTTGGGTCAAAACAGGCGATTTGAAATTGAGTAATGTATGTATATTTGTATTAACGTTGCGGGCGCTAATTTAACATTCGGGCAACGCCGAGTAATTTATTAGTGTTAAATAAACGGTATTTTTCTGTAATAAAAACCATCTTTAGACGCGAATACGTTGTTTATACGAATATGTTTATAAATACGTGTGGTACAGCTAATAAAAAATAAAATAAACCTGTTAACTATTGCAAAAAACAAAAAAGAAACGGTATTTTTGAACAGCTAACATTTAGCGTAAAAAAAAAAAAAAGTTTAAGCGGTTTGGAAGCCCCAATTAAAATTGCTTATATTGACACACATCAGCCAAATGATTTCAATTTATAAATGTGACAGACCTGCTAACAATTAAAAACTAGATTTGGGCAAATCCTAAAGCTTGCATATTTTATTATTAGCCTTTAAGTGTAAGTCTAGCTGCCGTATATGGAAACCAATTTTTAACGTCAGCAAAAGAGTAAAGAATAATTCTTTTTTTTTATTTTTTATTTTTTTTTTTTTTTAAATATCAGATCATTCAATTATAAGTTTTTTTTAAAAGTGTTCACAATACATTATAGTCACCAATCTCATAATCATTATACTTAAACTTGACTAAAGCACAATAAGAGAAGGCAAATTAAAAATATAATTTTATTAATTATTAATCACTTATGGGTAATACATAAAAATTACAGAAGAAATAAAATGTTATTTTTATTATATTAAACAGAAGTTAATTTTTACCATTTTTTAGTAGAAAACATCAAATCAAAATTGGAAAAAGAACAATTGTGGACCTTTTCTGTATTGAGCATTAATGAGACTTCTGTTGCTGCATCACTGATGATAGTGTATATCAGGTTTATATTTTGAAACCGTCAGAGATATAGATGCGTTACAAGTTTCATTTGTAAGGCTATTCCTATTACGTCACTTAGCAAAGTTCATCATTGCGAACAATGGTTCAAAAGAGTATGTAGATGCAATGACGGACAACAAAGCAGTTGCAAGGTTTTTAACATTTTATAACGTAGCTGAAAAGTGTTTGTGACTTCGTTCATTCTGTCTGTCTGTCCTTTCGCACGATAACTGCCGTAAAAATGACTTTATCAAAATGACATTTTAGTATGTTGTTCAGACGGTCTGTGGGACCTATGGGAATATAAGTGAATAATATCACCAAATTAGTTTTGGATTGAACTCGGGTTGAAAAAATGAAATACACTGAACCTTATGGGACCTAATTTTTCAAACATTTTTTAAGCGAATTTAAAATTCACAAAATGCTTCGAATGTTTTAGGAAATATTGATATATATATATATATATATATATAATTGAAGATTTTTATGATTACTTGTAATATATAGATACCCGAGAAATACCAAAGAAAATTGCTTGTAAACTGTAGGTAAAGGTAAAAAATTGCTAATCAGAAGCCTGGTGTAGCACGATGAGCTATGCAAGAAGTTTGGAAATTGAATAAATGGAATCTAGTGAATATAAAAGGAATAAATGAATATGAAAAGCATTTCTGAAACCATGTACGTTATCAAGGGCCATTCATGTTTCATTAATGCTGATTCTACATTTCTGTTTACACAACTGTAAAATGTATTACAGAAATAAATAAATATATATATATATATATATATATATATATATATAAATATAAAAAAAATTTCGGCAAAATATATTCGGTAGCTTTTTCAATAAAAATTAAAATGATAATTACACGTGACCCAGTTCAAAATAAAATACGGCATCCATCTTGTGTCAAAATCGTAAAATCTTAAATTCTGTGTATCTATGTTCTGAAACAGCGCAATTACAATATATTTGAGTTTAAATGATCAATGCCATCCATCTTGTGTCAAAATCGTGATTTTTAAAGTTCTTTTTCATTTATATTTAGTGTTGTATCCGTCCTAAAACCGCTTTATTTTTGCTTAATTTCTATGCATCTATGTTCTGAAACAACGCAATTACAATATATTTGAGTTTAAATGATCACCAAACTTTGATTATTTCTACAAATATTACCTAATTTTCACTTATGGAGAATGTAAACAAATTAAGCTGTAAGATGAGTTGTTTAAGAATTGCTTAATTTCTTTAACGCAAAATTATTTAGCTCTGGAGTCTGCAATATGGTTGATATGAATGGAACTTTCATTGATTTTATATAGAGAAGCAGACGATTTTTTAGCAGACTTTTTCGATGAAGTTTTAAGCATAAAGTTAATTTACTTTTACCTCATTGGTTTTAAATTTTTAAGTAAAATAAATTATTGTAGTATTGTGATGAATGTGAAAGGAATGGAATAAAAGTGTATGAATGAAATATTAATTGCTTTTTCATAGAGAACCATGCGATTTATATTTCAATGACTTCATTTGAATAAAGTTCATTTTTTTTTTCGATGAAGTTTTAAGTTTTCAAATATAATAAATTATTGTAGTTTTGTGATAATTTTAAAAATATTACTGCTGAATGTATCGCATTTTAGAGCTGTTTAAATAAAAGTACATTGCAGTTGAAAAGTGTTTCATAATCAATGCTTTATGCATGATTGATTTTTTTTGTTTAAACATACAAAAGTTTCTGGAATAATATTCCAAGTCTACGTATTTCCCATCATAGAGTGGTTTTCCATATTTGGCACAGAAATAAATTTCAACAAAGTATCGGACTCTTTTTTGTTCTTTTTGTCCATTTCTTCACAAATAATTAATTATTTTTGCTCTTCCTCACTTTTATTATTTAAGTTTTTATGATCGGTTTCAAAATGTCTTTTTACAGAAGAAGTCCTACAAACAACTGACTCAGAACATAAAATACATATTGCTGTTGTCTTTTATAGCAAATTTTTCAGCCCAATATTCTTTATATTCTTGAACATCCTTTTTATTTGAACGTCCATGTTTTTATGGTGGTGGTTGTGGCATTCTGCAGAACCTGTAAAGGGCAGGAAGTAATTAAAATTATATGATAGTGTATTTATATATATAGTATAAATATGAACAGAAAATTAGGAGGAAGTCAAGAAGGGAATGAAGTGAAAGAAAAAACGTATATTACAACTGAATGACCAAAGTCGCACAACCACAAGGTACAATCAACAACAATAATAAAAAAATCTGATGTGGGCAACACATGACTTATATAATGTAAGGAATTTACTACTTTTACAGTTAAAAAAATATTATTCTTATAGTAGATTAAAATTAAATTTTTTATATTAAATTTAACCTTAATTATATTAAATTTTCGTCAATTAGTCGTCATTTTCATTGAGTTAGCGTCATTTTTATCTATTTGGCGAAATTTTTGTTAATTTAGCAACATTTGAAAAATTCGCCAAGTTGGCGAAATTCCGCCAAATTCGTCGCCAAAATATCGCCAAGCGTCATGGACGGAGAAATAAGTTATTCTTACAGCAGATAAATCTATTGATATTCAAATACAAAAGTATTACTCAAAGTATCTTTTCCCGTGAATGGAATGAGTTAGATCCATGAGAATGATGTCATCAAATTTATCGCATGATATTACATATGAAAAGTAAACATGCTTCTCAACAGTTAATATTTTGTTTTAATTTATGGGATTTTTTTGAAAAATTTATTTGAAAAATGTGCAATATCTCGAGAACGGTTCATGCTAGCGTTCTAAAGTTTGTCAATCGTTTTCTAAGGGAAAATTACATAAGAAATGTCTATTTGCGCAACTTTATTAAAGGTTTTGATGATTTTTTCAAAATTTCACTAGGAAAATTTAGTAGGGTTCTGAACATTCGATTGTGTTTTAAAACAATAGGCTTGCAGTATTCATGGATTTTGATTTTTGTACCAAATTTCATTCGAATCGCTCCATTCGTTCGTGAGATATCGTCTCCACAGGCTCACTGACACACACACACACATACTTTCACACAGACATCACCTCAAAAATGTTCGATTCATGATCAGGGTTGCTTGAAACGTGCTCTTCTGTCGAAAACACGAATTCGAATTTTCGACCCCGTGACAATACTTTCCTTATACATTATGTATTTAAGGAAAGTAAAAAAAGCGTTATAAAAATTTCCAACTTTACTGAAAATCGGATCATGGGGTGTAATAAAATGTGGACAGAAATGTACGGACATGCACAAAAAGTATAATTTGGTATTTAGAAAATCTTATCATAATCGCTCTCTGCATACACCTATTAAGTTTTGTGAAAATCGGGTCATATGGGCAAGCATACAAAAGTTAGTACAATAATAAGCCTCAACGCATATGCAAAGGAAAGAGAAGAGTTTGCATGCAATCTGATAACGTGCAGATAATCCTGATTATTAATAATACATTTCACATAACTTTAACAATAACTTATGTTTACAATATAAAGAAACTTTGCATTTATATCTAATTATATTGATTGACAATAAATAGATCCAATTTATATTTTAGTGATTTACGATTCAATTAAATCTAAATCCAAATGTATACACACTTTAGAAAACTGATAAATTCTTTACGAAATACGAAAGAAAATAGATAAAATGATAGATAGTAAAGGAGTGACGCCACAAATCGTATATTGAAAACGGTTGACGACTGTGACTGAGATGTAGAAAACGGTTTAAACGGTTTTGAAAACTGAGAAAACAGACCCCCCCCCCCCCACACACACACACACCACCAATATTTCCAGCGTACACCCCTGATATTTCAATTTCCAGTCGTAGCTTTTCTCGTTTTTCTGTTGCCCTTTTAAGTTTGAAGTTTTTAACTACGCCGGTCATGGTCCAAAGCCTCTACCGAAAAGGACGATATGAAAATTCTCCAAATTTATATCAACTGAGTTATACAACGAAGTTGGATATTTATATATTTTATTATTTTTTAAGGTAAGCCCTGTGTTTCGCGTGTCGAAAAAAAAATTCGATGGATTGCCAATGATTCCCCACCCCTGCCCCAGACTTTCTACGTGTAGCAATGTGGGCATTCGACTTCTGATCCACATAGACAATATCTATGCAAGATAAGATAAGGAGTGAACAAAGGTATAAATATATGAACTTCGATCTTCCATGGAAATGTGTCTGCGAATTGATTTAGTCTCATGGTTGTTTTTGTATGATATCTCATGAACAATTTATCACAGTATAATAAAATGGTTTAAGAAAAAAGAGGACCACAAGAAACATAACAATCAGCAACAAATTAGCAAAATTTTACCTATGTTTTTAATGTTAGTAAAAATGACTGAAATATCTTTTATAATCAAACTATGTGTATTTTTCATAATTTTTCTTCGTTCCCATCTACAATATACGGAGTATGCCACCCATACTGGGTCTAAATCGCATCAGCGGTTTTCGAGAATACAACGAGCCAACGATTTTGATAAAATCCTACTTTATAGCTAAACTATATATATATTTTTTGGATTTTTTTTTCTGTTCTCACATCTACATAATATATAAAACTTGTCATTTAAATTTCGCTCAAATTGCTTCAGTGGTTTTCAAGATTATGTAAGGCCAACGATTTTGACAAAATCTCGTTTTATAAATAAACTATACATTTTTCAGAATTTTTACTTTCTCATGCGTAGTATTGAGAAAAAATTGTTTTCACGAAAATTTTCGATTTTGATGCCACTATATGCTTTAGAACCCACTGAACACGTTTTGACAATTTTTGAAACGATGTTTGTAGTCGATTTTTTGTGTTCGCGGTAGCTACCAAAAATATTAATGGATTTTCGCGTAACTTTATATTCGATTTGTTAACGAAAAATCTAGAACTAGATAAAAAAAAATTTTAAATTCGAGCGAAAACTTCGAAATTTTATATTTTTTTAACCTGGCAAGCAGCATAGGACAAAATTTGACATAATCATGCATAAAAAGGTTATTTATGGTTCAATGATCACGAAGTGTAGCTTCAATAATTTCATTCAGTGAAAAATAGCCGCGATACAATTAATGTACTCGCACGACAATTTATCCCCGCCCCTCAGGGGAGGGGGGGGGGGGTAAAATTGTTATAAATCGAAAGATTATCTCAAGCCCTTTAAAATGAAGGGTAACATGCTATAATTGTGATCATTTGGAACAATGATACAGAATTTTCAATTTTTTTTTTTTTTTTTTTTTTGTAAAAAAAAAAAAAAAAAAAAAAAAAAAAAAATCAAAGCTGCTTAAAAATGGATTCTGGTATGAGACAGTCCAGTTGAGCCACTATTCTGTTAATTTCTTCTGCGTTCACATTTACGTAATATATGAAACTTGCCACCCAAATTGTGTCCAAATTGTGGTTTTCTATATTACGAAGGGCCAATGATTTGACCCCCCCCCCCCTCCCTTTCCGTAGAAGTCATTTTTGGTAATTGGAAACCACACATATATTTATGGTGAAAATTCGACTTGTGATTATATCACCCTCATATTTGGCTACATCGGTTAAACTGAAAAAAATACTTAATCTACTGCTAAAAAGAATACCTTGAAAAGGAAAGTTAATAAAAAGTATTTTTTTATATTTTGATGCTGATTATGATAAAAGTAGATCGGAATAATATGAAATAGGGCTGTATGAAAATGTTGAGTGGAGATTGATACTCCGAATATTTTGGTCTATGTTCGTTTGCCATACAGTTACCCAAAAAGATGCCAGCCATTTATGATAAATTAGGCATTAGTCAATAACACATGACCACTTTCTGCATGATGAAGTAAATGAAAGTTTGCCACCAGATAATATTTAGGTAACAATCGTGCTGAATTTCCGGCAATACATCGGAGCGTTTAGACGTATTCTACACAGTTATAGAATTCAATGATTTTTTTCATTGAAAGACTAAAACAAGTACTTCTTTTATTTTTGCAAATTTATTTTATTATGATATCGAAGTTGAAATATAGGCCAAATAAGATTTATCCTTCGAATGGAATTATAGTACCGGTTATAGTACTTTCCGGTTATAGTGCCTTAGTGACGCCAGTAAGTTCTAGAAGTGCTATCGTTTTTTGAAAGTTTATTATTATAACTAAATTTATTCGGGATAAATTTTATTGGTAATACATATACACACGTTTTTGTTCCTCAATTCGACTATTGACTTTGTTTATTTCTGAAACGTACCGATACACACTTACAATGGTTTCGCAATTTAAAGATATACCACCCTGTTGGGAATGAAAACTGCTATTTGCAATGAAAACGCGACCATGACTTTGGGAACGCTCCCTTTTCATGGATTCTGTGAATATGAGTATTGGCCATTCAGCTTATTGCAATGGAGACATTGCCCTCTTCTCTCATTTTTGCACAAATTTTGTGCTATACGAAATTTACCGATAAGATTTAAAACCACCGAGGAGGGAATCATTGAGTAGTGAAAGTCTGAATAACCGTAAAGGAAGAATTTTTCTTTTCGAACACTTTCCTTTTCCCCGTAATTCAACGGGAAAATGAGAAATTAGCATGTTATTGAAAGAAAAAAAAAATATGTTGTCAATACTGCTTTTCCAGAGTTCTATAGAAGATTAAAGAACTTAAAAGGTCTATTTTGAGCTTCGCAAAGAAATTTTCCATAAATTTATTTATCAAAAAGTTATTCATTAAAAGTTTATTTTAAACCTTTTTTTTTAGTTTGAGCAACTTTTGAAAACCGAAACTATCAGAATGAAATAGCGCAATGATTTGTTTTTCGTTACTGCATTGGTATTTATTTTGGTAACGCCATCTTTAGTTTCATCAGACTGCTTGCTCTCTCTAATAATAGCAACTCCTATAATAGTACAGCTTTTTAAACCGTGTAAATCATCCAGACTTCCTCTGTCTTGTGTTCATGAATATAAATTATTGTAATAGTGGAACTGCTGAAACAGCCATTTCATTTTCTCATATTGTTGTATATAAAACGCCTCGTTTTCTCGAAAAATTTCTCAATAGTAGAGTTTTGATGTATTCGCATCTGTGAAGTATTCTTGAATTACATTCAATCAATCACTGTTAGGGTAATGTCACCAGATATATTTTTTTTAAATTAGGAGTAGGTGCGTAGAAATAAATTTAAATATTTTTTTTATAAAAGAACAAGAAAGATTAATTATGCTTAAACCATTGATTATGAAACACTTTCCAACTTCAATGCAATTTTATTTAAACATCTTTAAAATGCAATACATTCCTAAGTGATATTTTAAAATTTATCACAATACTACATTAATTTATTATAAAAACTTAAACCTTCATCGAAAAAAATGAACTTCATTCAAATGACGGCATTGAAATATAAATTGCCTAGTTTAAACATTTCTAAAATGCGATACATTCCTCAGTAATATTTTTAAAATCATCATAATACTACAATAATTTATTATATTTGAAAACTTCATCGAAAACAACTGACATTCATTCAAATGACGTCTTAGAAAAAATAACACGCCTGGCTTTCTCTATAAAAGCAGCATTTCATTCATAACATTTTCCCATTCATTTCATTCATCACAGTACTAAAATAATTTACATTATTTAAAAATTAAAGTAATTAAACTCTATGCTTAAAACTTCATCGAAAAAAATCGTCCTCCACTCTGTAAAATCAATGAATATTTCATTCATATCAGCTATGCAGACTCCATGAGCTAAATACTTTTGCGTTAAAGAAATACAGCAATTTTTATACAACTAATCTTACATATTTTGCTGTTTGCATTTTACATAAGTGAACAAGAAAGATCAATCATGCTTAAAGCATTGATTATGAAACACTTTCCAACTTCCATGCAATTTTATTTAAACATGTCTAAAATGCAATACATTCCTCGGTAATATTTTAAAACTTATCACAATACTACATTAATTTATTATATTTCAAAACTTAAACCTTTATAGAAAAAAATGAACTTCATTCAAATGACGGCATTGAAATATAAATTGCCTGGTTTAAACATCTCTAAAATGCGATACATTCCTCGGTAATAATTTTAGAATTATCATAATACTACGATAATTTATTATATTTGAAACAACTGAACTATCGAAAACAACTGAAATTCATTCAAATGACGACATAGAAAAAATAACACATCTGGTTCTCTATAAAAGCAGCATTTCATTCATCACAATACGCTATAATAATTTATTTTTATTTAAAAATTAAGACCATAGAGCTACAAGTAATTAAACTCTATGTTTAAAATTTCATAAAAAAAAATCGTCCTTCTCTTTGTAAAATCAATGAATATTTCATTCATATCAGCTATGCAGACTCTATGAGCTAAATAATTTTGTGTTAAAGAAATACAGCAATTCTAATACCACTCATTCTACATATTTTGCTGTTTACATTTTACATAAGTGAAAAATAGGCTTCGTTGTAGAAATAATCAAATTTTGATGAGCATTTAAACTCAAATATATTGTCATTGCGTTGTTTCAGTATGTTTCAAATATATTGTCATTGCGTTGTTCAGTCCTACAGACTGTCTGAACAACATACTAAAATTTCACTTTAAGTCATTTTTACGGCAGTTATCGTGCTAACGGACGGACAGACAGACAGAATGAACAAAGTCATAAACACTTTTCAACTTTGTTGTAGTGTTAAAAATAGGCTTCGTTGTAGAAATAATCAAATTTGGATGATCATTTAAACTCAAATATATTGTAATTGCGTTGTTTCAGTATGTAGATGCACAGAATTTAAGCTAAAATAAAGCGGTTTTACGACGAATACAACACTCAATATGAATTAAAAAGAACTTTAAAAATCACGATTTTGAGACAAGATGGATGCCATATTTTATTTTGAAGTGGGTCACGTGATCTTTTCATATCATGGTAACGTGATCGCTTCATGTAAGAGGTGTAATTATTATTTTAAATTTTATTTAAAAAACTACTGAATATATTTTGCTGAAATTTTTTTTTATATATTTTATGGAATAATTTGAATATTACCTAAAAATTTCGAAGCAATTTGTGAATTTTAAATCCGCTTAAAAAATGTTTGAAAAATTAGGTCCCATAGGGTTCAATGTATTTCATTTTTTCAACCCGGGTTCAATCCAAAACTAATTGGGTGATATTATTCATTTATATTCCCATAGGTCCTACAGACCGTCTGAACAACATACTAAAATTTCATTTTGATTAAGTCATTTCTACGGCAGTTATCGTGCTAACGGACAGACAGACAGACAGACCGAATGAACAAAGTCATAAACACTTTTCAACTTTGTTGTAAAGTGTTAAAAATCGTATTCTCATTTCGTTGATGATGTAGACGTAATCAACACTGGCTTCAAGTAGTCCAATATTTTGCAAAATCTGAAAATTTATATATATCCATAACGGATTTTTAAGCATATGTAGAATGCGTTTTTTAACACTTTACAACAAAGTTGAAAAGTGTTTATGACTTTGTTCATTCTGTCTGTCTGTCTGTCTGTCTGTCTGTCTGTCTGTCTGTCCGTTAGCACGATAACTGCCGTAAAAATGACTTAATCAAAATGAAATTTTAGTATGTTGTTCAGACGGTCTATAGGACCTATGGGAATATAAATGAATAATATCACCCAATTAGTTTTGGATTGAACCCGGGTTGAAAAAATGGAATACATTGAGCCCTATGGGATCTAATTTTTCAAGCATTTTTTAAGCGGATTTAAAATTCACAAATTGCTTCGAAAATTTTAGGCAGTATTCAAATTGTTCCATAAAATATATAAAAAAAAATTCAGCGAAATATATTCAGTTGTTTTTTAAATAAAAATTAAAATAATAATAACACCTCTTATATTAAGCGATCACGTGTCCATGATATGAAACGATCACATGACCCACTTCAAAATGATATATGGCATCCTTCTTGTGTCAAAATCGTGATTTTTAAAGTTCTTTTTAATTCATATTGAGTGTTGTATCTGTCCTAAAATTACTTTATTTTTGCCTAAATTCTGTGCATCTACATACTGGAACAACGCAATGACAATATATTTCAGTTTAAATGCTCTTCCAAATTTGATTATTTCTACTATTAAGCCTATTTTTCACCTATGTAAAATGTAAACAGCAAAATATGTAGAATGAGTTGTATTAGAATCGCTGTAATTCTTTCACACAAAATCATTTAGTCCATGGAGTCTGCTTAGCTGATATGAATTCATTGATTTTAGAAAGAGAAGGACGATATTTTTCGATGAAGTTTTACGCATAGAGTTTACTTATTTGCAGCTCAATGGTCTTAATTTTTAAATAAAATAAATTATTATAGTATTGTGATGAATGACATGAATGGGGGAATTATTTATGAATGAAATGTTGCTTTTATAGAGAGAGCCAGGCGTGTTATTTTTTTCTGATGTCATTTGAATGGATTTCAGTTGTTTTCGATGAAGTTTTCAAATATAATAAATTATCGTAGTATTATGATAATTCTAAAATTATTACCGAGGAATGTATAACATTTTAGAGATGTTTAAACCAGGCAATTTATACTTTAATGCCGTCATTTGAATGAAGTTAATTTTTTTCGATGAAGGTTTAAGGTTTCAAATATAATAAATTAATGTAGTATTGTGATAAGTTTTAAAATATTACCGAGGAATGTATTGCATTTTAGACATGTTTAAATAAAATTGCATTGAAGTTGGAAAGTGTTTCATAATCAATGCTTTAAGCATGATTGATCTTTCTTGTTTAACACTTTCCAACATAGTTGAAAAGTGTTTATGACTTTGTTCATTCTGTCTGTCTGTCTGTCCGTTAGCACGATAACTGCCGTAAAAATGACTTTATCGAAATGAAATTTTAGTATGCTTTTCAGACGGTCTGTGGGACCTATGGGAATATAAATAAATCATATCACCCAATTAGTTTTTTATTGAACCCGGGTTGAAAAAATGAAATACATTGAACCCTATGGGACCTAATTTTTCAAACATTTTTTAAGTACATTTAAAATTCACAAATAGCTTCGAAATTTTTAGGAAATATTCACATTATCCCAAAAAATATATAAAAAAAATTTCAGTAAAATATGTTAGGTAGTTTTTTAATTAAAAATTATTTAATATAGGGAGAAAAACGAATTCAATTAAATTCTGACTTTTGCGGTATCTTCCAGAAAGAAAAAATAGATATATTATATAAATAATATCTTTCCAAGCGTTTGATTAATTTGTATATGAGAGATGCTTCACATTTCAAAATAAATTTGGTAGATAACAATATTTCAAATATTTTCTTTTAATTTTACATAACTTTTCATGATATACTTATTTGATGGCGTTTTTAATGCACTTCCCTACTAGAGAGTTAAAATTTGGTATACAGCTTAAATTTGTAGAACATTTTATTCTACAACAATTTGGTGGATCTTTAAATATAGATCCTACATTTTTTTCGAAATGGCCGGCAAATAATTCCCGTTCACTTTTATAAATCCTTGTTGTAATATTGTTAAAAATTCTGATGTGGACAGCACGTCTTTCTCTGCACACTCATGTTCACGTTTCCTTTATTTCTTCAATAATAATTTGAGTTTATCTGCACAAAATAACATCCATAAATATTTTAAATGACATTGAATTTGCACCTTAAACTTAAATTTGGTTCTCATTTGATAGATGGACTTCTTGTCAAAAGTGGCGTAGCGAAAACGCAAAAAAACTAAAATATCTCAAGAACGGCTAGTCCTAGAGTAATGGGGTTAGTCTTATTCTTTTTGTTGTCAAAAATCACGTATAAAATAGGAATTTAATTGATATAATTGAGCACACGTAGTCTTTTATTTTTATATTTAACGATTTTTGCGGGCCATTTCGCAAAAACAGCCCGTTCCTTTTACCCGAATCGTATTAGAATAACCTACAAGTGATTTATATAACAAATTTTGTTAAATTTGGTATATGAATCACTTGTAGGTTATTGAAATATTATACACCAAATTGTGTTAAATTTGGTCCATTAGTTTTTAGCTAGAGTGGATAAAGGCAATTTCTGCCGGCCATTTTTTAAAGAAGGCAGATTCTTTTATTACGAATCGTACTATAATCAAATGAACATCTGTGTTTCCCACAAAAAACATACCTACCAAATTTTATTTAATTCGGTACATTAGTTTTTCAGTTAGAGTGGATGCAATATCCTCACAGACACACAGAAACACACACAGATACACCCTTACACACACGGACGTCTTCCTAAAAATAGTTTTTTCGTATTCTGGAAGTCCCAAAACGTGTAGATCCTTCTAAAATTCGAGTTCGGCACGATCTTCGGCACGATTTCAATACTTTGAATACATACACACGCACACACATATATCATCTGTGTATCTAAATTCCGTGCCTACACAATTACAATAGTTGTGATTTTAAATGATCCCTAAACTTTTATTATTTCTTCAACGAAGCCTAATTTTAACTTATGCAGAATGCAAATATTTCAAGCGATTGTAAGGCGAGTTACATAAGAATTGCTGAATTTTTTTCGCACAAAATTATTTAGCTCTGGAGTCTGGAATACAAGTTATATGAATAAAATATTCATTGATTTTGCATAGAGAATCAGATGATGTATATTTCGATACAGTTTTAAATATTTAAGTATAATAAATTACTGTAGTACTGTGATAATGTAAAAGATATCACCACTGAATGTATCACATTTTAGAGATTTTTAAATGAAATTGCATTTAAGTTGGAAAGTGTTTCATAATCAATGCTTATGCTTGATTGATCTTTCTTGTTTTTTTTAACATGCTATGCATTCATTCCTATGTATATTTTTTAAATTCTTGCATTTCTTTTTCCCTAAAATACTTCTGTGATTTTAAAGCTGTTATTTTATTATAATTTTAATTATTTATATTTCTAAAATTATAGAATCGTTTTAAATTAACAAAAGAAAAAAACACTTTTAATCCTTAGACAGTATAAGAGAATGAAAATTTTGTTGCTTTGAGTTTTTATATCGTCTGCCATATATTCTTATAATAATTTGCATATATTTTTCTAGCAACGGCAAAATTTTAATTATTTGTTTTTAACCGAGTGGCTATATTAGGTTATTTGTTATTACCAACAGCTTCGTTTAGAATATTTTATGCATAAAATACATAAGTGAGTTTTTTTTATGGTTTTAGAATTGTTTTGTTTTTATAGTTTTAAATTTGTTCTACAACGCTTTTGTCTGTTTGTTTATTATTTGAAAGTTATGAACAGTCGGGTTGGATACAATTGAATATAATATAATGGACGCTCAGGATACAATTGAGAGAAAAGATTAACAGAGTCTGACGTCTGACTTGCACAAGAGATTCGAGGTCGTGAGCCCCGAATTTCACTATAAAAGATTCGAAATTTTGAAAAGTATGTTAAAGCTACTCCAATTATTAGCAATATACAAGAAAATCTCTGAAAAATCCTGTTGAAACTATGATTTTAAGCTAAATGTATATTTAGAATGCTGAGACAAAACATTTTATAATTACTTTAAACATTTATTTACAGTTATCGGTGTAAGTAGATTTTAAAATGTTTGATAAGATATCTCAGTAGTTCTGAGTTCCACTTTAAGGGTCGTCACCTTAACCCTTGGGGTCACCTTAACCCCACCTAACAAAAATAAATTCTACCCCCCCCCCCATAAAACTTTTCTAGTGTGAAAAAAAAAATTGCCGAGACAAATTTATAACTATTAAATGTACATTAATGGCATTTAAAAGGTAATAGACTAAAATTGCATTTAAAGCATAATATATTTATGAAAATAAATATACACTTATAATATTTCATAGCACATGTATTGATGTATTATCTAAATAGATGTTAATTAAGTCGACGTATTCTTGCCGGCCATTATGGAATGAAATCTACCCGAATAATCAAATGTCAGCTTTTGAAGATTTTAGTTCTTTGCACAGCTCACTTATGAAATCTGTTGCAGGCAGAGAGTATAATTTTATTTTAGATTTAGATTGAACAAATCCACCTCTATTGGAAGGAACTTTATTATTTGGAAAATAAAACAAGAAAGATCAATCATGCATAAGCATTGATTATGAAGCACTTTCCAACTGAAATGCAATTTCATTTAAAAATTTCTAAAATGTGATACATTCAGTGGTAATATCTTTTACATTATCACAGTGCTACAGTAATTTATTATACTTAAATATTTAAAACCGTATCGAAATATAAATCATCTGATTCTCTATGCAAAATCAATGAATATTTCATTCATATAGCTTTTATTCCAGACTCCAGAGCTAAATAATTTTGTGTGAAAAAAATTCAGCAATTCTTATGTAACTGACCTTACAATTGCTTCAGATATTTGCATTCTGCATAAGTTAAAATTAGGCTTCGTTGAAGAAATAATAAAAGTTTAGGGATCATTTAAAATCACAACTATTGTAATTGCATAGGCACGGAATTTAGATACACAGATAATACACAGATACACAGAAAATATATGTGTGTGTGTATGTATTCAAAGTATTGGAATCGTGCCGAAGATCGGAACTCGAATTTTCGAAGGATCTACACGTTTTGGGACTTCTAGAACACGAAAAATCTATTTTTAGGAAGACGTCTGTGTGTGTAAGGGTGTATCTGTGTATGTTTCTGTGTGTATAAGGGTGTATCTGTGTATGTTTCTGTGTGTCTGTGAGGATATTACATCCACTCTATTGAAAAACTAATAGACCGAATTTCATAAAATTTGGTAGGTATGTTTTTTGTGGGAAATCCTGATGTTCATTAGATTATAGTACGATTCGTAATAAAAGAATTGGCCTTCTTTGCGAAATGGCCGGCAGAAATTGCCTTTATTCACTCTAGCTAAAAACTAATGGAACAAATTTAACAAAATTTGGTGTATAATATTTCAATAACCTACAAGTGATTTATATTCCAAATTTAACAAAATTTGGTACATAAATCATTTGTAGGTTATTCTAGTACGATTCGGGAAAAAGGAACGGGCTATTTTTGCGAAATGGCCCGCAAAAATCGTTAAATATAAAAATAAAAGACTACGTGAGCTCAATTATATCAATTAAATTCCTATTTTATACGTGATTTTTGACAACAAAAAGAATAAGACTAACCCCATTACTCTAGGACTAGCCGTTCTTGAGATATTCTAGTTTTTTCGCGTTTTCGCTACGCCACCTTTGGCAATAAGTCCAGCTATCAAATGAGAACCAAATTTAAGTTTAACTTGCAAATTCAATGTCATTTAAAATACTTATGGCTGTTAATTTGTGCAGATAAACTCAAATTATTATTGAAGAAATAAAGAGAACGTAAATATGAGTCTGCAGTGAAAGACCTGTGCTGCCCACATCAGAATTTTTAACAATATTGCAACAATGATTTATAGAAGTGAACGGGGATTATTTGCAGGCCATTTCGAAAAAAATGTATGATCTATATTTAAAGATCCAACAAATTTTTGTAAAATAAAATGTTCAATAAATTTAAGCTGTGTACCAAATTTTAACTCTCTAGGACGTAGGAAAGTGCATTAAAAATGCCATCAAATAAGTGAGAAGAATGAAGAGTTATATAAAATTAAAAAAAATTTGAAAAATTGTTATCTACCAAATTTATTTTAAAATGTGTAGCCTCTCTCATATACAAAATGATTAAACTCTTGGAAAGATATTTATTATACAATATATATCTTTTTTCTTTCTGGAGGATATCCCAAAAGTCAGAATTTAGTTGAATTTGATTTTTTCCCTATATTAAATAATTTTTAATTAAAAAACTACTTAATATATTTTACTGAAATTTTTTTTATATATTTTATGGGATAATGTGAATATTTCCTAAAATTTCGAAGCAATTTGTGAATTTTAAATTTGCTTACAAAATTTAAAAAAAATTAGATCCCATAGGGTTCAATGTATTTCATTTTTTCAACCCGGGTTCAATAAAAAACTAATTGGGTGATATTATTTATTTATATTCCCATAGGTCGCACAGACCGTCTGAACAACATACTAAAATTTCATTTTGATAAAGTCATTTTTACGGCAGTTATCGTGCTAACGGACAGACAGACAGACAGAATGAACAAAGTCATAAACACTTTTCAACTTTGTTGTAAAGTGTTAAAAATAGTACATTGAGCTTGAGCGTGGACATCCAGCATTTGCTTACTCTGCCTACCCTGTCCATCTTCTGTGTCAGGCTTGGATGGGGTGAGTAAAAGTTGAAACCGCTGCCTGTGTAAACATTTTTGAATTTAATTTTTATATAATTTAATTTTTTATTATAATTTAATTTTTTTTATTCATCGTATCTATTATAATTTAATTTTTTTTATTCATCGTATCTGAACCAAAGTTTGTCAACTCTGCTAAAATGCAAGTACTGGTTCATTCGATCCGGTTCAAACTAGCTCACCTCTGGTCGTAACGTCGCTAAACATAAATTATCTCAAAATAAAGTTGCAGCGTTATCATGAAAAGCAACTGTGAGTCTTCCGCTGCTTCTGGGGGTATCCGAAAGTGTGGAAGATAGCCCGAACAAGTTTTGTTTCCCCAAGGTTAAACGGAATCCATTTGGCTTTGCCATGTCTCCCTTCCATGCAGTTTATTCACGTTCGTTGACTTCATGAAATCATAATTGTACTTGATGTATTGTGTTTTTTATTTTATCATCTTGCGTATGTTGTATTGCGTCAGGTCCATTCATATACTAAAATATCTGGTGTCGCCCGACTTGTAGAATAAATACAGGGAGATTCAATAGTATCTGTCAGTGATTACCAACCTTTTTGGGTTTGCGTTCGCAGTAACCTCATGAATATGATTTTACATTGGCAGCACTTCTCTGATTTTTTATAGATGTTCGATATATTTTGTTAACTTTGATTTTTACCATTTAAAGTTTGAGAACATCAGATTAGATAATAAAATGTATTAAAACAATTTATGTACCAAAACAGAAACTTACCATTACTATTGAAAGATTTAGAGGAAAGTTAATATATTTATATATTATTATAATACTCTTTGATAATAAAATATTACTCTTGCATAATAAAAGATGTTTGTCTGTGTTTTTGTCTGTTTGTGTATGTCTTCTGTAGCGGAAAATCGAAATGTCGGACTCTGCCGAAATTTGCTACTGAGGTGCTTCACGTCCTCGCACAATGCACCTTGGCGAGATATTTTTATTTGAATTAGTTTAAAAGTTACGAACTTTCTATGTCAAAAATTGGCCTTTTTGTTAAATCAAATTTATTCATTCTTGTAGACGATATTCGAAAGCAGGTGCTTTGATTAAATTGCAGACATTTTGCCTCGACGAAATAAAAAAGTAGCTGTTTGCAAACTAAGTGGATTTAATTTATAGATTTTCTAACTTTGCAAATTTAAAAGATTTGTTTCTATTTTTTTTATTTTATTTTTGTATTATTATTATTTTTTTTTTTTTTTTTTTTTTTTTTTTAAATTTGGTATTATATTATGATTTTGGTTCAAAACAAATGATTTGGGAATTTAGTAGTGTTACATATCGGGCAATGCCGGGTAATTCGTTCTAGTACGATATATTTATATCACGGTCAGACCTCGAGTAGAACTAGGGTTCTGAATCGGACCGGTAGCGATTGTCTATTATATTTACATAATTCTGTGCCACGTATTCTATTTCTTTTCCTCTATGAAATGTCACAGGTGTAATAAATTTTCTTTAAAAAAAAAAAAAAACTTTTTTTTTAAAATCTCGCGGCACCCTTTTAGAATCCCACAACGTCCTTAGGTGCCACGGCACACCGATTGAGAATAGCTGCTTTAGAAACATGAGAATTTTAGCGTTTTGAAGACGGGTCATTCCACGTGAAGACATATATTTTAAGAAAAACTTATTCCACCATTGCCACAGGCTTCTTTTTTTTTATAACTTATACCATCATTCATAATGGTATTGAAACCTTCAAATTTGAATTTGTAAAATATTTGTCATTTTTTACATCTTTATAGGAATTCTTAAGGTTTTCTTTGGTGACCATATACTTTATGGTGCCAAGCTCATGCTCCACGACAGGATGCGAAAAAATGCCACTCCAGAAATGTCACACCATAGTCTTTTTCATAATGATAGAGATTGGCAAACTTCTTTTATTGAGCTAACGATCTATCACAGAAATACTTTGTGTATTTCATTTGTGGTACTTGCATAATTAAATGCTTAACAATTACCTTTTTGAAAGTCCAAAATGTTGTAGTGTCATGAATCAAATAGTCACTTATGTTATTAAACACATAGAAATAGATTTCACAGTATCAGGTATAGTGTCCTTTATATAGGTTAGAAAGGTATGAATTGTCACCTGCTCCTTTTTCCAGTGAAAATTTTGGATAGCATCCTGTATGATACAGTTATAGTTTTCAGAAAAATCTGCCACAATAATAGTATTATCTTTACATCCATCTTTAGATTTAATCTATCCTTTGCTTTTTTAAAATACTGACTCTGAGCTTCTTTTAAAAAGTTTATGTAAACATAAGGCAGACAGTTTAGTCAGAAAATTGTCAACAAATATATTAACTGTTTTCAATTCTGTATAATCAGTTTTCACCTACTGTTTGTAATTAATTTCATTGATTATTTCTAATTCATTGGAAAGCAAGTCTTTCCTCAGAATTTCTAGAAATGGACAATCACACATGTGCACCATACACTTTTTTTAATTACATAAACTACAATCCTACATGATACCTGATAAATGTTATTACTTAAATAACAGAATTGTCTGAATATAGTAAATGTCTTTTTATATCTCTAATTAAGAAAATATAAGTAAAATAAATGTATGATTTTTAGGAAGCTTTTTATTAGCATAGATTTCAGCAGCAGAGATTTTTTTACCCCGACATCTTATGTGTATAGTAGTAATATTTTTTAGTTAATAAGAAATATTGCCATCCTAAGTTTTTTCTACTTAAACCACACATAATTATATTAGTTAGTGTTTTTTCGGGGAAAAAAAATGTGCCTCTTTTTTACACCCCATGACGGTATCAAATATGGACTCTATGGGCAACTAATACAATTTTTCTACCAATGGAGGAGGGGAGGGGGAGGACTGGTTGCACCACTGCCATAGAGAACTCTTAATAAAATCAGGGTGGGAAGTGAGTCACCATTCTCACCTTTTTTTAGAGCCAATCACTTATTGCCACTTTTTATTAGATTTGCCACCCTTTTGCCGAATTGTATATTCATAAAAATTTTAATAGACAATTTTTGCAGTTGTCTGATCATTTTGCAGACACATGTCAGTTTTAAGATTTCTAGAAATAACCAGCCCTGAAAGCAGAACTAAATTTTGTAGTCATGTCAGCTTAAACTGGTCACTGAATTCACAAAACCATTTCAAAGCCAAGAACTCTCAATACATAAGTTATAAAATGAAAAGGAAAACTTGGGCAACATATATAAACACAAATAAAACAATAATGCAGCATACAGCGGTTTCCATGATACACTGAATCCCCTTCGTCAGTGCAAGAGACAACAAAATACAAACACTAAGTCTAAAAGAGGAATAGGTGCAAAAGGAGAGGGGAAGGGGGTTATATACCCAAGACCTAGATTAAGTGACAGCCAATTAGAAAGCAGCAGGGAGAACAGTCCAGCCAATCCGAAGCGAGAAGTAACACACAAAGATTAGCACCAACGGCCGTACCGTGCTGAAAACACCGGTTCTCGTTAGATCACCGAAGTCAGGCAGCATCGGGTGCGGTTAGTACTTGGGTGGGTGACCACCTGGGAACACCGCGTGCTGTTGGCAAATTTCGGGCGAGGTAGCTCGGTTTGCGCGCTGCCACAACTGCCGCCGTGTTCATGCGGAGTACGATCACGTTAAACATGTGGGTCCGTAAGTCCTTCCGAGAGGTTGGTGGTAGGGGAAGGAGGGTACGGTCCCTGTGGATGCCTCCCCCACTGGGTTCCGGTCTAAATTGGGTGGCACTTCCCGGCCGTCCAAACAGTTACCTTACACCTTTCTGGTACCGGCCGTCCAAATAGATGCTCAAGTCCACTGGATGAGTCGAACGGTCTGGGTCTTCAACACCTTTCTGGTAGGTCGGACGGTCTGGGTCTCAACAACAACAACACAAAGATTGACATGCACCAAAACACAACAGGAATATCCTGACAAACCAAGTCAAGTTCGAACAAGAATAAATTGGGCCCAACAAAACGAAAAATAGGTTAAAATGACGCATACGAGCTCCAAAGGAATAGAATGAATAAAGTGGAAAAAATTACAGTGCATCCTGCCAGACCGCGAACAAAAATGGAGTGCTGGACAAGTCATAAACTAAATTACTAGAACTTTTCTGGATATGGAAGACTTCAAAGAAGTGAAGATCATAAATCGACATGCATTTTTGTATGATCAAGCAAAAAACGTTGGTCAAATTGATAGTAATGATGAGCAATTGAAGATTTATTAAATTTCTTTTTTTTTTTTTTTTAATATAGTTTTTATGTTCCTTAATACCAAATTTTTAAACCGTGTTCTTTTCAGAGCCATTATATTTAATATTGGTACCGCTTCTTACAAATTAGCCAAATATTTAGGTTCTAGGTTCTCTCCACTACTTAGTAATACTATTCATACCTGCCAAAATACATACCTGTCCATTCATGCTTGTTCATTTATGAAGAAAATTCGTAATTTAAATTCTCGTGGTTTCACTATGGTCTCCTTTAATGTCAAGTTGTTGTTTATCAATGTCCCTGTTAGGGTACATTGTCCTGTCTCAGAAAACGATTGTATGAACTTCATTTCTTTGAATGTGAAATTAATGAGCTTGTTTCTCTTACCAACACTAGTTTATCGCAAAATTATTTTGTCTTTCATAATGAATTCTGCAGTATGTCTGATGGCTTGGCTATGGGTAATTCACTCAGGCCTATTCTCAGTGACATGTATATATATTATTTTGAAGTTAAGCCTTTTGAAATTATCCAGTTTGTATTTTATTACTTGTTATGTTGATGTTAGTTTTGCTGTTCTGTACCACACTTTTAATGATATCAACGGTATTTTGAATATTTTATATTCTATTGATCCTTGTATTCAGTTAGTTCACTTATGAAATGGAAAACAACAATCGTCTTGTGTTTTTCGTCGTGGTCAACCGCAACGATGATGAATTTCTTACTACGTTTAAATGGGTGTCAAGACTATTAAATCTGTAAAGGAAAAGTTGCAGAAGCTGAAAACATAGAAAAAAGTCTTGAAAAGAAAAGTCTGTGTGCTTGAAAAATAAAACTTAGTAGTCATAATGTTGCTAACGCGCAATATTCCCTTTGGGGTGTCTCCTCTTTCGTCTGTCTCGAAGGCCAGGCGAAGAAAACACAGTCCCTGACGTGAGCCCAGGGTTGCCAGGATTTTCCAGTTAGAAGAAAGGTTGCCAGATTTGTCGATTTATCGCCAATTTTGACAACTTTCGGAATGTTCTATCACAAAATAATGATTAGTCTAGGAAATATGACGAGATTTCCAGAAGTTTCTATGGAGAGACTAAGTCTTTATAAGTTTCTATAGAGAGTCTTTACCCCTCTGTTGGAGGGGAGTTGACGTGACACGAATTACATTGGACTGTGATTTTATCAATGTTTTGAGAATAGTAGTTGCTGTTTTGTGAAATTACTTTCGTTAACATTCTGTGAATAATGTGAGTTATTTTGTGAAATTAGTGGAGCATTTAAGTGCTCATTGCTCGAAATATTGTTCCTGTTTACTTTATGCTTGTGAATGAGTTATCTTGAAACTTGAACTCGTTCTTGTATCCTGCGGTCACACCCACGATTCCAGAGGATACGTTCGTAACAAATTGGTGTCAGAAGTGGGATACAGGAACGAGTATATATATGGGTTATAGTATATATGGGTATATACACTCATGTCCAAAGTTAAGCATAATTCGTAAAATGCGAAAAATTCGGAGTTAATATGGATACAATGGTTCACAATCAGTTGTGGAGACTCGTGGGACGAAGGTTAATCATTGTGCATATGCAAAACAGTTCAGTCGACTTGCGCAAAGCACCGGCGCACGTCGGAACGAGTATAAAACGGCCTCGAGCGGCATGGCCAGTTGAGGCAGAATTTCGCAATTGCTGTGGTACGGAGCGTTGTTAACAATAAAAAAGGACGAAAGATATCACAAAGATGCCAAGTGGACATGCTTTTAAAGGGACGAATTATTGGAATGCTGGAATTCGGTCGATCCCAAACCGAAGCGTCTGGAATTCTGACTGTGCCTCAATGTGTGATCTCCAGACTGTGGCAGAGGTTCCAAACCACTGGAGATGTTACCCGACGACCAGTACCAGGTCGGCCAAGGGTAACAACCGCTCGACAAGACCGATATTTGGTGATAACTGCGCGACGTCAGAGGAACCGTTCTGCCAGACAACTGGGTTCAGCTCTGACAGCCGCCACAGGAGTCACTGTTTCGAGACAAACTATTTACAGGAGACTCGGGCACGTTGGTCTCTATGCCAGACGACCAGCAGTTTGCATCCCCCTGACGTCTGCACAGAAACGCGCGCATTTATAGTGGTGTATGGAACATCGCTAATGGAATGGACAACAGTGGGGCAATGTCATGTTCAGGAAGTCCAGGTTTAGCCTGTAAACTGATTCTCGTCGTACCACGATCTGGAGAGAACGTGGAACACGTTTTCACCCGGGAAAGATCACGGAAAGACATCGTTTTCCGTTTGGGGGAGTCATGGTCTGGGCAGGCATCATGATGGACGGCCGCACTGACCTCCACATCTTTGGCACGGGGTCGGTTACTGGTCAAAGATACAGAGACGAAGTCCTTGAGCCTACCGTTCAATTGTTTCGAGGTGCTGTTGGTTCTGATTTCATATTCATGGATGATAACGCGCCTCCTGATCGTGCGGCCTTGGTCGACAACTTCTTTCAAACTGAAGATATCCAGCACATGCAATAGCCTGCCAACTCTCCTGATCTGAATCCAATAGAACATGTGTGGGATATGCTCGGGAGACATCTTGCAGCCCTCCGCTATCCACCAAGCTCCTTTCTGGGATTGAAAACTGCTCTCCGTGAGGCTTGGAACTCTTTGAGCACACAACTCATCCAAACCCTCATCGAAAGGATGGTAAATCGTTGAGTAGCATACGTGGCTACCCGAGGTTCCCACACACCGTATTGAACTGTAGCATCACATTGTTTTAATCATTCTGTTTCACTGAGGTGACACTCGTATTGTGACCCTTTTTCTTTGGATACTAAAAGTCGTTATTATTCTTGTTTGGCATTGTTCTCTTCTTCTATAACCCTATTACACCCGCATACAGCGTTTCCTTCCATTCCGATGTAGATTTCCTGAAATTTTCACATAAAAAGCAACTATGCTTAACTTTTGGACATATGTGTATACATTATAGCTATTTTGAGGTATGAGGTTTTCACCCATATCTGAATCAAGGGCGGAACCAGGGAAGGGCGACTGGGGCCCGTTGCCCTTCCCCTCCTCTCGTTAAAGTTTTTTGCCATTTCTGGTGGTTTTAAACGCCTCAAAGTTTAATGCAACTACAACAACAGAAAATTAGAAAATGAAAGAAAATTAATTTTAATAACAATAAAAAGATCCGTAAAATGTTTAATAATCAATAAATTTATGTTGATAAATCTCATCTCCTTCCTCCCTTCCAGGTATTTCTGCCTGGACCGTGATCTGACTTCACCTAAAGTGATTCTCATTAAGAAGTTCAGAATACTTTTGTCCACAGTATTTATTTCATTGTCCTTGAATCCTTCATCTTGAGGCAGATAGCTTATTTAGATGTTCCACTTGGAGGTTTTGTACGACCAGCTGTTAACATTAGCAAATGTGCGTTATCTCCGAATATGTACCTGTACCTTTAAAATGATGTTAGAAAGAAAAGGTATAAATTTACTGGTGTGTCTATTTGCTTTACTGCTTTTGAAACAAAATGTTAAGTTGTGAAAGTTTTGCGTCGTGTTTGATAGATTTACATTTCCTTATTTTTTAGCTCAAATTATACAGTATTCGCTAGCCAACTGGCTATTTATTAACTTTAAATATTTGGTTAGTAAGTTATAGGCTTATACTATCCACTATAACAACTAGCTTACATATGTTTGATTGGATTGTTTTATCAATCGCCGTGACAACTAAGAACAGTTTGTTTTAATTATTTATTCATTTCGGTATATGTTTTCGAAATCTTTGTCTTCTGCAAATGTTAAATTAAGTAACAGCAGTTAAAAAAGCAACTATTTTCAAAATTCTGAAACTTTCACAAAATTTGCACATCGAAATTTACTTTCTGAAATTGAACTTTCTTTGCTGAACAGCAGCCTTTATACAAGGTAGGATCAAAAAATTAGGAGACTGTGCTGAAATCTCCAACCCTGATTGGAGGAGAAGGGAACTATTTTACCGTGGCGTAGAGGCACATGTGACGCGAGATGTGAAAAGGAAGAAGCAGGTCCACAGTGCAGGGGTTTTCCAGACAATGCGTGTCAGTGTTCGCGTTCGTCGAAAACGGAAATGACGTTTGAAGAACAACATGTGAATATCAAATTCTGCCTGCGTTTGGGGAAATCGCCGGCAGAAACATTGCACCTGCTGCAGCAGGTTAAGTCACGTAAGAATGTAAGTAAAATATAAATCAGTTGGGCCAAACAGAACAATAATCCCCAGGAAATAAAACTATTTAAAAAATAGAATAACAATGGATAGAAGGCAATGAAATTGTAAAATTATCAGGAGGTGTATACGAATCAATCGCTTTCTAGAAATAGTTCTTTTCATTAAATAACCTTGTTACATTGAACAAAAAGGTTATTTTACACCCCAAAGAATTAGGAGAAAAAACCCATGAATAATGGAGACTCATATTGTTTTGATAACTTCAGAGCAGTTAAAAGGCATAGAGTAGTTGAAATTAACCATATAATTTTTCTATCACTTATCTATATAACACGATGCAGCGATTTAAAAAAAAATATAGAAAATATAGTCTTCCTTTTCCTATTCTATTAAAGTATTTTCTTGTCTTTTATCTAATCTCAGCTTGAGGAAGGCACTTGCGGTGAATTTTTTTCTTTTTTAAATGTGTTCATTCTTGCCGCAGGCGACACTGTCAAAAATCCGCTGTAGAAGATAATTTTTTCGAAGAAATAAATAAAATTTATCTTCTTGTTTATTTTAAATATAGATTACCAAATTTGACGCTGTCTTTATTATTTTCACATACTATTGTTTAAGAAAGTATTGTTTTCCAAATATTTGTCTGAATTCGAGATTTTGACGATAAGAAAAGATTTTGAAAAAGGACTTAATTTTTTTTATACATTTTTGAAGTTAAAATTTTATTTATTTATTTTGCACCATTTATCTTCAAAATCTAACCTTCATTGTTACAAACGCTGTTGCCATTTCAAAATCAGTAATATTTAGATCATTTAAACAATTAAAAATTATTTTATTATTCAGAACGCTAATACTGAAGCTGCTATTGAGACCTTTCGTTATCGTTAGATTTTAAATGGTGTATTGTTAGAAATATGAAGCAGAAAATTACATATTTAAGCTTCACTGGGATTTGCCGAAAAAGATGAAATTTTTTTATGGTTTTCCCGTCTAAATTAATTCTTCCTTTAGTAAAAAACCCCATCTTGTGTAGCACCCTCTGGGTTTAAACTGCACCTCAAGTATCCCCCCCCCCCCCGGTCTTCTCAATTTCTTATTGCCTTATATCTCGGCTATTTATTACTATTTTGTCATGACTATTGGACCTACGGGATTGCATTTTATGCTTGCCGATTTATGATTAGAAGTTGTATTTTTTACTTTGCAATGGACTCACTGGACTTGTGTCACGTTTAACTTTAAATCTTCTGATTGCTTGCTCTTATGAAAATTTTCGATGGATTTGTAAGATTTGAGACTCCTTTTATGTGTTTGACCATTTACTGTTACATTTCTTCGAACTTATGAATAGAATCCTGCCTCCACTGGTTCCTCACGGCTTTTACGACTCACTTTATTGCCTTGCGACTTGTGTGCCCGTATAGCGGGCACGTTTCTGTGTTATCTTCTATTTGCTCCGTTAATTGCTAGAAAAGTGATTGCTATAGAAACTGGTTGTTATATATATAATTTAGTGACTATATTATAGAGCTGCGGCGTATACAGAGTATAAAAGTTAGTATAAAAGAGAGGATTTTTAACATGCGATAATAATTGTGAAGTCGAATATTGGACTTTTTTTTTTTTTAGATTTATAAGTTATATGCAGATAATAAAAGGATGTACTTTAAACAACGTTTTTTGCTTTTAGTATTTGTTTTCATTCTAGTGTACTGATTATGATACAAGCAGACCTAAACAATATATGTATTATGAATGTATGAGAAAGTCGAGTGGACTAGACATTATATTTATCTGGTTTGATAATCTTGTATGTTATAGAGAAAATACTGAAATGCGAGTAGGTGAGCTCAATTTGAAATTTATCTTTTGTAAAGTAAGTACTTTTATGATGAGGTGGGCGCCAAAATATGACCGTGTTTCTGAAACTTCTTGAATTGTTATCTTTTATAGTGATGTCATAGCTCCTACACTGGTCAGGATAATATTTTGTATATATACTATAATCCTGAAATTATACCATAACCCTGAAATTATACCACAATCCTAAAGGTTTGTATGAATGCGTGTGTATGTCTTTCGAACTATACATATCCAAGCCGTTCATCCCAGCTCAATAAAATTTGGCGTGCTGACTAAATCGACTGATAGTAAGCGTGGGGTTTTGGAAGCCAACATATTGTTCTTCTTGGGGATGTTCGGGAGGATAAAATGTCCATTTCATGCGTAAATCGTACTTTCAGATATCGCATAGACTTGAAGTGTAATACACAGACCAGACAAAACTCTACCGGCGGTTTTCGAAAATACAAAAATTTGAATTTTAGGGGGTGCTGATACTGACAAAAATGTTACAATTGTCGAATGAGCGTGAAGTTCCGGATTTATTGAGCGAAGGACTTTGGCTACGAAAATTGATTGTGATAAAATCAATTCGGATAATTGGTGTTATCAAATTTAGTATGCTAGAAATACATAGACACCATTGTTCGTGTGAGTTATCACGACCATAGTAATTGGACATTTTTTCATGGAGGGAGAGCGATATCTGGAAATAATCAAACAATTTCCATAAAATTTGGTATGCTTATTTTAACAGATAACAAACAACTCAAAGCCTATTGATTTTCAGCGAGATTGTATTATAAGAAAAACGAGAATTTGTATTAATGTTTTCCCGCAAAATTCATATTTATTAAGTAGCAGAGAGTGTTATATATTGGACTTATAATATTTAAAAAAAAAATTTAATAAGCTAATTAGACGTTTTTATATTTGATTTTGGATATTTAACGTTCTTATTTTATAGTAAAAGTTAAAAAGTATCAAATTAGCGCATTAGAAAAAAAAAAAAAAGAGACATGAACCTTCATCTTCCATATTTAGCAAAAGCGGAGAATAACAATACAATAGACTGTTTAGATCCCGAAACCTTTCTCCAATAGGCTAACACGGAGAAGAGGTCTAAGTCTTTACCTACTTTGATGCCATGGGTTCCGGGCCAATTTAATCTCAATAAAACTTTTCAATACCTTTCGTAATTGGTTCCTAAAGTTATTTTTTAAGTGCAGAAACTCATGTAGTGATATTACAAGTTGTGAATTCTACAAGCAATGTATTTTTCATCTTGATCCAAATTCAATATAAAATGTAATATCCTACTCAATGCATGTGAAAACAAATTTTCGATATTTTGTACGCATTTTTTTGGCGTAAATTACTGTGCACTTATCACAATCTCGTGGAATTGGATATTGTATGTTGACCGAAGGATATCCGCTGGGTCTCCTGTCCCGGATGTGTTTCTCTTTCTATTCTATCTCATTTTCTCTCTCTCGCGTTGGTCTACATATTTATTTTACTAATTGTAATGTTTTGCCCTCTTATGGTGTAGTGTAAAACTCATGTTAACGGGAATAGATTTCAACCCGACAAGAAGTAGAATTTGAAAGCTTTTAGAGTGACAGATACTGAATTATCGAAATAAATTTAAATTTTCGTACTTATAGAACGAATCCGCCTAACGTTTTGATATAGGTTTCCTTAAAGATTATCTCATCCATGAAGCGGTTTCGCATTCTGATAAGCGCGAAAACATCAATGCTACTACTTGAATAGGTATTCGATCCTCACTTTGGGAATTCCCCCTATAGGTGGGTTCTGTTAGCATGAATTTGGATGTTGCAGTCTGAGCTTGCTCTTTAAAAAAGTTGTAGTCGAGTGTGTTGTAGCGCCTGTCTCCATAGAAGTTTGTAAAATTGTGGATAAGTAGTACGTTTTCTTGTTGGCATATTAGGTATCTTTTATTTCATGCTGAAGAGCACATAAAAGCGCGAAACCAGTCTATGGGCGTTGTTATCTCTAATGGAAACACGACTTCGAATACATTTTGCTTTGATTAACCTTAAAATAATATCTCTTCATAGCTCAGAAGGGGATCCTTCGCGCCCATTAGTGGGCTTTGTCTTTATAGATCACACTTTGACAAACATTAGACTGGAGATAAGAATTAGGCACGAGGAGGAAATTTAGGATCCTCTACCATACTTTCTCAAGAAGAAATAAATAAGAACGTAAAAATATGAATTTTAACCCAAATCCTTTCAGTTAATTTAGAGCCCATCCTTCACCTTCTAAACGTTTCTTCTTCTGATTTCTCCACTTGCGTGGCATTTGGTTCAATTTGCTTCCCTGGTACCTCTGATCTCAAAAGTTTTGGGGCTGAAGTGTGTGATGTGTGGGGGATTTACACGCCATCCATTCTTTTCGATCGAGGAGGATCGATAAACTCGCTGTGCAGTGGAATTCTATTTTCAGGTGTATATTAAGCAGATGCAAGATATTTTTGGATATTTACTTGCCTAATTAATATGTCACCAAAGCTGTTTAAGTGATATAAATTATGATCTTTCGAAAAAGGTGTAATTTCACATTGTTGTTTTCTTTAATACATCCGAAAATTCGAATTCAAGTAATTTACAGATTTACAATGTTCTGAACATTCCAAAATTATTTTCAGCTTGGTGTCAGTGTACAATACATGTATCCAAAAGTTATTTGTATACCTACCGCAAGGCTATAGACAGTTGAGAGGTATAGGCGAAAAAATTATAAGTCCCCTCTAAGTTATAGTTCATCTATTCAACGCTATTAATAATCAATAAGAAAGATTATTCATGCTTAAAGCATTGATTATAAAATACTTTCTGACTGAAATGCAATTATATTTAAACATCTATAAAAAATGTGATATATTCAGAGTTGATATTTTTTAAATTATCACAGTACTGCAGTAATTTATTTACTTGAAAACTTAAAACTTCACCGAAAAAGGCAATTCTAGTTACACAATATAAACTTTATTCAAATGACGTCATCGAAATACAATTCGTCTGCCTCTCAATGCAAAATCGATGAATATTTCATTCATATCACTGATATTCCAGACTCCAGAGTTAATTAATTTTGCTTGAAAAAAAATTCAGCAATTCTTATACTACTCACCTTATAATCCCCTGATTTGTTTACATTCGGCATACGTTAAAATTAGACATCGTTGTAGAAATAATCAAAGTTTGGTGATCATTTAAAATAAAAAATATTGTAATTGCGTTGGCACGAAATTTAGACACACAGCTAATACGCAAAAATAAAGCAGTTTTATGACGGATGCAACACTAAATATAAATTGAAATGGTCTTTAAAAATCAGGATCTTTACACAGGGGGAAAAATGGATGCTATATTTTATTTTGCAATGAGTCACGTGATCTGTTCATATATCATATGTGTAATTATTATTTCAATTTTTATTTTAAGAACTACGCAACTTATTTTACTGAAATTTTTTTTATATATTTTATGTGATAATTTAAATATTTCTTAAAATTTTCGAAGCAATTTGTGAATTTTAACTGCACTTTCAAAATGTTTGAAAAATTATATTCCATAGAGTTCAATGTATTTTTTTTTTTATTTAACTCGGGTTAAATCCGAAACTAATTGGGTGATATTATTCATTTTCATCCCCATATGTCCCACAGATAGTCTCAACAACATACTCAAATTTCATTTTGATAAAGTCATTTTTACGACAGTTATCGTGTAAACGGACAGATAGAATGACCAAAGTCATAAACACTTTTCAACTATGTTGGAAAGTGTTAAAGATTAAAATTTTACTGTGTTAAATCAATGGTGTGAGTTCACATTAATGGATTTCTATAATTAAAAGTCAAAATTATTTGATAATTTTATTGCTATTGCTAAAAAATATTTATGAATATAATTTCCTTTGTTTTTTGTTCTTCGTGCTCAAAATTTTGCTTTCTGATGTGGATCCTGATGTGGAATTCTTGTTCGTAACATACATAAATGTCTTACAATTTATTTTCTTTAGCTAATGCCTTATTTTCAGCTGCCTGGAAAAAATTATATTAAATGGCACGGGGTAAAAACAGCACCCAAACTTACCCATTTTAATTAAAAATGTTGAAATATTTAAATACAAATTTGATTGGAGAATATTTAAAACATGGCTCTACAAATTATGAAAAACGAATAGGGAAAAAACGAGCCCTCAACGAAGGTAGTTAAATAAGCTTAGTTTTGATCTATCAAATTTCAGTTTACTCAATCATTGATTTACTCAATATTTTAACTCACTGAAAAAAATAAATAAATAAATAAAGTACGAAATCATAAAAATCCCAATTTCGCTAATTAAATTTTGACGCATATTGAAAAATTGATATAGAGTGAAATAGCCCCCCAAAATTACAAAATAACTGAATAAAAATTTCAATATGTTTTTTTTCTCATTACATAAGTGACTGTATGTATGTAATTTTACAAAAAGAAAACGAAAGAAACCGTTCTCACTAAGCTAGAAATAAAGAATAAATCATAAATCAATCTCAAGATCAAAAGGAAAAAAAAAAAAAAATTCTGGTAAAATACTTGACTGATTTAGCGTCATTTAATGTTTTGTGAATAGCATTAATATAGAACCTCATATTCATTGCAATTTTAAATGTTTAAGTATTTCTATACTAGAGTAATTTTGAGCAATAAAACGGAAAGGATTAATTAAAATTAATATAAATATCAAAATTTACGATTTTACTCTACAGGAAGATTACTGGTTATATATATATATATATATATATATATATATATATATATATATATATATATATATATATATATATATATATATATATATATATATATATATATATATATATATATATATATATATATATATTTTATATGTACATATATATATATATATTTATTTTATATATATATATATATATATATATATATGTGTGTGTGTGTATATAAGCTACGTATTTTAACAAATTTAACGTCGTAAAGTACTGAGTGGATGCGAAATATTTCGAATATTTTCAAACTTAGCGAAAACATTCGGAATTGCTTTTTAGTTGCATTCACAGTCGAACTAACTCATGTACAGCTAGTTTGTTCTGGTGCTCGAAGTTGTGTGATTGCTCTTTTGATTCTAAGATTTAGTAAATGAAGTTCTAACACTTGGTACCTGTACTGTAATAGATAGAAATATAAAATATTACTATAAAATTAATACATGTAAGAAATTCAGAGACGGTAATAAGATGCAGTTCTAAACAAGACGCAAGGTTTTGCACCCAATCAAGTAATCGGTGTGGATATTTGTTTTTCGTATTTCAGATTTTTGTTACAATTTTTCCAATGCCCGCCTTTTATCGATCTTTAACCAAGCTTTTCGACTTATTTCGGGATACATTCCTGTTATCGGATGACAAGAGTACTGCGTGGCATCATGAGGTCATGTGCTTTTCCATATTCACGTGTATTTGGTTAGATTCTTGTAGTCGAATTCATTTCATACTAGTATCTAATCAGAATCTCGGCGAATGTTTAAAATCGGATCGCGACGATTCTGATAGAACGAGTTGAAGAACTCTTGTGTTGAGGTCGATTTGGTGTATCATCATGCATTCAAAATTTAGTTTGTCATTGGTGATAAGCTCTTGATATCAGGAGTCTGTTTTTCTTATTTTCGAACTTTGTTAAGCAAAGAAAAGGCAATAAGGAGATGTGTGAAGAGCGGCAGTGCTGGGAACCTTATATTCGTGTGATGAGTTTACGTTTGCGAAGTAAAAGTGTTAAGTGTTAGTAAAAGTCAATAAGAAAAATTTTGCAACGTTTAAAAACACAAATAACACAATAATGCAGCATATAGCTGTTTCGAGGATACGCTGGATCCCACCCGTCTGTGCAAATCGTCTCTTGCACTGACAAAGGGGATCCAGCGTATCCTCGAAACAGCTGTATGCTGCATTATTGTGTTATTTGTGTTTTTATATGTTGCTCAAGCTTTTCTTATTGTTAGTAAAAATGGTTGTAAAATGACAAGTTAAAGTACTATATGTATATGCTTCGAACATGTATGAACAGTGAAAAAAAAAAACCTCCGCGAGAGGCATCCATTTCTGGGCAGTATAGCCATATCTGTCACTTCTCTTAAAAATCATCTAAGAGACCTTTCCTAAAGAAGGTGCGATTGGCTTATCCTACTCACGATCTCTTGTCAGAAAACACAAACGCGTTTGACTAAAGCCTTTTTGAGACACAGATCTGACAATGCATTTAAGAATGCAGCTTGTCCGTACAGCTGAAACTGCTGTCAAAGAATAAAACTAAAACAACTTCTTTAAAAGCAGAATGCAGTACAAAAATAAAAGTATCGACCGGTTTCGAGGGCAAAATGTAGCCTTCTTCGTCTTCTGGTAGCTGTAGTTATATATAATTTTATATTACCGTTCAAAGAGAAATAAGGCAAAAATTTGATAAGGAGTTCGGAAAGGAGGTAGTAAGCAGGATTAGCGGCGATGCAGTAAAGATTGTTACTAACTGAATGTTTGCTCATAGTAATTCAAGTTTCTAAATTTCATTGCATATAATTATATTGAAAGCGTGTAAACACTTATCAGTTATGTTTTGACAAAAATACTTGTATATTAGTTCTTTCTCCTTTTGATAAGATGTCGTAATAATGTTATCACCGTAAGTCAATGTCACAAAATTGCATGCATTCCAGTAAAGGCTGAGAATCTGCTCGAGAGGTAGATTAAAACAAGCACATCTATGGAATACGACTCTCAATGCATAAACCAGCATTTTATTCTAGCACTCATTAATTCCAAACAGTGGCAGCAATAAAACGTGTTATGTACTGTAAATTTCAAACATCTATGGTAAATAATTAGAAATCAGTCATTCCATTTAGTTATAATTAATTCATAGATGATTCAACTCGAACTGGTATAAGGCCATACAACAAGGTTAGTTTCAAAGTCTTTCAGACTGAAATTTGGAGACGTTTCCAATAAATTGAATCGTGTGGTTATTTGTTTCCTTTAAGTGTTAAGAAATTAAACCGGCCACTGATGCTGATTGCTATGCTATACTGGAAGCATAATTCCGAAATGCTGTATATTGGCAGGTTTTTAATTAAACTGCGTCTATGTTTTATATATGCAAATAAATATTGATACCATAATCGGAAAGGGTAATAAACAAATTCCCACAAATATTAATATCTCTGCAGACGTCAATAATTGGTTGTCATGTAAACCACTCTATTTATATTGTCACTATTTGTGCACTGTAATACATAGGTGGTTGTCTTGATAACCGTTGCCGTGTTAAAAACATAATTACAAAAGTAAATTTGTAATGCAAACTTTTCAGAGTTATTTTATTGCCTTCCAAATATCTGTGATATATTTGGGAATTAGTTGAACAAGGAATATATGTTCATTCTTCCAAAATCATCGGTTAGGAGCGTAAAACATCAACGGTATAGCTTTTTTATAACATTAAACATCGTTCTGAACGATGCATGTTAGATTGGAAAACAACATTTTATTAATTTAATCACTACTTTAATAAAAATGTGCAGTCGACAATTTTGTTTTTCTCCAAAGTACAGAGGGCTAATTTCCTGTTTCCCTTTTCTCATTTTACTTTCCTTATATACATAGTATAAAGCATAAGGAAGGAATTGTGTCGGGGTCGAAATTCGAATTCGAGTTTTCGATGGTAGAACACTTTTTAAGCATCCCAGACCATGAATCGAACGTTTTTAAGGTAGTCTCTGTGTGTGTGTGTGAGTGAGTAGAGACGATATCATACGAACGAATGGAGCTTTTCGAACGAAAGTTGGTACAAAAATTACAATAAATTAATACTGGAAACCTATTGTTTTTAAACGCAATCGAATGTTCAGAAGACCACCAAATTTTTGAATGAAATTTTGAAGAAACATCTAAACATCAAAACTTTAATAAAGTTACGTAAATAATTATTTCTTTTGGACTTTTTTTATTAGAAAACGATTGACACAAACTTTAAAACGCTAGCATGAACCGTTTACTTTTTATATGTAATATTATGCAATAAATTTGTTAACATATCATTCTATTGGATCTAGTTCGTTCCATTCAAGAGAGAAGTTACTTTGGGTAACAGTTTTGTATCTTGGCGCCTAACATTTCGCCAATAGTCATTTATCTACTATATACCCATTTCTTTGTCCGTAACGCTGGGCGAAATTTTCTACAAATTTGCGGAATATCTCCAATTTGGCTACTTTCCTTTAAATGTTGCCAAATTGATAATATTACGCTAAATCAATGAAAATGACGCGTAATTGTTGAATATTCAATATCGTGGTAAGAATCTACTATAATAATACCCTATTTTTCCGTCCATAACGCTTGTCTAAATTTTGGCAACGAACTTGGCGAGATATCGCCAGCTTAATAAGTTTTTAAATATTTCGAAATTGACAAAAATGTCGCCAAATTAATAAAATTGACGTTAAATCAATGAAAATGACAACTAATTGATGAAAATTCAATATCCTAGGAAGAATATAAGAATCTACTATAAAAATAACCTCTTTCTCCATCTGCCCTTAACGCTTGGCGAAAATTATGGCGACGAATTTGGCATGATGTTGCCAACTTGGTGACTTATTAAATGTTGTCAAATTGACAAAAATGTCACAAAAGTGATAGAAATGATGTTAATGGGCGGTAATGTTTTACAAATTTTGATTTCCGTCTGGAACTAGTATATAAGAATTCTTCTCTCTGTTTGTCTGTAATGTTTAGCAATACATTTAATAATCTAGCGAAATATCTTCAATTTGACAATATTTCGCCCCAGATTGACGAAAATTTTGGCAAAATTGCAAAAATAACGCCAAATTAACAAAATGACGCAAAGTCGATGAATTAATTATTAAAATATTTTAATATATGGACTAGATTAATTATTGAGGATGCTATCAATATTGATAATTGTCAATTTAGAGTTGTGTGAAATATAAGATAATTGGGTATGGATTCTTCGAAATAGTTTTACAAGTTGTCAACCGGAAAAGCGGCAAGTGTCCAATTCAAAGGTAAAAACACTGGATTTTGATTTAAATTTTATGAATGGATTGAGATTCAAACTAATTAATAAACCGATGGTATATTAAGTACGTTTTAATAGGGTCTGTCTGTTTGTCCCACTTGGCAACAAATTTTGGACCATGGCAATTTTTCAAAATGTTGCAAATTTAACCTCTAGAACACGAATGCGCCATTTTATGAATTTATAACAAATATTGAATATGCGATATTTTGTTTTCATTATTAATATCTGCTTAAAAAAAAACATAATGAAACATTAACATGTTCTTCCTATATTAAATAATTTTTAATTAAAAAACTACCTAACATATTTTACTGAAATTTTTTTTATATATTTTATGGGAAAATATGAATATTTCCTAAAAATTTCGAAGCAATTTGTGAATTTTAAATGTGCTTAAAAAATGTTTGAAAAATTAGGTCCCATAGGGTTCAATGTATTTCATTTTTTCAACCAGGGTTCAATAAAAAACTAATTTGGTGATATTTATTTATATTCCCATAGGTCCCACAGACCGTCTGAAAAACATACTAAAATTTCATTTTGATAAAGTCATTTTTACGGCAGTTATCGTGCTAACGGAGACAGAGACAGACAGACAGACAGAATGAACAAAGTCAGAAACACTTTTCAACTATGTTGTAAAGTGTTAAAAATGCCAATCGGAGCAGAAAGAACCAGGTAAAATGGACTCTATAGAAACACCTCATCTGTATTCAGGGTGTTGTACCACAAAATAGAAGACCATAAAATCTGCAACCCATCAGTTCCAGGTCCCTGTCTATAAAATTTCACGACCAACCTCTTTGTTACGAAAGTTTAGAAAAATCCAAAATCTCTAGTTCCTTTAAAAGAAAGCACATAGAATGGAGGATTTGACAAGTTCTTTATTTAGACTCGCAAAATTTGATAAATATGGGGGGTGGGGGGTGGGGGAGAGAGAGAGTGAAAGAAGATTCTCACACAAAAGAGAAAAATAACAGAGGACCCATGATGTCCTTCCTCTCTGTTTCACTTTATGAGTCAAGATAGAACCCTATATACGGAACCCTATATACTTCATATTTAATTTGTCTTACGGGGAAATAAAACTAAATTTTCAGAAATATTGATTCAGAGGTCATATAATAAAGTATTGTAGTTTTATTTCATTTTTGCCGCTGCTTGCATTTGAGATATAATTTGGTTTTGCTTAGTTCCTCCGTACCTCAGTCTTCCCTAGAAACGGTCTGAAAGATTTTGAATTTTCTTTTTCAGCGTATTTTATCAATTTCCAGGCTTGCAGAAACAGCCAGCTCAAATATTGCTATTTACCAGCTTAAAGATTGTTTCCCAACTTAAATATTGCTGTTAACAGTTTTTGAAATGGGATGTCCGGGTGTGCTTTTTCTCGGGATTTATATAAAACAAGGGCGACCCTTGCCTGTTTGAAATCGTGAAAGCTTTATGTAGGGGTTTCATCTGCTCGTCTGACAATCGGATTGCTTACCCTTCTCAACTTCCTGATAATGGTCGCAATTTCATGAATGAGCAGGAAAACACGTTTTCATTTTGCCACTGCATTTTTAGCCAGGATATTTATAGCAATGCGGAATACGTTTACCATCCAGCCAAATGTCAGATCTCTGACCTATTTATTCTGGTCGTGTACTTCTGGAAATCAATCACATTTGTTACATTCGGTGCGACATTTCTGAGCTGTTTTATATCACATTTGCCAGTGTACTAGATACTATAAACGTGATAGCTAATAGATCGGTTAACATATGTTTTTTTTTTTTTTGCTAAATTTATTAGACCGAATGTTAAAGTGAATTTTTTTTTTTTCTTTTTGAATTATTTATTTTCTGTATAAACTCGTTAAATTCTTTGTATAAACTCGTTAACTGCAATTTATTAAAGACTTAAATTTAGATTTTCAATTTTCGAAATTCAACCAAAGCTTGATATAGCTTTCGTTAGGGTTTCAAATAAAATCATGCCATATTTCATGGAAATTGCTTATTTCTTTCGAGAGATATCGCGTTCCCTGTAGAGGAAGTGAAATTTTTAAAATCTCGAGAACGGCTCTTGATAACTCCAAAGCAATGGTTTTAATTCATTTTCATTCCTGTTTTAAAATACTTACAAAATATTTACTTAACACTGGGCCTACTTAATTTTTTACAATTTTATTTCGTTTAAAAAAAAATGTGTGAAAATCTCGATAACGGCGCATGTTAGCGTCCTATAAATGATGCCAGTCATTCTAAAATAAAACAATACACCGTCAAACAGCTATAATTCTTTATTTTACATTTTTAATGATTCTATCACTTTCAATTTTTGATTTTCTTCTCTCCTCCCCCCCTTTTTTTTTGTCAAATTGTAGGTCATCTCCTGATTTGATCTCGTAAAAATTGAAAAAGTCTTTTATGTGTGTCGATTAAAATAATAGTACCAAATTTCATCAAGTCGCTTAATTTGCACCAGAGATGTCGGGCTTACAGATATTCAAATAATGATTTTTTCGTATTCAAGAAAGCTCTAAACGTGTATGTAGTGTACAAAGAAAGTATTAGAATCATTCAAAAATTGAAATTCGAGTTTCAACAGATCTACATGTTGCGAGCACGCTACAACAAAATAAATAAATAAATAAAAATAAAATAATTAAATAAATAAAATAAGAATGTTTTAGCGTGACGTTTATGCGTCGTCTGTCTATTTGTCTTTTGTGTAATATATATATTTACTCCAGCTTAAAACTTAATGACCAAATTTCACAAAATTTAGTAGATAGTCATATCTCACGAACAAATGAAGCGATTCAAATGAAATTTGGTACAAAAATTACAATCCGTGAATACTGGAAGCCTATTGTTTTTAAACGCAATCGAATGTTCAGAATCCTCTTAAATTTTCGAGTGAAATTTTGAAAAAATCATCAAGAAATCAAAACCCTTAATAAAGTTACGCAAATAGACATTTCTTATGTAATTTTTCCTTAGAAAACGATTAGAACTCTAGCGTGAACCGTTCTCGAGATATTGCACATTTTTCAAATAAATTTATCAAAATATCTCATAAATTAAAAAAAATATTAACTGTTGAGAAACATGTTCACTTTTCATATGTAATATCATGCGATAAATTTGGTGACATCATTCTCGTGAATCTAGCTCGTTCCATTCATGAGAAAAGATACTTTGAATAATACTTTTGTATTTGAACACCAATAGTCATTTATCCGCTATAAGAATAACTTATTTCTCCGTCCATAACGCATGGCGGAATGTCTCCAACTTGGCGACTTTTTAAATGTTGCCAAATTAACGAAAATCTCGCCAAATGGATGAAAATGACGACTAATTGACAAAAATTTAATATCTTGGAAAGAATATAAGTATCTACTGTAAGAATAACTTTTTTTTTACTATAGAAGTTATTCATTGCATTTTATAATGCCCACATCAGATTTTTTTTTGGTAATATGGCTTGCAAAAATCGTCAAAATCGAAAATAAAAGACCACGCATATGCTCAAATGTATCCATTAAATGTTTGTTTTATACTTAATTTTTGACGACGAAAAGAATAAGATCAACTCCATAACTGTAGCTAGGGTTATCCGTTCTCGAGATTCCCCCCCCCCCCCCTCACAAATTTGCCACTTCGTCTTTAAAAGTACGTCCAGTCGCCAAATGAAAACGAAAGTTGACTTAAAACTGCAAATTCAGTGTAATTTTAAATAATTATCAATTTTTAAAACACAATTTAATGCATTATGAAGGAGAGAAAGAAAGAGAAAATGACTTTCACTCTGTAGGGAAAGTCATATACCCACTTCTGATTTTTTCTCCATTTATCGTAGAATCCTTTTCCTCCGCTAATTGATTAACAGACTTAATTTGCAGGTTTATATAATACGCAATAAAGCCCCCCCCCCCCTAATGTTTTAGACCCATTTTTGTGCTAGAGAAAAGAAATGTGTTTTTATGCTATGCTATTATTTTTTTTTCCCTTTTCCCCTTAATTCTTTACTTATTTACCGAAAATCATTGCACAATTACGTAGAAATGAATACTTCTCTCCTCCAGTCAGTTGATTCCCAATTATTCCCTTCGGGACCTGCGTGGGTTATCTTCCTTCTACTCTGCCGAGACGGATTTGCTCTTTACTTCTGTCTTTGCGATCCATAAATAGAATTGATCCGGCCTCACCCGCCATTTAGAGTCTCCACCTTTCTGACATGAGGAAGGCCATTTTCTCCCACCTGCATCACCTTTGTGCTAAGAGTTTTGTCCGGGCTATTACGGCAACGGAATGAAGCATTTGGGAACGAGATGCCATTATAGTTTCGTTCTCATTTGGAATGTTTAGTGTGAATCTGTTCTATTTATTTCTTAAAAAGGAAGAAAAAGTACGTTTAAAATAATTTTTTCAACTGTTTTTCTACCATACATAGTGCAGTCCGATTTCGTTAGCATCTACGGCACGCCCGATAGTCCTGCACGCCTCTTGAATGGTATTCGGTTGAGCTGAGGTGCATTTACTGTAATAGACTAAATGGTTTTTATAAGCAGATTTATGTTTAATAAACTTTTACTTTAAATTTTTTAAATTGATTTAATTTTTTTTTTCATACTATGCAGTGTAACGATTTAGGCATATAAATATTACATTTATTGTCCATTATTTTGTTTTAAATGAATTTCTCTCATTATTTTATCTCATTTTAGTTTAACATCTGATAAGTTGGCGGATTTGGTAATCTGGCACCTCTAAATTATCCCTCTTTTATTGTACATAAATTAATACCTTGCTTGGACCTAGGTTTTTTTAATTATCAGCTCAGGATTGGGATATATAAAAAAACTTTGGGTCGGACAAGACAAGTTATTTCGAAAAATTATAAATCAATTTTGTAATTCAAAATTAACACAAAGTTTTACAGGAAAATTATTGTTCATTTCAGTATTTCGAAGCGAAAGACTTAAAAAACGTAGATACATCTGAAAGCTAACGGTTCTAGCCGGGCCGAGCGTAGATTTATAAATTTCCGTGTCATGTTGGGTTCAGGCTTTTAATATAAAGAATATTTTTATACCATTTTAGGTCGTCTTGATTTAAAACGTCTGTATTTTCAAGTCAGGCCGAACACTGGATTAATATTGCAACTTATCTTCCGGCTCAACATTTGTTAAGTTCTGTTATTGTAGATGCACATCTACGGAGGATGCATGTTGCCATGCTTTATTTTGTACACATGTTAATTTAAGTTAAGGTTAAATTGTGAGTTTTGCAGTAAGTGTGTAAAAAAAAAATCTAATGTGGGCAGCACATGACTTTCCCTACAGACTCAAAATTCATTTTCTCTTTTTTGTTTTTCTTTCACAGCTCATTAAATTGAGTTAATTTGCACAAAATGACAAGGTTGATTATTTAAAATTACACCGAATTCGTAGTTTCAATTCAATTTTCGTTTTCATTTAGCGACTGGGCGTATTTTCAAAGGCGACGTGGCAAAAATCCCAAACTGTAAAATATCCTAAGAACGATTAGTCCTAGAGTTATGGGGTTGGTCTTAATCTTTTCTTTGTTAAAAATTACGTATGAAATAAGTATTTAATTGATACATTTGAGTATACGTAGTCTTTTATTCTAGTCTTTTCGATTCTTGCAGATCATTTCGCAAAAAAGGGCAGGTTCTCTTTTTCTGAATTGTACCAAAATCTAATCAGCTCAAGGGTAACTCACAAGAAACTTATCTACCAAATTTTGTAAAGTTTGGTCTATTAGTCTCTCAGCTAAAGTGGATATAAATATACTTTCTGCGGGCTATTTATCAAATAAAAAGGCAGGCTCTTTTTCCGAATTGTGCCGAAACCTAATCAGTACCAGGTTAACCCACGAGTGACGTACCTATCAAATTCTGTGAAATGTCATCGAATAGCTTTTGAGCTAGAGTGGATACACACATTGCAGAGACAGACAGACACACACACACACGTCACTCTGAAAATGGTATTTCCGTATTCTACTTCTTGTGTGTGTACTTTTATCCGACTATATTATGCATTTGTAGGGAAAATAGCAATAGCAAATTCGTGTGCATTCTTCATTACCATGCAAACTTTTTCGAAGTGTTTTGTGAAAGTTCCTAATAAAAACTGTGAGAGCATTCCTTTCATCTAGCGATTTATGAAATGTCACCAACTCGCAAAGAAAAAAAAATTAGAATGGTCTAACCTATAAAAATGGAATTGATCTTATTTATTTCGTTATCAAAAATTACTTTTGAAACAAGCATTTTTAATAAATGCATTTCAGCGTATTTTGTTGTTTCAGATTTTGACAGGCATTTCGGGAAAAAGGAGAAGGGTAGTTCTGTTTTTGGAATCGTTTTAAAATCTAAACAGCACCAATGCATAAGTGATTATCTATCAAATTTCGTGTTATTTTCTGCAAACAGTTAAAACTAAATTTAATAGATTGTGAAAGAAATTAAGAAAATGTGAATTTGAGCCTATAGAGAAAGCCATGTACTGCACACATAAAATTTTTAGAGGGCCCAAAAGGGGTAGATCCGTTAAAAATTTGAGTTATAATTTTCCACCTTCATCTAACACTTTTCCTATACCCTTTTATATACCTTCTACCCCCCCCCCCCACTTTTTTTCCCTTTTCAAATAGCACTGATGCACTTTCAATTCTATTTAATATTATTAAATATGCATACAATTAAGTTTAAAGTAGCTTTTGGTTTTTCAGTAAAGTACACCCCCTCCCCCCCCCCCCCCCCCAAAAAAAAAAAAAAAAAAAAAAGATCTTGTTTAGAATCTTCAGAGAAATTTTGATAAATTTTTGACTATCATGTCCAGAAGTCAGATACCACCTAAATCATGTGCTTAAGTGAAGTAAGTACAAGGTTAAATAGGTGTTACTTCATCACAGTTGAAGATTAAAGTGTTCTTAAAGTTGTTCCAGACGTGCTTATAGTGTATTTATTAGACATTCTTATCAACGGTATACTCTTTTACATGTTTGAGCTGATTATACGAATTTTATCTCATGAAATATATAATATCAGTGATAGAAAGATAAAGTCGTTTGCACACTGTTGTTTGTATTGACATCATTAAAGGGGGAAAGATAAAAGTTTTGAACTTTTGTTTCGCCTTTATATCTTTAACGGCTTCTTTCAAATTGAAGATTTTTTACTGTAATAAAATTTGGTGAGAGCAAGCACTTTCAGACAAAATAGTTATTTTCCTATTTTCTTTGCTGCGTATCTAACAATAACAAACACTCTCTTTTTGTCATATTTAGAATCTATAGTTTCTAAATAATTATCTGTTTAGACAATTTTTATATTAGTCATCTAATTTTATTGTTATCGTTCACTCCAAAAGTTTGCAGTAATTTTTTTTTTCAACATTTACCTGCGCAGGTACTTTTTAACACATTACAACATAGTTGAAAAGTGTTTATGACTTTGTTCATTCTGTCTGTTTGTCAATTTTTCAATTTCCTAATATCATTTGGGAATTGCCTACATTTCTGAGCGCAAAGTTGGGAATCTTAATAACCGACCCACCCGAAGGTATATATAGTAGATAAAAAGCCGCCACGACAGCAACTCCGCCCAGGGTGCGACTCGGCCCCCCGTGGCCACTGCTCCGCGAATACCCCCACACGAGGATGACCGAGCTCCTAGACGGAACCCCGCCAACCACAACACAACAAATCTCGCGCCAGAGACCGAGCAAACAAGAAACACAATTAAACCTGACGCAGACCATCACACTGGTGTTGTTGAGACCCAGACCGTCCGACCTACCAGAAAGGTGTAAGGTAACCGTTTGGACGGCCGGGAAGTGCCAACCAATTTAGACCGGAACCCTGTGGGGGAGGCATCCACAGGGACCGTACCCTCCTTCCCCTACCACCAACTTCTCGGAAGGACTTACGGACCAACATGTTTAACGTGATCGTACTCCGCATGAGCACGGCGGCAGTTGTGGCAGCGTGCAAATCCAGCGCGCAAACCACCGGGCTACCGTGTCCGAAATGTGCCAACAGCACGCGGTGTTGTCAGGTGGTCACCCACCCCAGAACTAACCGCACCCGATGCTGCTTGACTTCGGTGATCTAACGAGAACCGGTGTTTTCAGCACGGTAGGGCCGTTGGCATCATCACACTGTTGTTGTTGTTGTTGAAACCCAGACCGTCCGACCTACCAGAAAGGTGTAAGGTAACTGTTTGGACGGTCGGGAAGTGCCACCCAATTTAGACCGGAACCCAGTGGGGAAGGCATCCACAGGGACCGTACCCTCCTTCCCCTACCACCAACCTCTCGGAAGGACTTACGGACCCACATGTTTACCGTGATCGTACTCCACGTGAACACGGCGGCAGTTTTGGCAGCGGCTGGAATCGAACCCGGGCATCACACTGGTGTGTCGAGGCTCATCCTCTCCTAACCACTTTATTAGGATAAACAAAACAAAACAAGACAATTCAACTGACTCCCTTGGTCAGGAAAGAATACAAAGTAAACACATATTACAGTATAAACAAATTACATGCACCAAACAACCAAAAAGAGCATTAAGTAACATATAATTACAACAACACAATAAGAGAAATAACATTAAAAGTAGATCGCATATAAAAGTCACTTAAAAGGGGTCCGCTAAGTTGGGAAGCTAAATGTATTTATTAAGCTTAAAGATTGATACGATTTGAAGGGGGGAGATAATCCTTATCAGCTCAAAAATCGTTATATGTAGCGTAATATACACAAAATGTTATGGACCTGTCATTATTTCGTTAAATGGCAATTTTTGGGGTGTGTTATTTTATTTTTTATCTATTACTAAAAATTAATAATAATAAAAGTTTGGTAATTTTTTTTATTTTTAATCTAGAATAATTGATGGCTTTTAAATGACACATGCTTTTCATTAACTGTGACAGATGCATTCTCAAATTTTTTGATTTAATTCCTTAAAAGGTTATATTGTAACTTCCACCTAAAATTATATTGACATTTGTAAACAAAATGTAGTTTCATGCTTATACTAAAACTATGAAGAAATTTTGTAGAATTTTTTAAAATAAAAATTTGTTGACAGATAATTATTTAAATTTAGGCGGAGTATGTAAATATACACATAATGCAATAGAATGCAAAATTGTAATATGCAGAACTAATTAGTTTTGACGCTACAGTGCTCGCAAGAGTGAAAATTACAGTTTTGAGGAAAACGATCTCAAAGTAAGGGAGACTTGCTAGATTTGTACATATACATTTGTACTTCACCAATTTTATTATAAAACGCGTCCTGATTTGAATATTTAAATAATTAATTTTTAAAAATAATCTTAACATTTTCTTTAAAAAACATAGAAAAAAGTTGATTTTTTTGAAGTCTTAAAGGTGAACTACATCTCTTAAGGATTTCTAAGTTACTGAGAAACTGTTGCCTCCTGACCGTTAAGCTCACAAACTCCCATTTTCTATACGTACTTAGAGGCGTGATTCGAAAATTTTTTGCTATGTGTTTCCGGAAAATTTTCCAAATTTTCCCCCCTCCCTAATGTATTTGAAAATGAAATGCAGTACATTTTCCATACCGTTTTTTAAAACGTAGGTAACTTTACAAAAAGTCTTTGATAATTTAGTTTTCTGATTTTGAGGAGGAAAGGGAATAATGATTTATTTTGAAGAAAAAGAATAAAGAACTAGAAGGGTACAAGTGATAATTTTACTCATTCTGATAAAACAGCGGGTAATATTTTTAGAAGCCTATGTCTTTCAGCAATTCTGTAAAATTTTTGAAAATATAATAAATATGGAATATTTTCGCAAGTGATTAGGCTGAAGGAAAATACTTTTACAGCATTAAATATATGCTTGACTCAATGTCCATCAAATTGTCTCTTTTATCTCATGGTAAAAGATACAGTTTGAGCAGTCTTCATGAGTTAATTTTAAACATGTATTTTTTAAACAATTTTAGAAATTATATATAGGAATTTTTTTAAAGGTTTAGTTATAAGTATTTTTTTTAATATTTTTAGATATTTAATAATATATTTCTTATACCTTTAATAAACTAAATAATTTATTTTTCTTTTTATGATTATTATTAATTATTACTTAGTAGTAGTAGTAGTAGTAGTAGAGCAGTAGTCATTCAAGAACGTGGTGGGTTTGGGGCTTATGCTGGGCTAATTTACGTACTATAGGGTGTAATCAGGAATCTTTCAGATCTTCCTTTCAATTAGCAGCAGCAGGGTGATTAAAACCCCATTGATCTAAACCATGTTTTGTTTAAACCATGGATTTCGGTTTAAAGAACTCCATCCCCCCCCTTTTTTTTCAACCCTGGTCAGCAAGCATTTTTTAAACATTGTTAATGTAATATTGTATTATTTATTTTTAAATTATAAGTAGTTTTTATTTTTTCTTATAATATTTTTATAACACAATAAATAAAATTGCTGCTTGTGAGAACAAAATTTTCTAATCGTTTCTTAAAGCAAGCATATGAAAGTCATATATTTAATAATTTATTTCTTATACCTGTAATAAATAGTAAATAATTTATGATTCAGAAAGGGTTTAGTAAATTTTATATACTTTTAATTTATTATTTCTTTTGTACATGGTTTTAAATTTGAGTTACAAAAAAAAAAAAAAAAAAAAAAAAAAATCTATTGTTATAGATAAAATGTAATTATTTTATAACTTTTCAAAAGCACAGATACTGAATGAAAATATTAAATTGCAGTTGCTGACTTCTATTTTTATCCTATTAGAAATCTTTGGCATAGAATATTTTTATATATTTCTAAATTTAAATCCTCTTTTTAATCATATTATTTAATATCTATCTATATTTATATATATATATATATATACACAGACACGCGACTGTAGTTTTAATGTAAGAACAAACATTTTTAAAAGTCACTGGACATATTATTCTAGTTTAAATGTAATATTTAAGAATAAGTTCAAAATTTTTCGGATAATTTTCCATTTGAAAAATACCAAGTAATGTGCACTCTAATAATTAATCTTCGTGATTTTAACGATATATATTGTTGATTGTCCGCAATTATCTTTTTAAAAATCGACAAAGCTGAGGTAGCGTAGCTCATACAAAGTCCATTATTGAAATTCTGTCAATCAAATTATTCTAATGATCACGTAGTACGGGAATGATCGCGATCGCATAACCATTTAAAAATGTGTAATTTATAGAGATAATCATTTTTAATGCAAGTTTTATATCACTAAAAATAGTTTTATGAATAAAACAGTCTTAATACTAGTATACTATTTCAGTTACACTTAACCACTATCTCCATGCATAAATATTTCCTCTAGATTTTACTTGATCATGTATTTAAACATAAAGAAAAAAAAACTCAAAATCTGCTTTACAATTTGTAAAACTCAACAAGTAAGTTAGAGGTGTCTTAATCAGGAAACTTTTATCGCATTCTAAAGTTCAATTGAATTCTTAAACTCGTCATTCGATATCATCACAATTTAGTATAGCACAATTTAGCGCCTTCCTTTACATTTAATAAGTCTTAGAAAAAGAGAAGGGCGACCCATCAACTTTTAAATATATTTCATGCCATTCATCGCTCTACAAACCTCCCGAAAGAAAAAAGAAATCGCGCGCCTCTATTTGGCGACCCTCTTGGCGGTTGATTATTGAGATCATCACAGGTGAAACCGCGCGCTCCGAGGTAACCATAGCAACAGAGGGATAGAACGAAGCTCCGGAGTCTTTTTGCTCTCTTCACCTCTCCTTCACGATAACGACTCCGTTGTGAATAAGGGAGCTCGCACTCCAGTCAGGGTTGCCACTGGCTGAGAGCTCACTTTCGCCGCCTTTTTTTATTTTATTTTATCCGTATTAAAATCAGAAATCATAAAAAGAGAGAAGGGGGGTGTACGGAGTCCTTCTGTCTTTTAAACGGTTTGCTTTTCACGGTTGTTTATTTCGGGAAGGGAGGGATTTGTAAGTTTTGCATGAAGGGTAAAGATGATGGAAGTCAAAAGGAATTAAATTCAAACAAGTGAGATAGAATCATAAGTTTGCTTAGATGTATGCGGCTGGTTTCGGGTTTTGAAGAACGGTAAAAAATGTGATTTGGTGAATCGTTTAGAAAACGGGGATTCTTGATTACCAATCCCAATTATGGTAAAAGGCACAATTCCGGCTAATTTGATATTCATGTGCAAAAACACTAATTGAGGAGGGTTGATATTAATGATGCAAAAAGTGAAGCGATTGAGCTTTTATTTATTTATTTTTTTATATTAGACGATAAAGTAAAAAAGAGATAACTTTTAACTGTGATATATAAGCGTGTTTAATCTCAAGCATATTGTATAATTGAATTATTACGAGCATGTGAATATCATAATTCAGCTCAACTGTTCAGCTCGTTTATACGGACCCTAGATATTGAGCGTATATTCCAATCGACACTAAATTTTTCAGATCGATTTATTTATACAAAATCTGGGTTGATACCGATTATTAAGATAATCAGTTGGAAAAAAATGTCATAGAGACTGTTGATGATCGTAGGGATTTACTTTCGATAATCTGTCATATGTTGGGTTATCGCGAGTTGAGAGTTTTGTTACAGTAGAAAAATTATTGAGTTTCAAAAAGAAAGAAAAAAATCAAAATTGTTATCGGTATAAATAAAAAAAAAAAATGAAATATTAAAGACTTTATTAAGTAAACATTTCTTTAATATTTTATAACAAGAGAAAAATAAACTTGAAATTGTCGCAATGCAAAGCTGTTTTTAAGGTATTTAAATTTTTTGAAAGTTTCTTAATATGATGTCATTTTATACATGCCATGTCGCTTAATAAAATATAAATAATTTTAAGTTTTAAAGTTTTATACATTTTAAAAAATATTCTTCTAATGTTCTTGTGTAATAAAATCGATTTCAATGTATACAACTAATGGAATGTAAGGGAAAAAAAAATAATTTGTCTTCCAATTATATTGTCATCAAGAGTTTTACTTTCCCTACAATACATTGTTCATGTAAAGAAGTATTGTAATCAAAAATCTGAATTTGATATTGCTGGTATTAAATATTCCTGAATACAAATCAACAATTCTGTGAACGATGTCTGTGACATCTGTAGAAACAATATTTCTCGAACAAATCGAATGAATGAAATGTCAATCGCTGACTTTCAGATTAATTTATATTTGGAATGATCGGATCTAGCAAACAAGAGCCTCAAATTTTCAAAAAAAAAAAAATAAAAAAATTTCATAAATCAAGAAAACGTCATAAAGAGATAATTATGTTGAAAAAATAGAACGAACCCAGCAATTTTATATGTAATTTTTAAAAAGAAATGTAATTACTTATAAGAGCTAATATGAGCCTTTCGCGAGATACTGCACATTTTACATCTAATAGAAAATTATAAGGAATAAATATACCCACTAGTGTCAAATGACTGCATGTTATGTTTAGTTTGAAATGATATGAAATTATTTTAGGAGCAATCATGTTGAAGACCCAGACCGTCCGGCTCGCCCTGAGGGCTTGAGCAACCATTTGGACGGCCGGGAGGAGCAATCATGTTGAAGGCCCAGACCACACGACCAACCCAGGGGTTTATGGTAACAAATTGTGTGGCCAGGAAAAGGAGCAATCATGTGTCGTTCTCGAGATATCAGAAGTTTTACTTTTCCCAGGGAGCGTCGTATATCTCGAAATAACCAAGAGATTTTATCGAAATTTCGTATGTGTAATTTAAATGCTTATTGCGGAAGCTCTAAATTTTGCTGTTTTGAATATTTCTCCATTTGTTATTTGAATAATCTGTCCATTTGTTGCAAAAGTCACGTGCTGGGCGCACCAGATATTAAGGTTATTGTTTGTTTTCTGATTTATATGTTCTAGTTATGAATGTTTTGTTATAATAAATTTGTTGCAATGCTTTGAGTGTAGCGGGTATTTTAGAATTTCATAAGATGTAAGTTTCTAACGAATGTTTGATAGAGCTATTTAGAATGATGGAACTATTTGAGTTTCATCGACTCTTTTCAATGACTTGTCACTGATTCTGGAAAGTGATTTAACAAAAAGTAGTATTTTATATTTCGTGAAAAACTATTGTGTATTCTTATTATTTGATGAAGGCAGTGAAAGAAAGTGAGACAGTGGTGAAATCACTTCTTTTTTATTGAAATAATTAATATAATTATTAATTTGTTTGAAAAAAATTGTAATAAAATTTGGCGAGAGTTAGTAGTTGTTTGGAATAGTTAGTTTCTTCTTTCTTTGTTCTGAAAGTCAAATGCTGTTAAATTACATCTCTTTTATCTATATAAAAATTGAAAATTTGCCTGTGGGTATGTGTGTTTGTCTCATCACCACGGGAGAATGGTTGTACCGAATTCTGTGGGTAGCTGTGAAATAGCCCAACTTAAAATTTAATCGAGTTTCTAGCACCAGAGGTTATCGAGGTATTAATAGAATACGAACCTCTCATAGAGATAGCATTATGTAGACGATGTTTTTTCCGCCAATTTATTTGAAGAAAATTATATTATGTCGCTTAACAACAGAATTAAATCCAATGTGTTTATACGGCAGACGATAGTTATCAAATTTTTTTCAAATATTAAAGAAATGTATATAAAATAAATTTTATTGCAATTCATTTTTGTGACTAGATTATATCCATTACGGCCTTCGGGTTTAAAAATTAATATTTTCAATTTCTGAAGTCATATGTTTTATTTTGGCAAAGATTTTTCAAACTTATTTATTTGTAGTACTTGTATATCTTTTAATACACGAGTATATCTTCTAATCTACGAGAATATAAGTAGTACGGGTATATCTTTTAATAGAAGTTTAACGCTTTCATTTCGATTCAATTTCATATTTTTTGTAAATTTATTTACAAGCGGGACCAGGATGTTGTATTCTTCAGATCTGCATGTGAAGATAATTTTGCATAGCAAGAACAGAGATTTTTAAATTTCTTTTTAGGATCATTAATGTAAACATTTTAACAGAAGAATGTTTTGAATAACAATGTCATTTAGAATAATACTATAGGAATTTGCACTTGATTGTGAATTTTAAGTTTCTTTATGTTGTATATTCTGTACGAAGAACGAGCATACTGCTAGAATGTAATAAAACTTCATATGTTAAATTAATGGTTTTGTTTAAAATGGCTAAAGCCTGGGAATTAACGGTATATATATATATTTGTTACTTTTAGGTATTGAAATTTCAGTATGATCCGAAGCTAAACAGAATATCCATTGAGTCCAATGAGCATCATGGTAAGCACTATAGTATAATATATGTTAAGAAAAATGTTGACTTTCTGATAATCATCCATTTTTAGGTTCTAAAAAAAAATTTTTTTAACTTTATACTTTATAGAAACTTGCTTGGAATAAGTTTTTGAAAATGCATTTTAAGATTTCTAATGGGTGACAGAGCTGTTTAGCATGATTACTGGAATGTCAATGCATATTCATTGCGTTGCCCTATTAGAAATGACCGTAAGAGGAATGATATATCAATGGATTTGTTGTTCTGCAGAGAAATTGAAACTAACTTTGGGAAACAAAGCATGCATTATGCATAATTTGATTTTATGCACTATGCACAACTTGATTTTATGCTCTATGCGTAACTTCATTTTATGTACTATACATAACTTCAGTTTATGCACTGTGCATAACTTCAGTTTATGTGTTATGCATAATTTCATTTTATGTACTATGCATAACTTCATTTTATACCCTAAGAGAAGACACAGTATTCTAAATTTTCCATTCATCTTAATAAAAACTAAATACGTGTCAGGAATGACAGGCAATAAATATACTCATAAAAAAATGAGTAATAAAATTGTGCTTTTCTCTTATCTGTTAATAGCAAAACTTCAAAAGAGTGTGGAACAAAACTATAGTGCTCTGCCACTGAATTAAAATTCACTGCTGGCGCCATCTTATTAGATGAAAAGGATGATTTTCCGAACAGTTACGAATTCTCACGAACAAGCATGTGTTATCAATTTAATAAAATAATATTATTAAAATTTTTGAAATAAGGGATTTTTTTGCAAGTTAAAATTGTAATTTCTAACACTTCACCCATTTATTTCCATTAAGTTTTTTGCTGATGTGATTAGGAAATGAAAACTCAATTCACCAATGGAGGACAGTGACAGATTTACAACAAGAAAGATCAATCATGCATAAAGCATTGATTATATGAAACACTTTTCAACTTCAATATAATTTTATTTAAACATCTCTAAAATGGCAATACGTTCCTCGGTAATATTTTTAAAATTATCACAATACTACATTAATTTATTATATTTGAAAACTTAAAACCTCATCGAGAAAAATGAACTTCATTCAAATGACGGTATTGAAATATAAATTGCCTGGTTTAAACATCTCTAAAATGCGATACATTCCTCGGTAATATTTTTAAAATTATCATAATACTACAATAATTTATTATATTTGAAAACTTCATTGAAAACAAATGAAATTTATTCAAATGACGTCATCGAAATATAACACGCCTGGCTGCCTCTATAACAGCAGCATTTCATTTATAAACTTTTTTTTCATTCATTTCATTCATCACAATACTATAATAATTTATTTTATTTAAAAACGCAAGACCATGGAGGTACAAGTAATTAAACTCTAGACTTAAAACTTCATCGGAAAAATCGTCCGCTTCTCTGCGTAAAATCAATGAATATTTCATTCATATCAGCTATATTGCAGACTCCATGCGCTAAATAATTTTGTGTTAAAGAAATGCAGCAATTCTTATATAACTCATTCTACATCGATTGGTATTTACATTCTCCGTAAGTGAAAATTAGACTTCGTTATAGAAATAATCAAAGTTGGATGATCATTTAAACTCAAATATATTGTAATTGCGTTGTTTCAGTATGTAGATGCACAGAATTTATTCAAAAATAAAGCGGTTTTAGGACAGATACAACACTAAAGATGAATTAAAAAGAATTTTAAAAATCACGATTTTGACACAAGATGGATGCCATATTTTATTTTGAAGTGGATCACGTGATTTCTTCATATAATGGTCACGTGATCTCTTCATGTAAAATGTGTAATTATTATTTTAATTTTTATATAAAAACTACTGAATATATTTTGCTGAAATTTTTTTTATATATTGTATGGGATAATTTGAATATTTCCTAAAACTTTCGAAGCAATTTGTGAATTTAAATCTGCTTAAAAAATGTTTGAAACATTAGGTCCCATAGAGTTGAGTGTATTTCAATTTTTCAACCCGGGTTCAATCCCAAACTAATTGGGTGATATTATTCATTTATATTCCCATAGGTCCCACAGACCGTCTGAACAACATACTGAAATTTCATTTTGATAAAGTCATTTTTATGGCAGTTACCGTGCTATAGGATAGACAGGCAGACAGAATGCACAAGTCATAAACACTTTTTAACTATGTTGTAAAGTGTTAAAAAGTCATAATCAGTACAAAAGTACATTTAATGTTATTGAAAAATATTTTTTTCTTTAAAAATATGTAGAATGGATTGCATTCTAAATAAATATACAAAAAATATTTACCTTATTTATTATATTTTTTTAAAGCTCAGACACAAAATTGACATTGTCAGGTATTTCATCCTTATATATCTTATTTTGTTTACAATTTTGCACCTAATTTTATGAAGATAGTCTCGGTAACTTTTTTATGCATCAGTTATATTTAGTTATTTTTATTTTCCAATTATATTTAATTATTTTTATTTTCTCTAAATTAATTTGGTGCAAAAGGAGGCTGCTATGACTCTGGGGCATATTTCGAACACTATCTGACAGATTATCTTATCTTCTGTGTAAGAGAGAAAAATGGACGCAATAACTCAACGAGCCATTATGAAGTTGCATGTGTAGATACATAATGTAAAAAAGTAGAACTAGGTAAACGTTTTAGAAATTCACTTAAATTGAACTCGAATTATTCAAAATTTAAAATTTTCATAGCAACGGAGAAGCAACAATTCTTCCTGGAACAACAGTTGAATACAAAATGATTATTTGAATGATTAAAGATATAAATAGAATTAATATAACATACATTAATACAAATCAGCCGAATGCATTCAATTTGTTAGTGTGACTGACCTGTTGCCAACTTGAAAGAATTGTACGTACAGGAAAATTTGAAAGAATAACTTGTTCGTAAAAAATATACATTTTTGTCATTCTGATATTCAGGTTAATATTATTGGATTTAATGTAAATAATATGTAATATTGAATGTATAAGAATGCTGAGTGCAGCCTCACACTTTATATATTTTGCTGATGACTTTCTGAATCATGTTTTTATGCGCCTGGTTGTATCGAATGTGCCGTTTAACCTTGAAATTCAAGATATCCTGCAACCCCCACTTTCCCGAAATGTTCCACATTTTATAACAGATGTTCACCCCGCAAAATAGCAAATGTCAAGCAGCTGAACAGGAAACCTGGAGGAGTGAAGTTGTTTGATTGGAATTGCACGCATTCTCTTGGTGATTTTAATTAGTAAAGTTAGACTTGTGAGGAGTTCATACGCACAGTATGTTTCAGCATAGTTGATCTAGTTTTTCGAATTTCAGCAATTTGTTTTAGACATATGCTTTCAATTTTAAAGTTTGTTAAAATTAAATGCGAAATTCTTCCGTATAGATTTTTCTTGGTGGGTAATAATCTCATGAAAATATGGGAGGGGATGTCTAAATTTCTATATGGCCCATTGAGCAGAAAAAGTTCAATTAAAAATAATTGAGCTATACGGTATAGAGAAAAACCTTGGTGCAATGATCTACAATATTCGGCGAATAATTGCGTATTATGAAATTGGGAATTCTCTAGTAAATCCGGGGTCAGCTGCAAATAAAATTGCACAGGCACGTTTCATAGAATGTCTGGTTTCAATTTGCAGTCAGTCCCTGCAGCACGAGTCAAATTCGAGGGGTAACCCATTTTCCAATTTTAGCCGCTTTTTGCTATCGTTTTTACGTTATTTCTAATGTAGATATTTTTTATAAATATTGTATATTAATTGCACTGGTTTTTTGCCGCTGGCTAGTTACTATACAGCGCAACATGTTCTAATTATATATATATTGGGCTGGTGCTGTTCTCTTCTCTTATCGGCATTATGGCCGTGAATTTGATTCTATGGTGATGTTAATATTACTTGAATTATTATTTTTTTTATTATTACATAATTTTTTTATTATTACATTATTTTATTATTACATTATTTTATTATTTCTGATATATATATATATATATATATATATATATATATATTCCCCTCCCTCCCTCCCTAAGGTTTTTTTTATAAAGTTTAGACCACCTATCTTCATAAAAAAATACCACTACCTATTGGGAAAAAAATTATGAAAATATGTAACATTTAATTTTAAGAACAAACTTTCAAATCGGAGGTATGTGTCTAAACCCAATTGTCGAAGCTCGAACAGCGAGGCCGACTGTGCTGAAACACTCAATCTGAGTAGGTTCGTAGCCAGCCTAACATAATTTTATTTGAAACACTTCTTCCACAGATCTATTAAGAAAATATAAAATATATGCCTTTTCGCGCTTTTGATTGCTTATAAAATTCTATATTTTTAATTTTGTGTATTGAATGTTTTTGTATGACTGTTTATATCATCAACTTCGCACCTAAAATTTCCAGAACTTCTTTTAGAAATCTCATACTTAATAGCTTTGAGTCAGCTACCTATCTCGCTCTGTTTTATGCTTACCCCTATTTTTTTATTTTCCCTACAATACATGGTAATGCATACGGAAAGTATGAGAATCGTGTCGGAAATCGCAATTCGAGTTTTCGACGGATCTACACGTTTTGAGCACTCTAGAACCCGAAGAAACTATTTAGTGGGGCGCTTATGTGTGTGTGTCTTGTCTGTCTGAGCAATGTATGTATTCACTTTAACTCAAAAACTATTTGATCAAATTTAATAAAATTTGGTACGCCCTGGTGCTGATTAGATTTTGGTACGATTTGGTAAAAATAGCCTGTCTTTTCATTTTTTAAAATGACTCGCAAAAATTGTCAAAATCTGGAATTAAGGACTACATATCCACAAATGTATCAATTAAATGTTTGTTTCATACGTAGTTTTGACGATGAAAAGAGTAACTCCATTACTCTATGAAACTAACCATTCTAGAGATATTTCGGTTTTTATTAAAACTTTGCAACATAGTTGAAAAGTGTTTATGACTTTGTTTATTCTGTTTCTCTGTCCGTTAACCCGATAACTGCCGTAAAAATAACTTTATCAAAATGAAATTTTAGTATGTTGTTCAGACGGTCTGTGGGACCTATGTGAATATAAATGAATAATATCACCCTATTAGTTTTGGATTGAACCTGTGTTGAAAAAATGAAATATATCGAACCCTATGGGACCTAATTTTTCAAACATTGGTTAAACGAATTTAAAATTCACAAATTGCTTCGAAAGTTTTAGGAAATATTCAAATTATCCCATAAAATATATAAAAAAAATTTAGCAAAATATATTCAGTAGATTTTTAATAATAATTACTCCCTTTATATGAAGCTATTACATGACCATTATATGAAGCGATTACGTTACCCACTTCGAAATAAAATATGACATCCATCTTGTGTCAAAATCGTGATTTTTAAAGTTCCTTTTAATTCATATGTGTTGCATCCGTCCTAAAACCGCTTTATTTTTGCTTTAATTCTGTGCATCTACATACTGAAACAACGCAATTACAATATATTTGAAATTTAAATCATCATCAAACTTTGATTATTTCTACAGCGATGCCTATTTTTCACCTATGTAAAATGTAAACAGCAAAATATGTAGAATGAGTTGTATTAGAATTGCTGCATTTCTTTAACTCAAAATTATTATGCTCATGTACTGCAATATAGCTGATATGAATGAAACATTCACTGATTTTACACAGAGAAGAAGACGATTTTTTTAATGAAGTTTTAAGCATAGAGTTAAATTACTTGTACCTCCATGGTTAAGTTTTTAAATAAAATAAATTATTATAGTAGTGTGCTGAATGAAAGGAATTTAAAAAGTTTATGAATGAAATGCTGCTTTTATATAGAGGCGATTTATATTTCGATGACGTCATTTGAATAAAGTTCATTTGTTTTCAATGAAGTTTTCAAATATAATAAATTATTGTAGTATTATGATAATTTTAAAAATATTACCGAGAAATGTATCGCATTTTAGAGATGTTTAAACCAGGCAATTTATGTTTCAATGCCGTCATTTGAATGAAGTTAATTTTCTCGATGAAGTTTTAAGTTTTCAAATTTAATAAATTAATGTAATATTGTTATAATTTTAAAAATATTACCGAGGAATGTATCACATTTTAGAGATGTTTAAATAAAATTGCATTGAAGTTGGAAAGTGTTTCATAATCAATGTTTTATGCATGATTGATTTTTCTTGTTTTTCTTCACATTTTTTTCTTTCTTGCAATATCTCCTTAGTACATACGTGCAGTCGCCAAATGAAACGAAAATTGAATTAAAACTGGAAATTTATTCTAATTCCAAATAATTATTCGAGTTATATGCAATTAAACTGAAATTAATGAATTATGAAATAAATAAAAAGAAAATAAATTTGCATTTGTAGAGAAGGTTATGTGCTGGCCACAACAGATTTTTATGATTGGCTACAGGCCTGAATATAACATACATATTTTATCTAGGAATGTGCTTAGAATATTCGTGTGCTCAAATATATCTTTTAGGTGAGATGTTATATGAGAGCTTCTTGGGAGAGATAGGATCGACGAAAATGGGATTTAAGGTTCAGAACATAATTTATCAGTTTTCTTATGTTTGTGTGCAGGGCCGTTTTTCTTATGTTTGTGTGCAGATCGTATTATTGGGATACAATAATGCGATCGGAGACTGGACTCAAGAAATGTTTGCCAAAATGCTTAATTACGCGTCAAATACCTGTTTACGCACTGGTAATTTTACCAGTGAATAACAATGCAATATCAACCGGTTTCGGCCGTTTATCAACTTTCGACCCGAGTTCAGGGATGCCTAAAACGAGCACTTCGTCGAAAACTCGAATTCCAATTTTCGGCTCCCGTCACATACTTCCTCTAAACATTAATATTGTGTATTCAGGAAAAGTAATATATTATGCTATTATGTAGGGAACGTAAAAATGAGTTTGTATAGTTATTCTACACTATAAAATATTTGTTTCAATTGATTATTTTATTTATATTTAATATGTAATAATGAGAAAACAATTTGCTTATAGAAATTTTCAGTGATTATTTATGTCCAATATTATTTGCGTATTTTAACTCAAAAATTTTTTACAATTTCACATTTTTAATTACATTGTAATCAGATTTCTATGATAACAGATAAATGATAACGATATAAACTCACTAAAATAGAAAATCTTGTCGATAGTTTTTTTATTTAAAAAAATTCCAATTTATTCCCTAAATTCCCTAAAATTCTCTCAATTATTTTCTAACATTCCCTTTGTTCTTGTTTATAAGAGTTTTTTTTTTTTTTTTGGCAACACAATGTCTCTCCGTGTGTGTCATTTAATACTAGCGTTTCAGTCGCAGAATTTCTTGGTCGGTCTTGGTAATTAAGTTATAAACTTTTTATATAGTATGCTTGTATTTATATTGGGCGTTTATACTTCTGATGAGGGACTCCTGGTTGCATTGTAAATTCTCCATTTGCACAAATATTTTCCGAAATGATGTATATGTATTATATCCTGTTTGAATATTCAACCAACCCTTCACTAATATGCTATTCAATCTCATGCAAGCAATTCCTCTCTTTCTCTGAGCGCCAGACGAGTGATAAGATGGTAGATTAGCGTCACTTTTTGTGTGTGATCCCGTGCTTGGATTACCCAAGGTATGTAGAGGCAGTGTCCCTAAATCGCGTCAGCTCGACATTTGCTTCACAGGTTTGCTTGCTTTATGGTTTGTTTCACCATTACAGGTCACTAACTTGCGTGGTGACTCTTAGATCAGTTGACGTATATTCGCGTTTTGGCCTAATTTAAAACAATTTGATGTATTGAGTGGTTTGTGTGAGCAACGTTTTACATTCACTGTTAGACATATTTCAGTTTTTTTTTTTTTATGGCGGATTATATTCGATACAGTGTGTATGAAACTTATTTCGATAATCATAATGAGTGGATATGAAATGAGTATAAATAGATTTATGAAGACGAGTACATCTGTATTTGCACTCATTTTTATATCCACCAGTCATAATTATCGTAAATATATAATATTGCGAATTCTGAATCGGAATTATATTTTAAAACAGCAGGAGAACTTTTCAAGCCTTCGATTGTTATGCGCTGGCGACCAACTAGTGTACCAATAAATAATATGAAGGAAAACAAAGTATTGCTTTTATTAAATACAAAATAAAAAAAAAAAATAACATGCATATATTCATTTATACTTTTCTATGCTATACTATAAAATAAGTATTGGTTGTTTTCTTCAAAATTTTTGAATTCGATATTTTGATGAAAATATTTTTTAAGACATAGTGAACGTGTTTTGAGCACTTTTGTCCGTCTATGTGTGTATGTCTGTAGATCTGTGAGGTGTTCGGACATTATAACTTATGTACGCACATATCAAGCATAAAAGTTTATATTTAAATCAATATGTAGAAGTCTAGAAATGAATGAATTCGTTGTAATTTACATGATAAGAAGTGAAATAATTTAAGATTTCGATAATATTGCAATAACATACAGAAAAGTCACTTTTGGAAAAATAGAGTAGTTTAGATTTGGTTATATGCATTCAAAAATGGTATTGAAATAGTATGTGCTAAAACATATCATATAAAATGCATTCAATTCATCTGCTTAACTACTCCATTGCCAAACTGAAAAAAAAAAAAAATTAAGAATTAAAATTCTGTTTATTAAAATATGAATTTATACGATTGCAATTTTATAAGATGCATGTATTTTGATACTCAGAACATTTTTGTAGTGTTTCTATAATTTGTCGAAAATTTAACTATTGCATATACACAAGTGAAATTGTATGATATTTTTGTTCGAAAAGGATTTGCAAAATTGGCTAAAATTTAAAACATTCAAAAGTATTCGTCAACATCCGTCCTGTGAGGGTGGGGATGGACCCTGTTCTGGTTTCGTGTTTCTGAGCTTATCCTGGCTCTGGAGCTACCGAGTTCATCTTTCTGGCTGTCTTTTACTGTAATTATTTGTAATCTCATAAGATAGAGAATTTCTAATATAAATATTTTATGTGAAATTCCCATCTACTTAAAATGCGATTTAACTGAACTAGCAATTTTAGATTCGTTAGGACAACAAAGGGTTGGCTTAAACTCACTTTTTTTTTAACTACACTGATGGTGCTTTTATTTTAGGCCCTCCCCCCTCCCAGAATCATGCCCAGAATGACCCGTAAAAATCCCATTGTTATACGGTAGTTTTTAAAATTTTCCCATATAGAAGTGAAGCCGCATATTGAACTCTTTTTTAATTATTTTATAACAGTGGAATTATATATATATACATACATATATATATATATATATATATAGAGAGAGAGAGAGGCCAGATATTGAACTCCTTATAACTATCTCATAACAATGGGATTATGTAAAGCAAAAGATATCTTTTGCGGGTCATTTCGCAAAAAAAAAAAAAAAAAAAAAAAAGGTTCCGCCAAATTTTAATAAATTAAAATATTTTATTGCACTAATCTGTGTGTACCAAATTTCTAGGGAAGTATGTTAAAAATACCATCAAAGAAATTGAAACAGACATCCAGACAGTCAATTTATCAGTCATGGCGAATTCAATAAAATATTTTAAAAGGGTTTGATTTGTGATGTCTGATGAAAAATTGATTATAAAATCACAAAAGACTAAAGCGTATAAAATAAAATATTATAACTTTTTTTTTTAAGTTACACTGTTTAAGTTGTATTTGGACATTAACGGAATTTTAAGGAACAATAGAAGTGATGACATAGAAGTGACATATATAAGCATTGCGGATTGTTAAATCAAAATTGTTTAAAAAAAAATTTAAATGAATTGAATCATTCTTATATATGGGTCATTTTCTGTAAACGGGAGTCTTACATGTCCAAGGTCCAAGTTGTTTTAATAAAAATTTGCATGACTTGGGACTGATTTTGGACACTGATCAGTTTTACTATATTGTAGTTCATATTTGTCATCCATTAGCTAAAAACACAATTTATATTTTTAATATTTAAAAATTTAGTTTTTCTATTAAATGTCATTCCCCTGTGTGTCTCAACAGCCAAATAATAAAATTACAACTTCATTTACAAGCCTTCATTTTCTAGTTTTCTTTTAATTTGATGTTTTATATTAAATTAGATAATTTAAAATGCAAACAGTAATAAAAAAAACCCACTATGCATTAAAGCAATATTTTAAATTAATTTTTTACACCATTGCCCTAGCTTTTTTGTCATTCACCTGTCTTTACATTTTACAACACATTCTGTACATAGATGACAACACAATATAATTAAAGTATTATTCTTTTTTTTTTATTAAAGTCCGTATTCACCATTTCAAGAGTTCTACTATGTTCTAGGTATCATTCTGTGCAGGGAAATATTATAAAACTGAACAATTTTGGGTAAGTATTTTCATTCCTTGTCATTCATTTGTCTTTAATTATTCTCAGAATAAAAAAGTAAAAATAAATTTTTTTTTTAAACATATGTGCCTAGTTAGTGTAGCAAAGTGAATATCAAGTTACGCTTAAATGCAAATAAAACTCATATACTCAAAGTAAAATCACATGATTTATCATTCCCCTGTTGTCATTCACCTGTCTTCTTGGTAGACAAGGGAATGACATTAGAACAGGTGAATTACATTTAAACTAGATTTTCTTTTTAGAAGATAAAACAAATAAGAAGTTAGTTCTAAATATAAGATTGCAATTAAAGCAAAATATTTTTTTTTATTTTTCTAATGATATACTATAAGTATGCATACTAATAAAGCAGTTGCATATATTAAGTGTCATTACCCTATCATGCTGTCATTTACATATCTTGAAAATAAAAATTTGCATTTTCTATTTAATTTCTCCAAAATGATCGCTGCAACTGTTTTTAATTTTAACCACCTATATTAAAATATAATGTAAAAAACAGGTTGAAAAGTAGAAAAAAAAATATATATTGTAACAAAAAAGATGAAAAAACCCGTTTAGAGAAAATGACCCATATGTCATTTCTGTTTTATCACTTCTACTGTTCCTTTAATTTCTGTTCATTTCTAAATATAATTCTTTTATGGCTGCCTCACGGTTTTATTTTTAGTTGCATATATCTAAAAATGCTGTTATAGCTAGACATTATTTTTTTACTTTTTAATACATTTTATTAAAACAGTGTAATTTAAAAAACATATTTTATATTCTCTGACGATTCAGCACCTTATCATTTGATTTTGGATATTTTTTTCTTATGCTATAAAGGAAAATGCTAGTTACTTTAAAAGTTATAAAAAATATTCAATATAAGAATTAATATTAATATTGCTCTTAAATTTAAGGGACAATTTTTTTCATTTTATTGAAAATCATAGTTTTCATTTATTTATTTATTAAGACATAATTTTAGATGGCTTTAATTTGATAAGGACAAATACTTAAAAAAGCAAACAAACACCGAAAGTGCGCAAAATAGGTAGTTTTAAGTGAGTTTAAAAAAAATAATCTCACTGGGGAAAACCTTAAACTTCTAATCACAGTTTAACAACATCCCCAATCCACTTAGGTATCCGCATCATACTTTGAAAAACACATCTACAGGAACAGGTTGCGAAAGCTTCTTATGACTTCTTCGAATGTTTATCTCCATTCCTTTAATTTAATACTTAGAGCTGGACAAAATTATTTTGAAATTCATTTTCTGTGACATTCTTTCACGATCTAATTTCTTGGTGCTGCCTGTAGATAAAGAAAAAATTCAATATCACGGCCTTTACCTACCTATCCGAGTTGAAGGGATTCCCAATCCAGGTACTTTTTTTTATCTATATATATGCGTGCAATGCATGGAAGGTTCCATTCGCTTGAAGGGAGGGCAGTGAAAGTGAGAAGGGATGCTCCAGACACACTGTTATTATGGAAGCTCTAAATACCCCACTCCCCTCCGCTTCCCTCTTGCTATCAATCGCTCATCCAAGCCGTAATCTGAATTCATGTGGAATGCTGTGTTGTCCCAGGCCTTTGTTTTGCTGATATTTTTAGTGCTTTGGATCCTTGGATCGGTTCGTCTGCGGAGGGAGAAGGCAAAATGAGTATGTTTTTCGACACATCTTTTTTCTGTAAAAGAAATGTTTGTTAGAATCCAGAATTTTTGTAAATTTATTTTCTGAGCTGTTTCTGTTATGTTGCTAGGGTGTTCCGTGAATCGCGACATCCCTGTCAGTATTTAAGAATCATGCAGGCATTATTGACGATCAAGGCCATACGTAGGTGAGCAAGGAGGGGTGTCGTTTACTCTGCAGACTAGACCATTTACAGATTTAGTCTGCACGAGTTAAGTTTTATATGTTTACCCTGCCCGACCCGACTGTAGCAGACACATGACACGACTGTAACGGAGACAGAACCTGGCCTAAGCCCAAAGACATTTGTACCAAAAATCTGAAGTATCTGCCCAGCTTACCCCCCCCCCCCCCTCCTCTCCCAAATATATCTAAAATTGTAAATTCGAGTCTCGAGTACCCATAATTGTATAAAAATATGTTTTTAAGCTTTTATTTTCACGCTGCATTGCATAAATTAAAAAAAAATTTCTTACATTTTCAGTTAATATTAATTTCTTTTCCAGGAAAAATATGAGCCGAGTCTACTTCTTGTAAGTGACTCCTAGTTTATTTTTGAGTATTAACACTTGTATAAGACTTTCTTTAGTCTAGGGTTCACGTTGTTGCTCTGCGCTCCTTTTTGCAAACGAGGCCTATTTTGAAAGGAATTTTCAGTTTAAAGTAAATTTAGAACCACAGCATCTATACATATTTACCCCCCCCCCCCCCTCTTCCTTATCTGAAATTTGAACCCGGCATCTGCTGATTCGAAGTCCAGTTTGATCTATGTTAGTACTAATCATAATATAGTTTTAAAATAAAACTCCTTGAGCCAAGCCGTATGTGCGTTCCCCTATTGCAGTGGCTCCGGAAGAGGAGTCCTTGACATACCCTAAGCAAGTCCGAGAATAACACAAAAAGTATAAGTTATTATTAGAACAGTAATTACTTTCCCTGCAATACATTGTAATGTATAGGGGAAGTATTGGAATCATGCCGAAAATCGCAACTCGAGTTTTCGACGGATCTACTCGTTTCGAGACCTCTAGAATACGAAAAAACTATTTTTAGCTTGACGTCTGTGTATGGGATGTGTGTCTGTCTATCTGTCTGTATCCACTCTTAACTCAAAAACTAATGGACCGAATTTCATAAAATTTGGTAGATAAGTCACTTGGGTGTGATCCTGGTGCTGATTAGTTTTTGGTACGATTCGTAAAAACAGAGCCCGCCTTTATTTTGCGAAATGGCCCATAAAAATTTCATGTATCCACTCTAGCTGAAATAATTGACCAAATTTCACAAAATTTAGTAGATAAGGTACTTGTAGTATACTCGGGTGCTGATTAGATTTTGGTACGATTCGGAAAAGAACAACCCTCCTTTTTTTATGAAATGGTCCGCAAAAATTTCATGTATCCACTCTAGCTAAAATACTAATTGACCAAGTTTCACAAAATTTGGTAGATAAGTTACTTGTAGGATACTCTGGTGCTGAGTAGATTTTGGTACGATTCGGTAAAAATAACCTGCCCTTTTCTGCAAAATGGCACGGAAAATTCGTCAAAATCTAAAATAAAAAACTACGTATTCTCAAATATATCAATTAAATGTTTGTTTTATACGTAATTTTTAACAATAAAAGAAATAAGACCAACCACATTAAACTAGAACTAGCCGTCCTCGAGATATTTTAGTTTTTTCGTCCTTTTGCTACGCCACCTTTGAAAATAAGTCCAGTTACCAAATGAGAACGAAAATTGAATTAAAAGTGAATTGAATTGAATTAAAATAAAGATAACATGAATATAATTCTGCAGGGAAAGTCATGTGTTGCTCACATTAGATTTTTTTTTTATTGTGGGAAAAAATGGCACATTTCGCGGCCGAGGTTTTACGCTAACATTTCCAAAGAAAGGTTACCAGTTACGAAGCAAGGTTTCTAAAGAAAGGTTACCAGATAGTAATACAATTAACTACTACGTAACAAAATAAGCATTATATTATATATTTTTTAAGTTGGTACTTAATTTATAAATCATTCAAATTTTGGATATGTAATCAATTGAGCCCGGAATTATTTTTCTTCTAATTATAGATTCATAGAATTTTAACATATTTATCCATTTCTGGTTGTAAGAGGTCCACTGTCCAAATCTTATAATGCCTATAAATGCCTATTTTCAGATTAGTGCTATACATGCCTATTTTAAGGGTTTAACCTATTTTTTATTTATTTTCCCCGCTTTTTGGATAACTCCTTAGTAACTAACTCACAATTAATGTGTTCAAAATATGACCGGATAAACAAAAATTATTTTAAATACACTTTCCTAGAAATATACGGAAACTCGTGTTATAATGATAATTGATACAAAATCCACACGACGTAAGGTAGCGTCAGAGCACTATACTTTGGCGGAATTACTGAAAATATTTTAGATTCAATTTTTAATTTCTCTATAATACACAGTAAAGGGAAAGTAATAAAAAATAATCAGCAGGTAATTATTTACTTATAATTATACTTAGTAATTACACATTGGCTCTACAACCCTGAAGGGCCTTGACCTCCCGCACAAGACTCACTCCATTCAGATCTTTCCTTGGCTTTAATTCTCCAGCCTTCTACTTCAAGTCTCTTTAGATCTTCTTCCATATTGTACAACTACCTTTCTCGTAGTCTTCCAGCTCCTTTAGGCTCACAGTTAAACAATTTCTATATACATCTATTTTCATCCATTCTCTCCACATACCTCAGCAATCTAATTCTCTTAGTTTTAGTCACAGTAGTAATGTTTAGGCTGATCATAACTCATCCAGTTCTCTGTTCTCATACGTTGCATGCCAGTCACAGTGATAGGACTAAAGATTTTCCGCAAAATTTTACGTTGGGAACTTGAAAACGCAACTAAGTAAATAATTACCAAATTGCTATTTAAGAATGAAAATAATTACAGAAAAATAAATACAAAATAATTGATTTTCAAAATGTTTGAAAGAATCCCCATTGAATATAAACTGTATATTTTTACTTTTCCTGCAATACATGGTATTTTATAGGGAAAGAAAGTATTGGAATCATGTCGAAAATCGCAAGTCGAGTTTTCGATGGATCTACACGTTTTCTGACTTTAGAATACGAAAAAACTATTTTTAGCGTGACGTGTGTTTGTATGTATGTGTATCCACTCCAACTCAAAAATGAATTGACCAAATTTCATAAAGTTTTATGGGTACGTCACTTGTGGGTTGCCCTTGTGCTGCCGAAGTGGCCCGCAAAAATTGTCTGTATCTACTCTAGCTAAGAAACTAAATGCTCAAATTTCACAAACTTTTGTGGATAAGTCACTTGCGAGTGTAACTGCATATGTTTAAATGCTTATTTTATATGTAATTTTTGATGACGAAACGAACAAGACCAAGCCGTTACTAAGATGGATTGTTCTCGAGATATTTAATATTTTTTTTTAATTTTGAGGAGCTGAAGACGTTTTGCACTGTAGTTAAAATGCTATTTGAAGTTTATAAAAATTTAGTTAAGTCCCTTGAGGGTTATCCTGATACTGATTAGGTTTTGGTATAATTCGAAAAAAATATTACCGACTTTGTTTTGCGAAATGGCCTACATTGATCGTGAAAATCTGAAATAAATGACTAAAATTGCTGAAATATATTAATTATATACTTGTTCTCCATGTAAGTTTTGACGACAAAGCGAATAAGACAAGTACATGATTCTAAAATAAACCATTCTCAATATATATACATTTATATATATATATATATATATATATATATATATATATTATATATGTATATTATATATATATATATATTATATATGTATATTATATATATATATATATATATATATATATATATATATATATATATATATATATATATTCGTTATAGTTACTCATTTGTAACAGATATGCTAGAGATGGGTTTTTTTGTACATACAGTAGTTTATGCAAAAAATTTTCGATTAAAATCATTTAATTTTTATTTATATATATATATATATATATATATATATATATATATAAATTAAAATAACAAATACGAAAGTGCAGGAGGGCAAATCAGTAAACACAGTATCAAACCGCAGGCAATATAATAGTGTGTATTTAATAGCAAAAAGCAACGAGGAAGGGCCGGAAAAGCAGAGCACGGAGAGGCCAGGACAAGGAAAATACATTAAAGAATAGTATATCTGCCAGAAACGTCTTCAGGGGCACATTCTAGACAGATATACTAAAATCCGTTGTTTCTATGATTGCATAAAAACACGTGGTTAAAATTTTATGCAATCTGTGCCCAACAACGGAATAAACGAGAATAACAGAAAAAATACAAAATTCAACCTTAAAACATAAAAAATCACATAATCATAAAAAATATAGCGCACAAATGCACAAACATGCAAAAAAGAATTGCAACTCACAAGTCTAAAGGTCTCCAGCGTAAATGAACTTCATGGGAGTCCACCACGTGCACCAGCCTGAATGCTCACCACGCGAAATACTACGTTGGAATAAAGTGGACCAGAGAAAGCGGAAGTAGTTGTACATAATTTCGGTGAGACAAACCCAAGAGTTCAGAAACTAACCGAGAAGTGACCACTATTATCGAAAACGTTTAAAGTATGGATAACACTGTTTTTTGAAGCCGTAGCCTGTTTTTGTTTTATTTGCTTTTTAGATATCCTCCTTAATGGTTTTATGAATGTTTTAAACTTTTTTCTTTACCCGCCGAGGCGGTTTTTTTAAAAGAATTTTGCACGTTTTTAGTGTAATCGAAATTACTGTGTTTTTTAAAAATAATTTTCACATTTTTATTTTTGCCCGCCGGGGCGGTGTTTATTTTATGGTGTTTCCACTACTATTGAATATCGTACTTATACTGCGATCTACAAATAAGTTGGGAAAATTGTACATATAGCATATACTTTTGAGACGATTAATATGTGATAGTGTACACTTATTACTATCCAGGCGTTTGATACGGAGCAAATAGCTAACGATTAGATTTTTAAAAACTTGGTTACTAAGGCAAGAAGAATAATGAGGGAAGAATTTTACATTAAATTTATGTCTCTTATCATAAATAGTAGTATCGAATGAGTTACTTTGTATATCAATGGTGATATCAAGATAATTTACAGATTTGGAAGGGTGGGATTCATTAGGTATTAATTCAAGATTGGATGGATAAATATTAAGTGTGGGTAAAGAATCATGTGCAGTATGAAAACAAAGAAAAACATCATCAATGTATCGAAAAATAGAAATGTTACGAGTGAACAGAGTGGATTGTCTTTCGTAAAAGTAAAGATACATATTGGCGAGCATAGAGCTACTAGTGGATCCTTGCGGTACTCCAATCGTTTGGAGGTATACAACATTACCATGTACAAGATAGTTGTGAAAAAGAACAAAATGCAATAAATTATTAAAGGTAGACGAGTCATATTTAATAAGAGTATTTAATTTGATTTGATCGAAGAGTTGTTTAATGACAGAAAATAAATTTTTATAATGATGTTATTAAAAAGATCTTTAAAATCTAAAGTTTGGATTGAGTCAATGATAGTAAAGGATTTCAGTTTTTGAATAAGTTCATAGCTATTTCTGATGATGCAATGTTGTTCTTTGGAAATTGCATGAAATAGAATGTTTAAGACTTTGAGAATTTTTTTTATTAGCTTTTGTTGCGTAAGAGTTGTGTCCACTAGTAACTGTTCTAAATTTTACTGGGTCCTTGTGAAATTTGGGTATGATTACTAAATATGGAATGTTTAAATTTTGATGAGTATCAAAAAATTGTTTGTACTTAGAAATAAGTTTTCGTTTTAAATCATGTATAATATATATATATAGTTTGAAAATCCAATGAGAGAATAGAGAAAAGTTGCAACTCGAAAAACCTTAACTTTATGCCTGCATAATAAAAAGAAGTATTAAATAGAGAATCATCAATCAAATGGAATCTTGATGATTCTCTATTTAATACTTCGTTTTATTATGTAGGCATGTTTTAAACTTAGGGTTTTTTAAGTTGCAACTTCTTTCTTTTCTATCATTGGATTTTTAAACTATTATTATTATTGAAATCATTTTATTTATAAGCTGCATTTGCGCAATAAATTAAATGTATTTTGCATCGTCATTCTTTATTACTTAATAACTTTAGTATTTTTAACTATTCATATTTGCAAAGTATCCTTAATTCTTTTAGCGCATGCTTCGGTATTAAGAAACGATTTTATTTGTGTATATATATATATATATATATATATATATATATATATATATATATATATATATATATAAAATATATAATATAAAGAAAGTGGATTATCAGAAATATATGTGTTATAGTAATTATGCGCAAAGCAGCAAGAGGTACTATACACCATATCATGCATTAAAAATGAAATGGATAAAAAGTGAAAAAAGGAAGGAAGGCTTTGCAAAAAGCTTACTTGATGGCGGTGAGGGGTTGTGACCTCACTCCCCAGTTTTCAACGAGCTCGTCATAAATGCCGCGGCATTGCACTCCTGGTCGACAGCATTTGCTCAAGCCCACCTCCGGAGTGACAATAATACTGACTTTTTTCACTTTTTATCCATTCCATTTTTAATGCATTATATATATATATATATATATATATATATATATATATATATATATTAATTTTGAGGATTTGAAGATGTTTTAAAATGCATTAAGTTGCAAAATGCAAATTGAATCATCAGAAAACTATCCGTGTTTTTTTTCTGAAATTAAATTCAATTTAATGCATCATGAAATTAAAAATAAGAAAATGTTATCTTAGAATATAATACCCCCCTCCCATTCTCCTATTTATTCGTAATTCTCCACCCTTTATCAGATTTTAGCTACGCCTGTAGTTTGCAAAAAATAGTAAATTAATTATATATTTTCATTTTAAATATTATTGTTACAAAATATTGTTATGACGTATCCTTTCAAACTGTGTGTGTACTTTCCAGGATACAAAATTGGGTCCAAATTTCTGGATAACTAACGATTTTTTTAAGCGCCAATAAGAGTAAGCAGGAGTAATAGACAACTAATAACACGATAGTTACTTTACAAGATCACAAAACAACTGTCAGGTACAATAAAACAACAATTAAATGCTCAACACACAGAACAGCAGAAACTGTTCTCAAAACACTGATGTTTCTTACAATTCAATTTGACTCGTATTGCATCAGCTCTGTCAAACTGAATAATGACTTCCGTGTATACTCCATAGAAATCTCTCGAAAATGGTTGTAAAAATGAAAAGTTCTAGAGAGAATGAGAAAACGCCACAGTATTCCGAACTTCGCCAAACATGACCAAATTCACAATAATTCACCAAATCTGGCGAAAAGATCACGAAAAATGTCACCTTGCCTTCACATGCTAGCGATGTTTGACTGTAAAAGTGTTTTCTTCTTATGGGGGAAGCAAAGCGCGGTGAAGCATTTTACATATTCGTAACAATTTATATATACTAATTGCCAAGTGTCCGTCTGTCACGTTTTTTTTAGGCACTTCCCGAATAGCAATTTGGTATACGGTTCGTTTGTTCGATAAAACCCTCTGGAAAAATCGAATTTTTCGAAAACATTCTCTAGAGGGGGGAGGGTGCTCCACACCAAAACGTTTGAAAAGTAAAATGATAGGAAAGCATGCTTTACGATGTGTTAGAGACTGCAAATTTGGTGTATGGGTAAATCGTTTGAAAGGAAGAAAGTGTGCAATTTAAAGATTTCCAATTTTTTTTCTACTTAAGGGGGTGCCGCCCACCAAAATGTTCGATTTACTGAATAAATGAGAAAAAGCTCCTTTAAAATTTGATAGAGGCTTGAAATTTGGTATATGGGCTGATCATTTGACTAAAACAACCAAGACGAATATAGTTTTTCAAAAATTTTCGTTTAAGGGGGGTGCTCTAGAATAAAACTTTCGTAAAGTGAATTGATAAAAATCCATGCTTCGGAATGAGATAGAGATATCAAATTTGGTGTAAGGGTAGATAGTTCGGAAGGAAGGAAGTGTACACTTTCAGTTTACCAATATTTCCTACTTTAGGGTGTGCCGCATACCAAAATGTTCGATTTCCGAAGTAAAGGAGAAACGCCCCTTTTAAAACGTGATAGAGGCTTGATATTTGGTATATGGGCTAATCATCTGATAGAAATCACAAAAAGAATACAGTTTTTCAAAAATGTATATTTAAGGGGGTGGGTACTCCACACAAAAGCATTCGAAAGGTGAAATGCTAGAAAAGCATGCTTCGCGATGAGGTAGAGACTTCAAATTTGGTGTACGAGTAAAAAGTTGGAAAGGAAGAAAGTGTGCAATTTCAGTTTTCCAACATTTGCTATTGAAGGGGGGGGGTGCCGCTCACTAAAATGTTCGATTTGCCTAACAAATGAAAAACGCCTCCTTTACAATGTGATAGAGGCTTGAAATTTAGTATATGGACTAACCATTTGACACGAAAACCAAAGATGAATACAGTTTGACAAAAATGTTCAATAAGGGAGTGCTACACAGAAAAACGTTTAAAGTTGAAGTGATAGGAAAAACATGCTTCTCGATAGGATAGCGACTTCAAATTTGGTGTACGAGTAGATAGTTTGAAAGGAAGAAAATGTGAAATTTCAGATTTCCAATATTTGCTACTTTTAGGGGTGCCGCACACTAATATGTTCGATTTTCCGAATAAATGAGGCACGCTTCCTTTTAAATGTGATAGAAGCTTGATATTTGGTATGGGCCAATCATATGATAAAAAATCCATGACAAACAAGAGTTTTGCAAAAATGTTCATTTATGGATGTGCTTCACAGAAAAAAGTTCGAAAGGAGAAATAATAAAATGGGGTGCCTCGGGATGAGATACATTTTAATGTGTTTTGCGGGTAGATAATTCGGAAGGAAGAACTGCGCAAATTAAATTTCCTGATATTTTCTTCTTTACGGAGGGGGGGGGGGGGGGGGGGGCGGTCTGCGCACCAAAATATTCGATTTGTCGAATAAATGTGAAACGCGAATTATTAAAAAAATTACATTATTCAGGGGTTGCTTATTGCGAGACCGTTGATTTTCAACGGGTATTCGGCTAGTATTAATAAATTATCTTTATGTTTAAAAAATATTTTTATAAGAAAATCAGTGTGTTTATGTGTGTAATTTGCATTTAACAATAATCCTGTTCTTCAATGGGACTAGAAAATTGGGTCTCAACAATGTATCCCACTTCTATTTTGGAGAGACTCTCGACTGTTCTTTAAGAGTCGCGAATACACCAAAAGAGTCGAGCTGAAACTTTTCAAGGATTAAATCTCAAAATCGATAAAATGGGTGAATTTCTTTAAGAATGCGGTACTTCACCTCTCCACAACTAATGTGCTGAGACACAGATAAGGACCCCGAAAATGACAGAAATATGCAAATTTAAATTTCCTCTTAAGCAAGTTAGCAATATCGAGGCTCTTAGGTTATTACTCGCTATTTTCATTTTCTCTAGTATCTTGTAGATTTTGTAATTGTTTAATGGTATATATATATATATATATATATATATATATATAATAAAAATATTATATGAAATTTCAATGATAGAGATAAGTTGTAAATCGTATAACCATAACTTAAAATATATAATAACTACGTAAAAAGATATAAAAAATAGAGATTTATCAGTCAAGAGGAGAATAAAATGCATATATCCAGTCATCAAGCTAATTATGATCAACATATGTGAGATTTCGAATATTGTAAAGCAGAAAATAACCAAGCATTAAAGCCAAACAAGTGGAAAAGCACAAGGCTTAAAAAGGTATTCATCTTGAACAGATTCGTCTTCAAGTCCAAGTATCTATTTAAAATGAACAAAAAAAAAAGCTAGTTTTTGAAGACGGAGATATATAATATCTATAACTCAGTCTACTTGGCCTACAAGCTAAAAAATTGAAAAATAATATAGGAATATAAAAATATTATACCTGAGAAAATTCTGCACATGTCCTATTATAAAGCAATAAATAACGAGACTACTGCTGCCATTTGCAGGAGATAAAAGTGGAGATTAACTGTTGGCAATCGTGAGATATAAATAACAGTATTGCAAATAAGTATAAAATATTATAAATTCACCTGTAATATATATATATATATATATAAATATAAATTATTAAATCCAAAGTTAGAATGTATGTAGTAACTCATAATACACTATTCCAAAATTTTCTACAAAATACAAAGAAATAAAAGAAATTAAAACAAAAAGAGGAAATAATAAAGCATAATGCAAGTCATAAAGACAAAGACAATCAACAAATTTCAAAAATGAGGAATGCAAATAAGAAAACAAAAAAATCAAGCAAAAAAGCTTGCACATGGAGGAGATTTAGGCTTACGATAAGTTCATTTCCGGGTCCATATCCGGGTAAAATTCTCTTCGGGTCCATATATCCCTTCGAAATGAACACAAAAATGCTTGTTTCTGAAACACAAGATAGATTTTATCTATAAACTTGTGTTATATGGACGACAAGCATATAGATTGGAACAATAAAGGAAACATAAATACCTCAAAACACACCGCTTCAGCGCAACCATGACGAGCAAAATATGACTGGACCAATGTTGCCATATGCCAAAATGAAAAGATGTGATTTGCTGTTGCCAAAGAGAGTAATAAAAACTGTACTGCGCAAAAGCAATAAAATGAAATAAAATGAGTTATATATATATATATATATACAGGGTGTCCAGTGCTATCGGTGCCTGTCCAATGGCAAATATGTAACATTGTGAGTTGTGGAGGGATTGCAATCCCGGGTGCTAACCAACCCTTCTGAGGTGCTAACCAACCCTCTGTCATCACAGCACCCAATAGCTGGAGGTAACCCTTGAATATCCAATCAAAATACTAAGGGCTGCAGTGGGGGAGCCAATAATAGACCTGGGGCGTAATTGTGTAGGAGGACACATTTTCCGATGTCCGAGAGAGAGAGTGAGTTTTTTGAGAGAAGTTTTGAGAACACTTGATATTTTGATTCCGAGGAGAAAGGTCCTCAATCCACGGAGCAGATGACGGACACCTGTCGCCAATCGACTCGCTGACGAGCTATCCTTCGAGATACTGAGGTTTGCCATGCATGTATTTTTACATACTGTGTCGATGACACGATTTTCCCCTCTCTCTATCGCTGCATTGGTTTAGCCTTCATATTCAGGATAATTAGTTTTTGTGTAAATTAATTTAATTATATTTTAAGGTAACATGTGTTTAGATACGAGTTGATCTCAATCTTAATGTAATTTAACCACGGAGAAGCTTGTATGTTTTAAATGGATAATTTTTTGAAAGTCGTGTTTAAAAGCCGTTCTTTTGTAACCGGATCAATATTGTGTAAGGAGATGATGTTTGAGATTAATCATACTTATATTGGGATGTCAGTAGAATATTCCATTGTTATTATAATCATTGTGTAAATAAATATTGTTATTGTTTTATATCATGTCCACTGTCCTCATTTTCCATTAAATTGATTTATATGTATTTTTATTCGACACGGCCAATGTCGGAGATCACTGTAATGGGGAGAAATAATAATATTTGCGTTCTGACCGGACGTGTGGTGAAAATCCACGCAACAGTGCCCAATGGCTATTTCCTCAACCGTTAATCACAGAAATATACTTCCAATTGCAAAAATGTTTTAAATTTTAAAATCTATTATCTTAGTAACAGTTTAAATCAATAAATACATTTCTGAAAGCAATACGAAATATAAATTTTTATACGGTCCCCCTGTCCTACCAATTATATTTAGAAAAATCATCCTCATACAATTCCATGCAAAGTAAAAAAAAAGTCTTCCTTTTACGACCAAAATTCACCGAGTTATGAAGCATTAAATTTTATGACTTAAGTCGCTTTTCCACGCATAAAAATGTCCCGTTTCAGGCAACCAACCAATCAGGGACCTTATTGACCATTTCTCAGCACAAAAACTGCTCCAACTTTAAACAGCTATAAGTCGGTCAGTTTTGGTCGTAAAAGGATGATTTTTTTTTATTTTGCATAAAATTGTATGAGGATGATTTTCCCAAATATAATTAGTAGGACCGGGGGACTGTATAAAAATTTATATTTCGTATTTCTTTCAGAAATGCATTTATTGATTTAAACTGTTTCTAAGACAAAAGATTTTAAAATTTAAAACATTTTTGCAATTGGAAGTGTATCTCTGTGACTAACGGTTGAGGAAATAGCCATTGGGCACCAATAGCACTGGACACCCTGTATATATATATATATATATATATATATATATATATATATTACGCTTTATTATTTCCTCTTTATGTCTTAATTTCTTTTATTTCTTTGTATTTTGTAGAAAATTTTAGAATAGTGTATTATGAGTTACTACAAACATTCTAACATTGGATTTACTAATTTATATTTATATATATATATATACATATACGTCTACGAGTCAAATTTTATAAATTCTGCATATACTTACTACAGATATATTGATGATTTAATTCTCATTAAAATAGCTCCCTCATCAAATGATATAGATTTTGATTTTTATCCCCCAAATTTATCCCTTATACCAAACAAAAGCAACTTCTCATCTAGTGTTAATTTCTCAGATTTAACTCTCTTGATAATGAATATTCATTTTTGTTAAGCATTTTTAGCAAAAGAAAAAGTTTTCCATTTAAAATTCACAAGATAATCAATTTTAACTCATGTATGAGTAAACAGGTATACAAAAATATTTTAATAAATCAGTTTCATAGGATTTTTAGGTTATGTGAAAATACACAATATGGTAACCATTTAGCAGATTTAATTCAATACTGTAAGTCTGAATCCTATTCAGATAATTTTGTTAAATATCACTATAGAAATTTTGAATTCCATTTATTTATCATTTATTGTTTTAGTCAGATTTTAAATTGCCATTGTATACTTATTAGAATAAATATTAGAATATTTTTGGAGATTTTAATTATCTTTATGATAAGTTTTGGATGCATATTTTATAAATATTAATTATTATTATTATTATTATTATTTAGTATAATTTGTAAACATATTCGAATTCGAGATTTCGACGGGAGAGCACGTTTCAAGCATCCCTGATCACGAATCAAATATTTTTGAGGTGATGTCTGTCTGTCTGTCTGTGTGTGTGTGTGTCAGTGAGTCTGTGGAGACGATATCTCACGAACGAATGGAGCTATTCGAATGAAATTCGGTACAAAAATCACAACCCGTGAATACTGGAAGCCAATTGTTTTTAAACGTAATCGAATGTTCAGAACCCCCCCTGAATTTCCAAGTGAAATTTTGAAAAAAATCATCAAAAATCAAAACCTTCAATAAAGTTACGCAAATAGACATTTCTTATGTAATTTTTCCCTTAGAAAACGATTGACATAAACTTGAGAACGCTAGCATGAACCGTTCTCGAGATATTGCACATTTCTTAAATAAATTTATCAAAAAATCCCATAAATTAAAAAAATATATTAACTGTTGAGAAACATGTTCACTTTTCGTACGTAATATCATGCGATAAATTTGGTGATAGCATGCTTGTGGATCTAGCTCGTTCCATTCATGAGAAAAGATTCTTTGAGTAATACTTTTGTATTTGAACATCAATAGTCATTTATCTGCTATAAGAATAACTTATTTCTCCTTCCATAACGCTTGGTGACGAATTGGCGGAATGTCGCGAATTTGGCGACTTTTTTAAATGTTGCCAAATTAACGAAAATCTCGCCAAATGGATAAAAATGACGACTTATTGACGAAAATTCAATATCTTCGGAAGAATATAAGTATCAACTATAAGAAAAACCTATTTTTACTTTCCTTATATACAATATTGTATAAGGAAAGCATTGTGACAGGGTCGAAAATTCGAATGCGAGTTTTCGACGGGAGAGCACTTTTCAAGCATCCCTGATTACGAATCGAACATTTTTGGGGTGATGTCTGTGTGTGTGTGTAAAAGTATGTGTGTCAGTGAGTCTGTGGAGACGATAACTGACGAACGAATGGACTGATTCGAACGAAATTTGGTACAAAAATTACAATCCATGAATACTGGAAGCCTATTGTTTTTATACGCAATCGAATATTCAGAACCCCCCTAAATTTGCAAGGGAAATTTTGGAAAAATCATCAAAAAATCAAAACCTCTGATAAAGTTACACAAATCGACATTTTTTATGTAATTTTTTATTAGAAAACGATTGACATAAATTTTAGAACGCTAGCATGAACAGATCTCGAGATATTGCAAATTTTTCAAAAAAATTATAAAAAAATCATATAAAATAAAAATAAAATATTTCCTATTGAGAAACGTGTTCACTTTTCATATGTAATATTATGCAATACATTTGGTGACATCATTCTCGTGGATCTAGCTCATTCCATTCATGAAAAAAGATACTTTGAGTAATACTTTTGTATTTGAACGCCAATAGTCATTTATCTGCTGTAAGAATAACTTATTTCTCTGTCCATAACTATTGGCGAGATTTTGCTTACGAATTTGGCGGAATGCCGCCAACTTGGCGACTTTTTAAATTTTGCTAAATTAACGGAGAACTCTCCAAATGGACAAAAATGACGCCTCATTGACGAAAATTTAATATCTTGGAAAGATATAGATATATACTATAAGAATAATCTATTTTTTTTTTCACTGTAAAAGTAGTAAATTCAGTACATTATATAAGGAAAGTCATGTGTTGCCCACATCACCTTTTTGTACCTGGCAGTTGTTTAGTGATCTTCTAAGATGGTTATCGAGCCATTCGATGTATGTTGTTCCTGTTTACGGGGTCATTTTGTATTCACTCCACCATTCAAGAGTTTACGTCATAACAATATTTTAAAATATATATTTCTCAGTTAGGAAATTTCGTTATGATAAAATATTTATGTTTACCATTGTTTTGCAATTCTTACTATTCTGGTCCATAAACAGTCCGTGGATTAGAGTGTTCCCATCTCTTTCATGCAGTATATTAAAGCAGTAAAAATGCATATATATATATTTTATCACAAAAACTACTCAAAATTGAAAATTTGCTCTTTTAAGATTCCTTCCTGGTTTATAAAAATAAATAAAAATAAAATAAATATTGATTCGCATGATCTCTTCTTAGCATTTTAACTAAATCATTTGCTTCCCGATGTCTGTCTAGCGCTTGAAATCATTAGTTTGCATTTTTGTCTTACTATTCGAGTAATTAGATATGCTTCCTAATTGGAGACCCGCTGTTTCGATCTGGTTTTCCCTTCGACTTCAAGGACTGTTTTGCTCGGCTATGTTATGGATGAGCATCGAGATTAAGACGGTTTAGGTTTAGAGTGATATTAGAAATAACCCTTGTTTGGCTTATGTACAGAATCTTATCATGTTTGGTTGAAAAGTGATTGGTAGATATACTTGCACAATAAATCATAAATATACTCACAATTCAATGATGTTTGCAAAGAATTTAGCTTTGTAGCGGAGCAGTGTCCCCCCCCCCCCCCCTCACAACCTGACATGATGTTGAGTTTTGTTATCATGTTTATAATATTTTAAGCCATGGCAAAAATCTTTTAAGCCACGGCATTAGTCCTTACAAAATATAAGAATTCAAATCATAACAATTCCTGGATAAAATGTCTATATTTTCACTGCTTAATGTATCCAGCTAATTATATCTCCAGGAAAGTTGCTTCGAAAATGTATAGGGTGAGTTACCACTCATTTGTTAATAAGTAATTAAAGTACTATTACAGTTACTAGAAAAAAAAAGTAAGTAATTGGACAGTTTGCACGTTTGTTCAACCCAGACCGTCCGACCGACCAGAAAGTGTAAGGTATCAGTTTGGATGGCCGAAACAGTGATATACCCAATTTAGACCAACCAGAACCCAGTGGGGGTGGCATCCACAGGGACCGTACCCTCCTTCCCTTATCAGCAACCTCACGGAAGGACTTGCTGATCCACATATTTAACGTGCCCGTACTCTGCATGAACACAGTGACAGTTTGGGCAGAGCTAGAAATAGAAATCTGGTAGACAGTTACACGTTATCATTACATTACATTTTTCAGTAACTTGTATACGTTACTGCCTACCAGGTTTGCAATAAAGCCGGGTAAAAAAGCTATGCCGGTAGTTTTTATTGGTTTCAATTGGCTTTTTTGACTTAATTGGCTTTTTTTGTTTTAATCAAATTAACCATTTTAATTTTAAACAATAATTATACAGTAGTCAATTTTATTATTTAACTGAATTTAAAGACATTTCAATGAAAATATGACAGAACAATCTTATTTTTTCAGTAAATAGTCAGTGTACATTTAATACAAAGACCCACTACTATTAACATTAGGGAGGTAGGTATTAGGGAGAACTCATGCATGAATAACTAATTTTGAATTATTAAGAAAAAAAATTAACGGAAGTGTGACTCAACTCAACTTTCTCATACCAGAATCCATTTTTAAACAGCTTGTGATCCCCCCCCCCCCCCTCCTAAATTTTATAACCGTACCAGGTAACATGCTATAATTAGGATCATTTAGAACAACGATTTTTCCTGATATGGTTAGATCGACAGACAAACTCTACTGATACATCACTACAATACTATCATCTAAAAACACAATTTCCTTGATTTAGCGTCCTATTTATCAATTTGACGATATTTTTGTCAATTTGGCAACATATAAAAAGACTCGTCAAGTCGGCGATATCCCGCCAAATTCGTCACCAAAATTTTGGCCAAGCATTATGGACGGACGGATGGAGAAATAGGTTACAAAGCAACAGGGATTATCAAGGAAATTAAACTTAATTTTGCAAAATGTTAAATTTTTATCAATTAGGCGTCATTTTTAGTAATTTAGAGTTATTTTATCAATTTGGAGATATTTTCGTTTATTTAACGATATTTTGTTCCATTTGGCGACATTAAAAAATATCGCCAAGTGGGACCGTTGGATTGGTAGACGAACGCTACCGAAACATCAGTACAATGCTTCCTCGCAAAACACATTCAATTTAATTGATTTAGCGTCATTTTTATCCATTTGGCGACATTTTTATCAATTTGTCGACATTTTCATCAATTCTCAACGTGTAATTAAAAGTCACCATGTTGACGATATCCCGCCAATTTTTTTGTCAAACGTTACAGAAACGAACGGATGGAGAAATGGGTTCTTAAAGTAAAACTTAAGTAGTTTGTGAATTTTTTTTTTTTTGATTTTGCAAATTTTGCAAGAAATTTTCCGAAAAATCTGTATCGTTGGTCCAAATGATCACGGTTATAACATGTTACCATTCACTTTAAAGGTCTTGAAAAAATCGTTTAATTGAAACCATGCAAGACAATGTACCCCCGGACTAATGACTTCACGAACACAAAAATTGTATCACGGCTTTTTTTCACAACAATGATTGAAACTATTAAGTCTCGTGATCATTGAGTCATAAATAATCCCTTTTATGCATAATTATAGAGCCCACGGCTCTACCGTGCTGAAAACACCGGTTCCCGTTAGATCACCGAAGTTAAGCAGCATCGGGCGCGGATAGTACTTGGGTGGGTGACCACCTGGGAACACCGTGTGCTGTTGACTCATTTAAGTCGATGTGGTGGCCGAACGATCAAGGCGAGCGTTTCCAGCGATCGATCGGCCGCCACGTTGTGGGTTCGAGTCCCACGTAAGACATGGATGTTGTGTGTTGTGGGCGCAGTGTGTTCCGCCCCCCTCCGGTGCGCCTGGGGCAACGTCCTAGGACGGCAAAATGGTTCACGATTTCGACCGTACATAAGGCAAACGACGTAAGTCGACGTAGAGTCTAGTGCCTGGCCATTGGGGGGGGGGGGGATGCATAATTATATCAAATGTTGTCCTATGCTGCAATGTTAAAAAAGTATGAAATTTCGAATAAACATCGAACTTTTCGCTCGAATTTTAAAAAATTCTATCTAGTTCTAGATTTTTGATAACAAACCCGGATATAAAGTTTCATGAAAATCCATTAATATTTGCGGCAGCAACCGTATACACAAGAAATCGACCACAGACGGACATCACTCCAAAAATAGTCAAAACGTCTTCAGGAGTTTCTGAAACATATATTGGAATCAAAATCTAGAATTCGAAAATTTTCGTGAAAACGATACTTTCTCTATACTAGTATGAGAAAGTGAAATCTATTACATAGTATGAGAAAGTGAAATCTATTACATAGTATGAGAAAGTGAAAAAGCTCTATTACTTAAATGATAAGAGATTAATGGTTTGATAAGAATTTTATTTTTTGTTCCTCAAATTATAACTGCTTTCAAATTCAGAACTCACAACAAAATAAAATATTTAAATTAGTTAAAAAGCTTTCTTTTAGCTTAGTTGAACATTTTAAAAATTGATTAAAATAAAAATGAGTTGGAAATTATGAATTAGAACTCACTGATCGGTGTAATCTGTACTTCTGTTCGTATTTTTGAAAATTTTGGGAAATGTCAGTTTTTATATCTATTCTATGTGTTGTGTGGATTCGCAAATTCCATAATAGTCTCATTATCTTTTCAGTTTGAAGGCATGTATTGTTACCGAGTCATCATATCCTATCGTGATCTTTAGAATTTAAGAACTGTATAAAAGAGTATGTCGAGACTCTGAAAGTGATCGTGGTAAGTTTTCATGATTTTGTTCATTTTGCGATTACTTTTGTTCTCATATGTTGGTTTATATCACAAGAACCTGCAAATAGATAAATTGATCGTAAATGAAAGAAAGTGACATGATAAATTATATTCTCAGTAGAAGTGGAGTCAAAAATTCGACTTTCGGGTATTGAAAGATTGACACGCTTTGAGGATCCTTGAATAAAAATCGATTTTTATTTTCCTTCAATGATATCTGTGTGTGTGTGTGTAGCAGAGTAGAATATTCCTCAAATTGAGTAGTTCACATTTTTTTTTGTCTGATTATTTCAATCGGTAAACGTAAAAAAGTCATCGCTTCACAAAACGATTGAAGAATTTTCAAGCATTTTTTCCCCCCCGAAACTTGTAAAACATTATAAAATGTAATTTTGGTAAAATTGTTACAGAAATTATAATAATGTAATTTTTTTATTTAAAATTGAATGGTTTCATTTATGGGACATGCGTTGTTCTTGTGATATTTTCACGTGTTTGATCTGAAATGAAAAATAAAGAAATAAACATTAAATATGATCTTTATTGCCAAAGGAATTAATACTTTGTACGCATTTTTCAGCATAAATGAATGGACACCATCATTGTTCCGGAGTTATCACGTACCTGAATAATGGTGATATAATGAAAACTAGAACAACTTTTTAAAGCACAAATAAGATAGTAATGCAGCATACAGATATTTCGACTATTTAGACTTTAGAGGATACTCTGGATCACCTTTGTCAGTGATGGTGATATGCTAGCATATCGGTTGTATACTATTGTGCGATATTCTTTTCTATGAGGAGCGGAAATATACATTTTACTTTTGCACCAAGATTATTAGAGTTCTATTATATAGAAAAAGTATTGTTTTGTCCAAAAATTTTCAAATTCGAAATTTTGACGAGTAACCACGTTTTAAACCCGCCCAAACACATTTCGAAATTTTTGGTGGAATTTCCGTCCGTCTGCTTATTTTTTGAGTTGTGGATACATAATGTAAGAAACTACAAATAAATAGATTTTTTGTAACTTCTATTATTAGAACTCGATTTATTCGTAAAGATTTTTATAGTATTATTTATTATAGAAATAGCAAATAATACTATGAAACTAATACTGTTCTCGTAACAATGATGTTAGGTAATTACCTCAGGAAAATAGTAATTCGAATTACGCTATGAATGTGAAAGGAATTAAAATTGCATATATTAACGCAGATCAGCCAAACGATTGCAACTCGTCGGCGTAATAGACCTGTCACCAACTTAAAAAATATTTTTAAAAATAATTGTCACATTTTTTAAATTGAAGGAAAACTTTAATTTTTTTCCATCTGATGTTGATTATGATGGAAATGGAGCTAAACAATATGGAATATGAATGTATGAGAAAGTCGAATGGAGACTCACTCCAGATATGTTTCAGACTATATTCTCGCGCTGAAAACTTGACACAAACATTAAAACAGTCCTTCCTCCGTATTACGTTCGCTTTGCAACTAACAAATTAGCTAATGAACACTTCTAACCGTTCTCTGAGAACGCAATGCGGAATCTTGACTACGACCCATTTGTCTGTGAGTCGAAAGTATGCGTGAGTGTGTGTGTGTGTGTGGCATTTGGGTCATGCTTCTTCACGGCACTCTCTCTTTTCAACGCGAGAGAATAATTTTGATCTTGGGCGCCATTTTTTCTTTTCCCTTGACTTTAGCGTTATTTTGAAAGGATTCCTCTCTAAAATACGAAACAATGCCTAACGATCGATATACTTCAAAATCAATTTTCATTTTGAGCTTAACACTGGCGTGTTGGCATAAAAAACTTTATGAATTAATACATAATTGCGAAATATACTATTTTTAAATATTTTGTCAAAATGTTATAAACTTATAATATTATTTGCTTAGGCTTGATGTATTTTGTTATGTATTTTTTATTTAATGTATTATACGAGAAGGCCCATTTTAAAGAAATTACCTGTTGCATTCTATTTGAATTCAATTGAAATATCTGATATTATTGTTTTAAATATCCGGAATGTTGAAGACCCAGACTGTCCGAGGACACTCAACTTTCTCATGCATGTGGCTAAGATCCACTTTTTTTATAATTAGCATCACTGCAAAATAATTTGTATATAAGATTTCGTTCACAAGTTGTTCTTTTAAAAATATTTTTAAACATTCGTAGTAATTGTTTTCTTAAATTGGAAACATATCAGCCAAGCCGATAAATTTTATGTATTCCAACTTTAAAAATCTTATGTAAGCAGCACATGACTTTCCCTGCAGACTCAAATTCATTTTCTTTTTATTTCAGTAATAATTCATTAAATTGAGTTTGATTGCACCAAATAACACGCATAATCAATTAAAATTACACTTTTAATTCAGCTTTCATTTTCATTTGGTAACTAGATTTATTCTCCAAACCCGGAGTAGCAAAAATGCGATAAAACTAATATCTCAAGAACGGCCAATCCTAGAGAGTAATGGGGTTGGTCTTATTCTTTTCATTGTCAAAAATTACGTATAAAGCAAACATTTAATTAATACGTTTGGGCATACGTAGTCCTTTATTTAAGATTTTGGCGATTTTTGCCGGCCATTTCGTAAAAACAGACAGGTTCATCTTTTCCGAATCTTACAAAAATCTAATCAGCACCGGGATAACCCACAAGTGACTTATTTAATTTATGAAATTTTGTTTATTAGTTTTTCACTTAGAGTGGATGCAGGCAATTTTTGCGGGCCATTTCGCATATAAAAAAATGGGGCAGGTGCCGAATCGTACCAATATCTAATCAGCACCAGGGTCACCCACAAGGGACTTACCTACCAAATTTTATGAAATTCGGTCAGTTTTTTCTTTAGTTAGAATGGATACATATATTGCACGCACACGTTACGCTAAAAACAGTTTTTTCGTATTCTAGAGGTTCAAAAACGTGTAGATTCGTCAAAAACTCGAGTTGCGATTTTCGCCATGATTCCAATACTTTCCCTATACATTACAATACATTGCAAAGAAAGTGAAAAATAAATACAACCAAAGTTGGCTATTATTATAATTTATTTACTAAAATCTTTATCCATGACTTACATAAAAATGACATAACCAGAGCGCTTTGTTTGTATGGTAGCTGGATAAATTCTAGGCGCTATGGCGTTTAAGAATGCAGTAATGGCTCTAAGCACTTTAAACTTGGCTATAACCAATTTAAAAATTTCTGTCTTAAAATTTTACATATGCACATCCATAGAGCACCAGTTCTGGTAGCTTAAAATCCTCCACTTCCGGTCATGAACAGAATCAGAATTTCATTGTATCCTTATTTACATATGCAATTTCTAGTTGTAAAATTTACGAGACATACTTATGGTGTCCAACAAACCCGAATACGATGTCCGAGACTGGCTCATGAAAAAGCTAGGTGGACATCAATATACCGGGTGGTCGGAATTAAAACACCCCTACTCTGAGCTCTCTATACATCGAACTACTCAGATTACGTGGAAAAAAAAATAGTTCCAGAGACACCAATAGGTGGCGCTGTACAACAGAAAATATGCTGAAAAGACACAAAATAATCACAAAAAAAACAAACACATGCGATATGGAATTTTTCCTTTTTAATTTCTTTTGCTGATATGAAAAAAAAGAAGATAGAAAAGTGAAGAAATTTAAACTGTCATTGTAACTGCAATTTCGCACTGTAAGCACAAAAATTTGCATAAACCCTTGGTTTGCAGCTACTATGTTCTGGGCATAAAAGGGGATAAAACTGGGAAATTTTCATTCTTATCAGCGATGGCTGTCATACTGCTAGAACGCGCTTTGCTTGTGAAGCTGTTTTATGAAAACAAAGAACATGCTGCAGCTGCACTTCGAGAGTTTCGTCGACTTAAGAATTTGCGCAAAGGACCATTACTTCCACAAGCTCTCAGGAGAATGATCGCTCGATTCGAGAAAACTGGACATCTTGGAGTTCAGCCGGGTCGAGGACGCAAATCGACTCGTTCAGATGTTGTTGACGATGTTGCCACCGCTATTGTTGGACAATCAATGGATAACGTTATAGGCTGTAGTAGTGCACGTGGAGTGTCACGACACTTGGGTGTTCCCTACAGCACAGTGCGGAACGTACTGTGAAACATAGTGCATTTTTTCCCGTACAAAATTAGTTACAATCACCACTTGCTGACCATCGACAGGGAGAAGCGACTGACCTTTGTATTGACAGTTCTGACTAGAGTTGAAGTGGATGCATCGTGGCCATGGCAGATTCTATGGAGCGATGAAGCGCATTTCCATCTAAGTGGAGCAGTCAACACCCATAACTCTCGCATTTGGGACACGGAAAACCCTCGTACCTTCCAAGAGATTCCATTTCACTCACCGAAAGTTACAGTCTGGTGTGGATTCACAGCCACATTCATTCTTTGACCTTTCTTTTTCGAAGAGGCTACTCCCAATGGCCCTGTGACATGCATCGTGACGGCCAGGAGGTACAAAAACATGCTCGAAAATTTTGTTGTACCCCAACTGCAACAGCACCGATGTCTTGATTCAATTACCTTTATGCAAGATGGAGCGCCTCCATACATTGGACTCTGTGTACAGCAGTTTCTTCGGCAACATTTTACTAATGGTAGAGTAATTAGTCATGCGTTTCCGACAACCTGGACATCTCGTTCTCTAGATCTTAATCCCTGTAATTTTTGGCTGTGGGGATACTTAAAAAGTCTTGTTTATCGAGGACGTCTGGTAACCTTGGCAGATTTGAAAGACAGTATCACTCTGCATGTGAGAAGCATCTCAATCGACCAATTACGATCCGCAGTTGAACAAGCTGTCCACAGACTGCAGATTTTACATCTTGAAGAATGGAACCATATAGAGCAGCATTCCCTGCATCGATAAGGTCCTTGTGATATGAATGTTTGGTACGTTCGAATAAAATGTGTTACAAATCTGTATTTTGTGTCTTTTCAGCATATTTTCTGTTGTACAGGGCCACCTATCGGTGTTTCTGGAACTAATTTTTTTTTTCGCGTAATCCCTGTCCCCATGTCTTGAATAATAGGTTCAACAATTTTGGAGCCTTTACACTGAGTAGTTCGATGTATAGAGTGCTCAGAGTAGGGGTGTTTTAATTCTGACCACCCGGTATATTGATGTCCGCCTAGCTTTTTTTTAGACATCAATATTTATTGAGGTCGGCCTACGGAAAAAGAAGCATAGTCAGCCCTTTCAACTTCGACCCATTGTACACATTACTGATAAGAGCTGCTCATGTCCTAGGACGAGTCTGGTTTTCGACATTACTGATAAGGAAAGAATTTAAATCCCTGGTCTCACTGGAAATTCTCCAGAGATCCCTTTGGCTTTATCCGAGTCCAGTGTCCTAGAATTCTGTTAATGTTAGTCACTTCTTTGCCCACATTACTTAGGTCAGTGCATAGGCATAGGCAGGTTCTCTGAAAAATAGGGTGTTAGTTATTGTTTAGCGTATGTAGATCAAGTAAAGAACCAATGCTATTTTTCAGCCAATAATCGGATTATGTACCCCTCCTTCCTGGCTCAGTGTGTTTTAGTGCGTTTTAGTTCTCTTGTTACATGTTACACATGGGGCTGTATTCACAGGGGGCTACAGAACCTGGAAATCAGGAAAACGTCAAGGAATATCAACATTCTAGAAAAATCAGGGAATTCCTTAAAAAAACCCTTCTAAATCAAGAAAATTGGAATTTTTAAGGTAATCACAGCTTTTTTCCTTCTCACGACAATACACATATGTAGATGTCCTTATTCGCGTTTCATGTAACGGAAGACAGCCTGTTATGAATTCTTGACTGGATTTTACAGAACACTGCTGAGTTTTAGAGCTTAAAGTAGAATTTTAATGCTTGAAAGATTAATATTTTTGTAATAATACTGTTCTTATATAACTCTTGCATAAATGCTATACTTTAATTATACTTTTCGATGCTGAAAGTAATTAATTTTTATTATCTATTCTTAATTATCACTTTCAATTTTATTAATTGACATTTTTATGCATGTTAGACTTATATTCTGTAAAAGTAGATAGTAATACATATTAGGGAATTTTTGAAAATATCATCGGGGAAATATTAGGGAATTTTTTATTTGAGATCCTGTAGCCACCCTGATTAAACTTTTGATGACTCATTTTTATTATCTAGGAAGTTAAAACAAATTAAGGGGATGGAAATTGCCTTGTCGATATACAAGCTTATAAGAAAAATACATGACTGTACACTTTACGTCTATTTACACTAAAGTGACCGTGCCTAACCGAATATAAGTGATTGCAGCTCTAGATGATAATTAAAAGAATTAGGCTCACGAACACGGCAACAAAGTGAGATGGACGAAAAAAACGAATTACAAAGTTGTAGAACATTGCCTAATGGGTAGGAATCGACGATAAAACTATTAAAGAAGGCATTTGTTTAATACAATATGGTTATTGCCAATTTGCTGTCATATTTAGGAATGATATAATAAGCTGCACTTACTTCTAGTGTAGAGCCTATATAAAATGTCCTACGTCAGGGATAATACCCAATTGAATTTCAGAAATAATATTGCTGCGTACTCTGACAAACATTGCAGGTTTCACCGTGTTGCATTCTCTCATGATACAACTTTTTGACATATATTATACCCTTTCGTATACGCGTTTCCTTCGTTCCTGTTGTCGATTTCTACACATTAGTAGTGTTATTACACGGAGCACTTCCTTCTAGCAATTTTTCAGCAACATCATACATTTCAATGGGAAGAAATCTTGCCGCCAAATTGCCGCAATTCGTTCGTACTCGGCGATAAAAATTGCTCAATTTCTTCTGAGCGGCGACCCAATAAGAGGACGATGAAATTGGACGTTACTACGCTCCGCCTTTCCTCTTCTCATTTGCATTCAAGATGGCGATGGCGACTATAATGCAAACACGTTGAAGCAGCTTAATTACGTTAGAATCTGGAGATGGAAAAAATAATAGAACTTCTACCAAATTACAGACACCTGTGGGACATAAAAGATCCAAATTATACGAAAAAACACACTAAGCTGCTCTTAGTCCTTTGGACGAGTCGGACGGTCTGGGTCTTCAACTAAAGAATGCTTTCTGAAATCGATCGGCGGCCACTAAACAGGGAGGGTCTGTTAGAAAGGAGGGGCTTACAGTATCATTGCGGGGCGGAATTGTTAAAGTCTGGAGATGTAAAAATAATAATAGAACTTTTACCAAATTACAGATACCTGTGGCATATAAAAGATCCAAATTATACGAAAAAACCCCCCACTAAATAATGCTTCTTGGAGTGAACTCGGAGGTATTAGAAAGGAGAGGCGTTTTAGAAAGGCGAGGCCTAAAGTATCATTGCCAGGAGGAATTTCTGAAGTCTGGAGATGGAAAAATAATAATAGAACTTTTAACAAATTACAAACACCTTTAGGATATAAAAGATTCAAATTATACGAAAAGCACACCAAAGAATGCTTTCTGAAATGAAATCGGCGAGATTAGAGAGAAGGGATCTGGTAAAGAGGAGGAGCCTAAAGTATGATTGACGGGCGGAATTGCCGAAGTTCGGCAATAAAAATTGCCCGTGTAATAACACCATAGGTTCCTACTCCTCTACAACTTTGGCTTTTTTCGTCTACTTCGTTTTCTTGCCGAGTTCGTTTTTCTAACTTTTTAAATTTTGCGCTAGTATCACTACAATCCTTTTTATTCAATCAGGCATGGTCACTAGATAGGCCTAACGTACACACTCATGAATCTTTACAAAGTTTTTGGGGGTACTTATGGAATTTTCTAGGAACCCTGCATAATACGACAAATGAAGTCTAAATTTGGGGGATGGCTCCTAGATATAAACAATTGAATTTGTCCAGCCCTACTATTTCACAGAGCTGGTTAATATAAACATGAATGATTATTAAAATATAACCCCTTTCAGGTAACAGCATCTTCCAATCAAAATTATGTGAATATTTTTCAATCGATGAGACTTGGTGACTTTTTTTAAGTACAATTTGATTTATTCGTTTATTAGTGGATTTGAATGATAGGGAACATGAATGCATGAGAAAGTCGATTGACTCTCATTCCAAATTCTTTCCCCCTCATCACCTGTGAATATTCTTTCACATCAAGAATCAATCACTTTATGTGAACTGATTAAGCATTTCCTTGAGATTGTTCGTAATGGAGAAATGTTGATGTTTCCCTTAAACGATATATTTTTTAGTAATTTTCTTTTGGCATTAAGTTATCTTATTCAAATGAGCCAATTTCTTTCTCTTCCTAGTATCGTTTTATCTTTGATTGCAAAAAGTGTTTACCCCTAACGTTCCGAACTTCTAGCGGGAATAAACTTTGGAGATGTTTTGTAAAACAACTGCTGCATGAAGAATTTTAAATTGAAAATATTGTCAAGTCTGTAAAAATAATTTTTTTTTTTTTTTTTTTTTTTACTATATTCCGTTTGCTCTTTTAAGCGGTTTTACATGCATATGGGCACGGGTAAACTGAGGCTCAACCGTTTGCTGGTTTGATATTGAGCCATACCACCCTAAGCTGTTATTACGTATGCTAAGCTTCTTCTATTACTTTACTACAGGGGGGGGGGGGGTCTCAGTAGAGATATGCACGAGTTCAGAACTGATATGATTGCTTAGGTCCGGATCAAGTCAAGACTAATTTTTCTGAAACAGTTTCTAAACCGAGTCGGTCTCGAAATAGGTTTTTAAATTTTCGGGTTGAGCCGCGCTGGACGTATTAAATGTTTGAAAAATTTATAAATAAAATTTAATAAAAGTACATAAAACTTTTTGTTGATTTCAGTTAATTAAAAAAAATGTTTAGAAAACACTAACTTTTACCTTAATTCTTTCTACAAAAAAATAACTATTGCAAATATCCACGTATATTAATGGCTATCAACTCGTATTCCGCCATTTATAGATCTGAAATATTATGACATTTATTAATAATGGCTCTGTTCATTTTTTTCATCAATTTTTGTGTTCCTGATAGCTTTGACAAATTTTTGTCAGATCTAAAAAAGAATTGACATACCCTCTAAAATGTCCCAGTGGGTAGTAGGTTTTTTTTTTTTTTTTTTTTTTTTTGTAGCTTCAGAGCTGCGGTATACAAACTGGGATGCTTAGAACCTCGGGGTGCCAAGATTCATTTTCTGGGTTCCGTAATGTATTATGTTTGTAAAATTTTTGCATAAATTAATTAATTTGATTTTTGAATATATTAATCTCTGAATTTAAGTTATTAATTAAGTTAATATATATAGAATCTAATTCTTTATCTATAATCTTGTGTGAAAAAAAAGTTTTTTCTATCCATAGATTTTAAAAGTTTAAAGACCGGCAATTTCTGAGAAAGTTAATTTCTTGCATTTTGAATTTTTGATTTAAAAGTATTGAATTTATGTATTTGAAATCCGTGTTTTGACAAGTGTGTGTGTGTGTGTGTGGTGGTGTGTGTGTGTGTGTGGGGGGGGTGCATCTTTGTGTACTCTCTCTTCATTTAGTCCACCTGTGTTTTAAAATTGTTACGACTTCTTGTCTTGGAAGCTCTTTTTCTTCGGAGTAAGGAATACTTGCGCCTGCAATACATCACATTTCTCCCCTGTCTCTCCGCAGAATTACACTTCAGCTGCTTCTCATTTTAACTGCGTCTTAGGGCTTTGTGGATTACCGTTTCTACCCTCGACGTTGTGACTCTGGAATGTCGACACATTCTTATTGATTTCGACGATAACTTATGTCCGCAAGCGGTCAACTTTAATGATTGTTCTCTTCTGCCTGAACCTTAACTTTCACCAGGTAAAACTGTCGTTATCGGTATTTGTGCAATTTTCTTTAAATGCTGAAGAATTTGTTGTCATTCACGAGCGACGATTTTCATGTAGTGTAAGTTTTAGTAGTATAGCCAATGTTTGTAGGAATCCCATTCCTCTTACTAGCTAAGCAAGTCCTCTGATTCCATATTAGGTAAATAATATCTACAAATATCGATACCCCCTGTCTCCATTTCTTTCCGAGATTCTGGCTAAAAACTATTTTTCTGTAGTATTGACATCGTTTTGTCAATCGAAGTCAAATATTATTCAATCGACAGGGAGCCGTTATCCATAATGTGCTGAATAATGTAGCAAACTATGTAAACGTGTTTTCCTCCAACTTTCAGGCGACGCAGATAGAAAAAGATACAACTGACGAATTATTTGTATCTGTTTCGTAACAATTTTGCAATATCCAAATTTGCAGTAAAACTTTAATATTTGATTATATCTTGTTTAAAAAAAAAAAAACCTCTTAAATGAATAACACATTTCCGTAGATAAGTCCTTCCTAGATTCAGTAACGTTTAAATTTAATTGCGAGTAATTTCAGATGCATATAAATAATTAACTGAAAAATAAAATGTTCTAGTACATATTTGGATGACATTGACCTTACAGACAGACACATTTCCGAAAGTGCTGGTACTGTGTTTGGGAAGATGCAAAATGCTCTTTTCCGTCAGTCTCAAATTTGAAAAATTTCGGCAAAACAATATTTCTAGGCAATAGTATGAGGAAAAAAAAATAAAAAAAACAGGAGTTGCAATTTGGTGAGACCCGAGTTTTAAATTAGTTGTTTCTAAATCTTCCTCATCATTAACAGGACACTCAAGTTTAATCAATTCCTATCCTACCTCTGCGTTGCTCATAATCTGTTCGATTACTCTGCTCATTAAATTTGGGAGTTCGTGCTTTTTTGCTGCTACCGACTCCCACCCCTTTTGCAGCGATTTGGCGAGAGAGGCAATTGTGAAAAGAAGTGATTTACCGAAATCTCGTGTCCAAGAACTGATGATACTGAGCGCCGCTGTTCCAAATTTAGCAAGCACCAATAAGCAATTTGAGAAAACTAAAAAGGTGAGCTAGTTGTTGCTCGAGTCTCGAAGGCTGCAGTAGGTGCACGTGATTGCTTATTTATTGTCATCATCAAGTATGTATTCTTTAAACAAATTTATTCTTGCTGTTAAGTTAGTATTATTTTTTTTCCCTAGTTAGTAACTTACACTGTTTCAAAATATTGCTTATCTTCAGTCATATAGGTATTTTAGATTTGCTGGCAAAATTTCAATTTGGCTGCTAAATGTGAGTTCATTGTTTAAAGTTGCAGTATTTATGCTGAAATATATTTTACTCTACTAAAATACTCTACTGAAATATATTTTACTCTACAAAGCCTAAATTATAATAAGAGGATTATTAATAAATGAGAAATTCTGCAAGTTCTATATACATCGTTCCGAGCATACGGTTTTATCTCCACTTACAAAAGAACAACAAAAATAAGCATATTACAATGATATTGTACATCATACTCATGCGTCATATTTATTCTAGCAAAGCTTAATTAAGAAAGATTATTCTTTTTAAAATGGCAATGACTATATTTTGCACTGTAAACTTTTGACTTTTTCATGCTGTTGTATAAAAAAAAATATTTTCCCGAATATTTTGAGATTCTTACGGATTAAGCACTTTGAAGACCTCCTGAACCTATTTCAAACACTTTTAAAAAGGTGTGTGTGTGTGCTTTCGTGCGTGCATGCGTGGACACGATAACTCAAAAACAAATGTACCTAACGATAACAAATTTTATGTGTCGATGTATTATGTATAAAACAAGAACTGAGTATAATGTTTAGTAATTCTCATAATTTTAACTTGAATCATTCTAATTTCAAAATTTCTGTTATACTGTTCCGTATGGAAAATATTGATAATTTCAGGAACAATGATGATAGCATATAGACCGGGTGCCCATAACGTTGATCACGAAATTATTTTTGTGGATCTCCAATAATATGTCCATATATTGAAGTCACTCCTGCTCGCTGACGTTCTCCAACCCAGAGCTCGAACTCTTACGCCCATTCATTGACGACCTAATGTGCTTTACGCCACCATTGAGGAGCCCTCTATATCATTCCTATTACAATTAACAAAACTGCTATTTCATAACAAGAATTAATAAAACCTTCAGCATTTTGAGAATTATTTTTAATTCCCTCTATTGTCTTCGCAGTTTTTCTAAGAAATTTAATTAAATTTAATTCTTTTAATATTTTTGCTGCAGGGCGAGAGTTTAAACGGAATTGACACACTGCGCGTGTAATTTTTCTTGGTTTTAACAAAACTACGTTCTTTTTCGTATAGTGTTAAATGTGTAAAATTTGCAAAACTGCACATTTTCAGTTAACAAAATCTCAGTTATCACAAGCTTTAGATCAAAATTGGTATATTACAAAAAAGCAAAATTGTAGTCAATGTAGTTGTCAAATGTCGAGGGAAGTCACTGCATAAGGGCTGCCAGAATCTCGGAGAGGAGAGGGGAGGGGGAGGTGCTGTGCCAGATTTTGTGTAGCCAATATGAACTCTTTGCAGAACCAATGTAATTGTTCATTCATTCAATAGGGCTTATGTTTCTTAATTCCTGGCTACGTCACTGTGTCTCATGAATGCCCATGTATCTCCAATCCACTTGTGCTTTCTGTTTTCACCCATGCGGAATTAACATTGCATGCTCTTTGATTTGAAAGACGAGAAATAGGTTGGGTACTGTGTGAGCATGTGATAAATTCGCTCATCAATCGATATCTATCTCGTTTGAATCTCGGACTCGGGAGATTCGATTTGGAGCTCTTCGGAAATTCCTGGAGCAGTGTCGTGCTCCGTAGGCGCAAATGGTTTTCCGAAATGGCCCGCTTTTTCCTCTGTTGGCTCAATAAATCGATGGAGAAGCATCTGAGCCTTTTGCTTCTCACCCCACTAGAAAGATTCTAGGTTAAGAATTTCTGTGGCCTCTTCAGGGAGGTGAATGTCGCGTATATTCTTTAAGTTATAATTCTTCCCGTCTTGATACGTATTTTGCTTGTACACTGGAAAACATTTACAAGCATGTTACTGAAAGTTTCAGAGGAATCAACTGTTCGTAATGGGGAGTAAGTTTCCTGATAGTTATGATAATATATATATATATATAATAATAGTTTGAAATTCCAATGATAGAATAGAGAGAAGTTGCAACTCAAAAATCCTAATTTTAAATAAAACCTACATAATAAAAAGAAGTATTAAATAGCGAATCATCAAGCAAATGGGAAAAAAATGCTAATTTAGAATCATCGAACTAAAGATAATCAACAAATATCAAAGTTATGGAATCGATAATAGAAAAACAAATGAATTCCAAGCATTAATGTTATACACGTGGACAAGGACTAGGCCTAAATAATTGAATTGTTCATTTCGAAAAAACTCTTCGTCGGGTCCAAGTATTTAATTAAAATTAACACAATATGTATGTTTGAAGAAATAGATAGATTATATCTATAAACTATTTCTACTTGGACAACACACATAAAGATAGAACAGTTATAAAGGAAACAAGAATACCTGGATTATAAAACACTGATACACACACACACACACACACAAAATAAAGCTTCAGCCGACGATAATTAGCTGAATATTTGAGAAATGAAGCTGGAATTTTCCTGAACGCCTGTAATTGCGGCTTTTCTGGTAATTTGTCGAAATTATCAACAAAGTAGCTGAAAAAAATGAACAAAAATTGCAGAATGTTTCACAGTGTACTTTAGCGCTGAAGAACTGGCATACGAATTTAATTTTGCATGTGTTTTGCACTCTATCAAATTATCTATACATCGATAAGGAAGCCTTCTTCCAAATATTGTCGTGCTGTCCAAGTATTAATGTTTTTCAAGAAGGTTTTTTAAAAGAAAAATTACGCGCGACATTTACATATTTACGCTATATTCCTAAACCAGGGTTCGGTAACTTTTTCGTTCTTACAGGTCTGGGCTGCGTTTAGCTTTTGAGTTATTTAAAAGGGCCGCAATTAGAAAAGAAGCAAAAATATTATTGCGTATACGAATGAGGTGGCACAATCGCCTATTAGATGAAAATGTTAACACAAAAAGCTATAAATGCAATTTTAACATAATAAATTTGAGAGAAATTTCAGTAACTTAAAAAATTAGTCAAAAGTATGAAAAAGTACTAGATTTCGAATTTGACAAACTAATCTGATGAAAATTAAAGGGGATAAAAAGGGAAAAAGAAACTAATGAATTCGATTTTTTATAATAGCGATTAATACAATACCATTTAAAGTTCATAATGTTTTTGTTTAAATAATTTAAATAGCAGCAATTTTATAATTTAAAATTATTATAAATTAAGTTTCAAATATTTTTCTAGCTTTGCGCTATTTATTCAAGCCAAAAAATGTCAAATATAATATCAGCAGTTAGCAATTGATTTTACTTTGTTGATATCATTCTCAATACAGAACAAGTATTGTAATAAATTTAGATTTAACGACCCAATAGAAAGTGATTCCTAAATTTTAAAATCAAATTTTTAGTTTTATTTAATGTTTTAAGCCATACAAAATGCAAATAATCGGAAGCCTTGCGGGTAGCACAAAATACTAATAAGGGCCGCATGTTGACTCCAGTTTTTGGCAAAATTCTAAATCGCACAGTCTCCCAATCGGAGGCTCAAGATCTACGACGACATTGTATGATTCAATAGTGATCTTGACATTATACGGTCATATACCGTATAGATAAATCAATCAGATTATGCGTTGCTGTCAAAGCTCAAATGTAATCTATTTATATTGAGTTTAAATTTGTTTATTATTATTTACTTCTTCATTAGTTTACTTCTAACCTATCACTTTCGTTCAAGTCGAGCGGTTCTAAGCTATCATTTTCGTTCAAGTCTAGCGGTTACCTACCAACACTTGTGTAACCCTCAACTACAGTGCCTACAAGGCACTGTACCTTAAATATCAGCTTCCTCCAACTGTTTCTCCACGATGCAGTAAATGCAATGGTAGTTGTTATCATGTTAATTTTCTGTAAAAAAAAAATGCTCTTTGAAAAAAAAGTCTTTATAAAATGTAGTTCATGTTTTTAAATAAAATGTGAGATAAGTTGCGAACAAATTTATCAGAAATTGTGTCTTCTATTGCGAGCAAATACAAGACACAATTTTTAACACTTTACAACATAGTTGAAAAGTGTTTATGATTTTGTTCATTGTAGTTCTGTCTGTCTGTCTGTCGATAACTGCCGTAAAAATGACTTTATCAAAATGAAATTTTAGCATGTTGTTGGGACGGTCTGTGGAACATATGGGAATGTAAGTGGTTAATATTACCCAATTAGTTTTGGATTGAACCCGGGTTGAAAAAATGAAATACGTTGAACCCTATGGGACTTAATTTTTCAAACATTTTTTAAACGAAGTTGAAATTCACAAATTGCTTATAAAGTTTTAGGAAATATTCATATTATCTCATAAAATATATAAAAGAAATTTGAGTAAAATATGTTCGATAGTTTTTTTAAATAAAAATTAAAATAATAATTACACCCATATAATATGACGCGATCACGTGATCCACTTCAAAATAAAATATGGCATCCATCTTGTGTCAAAATCATGATTTTTAAAGTTCTTTTTCATTTATATTTAGTGTTGCATCCATCCTAAAACCTTTTTATTTTTGATTTTTTTCTGTGCATCTACTATACAGGGCGTCCCAAAAAGATTGAAATTCGCTGTAATTCTTTACCTGTTGGCTATAAGTGGACAATGTAAATTGCAAAAGTGTTGAAAGTATGGTAGGAAATAAGACTATGTTAATGAAATAGTCCTCCCATTAATTTTCAAAAAGTTACCCTTTTTAAATTTTTATACGACCCCTTTAGACAAATTTGGTCAATTAGAAAATTTTTATTGTAACAAGAACATTAAAAAAACCCCCGCATATCTGTATCTTTAAAATTGAACGAGTTATATTTAATTGAAAATTGAATATTGTGAATGGGGATTATATATCAAATTAGAAATGTAAATTTGTGACATATCACAAAGATAAAACTGGATGATAATACATAGGATATCCAACCTCGTAGTGAGTACCACTGCTTTATATGATCTCTGTCTGTGTAATGCTTTATTTAGATGCATTTGTGATGAAAAATTTGGACACATATTAACGTATTTTTGATCTAAACAATTTCCATCGTCGATTTGTTTATGATCCTTAATTTCACTGATGAAACAGCATTTCACATAGTACGGAAAAGTGGCAAAAGTCATATTTTTTCCTTTATCATAATTCAGTTGATTTTAAAGATACAGATATGCGGGGTTTTTTATTGACCTTGTTGTATTAAAAATAAAAATTTTCTGATTGACCAAATTTGTCTAGGGGGGTCGTATAAAAATTTAAAAAGTGTAACTTTTTGAAAATTAATGAAGACTGTTTCATTAACGTAGTCTTATTTCCTACCTTACTTTCAACATTTTAGCAATTTACATTGCCCACTTATCTCCAACAGGTACACAATTAAAGCTTGCTTCCCGGCCGTCCAAATAGTTGCTCTTAGTCCTCTGGACGAGTCGGACGGTCAGGGTCTTCAACAGTTAAAGCTTGTATTAATCTTTTTGGGACACCCAAACCTATATTGCGCTTACGCAATTACAATGATTTTAATTTACATGATCATCAAACTTTGATTATTTCTACAACGAAGCCTAACTTTCACGTATGGAGAATGTAAACACTCAAACTGTAAGATTACTTATATAAGAATTGCTGAATTTCTTTAACGCAATAATTTAATCTTTAATAATTTAATCTTCGATGCACTAAGTAGTTTGTCTGCTTCTTGTTTATATAATTAATCTCCCTGCATATTAAATGCTAAGAAAAATTTTGATATGGTTTAAGGATTTACCCGTTTTGAGCCTCCTTGAATCAATCATTTTCCGCTGAGATCTGGGTCTATCTGTGAGTCGATAGGCACGATATTTCTTGAACAAATTGAGCGAATCCGTAGAAATTTTGGTACATTCATTTAAATCGATAACTGTCAGAGACCCATTGATTTTTGGAGAACTCTCAATTTATCAAGAATCTCAATTTTTCGAAGTAAACTAAAAATAATTATGCGAAAAAGTGTTACGGAAATGGTCATTTTGTATCGGCTTTTTCAAAGTGGGGTGTAATAACAAATAATACATTAAAGAGAATGAATCTAATACTATATACTATTTGAAAGACCCTTATCTCTGTTTGTCCCACTTGGCGACGAATTTGGCACAATATCGTCATTTTCTTGACTTTTGCAAAACTGTCGCCAAACTATATATATATATATATATTTTAAAAAATACCGTAGCAAACTTTAAAAATTATGAAACTTTGCAATTATGCAAATGTAAAAATTGCGTAAATAGGAATGACAAAGCAAAATTCATTTAATGTATTTTGATAATTTTCATTGACTTGTTGATTCGATATTTATTTTATTTATTTGTTTTTTATTTTATTCCATTTGCTTGAGGATTTGTTGATTTATACTTTTATTTCGTAAGCCTGTTAGATATTTGAATTTTCGTGTTACAGCTTCTCACTTATCTTTCATTGGATCTTCAAACCTTTTTTTCTTATATATATATATATATATATATATATATATATATATATATATATATATATATATATATATATATATATACATACAAGGTAAGATCAAAAAGTTCGAAGACTGTGCTGATATCTCCAACCCTGATTGGAGGAGATGGGAACTATTTTACCTTGCCGTAGAGGCACATGTGACGCGCGATGTGAAAAGGAAGAAGCAGCTCCGCAGTACAGTGTTTTTACAGACAATGTGTCTCAGTGAACTGTAGTCGTTCGCGTTCGTCGAAAACGGAAATGACGTTTGAAGAATAACGTGCGCGAATATCAAATTCTGCCAGCTTTGGGGGAAATCGCCGGCAGAAACATTGCACCTAAAAGCACCTGCTTCTTCCTTTTCACATCTCGCGTCACATATGCCTTTGCGCCACGGTAAAATAGTTCCCCTCCTCCAATCAGGATTGGAGATATCAGCACAGTCTCCGAACTTTTTGATCCTACCTTGTAATATACATATATAATATATATTATTTCTAAAAATTAAATTTAATTTCGTTAATAATGCATGCCACTTCGTGTGAATTATTAATTCATTATTTTATTCAAAACATAGCAATTTCATTGTTTGCGGGACAGGTGCAGTTTTGCTAGGGGAAGAAAGGATTTAGAGGTTCGTAATGTAGTATTTCCATTTTTCAAGGAAACGTAGAGTAACTCGTAAATAACGTAACTCGTTGTTAAAGAGTTGTCTATTCGCGTATGTTCCGAAATTGTAGGAGAACAACGAAGAGATTTTATACATAACTTAAATACATAGTATACATTAAATTATCAACGGTATCATTAATTAGTATACATTAAATTATTAATGGTATCAACCGGTTTCAGTCACAATGCAGCCTTTTTCAGGTATAAAGACAGCATAATCACTTCTACAAAGGTAAGCGGATAGACGCTTGTTTATTTTTGTCAGACAGATCGGCGCGTATCCTGAAGAATGTGGCTGATTTTTGCCTTCAAAACGGTTAATATCGTTATTAATTTGATTTATGCTGTGTTTCTCACGAAAATTTTACATTTTTAACTATTTTTGTAGCAGTTGGGGCGTTTTAATTTTAGAATCCTATGCACTGCATTATCAGCGAGTTGGTGTTTATAGAAATGCTTTAATCTGTATTATTTTTCCCGCAATATCTAAATTTGTAATTCTGTTGGGAACGTCGCGTGTTTATACACCAGATTATTGTAATGAATACGATCTGAAGTTTACCTTAAATAATCTGCTGATGCCGCGTCATGCATCGTTAACTTCTCCTGCCTAGACTAAATCTAGGTGAAAATTTGAACCTTGAACACAGGCTATAACCCCCTATCTGGCCTTGAGCGGCACATTGTCTAGGGGCATGGTTGCTATGGGGCAGGTGTTGTTCGGTGGTGGGGTAAGGACTTTTCTCGAATTTTTCACCATGGCCGTTTTTATTTTATTCTGGTTTAAAGACTGCGACCCTAACCTAACTCTTGGGGTTGGGAAAGAGGGTGTGCTATTGTGATGACTGGTAACTTTTTTTCTTGTTATTGCATTGAAAGTATATGCGTCTATGTTTGAATGAGGAAAGCTGTTGAAACACGTTCTAAGAAGAGATTTTGAAAAAGTGGATTTGAGTGCAAATTGCGTTGTTCACCATAGGCTATACATAATTAATTCAAATAAAAAGGCTACCAACCCAATTTTTATTTGAATTAACTTTATCAAAGGAATTGTGCTTTGAAATCTGTCAAAAACCCAGACTACTCGATCCACCCTGAGGTATGAGCAGCGGATTGAGTGGCCGGACTTTGAAACCTGTGTACGAGGGACACCTGTATTAGGAGACTACACGTGTTTAGTCAGTTAATGTGAACACTAATAATTTTTACATTGTTGTTAATTCTCCGTGTTTTAAGCGAACACCAAAGTTTGATACATATTACAGAGACAGCTCTCTGTTTATCACCTGTGTTCAGCGACAGCCATTCAAAATAGATGAAGATTTGGATGATATAAAAGACGTGTATTGTATTTACTATCGGGACATTAAGTTGTGTGAAAGTTTGTCGAGTCATTGGAAATATAACAAAAGAGGAATTTCTTTGCTTCTGAGGTAATTATTTTTACTTTATCTAAGCCTCTTAAAAACATGATATTATATATTTTATTTTGTTTAACAATGTATGGCGCTTAGCGTCAAAAGTAATAATCTTAATCGAAAATTAGCTCACTTAGGTTTTGTCCTGTAGTCGGTTTTGTCTTGCAGTTTCAGTCTTCTTGAGGGCTTCTGGAAGGCCTGGAAAGTTATTCTGACCACCTCCACCCCATTGCACCCTCCCGTACATATCTTAGTTGAACTCAGGTGGGGGATGAGAGTGTTCACTAAGAATTTCCACTTCCTGTTTTTTTTTTTTTTACTTTCGGTTCAAAAACATCTTGAAACATCTTCTTTTAAGAATCAGTTTTACATAGAGCTTATATGATGACTGTTATGGATTCAGCATCAAATTCCGGAGGTGATAAACCTAAGGATTTCCAGTTCTGGAGATGTCACTTCTATTTTTGTTTTATTAAATTCGTGCGTAAAACAGTATAATGTTTGACAGCAGGACGGTGACGAGGGGCGAGGCGACGACCATTTCATTGGAGCGCTGAAATTAAAATTTTTATTATAGTTTAAAAAACTAAAAAATTGTTTTAAAACAGAGCACTGTACTTCCTCAAAAGTTAATTCTTGAACCGAAGCTTCAAAAGAAATGCACTGCTGTAGTAATCAGAAAATATAAACACAATATTAATAATGTATCCTCACAACTGGGATTCAACTTGAATTAGCCAGTAAAATAATAATAAAAAAGGCAATCTTTCAGGAAATTATAATTTTTGTAAATTGTCCTTTTCTTCGATTCAAGACTATGCCTACATTGAGACGCCGAGATCCGCTTTTAGAAAACAGAGTAACTTAATAATACCATTTGCCTTTCGATTTAAGGCACCATGAGGAATAGAAATAAAAATTAACATTTCTCCAGAAAAATAATTAAACTTTCACATATTTAAAACATCATATGAATCGGGATAGAAGAAAAGCCCTCACCCCTCAAACCAAGTTCATTGTTCATAAGACATTAATTTGAACACATATATTCATTCCTTCGTAGTTTAGGCGGCATAGCAAGAACTAACATACTTATAACTGTTAAAGCTTCTTTAAGAAAATTCTGAACATTAATATTACGCACATTCTTAGCGTCAAATAATAAACTAAATTTGGACACTCAAATGAAAATAGTTTTCTACATTTTCATAAATCAAATAATTTTTACTCGCACAATCGAGGCTCTATACCACATATCTTGTATAGAGAAGTAATTCTCGCTTATGCATGTAGATTCAAGGTAGTAATTCTCCCCAGAACCTATGAAGATTTTCTTTGTTTCTACTTTTCCTGCAATACATAACATATGTTATGTTAAGGGGCGCAGGTCAAAAATTCGACTCTCCAATTTGGATGAATTGAAACATTTTGGGCATTTTTGAATACAAATCAATCATTTTTAAACGATGTCTCCCTTTAGACACGATATCTCTTGAACAACTATTTTGGAAAATGTTAAATATGAAAGCTACAGATAAAATTTTATCCGACATAAAGAAAAAAGATCAATCATGCATAAAGTATTGATAATGAAACATTTTCCAACTGAAATGGAATTTTATGTAACCATCTCTGAAATGCGATACATTCAGCTGTAATATTTTTTTTTAGTTATAATACTACAATAATTTATTTTACTTGGAAACTTAAAACTAACTTCATCAAAAAAGGCAATGCTACAAAATCGTTTGCTATGTAAAATCAATGAATATTTTATTGATATCACTTATATTTCAGACTCCAGAGCTAAATTTGGCGTGGAAGAAATTCAGCAATTCTTATACAACTTATCTTACAATCACTTGATTTGTTTACATTAAAATTAGGCTTCGTTGTTGAAATAATCAAAGTTTGATGATCATTTAAACTGAAAAATATTGTAATTGCGTTAGCGCAGAATATAGATGCACAGAAAATGCGTAAAAATAAAACTGTTTTAGGACGGATGAAATAGTAAATATAAATTTAAAAGATCCTTAAAAATCACGATCTTGACACATCTGGGGAGGAAAAAAATGGGATGCTATATTTTATTTTGCAATGAGTTACGTGATCTCTTCATATATCATATGTGTAATTATTATTTTAATTTTTATTTAAAAAACTACCGAACATATTTTGCTGAAGTTTTTTTTCATATATTTTATGGGATAATTGGGATATTTCCTAAAATTTTCGAAGCAATTTGTGAATTTTAACTTCGCTTAAGAAAATGCTTGAAAAATAAGGTCCCATAGGGTTTATTGTATTTCACTTTTTCAACCCGGGTTCAATCCAAAACTAACTGGGTGATATTATTCATTTACATTCCCATATGTCCCACAGACCTTTTCGACATACTAAAATTTCATTTGGTAATCATTCATTTGTCATTTTCACGGTAGCTATCGTGCGAACATACAGACAGACAGAATGAATGAACAAAGTCATAAACACTTGTGTTAAAAATTATTTTATTGTATAGATAATATAAAGATATAAAATGGGATTTTTTTTATGATTATTTGCGAAATTTTAGATAATTACAAAATTTGGTCATATAAAGATTGAGATGCGTATATTTTTTGTTATCTCAAATTCTTATATTTAAAAGAAACAATTCGTTTAATTTTTCTATTGACATCATAACACTGAATTAAGGAATTAAACATTGGAATCAATGAATTGCCTATTATTTTACTTCAAAAATATTTTAAAGGTATAAATTATAGAATATGATAAATATGAGTTGGTTGCTTGGTGTTGGACAGTTTGTACTGAATATGCATTTTCCTGGAGCGAACTGTTTTTATATTTCGACAGAAAATATCAAAATTGGCAAGGACTTAGTGTGTTTTTCTTTGGCTATTTCTTGATTTTTAAAGAATTATTTTGCCTTATTTTTCCTTTAAAAGAAATTTACTCACACCGCCTCCCCCATGTTTCGTCACGAATTAAACTTCTTGCGGCATGTCTGTCACAAAATCGAGTGACGGAAGTAATTGTCTCATCGCCGGCAACTGTGCTTTTCCGGTCCACTACTGCAGTGTGGATTGGCTTAGATGGCGCTACTTTATTTTGTAATAATTAGTTTATATATATTAATTTATGATGCATGTGTATAGTAACTTTTTGACGAAAAGAATTGTGGCCCCTTGCATTAAAGCGCATGCTATAGTCAGCCATGTTAAAATTCAACTCTGGGGTTTTGACGAATTTGCACCTTTTGAGCAACCTTTGAATACGAACGATTTTTATGCGCCGGTTTGTGCGCACGATATCTTTCGGAACAAGTTAAACTAGTCAAATGAAATTTATGTCAAAAAAGTTTATGTCATGAAAGTTGTGTCAAACTATAATTTGTCTGCTGAATTTTAGAGAGGGGCTTTAATTTTTCGAACCCATTTTTTGAATACATGTAAAAGACATTATAAAAATTATTTATGTTAAAAATTCGTAGACAGGTTTTTATTTATTTACAGTTTCTTGTGTGAAAGCGAATGGCACCCTTTATGGCTGTAGCATGTTCCATTCTCGAGATATTGCATATTTTTTTTTCCCCAATGGCCAGGCAATGACTCTTTCATCTTCGCCTATACATCGGCCAGAACCGTAAACCTCTTAGCCGTCATATGACGTTGCCCCAGCGCAACAGTGGGGGGTGGGAACACATTGCGCTCAACAACACAAACATCCATGCCTGAAGTGGGACTCGAACCCACAACCCGGCGGTCGAACGAGTACGAGGAAACGCTTACCTTTGACACCACCGCGTCCACCGCGTCGACTTTATGCGCCAACAGCATATTTTGATATGAAATAAAAACCCGTTAAAATTAAGTATGTTCATTATTCTAAGACGTCTCGATTTTTGTCGATATTTCTGACCTGAAATAAATTGAAACTGTTTTAGGAATTATCAAGGGTCATTATCGAGATATTAGAAATTATGCTTAACAAGAAACATCATATTAACAAGAAACATCATATCTTTTGAAATAATTTATTTTCAATGAATTTAATATGCATTTTTTAATTGGTAACAAATAAGCGAGTAAGCGTATTAATTTTCGAGATTGAGTCATAAAGCTCTAATTTTAAATTTTTTTTGCCCATGTATGCCAAAATTCGTTAATTTGTAACGAAGTCATGTATATTAGACACTTCATATTTTTTAAGTATACACGCGAGTCCATAATATTAATTACAACTATGAATAACTTCAATATCGACACTTTTAAGTCTTATGATTTTATGCTGCAGTTTGCAGTAATGGTTTGTTGCTAAAAAGGCTAGTACTTTTTTATAGGGGTCAGAGTCAGCGACATGTGCTTTATGAAGTTGAAAGAAAGGCAGCCTTGGCGTTTCACTGTTAAGAATACTTTAGAAATGAAACAAAGAGAAAGCCCCCTTGACTCGGAGCCAGAAATCGATGCTGCCATTCTTAACTTCCTTAAGACTACACTTCGATTTTTTCTCGTCTGAAAGCCCTAGGCGGCCGTCAAGTTAGTCTGAATGAGTGAGCTGCTTAGAACGTTGAACAAGTATAAACTTCTCGTTCGTTATGTTCAAATTATGCTGCTTAATTATTTTTGATTCCAGAAATGAAAGGCAAATATTTTTTACATTTCCTTCATACTGAATGCATTAATGAAAGCATTGCGATAGGGATCGAAAATTATTTATACGTTTTAAACATCCACGAACTCGAATCGAATATTTTTGAGGTGATGCCTGTGTGTCGTAGGTCTATGGACGCAATACCGCACGAACGAATGAGAAGCATTTCGGAAGATAATTTGGTGCGATCAGGACAAACAGTGAACACCGGAACTCGAGTGATTTTAAACATGATATTTGACATTTGGAAAACTTCCAAATTTTCGAATAAATTTTTGAAAAAAATGAGGAAAAAAAAAACCGGGACATTCTGTTGTTGTTGTGTGTGTGTGTGTGTGTGTGTGTGTGTGTGTGTGTGTGTGTGCTCGCGCCCGGAATGCATCATTAGGAAATGAATGGCACTTATTTTATAACTCTGGCATAAACCATTCTCGAGATATTTATGTTTTTAAAAAAAATCATATAAAAATACATAAAATTAAAAAATAAATACTAAATATGTTCTTTTCCATATGCAATATTATGCGACGAAACTATTATTCTATCACTCGTAGCAGTTTTGACTCCAGACTCCAATAGTCGTTTATTTCACGTGATATAAATTAAATGCTAATTACATTTTAATGTGGACTTTGCTATAGTTGGTTATTGTCAAGTTAGATTTCTGTAAAATATAAGTTGATTTAGTACTTGAAAATAACTTCGCATGTTGTCATACCCCCCCCCCCCCCCCAGACCCACCCTCGAATTTTAATATACAATTAACGTCAAAAATATTGTGCATTGGAAACACTGTGAAAAAAAAGTGAAGTCTTTCACAGCGAAATTGTACTTATTTTCTATATAGGGAACATCATGTACTGTCCACAACAGATTTTTTGTATAATAAGTCGTTTCTCTATTACATTTGTACGAATTATGGATCGTTGAAATATCGTAAAGGTGGCGATAGTTTAGGAAACACGAATGAATACTTTGTACAAGGTTGCAATCTTTGGAAAACTGCTCAACCGATTGGCACCAATTTTATACAATTATAAAATTTTACATACGTATGGAAATACGTATAAAATTTTACATACGTATGGATTTTTTAAATTTTGACCGTATCGTGCACATTGTGCACTTTACACTAAGAATTTATACCAGTTTTTCTCAGTCTAATACTCTCAAACGATGCGAAAGTACGTAAACTAAATTTGGTTTAATGGTAGGCTGTTACATGAATATTAAAACCACGGTGAAGATTTATTTTTAACATTTTGCCCAATTCGTGCACAATATAGGCATGAGCAGTTCCAAATTATTTAATTTAATATCATATTTTGAACAAATATAGTCTGTTACATGAGAGTGAATGTCTTTGCATGGAAAGAAAAATAATGTACTACTGCCTAACCCATTTATTTTAATTCCAGCCGTTTAAATTTGCCAACCCATTTGTTGTCTCAATTTGTTTTAATGGCCAGGGCAATGTTGAAGGGGAGGCATGTGGGGTGTCTCATCCATAGACTTTCTAAGATATACAACCATAATTTAAAGATCTATGGCATGCATCATCATGAATAACTAAAAATTGGCTATTTTGATAAAATTATATCCTTTAATAACATTTATATAAAACAATATATTTACTTTTGCAAGTTGGGCAGTTTCATCTTGAGAGTTGTTAAACTTGTGACTTTTACTCACCGAAGAATTTTCTGTACTATCGGTCCCAATAGTGCCATATCAAAGATAGTGTTATTTGAGAAACTGCCCTAACTAACGGCTGCTTCTTAGTGTTAATTAGAAAACAAGACTCAAACATTTTGGGATATATTTTGCACAGAGTGCCAAATTATTGTTTTATTATTATTTTAATTTTTTGCGGGGCATGGGACCTTTATGGTCTGATAACAGTAACTCACATTTTGTTAAAATTTAGTTATGAAACAACGATTTCAAAATTCTGTTAAGCATCAGTTTTTGTAGTGAAAAAAAAAGTGTCATTTTTTTTTTCTTTTTCTTTTATTCTCTTCCACCAATTGATTTTCTGGGCAGGTCTGCCCTGTATTCTAAATAATCTGATTCCCTGGCGTATTGATTTTCTATCTTTGAACATCTCGGCTCCTCTTGATTCAACTGGCGCTCAGGAAATTTCGTGATAGCAGGATATCCCATTATGTTAATTTTAAAACTTCCACTGTACTTTTCTTTGTCTGGAGCCTTAAACAAATAGCTCTTGCTTGGTACCGCCGAGAGAGCTCTTCTCCCAGACTTTTCTCTATTAATTGCTTTTCTCACCAGTAAACACCCGTGGAAAATCATGTGTGGAAGTAGTGCGTAAAGATGGACGAACATAGTATTCTTGCACTCTAGGGGGTGGGAGGTAGTGTCATCTGCCTCTTCCTACTGGGCGGTCGAGTCCACGGAAGAGGGCTATGCTAGTCTCTCCTGGATGTGATTAGGGGGTTCTCTTTTCGCGGCATCTCTAGCGATTAATTTGAAATTTCCGAGCGTGTGTTTTAAAAGAGCCTGTTTGAGGAGGATTTCAATATGGCGGAAAGTAGCAGTCATTTTTGTGGGTTACGTGGCATTAAGGTTGTTAGGTGGTCGGTTTTATTAGAACTATGGGGGGAGGATATTCGGAGAATTTTCTATTTTCGTTCGCTTTCTTGATTCGTTGCATTATCCGCAATAGGAATGCCCATATTATCTAATAGAAGGTTATAAATTTGTAATAAAAAGTGATTAACGTAATTTTCTTTATCCACTGCTTCTTGTAAAAGGTATGTATGAGCTATTAAGATTAATTAATAGGCAAATAAAATTTGTAAATTTCTCTAATATTTATTTGGATTATCTCCATTTTGTGTTTGGTAAATAAAGCTTTCATTGCATCGGATATTTAAATTCGAGCTAATTACTAGTCAGTGTCAAGATTTCTGATTATTATTAAAGGTCATGAATTTTTTAACGATTTTTTTCAAAAATTCATTCGAAGATCGTGCATTATCTTAAGAACGAATCTAAGCGTTCTATAGTTTGTATAATTCGTTTACCAATGAAAAATTACGTATGAAATGATTATTTATTTATTATTATTGAAGGTCCTGATTCTTAAATATTTTTTTAATTCATTCAAAAATTCTGGAGCTTCCGAACATTGAATTACGTTTAAAATCAGTAGTGTTCCAGTATTTACTAATTATAGTAATCATACTAAATTATTTTCGAAACGTTTCATTCGGTCTACCGCGTCCGACTTACGGATATACACTGACTTACACACTAACATACATAAACATACGCTAGATACTTAAGCACACTCTAACATACATAAACACAGTAAGCACACACTAACGTACATATACACATACTGACATACATACACACACTAGCATACATGCAAACACTAACATACATGCAAACACTAACATACATAACTACACACTAACATACATAACTACACACTAACATACATAACTACACACTAACATACATCATTGTCTTCCCGGCCGTCCAAATAGTTGCTCAAGTCCATTGGATGAGTCGGACGGTCTGGGTTTTCAACACTAACATACATCCGGCCCTCCAAACAGCTACTCATGTCCCAGGACGAGTCGGACGGTCTGGGTCTTCAACACTAACATACATAAACACACACTAACAATGACACACAAACAGACAACCTCTCCCAAACATTCGATTCGAGTTTAGGGTTGCTTAAAACGTGCTTTTCTGTCGAATTCAAATTTTCGAGCCCGTCACAATACTTTATTAACACTTTGCAACATAGTTCAAAAGTGTTTATGACTTTGTTTATTCTGTTTCTCTGTCCGTTAACCCGATAACTGCCGTAAAAATAACTTTATCAAAATGAAATTTTAGTATGTTGTTCAGACGGTCTGTGGGACCTATGTGAATATAAATAAATAATATCACCCTATTAGTTTTGGATTGAACCTGTGTTGAAAAAATGAAATATATCGAACCCTATGGGACCTAATTTTTCAAACATTGTTTAAGCGAATTTAAAATTCACAAATTGCTTCGAAAGTTTTAGGAAATATTCAAATTATCCCATAAAATATATAAAAAAAATTTCAGCAAAATATATTCAGTAGTTTTTAAATAAAAATTAAAATAATAATTACGCCCTTTATATGAAGTGATCACGTGACCATTATATGAAGATATCACGTGACCCACTTCAAAATAAAATATAGCATCCATCTCGTGTCAAAATCGTGATTTTTAAAGTTCTTTTTAATTCATATTTAGTGTTGTATCCGTCCTAAAACCGCTTTATTTTTGCTTAAATGCTGTGCATCTACATATTGAAACAACGCAATTACAATATATTTGAGTTTAAATGATCATCCAACTTTGATTATTTCTACAACGAAGCCTAATTTTCACTTATGGATAATGTAAACACCAAAAGATGTAGAATGAGTTGTATAAGAATTTCTGCATTTTTTTTAACGCAAAATTTTTTAGCTCATGGAGTCTGCAATATAGTTGATATGAATGAAACATTCATTGATTTTACACAGAGAACCAGACGATTTTTTCGATGAAGTTTTAAGCATAGAGTTAAATTATTTGTACCTCCATGGTTTTAAGTTTTTAAATAAAATAAATTATTATAGTATTGTGATGAATGGGAAAAAAAGTTTATGAATGAAATGCTGCTTTTATAGAGAGAGCCAGGCGATTTATATTTCGATGACGTCATTTGAGTGAAGTTCATTTGTTTCCGATGAAGTTTTCAATTATAATAAATTATTGTAGTATTATGATAATTTTAAAAATATTTCCGAGGAATATATCGCATGTTAGAGATGTTTAAACCAGGCAATTTATATTTCAATGCCGTCATTTGAATGAAGTTGATTTTTTTCGATGAAGTTTTAAGTTTTCAAATATAATAAATTAATGTAGTATAGTGATAATTTTAAAAATATAACCGAGGAATGTATCGCATTTTAGAGATGTTTATATAAAATTGCATTGAAGTTGGAAAAGTGTTTCATAATCAATGATTTATGCATGATTGATCTTTCTTGTATTATATACTAGCCGCCTTTGGCGACCAGCCTGTTCGCTACCCTTGAAAATTCTGACCGTGGCAAACTCGTTGGCGCGACCTACCAGAAAGGTGTAAGGTAACTGCTTGGAAGGCCAGGAAGTGCCACACAATTTAGACCGGAACCCAATGGGGGAGGCATATATATAAGGATAGTAATATGCTACATATGAAACAATTTGGTAAATAATGTACGTATGCTATAGATATCTGCGAAAATCCATGCCATATGGATAATATTTATTAAGGTTATAATTTTCTAAAGATTTACGAAATTTTGTTCAAACTGCTGTTAAAATTAATCTGAAATAAAAATATTTCTTTAGTTAATAATAGCACAAAAATAATTGTTTTTTTGCGTCAGGCTGTGAGACAGAGCAACGTCAGAAAAGACAAGAATGTGCCTGTCTGTTTTGGACAGACGCATTTCATATTTTTTGCTGGTGTAGTTGCTCTTTCCTGGTGAAGAAGACTCCTTGTTGCTTTTCAAAGCGATTAATGTTTTTTATGCTTTTGTTAACAAAGCATGTTTTTTACCACATTTTTAAAGATTATTAGTTTTTAATTAAAACACCTGATTTGCTCAAAAATATTTATCAAAATTTAGCTATACAACTGTTTATATTAATACTTCTGCGCATGCACGCGTCATGTAGGTAGGTCTTTTCCCCTAAAAATGTGGCAACATATGGGAATCATTTGTGACTCATTCTGTCCCGTGACAAGTCTTTCGGGTATGTATCAGACCTACACCCCGTGACCCCGGTGTCACGTGGTTCACGAAGCGTTGGTTGTGCATCTATTGAATGGAATTAAAAATATTTCTGAGGGAGTGAGAACTAACTCATTTCTTTTCTACGGTACAAATGAACGGTACGGATTAATATTGGAATTCAACGCAGTCTTTCCGTGTTTTCTTTATCTTAATATTATTTTGCTGTTGAAGTTCGACTTCACCAACTTAAGTGCCATAACCATTTCTAAAGTTTTTATTAATTCCGCAAAGTAAAGAGATAAGTGGAAACACGAACAAAATACAGCGTTTATACGTCTCGAGAAACATCAGGAAATTTAAATTTAGCTTAAAATCTCATGAAAAATTGTATTTTATTTCATTTTATTTTTAAACCTTAACCTTTTGCTTACGGGTGGGACAGCGTTCATCCCAAACGAAGAACCTCTCAAAAAGACAGGTATTTGGCATACCCTATCCCAAACAGTTCAACCCCCCTTTGCAGACATTGGCGTTCATGGACGGGTAGGGTATGTCAAATACCTGTCTTTTTCAGAGGTTCTTCGTTTGGGATTGAAGCTGTCCCACCCATAAGCAAAAGATTATTGAAGATAGCGAAATTTTTATGAGTCATTCGGCATTATTTAAGAACATTATCGTCATTATGAAACATTTTTATAGCATAAACGCCAATTTCTGCAAAGGAGGGGGATCGAACTGTTTGGGATAGGGTATGTCAAATACATGTCGTTTTGGGTGTGTCTCGTTTGGGATGGACGCTGTCCCATTCGTAAGTAAAATTTAATGGGAATCTAGATAAAGCTTTCGTCATGTGATCTTGCTATTTTTCGAGATATTTTTCTTTTTCTTGAAATGTTCAATATTTTCCTTCCATTTTACATGATACCATTTTTTTTTAATTCGATGTAATTGTAGCATGAAATTATCAACCCTTTTCGCAGAAACATGGAGGATGAGGGAGGGGGGGGGGGGTGATCAATGCGTAGCATCCAATCATTCATCTGCTACGAAAATATTTTCATGCTTTTCTTCGCATGCAGCGTAAATTTGGTGCAGTTTACGTTAGGAATCTCTCCACGAAAGGCATCTCTTCCTTGGCGGTATGGCTATGCCTGGCTAACCTTTGCCGACAAAATCTCCCTCTCTTAAACACTCCGTCTGCATTAACCTGCAATAAATTTCACCTATCCTTACGTGATATACTCCGATTCTACAGATGTTTTCGAGCTGCTCTTTCCATTCGCGTGACATACGAAATACCTAACGACCGCTTTTATGGTGTACCTCTGTATGTCCCGTTTTCGGTTGGTCTTCTCTAATGAAACGATTCAGTCTGTATAAATCGTGTTGCAAAGCAGGGGTCCTGTTGCATATTTTATCTCTGCTTACTTTCTGGAGCAGATATTTATGAAAGTTCTGGTTTAAAATTAGTTTACGTGGTACCAGGAATTTACAAGGCAAAATACTTTTAGTATAACTAATGGAAAATGCGATTTGTTAGTACTAATTGTGGAACTAAGAAATGTCCATTTTACTTAGTTTTTTGTTTTTTTTATTAGCACATGCTTTTTAATTTTTACTTAATTTTTAAATTTAACCATTTGAAAATTTTAATATGAGGTAAAACTTCCACTTATGGTACGTTCAGAATTAAGTAAAAAAAAAAAATTCTCATCAACCATTTTTATTTTCTCTATATACATATCATAATGTATAGGGAAAGTAGTGTGACGGTGTCGAAAATTCGAATTCGAGTTTTCAATGGAAAAGCACGTTTCAAGTATCCCTGAACTCAAATGATCGTTGTTGAGGTGGTGTGTGTGTGTGTGTGGGGGGGGGAGGGAACGATATCGCAGGAACAAATAAAGCCTTTTGAACGAAATTTGTTACAAAAATTACAATCAGTGAATACTGGAAGCCTATTGATTTTAAACGCAATCGAATGTTCGAAAGATTCTCCCCCCCCCCCCCCCCCCCCCACAAATTTTCGAATAAATTTTGAAAAAATCAGAACTTTCAATAATGTTACGCACATAATCATTTCTTATGTAATTTATCCTTAAAAATACGCTTACCGCAAATTTTAGAATGTTGGCATGAACCTTTCTCGAAATATTGCACTTTTTCAAATAAATTTATCAAAAAAAATTGCATAATAAAATTATAAAAATTATTAACTATTATGAAATATGTTCTTTTCATATGTAATATTATACGATAAATTTGTTAACATTTTCGTGGGTATTTTTTCGTTCCATTCACGATAGAAAATACTTTGTGTAATAGTTTTATATTTTGAAGTCTAACAATTCGTCAACAGTTATAAGAAATACTCTTCTCTCTTTTTCTGTAACGCTTGGTGATAAATTTTGCGAACTTGGCGATATTTCGCTAAATTAGCAGCTAACTAGGCGACATTTCATCCCCAGATTGACGAAAATATCGTTAAAACTGCAAAAATGGCGCTAAGTTAACGAAAATGACATGCCAGATTGTTGAATAAATTATTAAAATATATTAATATATGGACTGTATTGTTTATTGCGGATGCTATAAATATTGATAATTGTTAATTTTGAGTAACGTGAAATATAAGTTAATTGGGTACTTCGAAATAGTTTTACATATTGTCATTCGGAAAAGCGCTAAATGTACAATTCAATATTGAAAACATTAAGCCATAGATCTTATACATCATTTTTTCAGTGAAAGAAGTAAATTCATTGAATTATATAGGGAAAGTCATATGCTGCTCACATCAGATTATTACTTTTTCATAAGTAGTATCGAGAAAGTATTGTTTTTACGAAAATTTTCGATTTCGAGATTTTGACGCTGATATATGTTTTAGGATCTCCTGAACACTTTTTGATTGGTTTTAAAGTGATGTCAGTCCGTGGTCTATTTCTTTCGTACATAGTAGAAATATTAAAGGATTTTCGCGAAACTTTATATCCGGCTTTGTTATCAAAGAATCTAGAACTAGATGGAATTTTTTAAAAAATCGAATGAAAACTTCGAAATTTATTCGAATTTATATATTTTTTAACATGGCAACATAGGACAAAATTTGATGTAATCATGCATAAAAGGGTTTATTTATGGCTCAGTGATCACGGGACTTAATAGTTTCAATCATTTTTGTAAAAAATAACCGCGGTACAATTTTTTTTGTTCGTGACGTCATAAGCTTTCCTTGGAGTGGGAGCGTTACACTCTTTCCGATGGTACATTGTCAAGTATGGTGTCAATTGAACGACTTTTTCAAACCTTTAAAAACTAAGAGTAACACTATATAATTCTAATCATTTGGACTCATACCGATTTTTAATAGATTTTCTTAGAAAATTTGAAAAATAAAATCTTCTAAAAATGAATTTTGGAGAAAGTCGAGTTAAGCCTCACTCCAGTTAATTAAAAGGGGAATTAAATTCAATATTTTTATAAAATGTTTTTAAAAGCTATATGAATGCGTTTAGAATTTACTCATATTTTAAATCACGATCAACACCGGGCATATCAGCTAGTTATCAATTAAATTATTACTTTTGTAATAATAAAATTATTACAAAAGCATGTCTGGAATCTGAACATGTCTGGAATCTGTAAAGAATCAAGCGATTTCTTATAAAATATCGGTATACTTATTGCAGTCAACTTATTGTACAAACAATAATCGCAATGAATAACTTATTGTGCTAACAATACATGCATCCATCGTTTTTTTGTTAACAATAAGCCCACGGATGCTTAGCGAGACCCAGTTTTAAGGAAGTCTGTTTACACATAATATCGAAATTTCGTATTCTGTAGTGAAAGTCATGTGTTGGAAACATCAGTCTTTTTTGTCTCTGCCCTTCCCATTCAGATTCTCCTTGTTCATCGTCAAGATGGCCGATGAACCCTATCCTTCATTCCTCAAACCTTCTATCCATCCAAGTTGGATTTCCATTGGATTTCATCGTCAAAGCTCTGGGATACTTTTGTGGAGAAGAGAAGTATCGGGAAGAGAGTATGTATGCCGCCCACGACTAATTCTAGGTGGCGTCTGTCTTAAAGGAAAAATGTCAGACGGCCATTTACGAAAAGACACGTGTGTTATATCGTTCATAAAGTGGTTATAAAAACATTTTTATGATTGGAGAGTTGTGAGTGACCTTCGTATTTGCTATTCAATCGAGAGGTGACAGATTTTCTAGTACACAATGTATCTGATGCGGACAGTGCATGACTTTCTTTACAGATACAGTTTAGCTTTTCCCTCTTTTACTTTTTCTATTCATTGAAATGAATATTTTTGCCCTAAATAAGTTTTCATATAAACATGGAACACCTATTTGAAGTTATTTCAAATTTTTGGCGACTTAGCGCATTTTTAAATGACGCCAACTCACCAAAATTTCAGAAAAAATTAAATATCTTGAGTGAATAGTTTTATTTGTTTTAACATAAAGAAATTACATAAAATAAATTTTCCTAAAAAGATTAATACGTATTTTCATTCCACGTTTGTGGACCACTTTTGAAAGTAAATTTTCTCCAAAACATTTTTTCTAAAATTGAATTCTAGACAACATCTTTTGTTTGTTTTTCCTTGCTCTCTCTTGATGGAGAAATTTTCATCAAACAGATGTATCAATAATATATAATCAGGTAAATGACATAAAGGCTATGATTGTAATTAAGACAAAGGCGCCACAATAAACAACAATAAGTTTTTGAGCGAAACATGAAAACACACACACACATTTATATATATAATAAAAATATTGTATGAAATTCCAATGCTAGATTAGGGATAAATTGTAACCCATATAACCATAACTTAAAATACGCATAAGATAGCTACATATAAAACTACATTTAAACACTTATCAAACAAATTATAACTGTGGAAAAGTAAAACATTGCATATAAATCCAAAGATATTTTAGAGATTTTTCAACACATATATAAAACAATATCTAATAAATTAAAAAAAAAAATTTTTTTTTTTGAAATTGAAACAAATTCTTGAAAAAATAGAGATATAACTATCATGATATATATATATATATATATATATAATAGTAGTTTGAAAATCCAATGAGCGAAAAGTAAGAAGTTGCAACACGATAAACCTAACTTTCTAAAACATCCACAGAATAAAATATAAAACAGCAAATCATCAATCAAATGGAAAAAAATACAAAACACGAGTTATCAAGTTACAGAAAATCAACGAAATTCAAAGGTATGAAAACGAATAAAGAAAAACTTAAAAAATCAAACTATATCGCTATACACGTGGAAAAAGGGCTAAGCCTAAAAAAATGGAAATGTTCACTTCGTAAAATTCGTTCTCAAGTCTAAGTATTTTGACGAAGCAGGCACAAAATATGTATGTTTCTAAAGAAATAGATAGATTATATCTATAAACTATTTATACTTGGACGACATACATAAAGAAGGAATAAAAAAGAAAAAAATGAATACCTGGAAAATGCACAGCATATATACAAACGAGTCGAAACTGGGAACTCTGATTGAAAAGACCAGTGTTGCCATTCGCAAAGAAAAAATAAAAAACGATCTACTGTTGCCATGCATAAGAATTGAAAAATAGTAAAGCGAAATGGTAAGAAAAAGTAATAAAATACAAAAAGAGCTACTAAAAGGAGGGGCTAATAATAGTAATGCTGACGTGGATGTAAAAATAAAAGTATTAAAAATACAAGAGAATGGAGATGTCTGGCTAATATAAGATACTATGACTAGAATTATAAGATACTATGAAAAGAATTATAAAAATCCAGCTATTCTAAATTTTTTAATAATACCATTTACTAAATAAGAGGGATATTTATATAAATTGCTGGTAATTTTGAGATTATTTATATGCATAGCATGAAATTTTTTATCAGATAATCTATAAATTCTAAAAAGCTGATTAAGTATAATATTTCTAAACAATTGAATCGAATTACATGAATTAATTGGTAAGATTTTATTAATATTAAAATTATAATAGTCTTTTTTATCATATATATTTGTAACAATTCTATTAGAAGGATCAATAAAAAGATTTAAATCCAAAAAATTAACATTATTACTAATAGTAGCTTCATTAGAGGAATTAATTCCAAAGTGTCTGGATAGAAATCTATATCTATGAGATAATTTTCTGTATGTACTAAGCAAATCAGATCATCAACATACCTGTAAAAAGTATAATCTATTGAAGTAAAAGACTTTTCATAATGATAAAGGTATAAATTAGCTAACATACTGCTACTGCAGCCACACTGTGGAACTTCTGAGACTTGTAAGAATAATTTATTTCCTTGAAAAATATAATTATTGAAAATAACAAAGTGAAGAAGTTTAGGAAAATTTATAAAATTTATTTGATTTGAAAGATTAGTAATATAAGCATTATATAGAGCTAAAATTACATCATATAGATCGGATATCTTAATATTATTAAAAAGATCTTTAAAATCAAAAGTTTGAAATCCTATTATTTTTCTAAGAGATGGTAATTTATTCTTTAATTCTTTACTATTATTTAGAATAAGGTAATTATTGCTAGTCTGGCATAAACTATTATTTATTAGATTTAAAGAATTTAGTAATAATTTACTCGCAGTAGTAGAGAAAGTATTATGGCCACTAGTTACTGTTCTAAATTTAATAGGATTTTTATGAAATTTTGGAATAAGCACTATATAAGGAAATTTAAGATATTTATATTTAATATTTAGATCACTATACATATTGATAATTTTCAATTTAATACTATTGATGGAATGTAAATGATGTTTAAAAAGACTATTATTTTTTAAATAATCTAACAGAAATTGAATATAAAAATTTTTACAGATAATAGCATAATTATTAGAGGCTTTATCAACATAGATGATAACAAAGGATCTATGTAAATCATTAATGGAATGTTTAATATTATCAATATTATATAAAGATCTAGACAATTTAATATCTCTAATAGCATTTTTAATAGATTCTAATATAGTAAATTTCCACATATTAAATGCCTCTAATGGCAGAGCGTATTTACAAGCTAATTTATATATATTTTTATCAAGATCTAGATTAATTGATTTTAAAACTTTAAAAGAATTATTACAAGAAGGTATCCTAAATTTAGTGCCAAAAGACATAATGGTTCTTAACACATTGTCACTAACTATGTCTAAATCTCCTATAACTATATGCTCCACGTCTGGATTTAGAAATTTAGCAAATTTGTTTAATTTACAAATACATTCACTATCTACAATTGACTGAGAATCATGATCTATAGAGAGAGATTGTGAAACTTCATTATAATTAAATATATATAAATATATATATATATATATATATGTATATATATGTATATATGTATATGTATATATATATATATGTATATGTATATATGTATATGTATATATATATATGTATATATGTATATATATATGTATATGTATATATATGTATATATATATATGTATATATATGTATATATATATGTGTGTATACATATATATATGTATATATATATGTGTATATGTATATATATGTATATATATTATATATATATATATATATTATATATATTCATGCACTTAACACCATGCATGATGTATGTTAATGCAGGGAATAAGGGGTTTAGTACCTGTATTACATATGATTTTTTAAAAATTAAATATTAATTTCATTATTGGGGGTAGTTACAAGCTTATCTTGTATCATGGCTTTCTTAACATGATATCCAGATTTCAAATGCTTATCTTATATATGGAATAGGGACCAAGGTGTATTTAGTACCTGTTTAGTACCTATTTTATTTATAAAGGAATTACTCTTAAGCCAAACGTTGGGTCTATTTTATTTTTATTTTTTACATGTGTTCTTCATACCACTTTCAATAAGAGATAAGTCACAGGTAATTAAAATATACAAGTAATTACATTTCTTACAAATAATATATATATATATATATATATTGTCTCTATTGGTAGAAAATCCAGGGAAGAGACACTTTCATATAACTAAAATCTATTTTATCACACTCGAAATAGATATAGTTACATCGGACAGCCGCACTCCGGCATCCAGCTCTTTTAGGCTTTAAAAATGTGATTGGGAAAGCAGTTTCATATGAGAACGTTTATATAGAGGTTAAGAGTAGTAACTACATATAGTATGATCGAGGAAAAGAGGAAGTGATGGCAGACTTTGTTAATGTTAGTGGCGTGGGATATAATTTAATGTAGTTGCAATATGTGCTGGACATCAAATAGGAATTCGGAATAATAATTCTGAAAGAAAAGGGCGCGTTATTGGGAAAGGCTTAAAATTTCTGTATCATATATATATATATACACACACGCATATATACATTGCTCACAACTGAAATCGCAACACCATAAAGTTGTAGACGTAGCTTTATATAACTCAGGCAATGGAAACGGCAAGGATATGCAAGTGATATGCAAATGATCACAGTTTCGTTACGCATAGTGACGTAACACCTTGCCGAGCAGCATAAAAACGTCAGGTCAAGGAGGAGCGATATCACAGCTAAATTGTAGCGTTATTGGTTTCAGGTTGTAAAAATCATCACTGTAGGCCAAGAATACGTTGACGTACCACATACGTTCAGTTGTCGTCAACAGAACGGCAACAAATCATTGTTTTACGTGAGGATGGAATGAGCCTTCGAAGGATCGCTGAACTATTGGGTCGTGATGTGAGCACAGTTCAACGGTGTATGTTACGATTCGTGAGACAACGAAACGACACGAAGATCAGGTAGTGGAGCTTCCAGGTGTACTACACCACGTGAAGATCATATGCTTCTGAGAAGCATAGCGCGGAAGCCATTTACCACAGTAACCGTGTTACAACGACATTTATCCGACACTACAGGTAACGTGGTTTCGATGCGAACAGTTCGAAACCGTTTGCATGGCACAGGACTCCAAGGTAGACGACCTTTTCAACACCTACCGTTTCAACGTCTTCACCGGTTACGTTGCTTCCAGTGGTGTCAAATGAGACGCAATTGGTCGACAGAATGGCGAAACATTCTGTTCACGGATGAATAACGATTCTTTTTTGGCATGCTAGATGGCCGTACTGGTATGCTAGATGGCCGTACTGGTACTCATGTATGGCGGTGTTTTCAACAACGCCACCAGGAAGCTTTTTCTATCAGTCGCCACACAGCCCCCCTTAAGTGGTACCATGGTTTGGGGTGGTATAACAGTTGGTGGACGACCACTTTTGGTCCATGTTTCTGACAGTATTATGACACAACGATACTTCTCTGACTTTGTTAGACCTGTGGTACAGCCATATCTGTCAACCAATCCTGGACTGCTTTTTCAGCAGAATAATGCCAGGCTACTTACTGCACGGCTAACTATGAATAGTCTACAAGGTTTTGATATCCTGCCCTGGCTGGCATATTCTCCGGATTTGTCGCCAATTGAGCATATCTGGAACTTCATGGGTCGCCAATTAAGAGAACTCCCAATTCCAGCAAACCATGTTCAGTTACAAGCCCAATTGTATGCTGTGTGGAATGCCATCCCTCAGCACACCATTGACCATATCTCATTGACGGGGTGCCTTGTCGTATTCAATCCTGCATAGCCGCTCGCGGTGGGCCTATTCCATATTGATGTAATGCCAATAAAGTTTCATGCTTTTATTTTCCAGGTATAATTTTTTTTATCATTCGCACATTTCCTTGTTACAATTATATTCTGTAAATTTCATAAGGATACATCAATTTCTTTATGGTGTTGCGATTTCAGTTGTGAGCAGTGTATATATATATATATATATATATATTCGAAATGTATTTGTTACAAATCATCTCAATAAATATGTATTTTATAAAAATGTATATTATTGGTTCTTAATTAGAGATGTGGGTTGGGAAATTTTCCACTTTTTTTTCTTTAATTCATTTGAAAATGAAATGTAATATTCTTTCCACACTGCTTTTTTGAAAAGCAGGTAATTTCAGGAGAAGTTTTTTCGAATATTTAGTTTTCTAATTTTGATGAGAAAAGGGGATAGTGCTTTATTTTGAAGAAAAGTGATAGACAAGGACTAGAAATGTACGAGTGACATTTTACACATTTTGATAAAACAGCAGGTCTGTAAAATTTATAAAAATATAATGAATAATTGTTTTTGCAATTGCTATGGCTGAAGGACAATACTTTAATAGCTTTAAATATTATGCTTAACTCAATGTCCACCAAATTGTCTCGTTTATCCATGGTACTCACCCATTCAATTATAAACAGATATATTTTAAAGAATTTTTGAATACTTTATATGGGAATTATTATAAAAAAGAGAAGCAGTTAGCTAAGTGTTTTTTAAATATTTAATAAAATATTTCTTATACTATAACAAACTAAATAGTTTACTTTTCTTTTTATTATTGTTATTAATGTTATTTTCGTAGTAGAGTAGTAGTCATTCAAGAAAGTGGTAGATTCAGGGTTCATGCTAAGTACTGAAAAGTCTGGGTCCCGGGAACTTAGAAATCTGAAATTGGGTTTCATGTAAAAAGGCACACTTAATTTTACAAAAAAAGTTTCTTTATATTCATAATTTTATTTATTTCTTCTTCGGTGCTACAGCCTGCTGCAGGCCTCGATCGCCCCAGTAATGCGTCTCCATTTCCTATTTAGAGCAGCAGTCTGCCTGCCCCGGAATTAAAGTAGTGTATATATATATATATATATATATATATATATATATATATATATATATATATATATATATATATATATATATACATATACATACATATATGTATATATATATATGTATATATATATATATATATATATATATATATATATATATATATATATATATGTATATATATATATGTATATATATATATATATATATATATATATATATATATATATATATACACACACATACATATATATATATTACCCTGAATTTCACTAATTCTGTCATAATCTGAAGATAAATAATTTTTTAAAATCGGTTTCCAATTTCTTTCCAGTCAAACTTGTAAATCCCAAACTTGCATTTAAATATGATAAACCGCTAGGACGTTATATTTTCAATTATAATCAAATAGCCAAATCTATAGATATTAATCAAAATTATGAATTGGATAAAGAGACTTACTGCGATTGTTTATTAGATAAATACAAAGGCTACGTAGAAAAACACCATGGGCATGTAATAACGGGAAATCTAAATATTATTGTGATGCACTGAGATCACTGATGTTACTAGGTACAAAGTACCGTTCATCTACTAAATTTAAGCATAAATCAATTGGTAAAGATTTAATTCTTGACTTAAATAAGTTTATCTGTAAAATCAGCTATAAATATCAAATTCCTGTAGAAGCCTTCAAACCCTGGAGCGTCTTAATAGAGCAATACTTAAATCACTATATTTACATTCAAAAAATTAATAAATCATATAAACTTAATTCAATTAAAAAGGATATTAACACTAGAATGACAGATATTTTGAACTACCTAGAACGACGGGCAGCCGTCAATTTGACCGCCATAGAAAAAATACAACATACCTTTATTTCAAAACCAAAACATCATAGTTACAGCATTTAGAATGTTTCTTCGATACACTTTTTACAGTAAGAAATATTTTTGATTTAAGAAAATAAGAAAAGCCATAAAATTTCAATGGGCTGGGATTAACCGTTTTGGAGAAATCGTTTCTCAAAGTAGTTATGCGGTCAAAATGACCGTTTCCGTCGTTCTAGTGTTAAAGAAATTCAAAATGATTTTGTTATTACTTATGTAGATAAGGTTAGTAATAACTACTCAATCACATTATAAATACCCTCCAGTCACACTTACTTAATAATTCAATTTATAATTTACATAATACTAACTTTAAAATCTTATCCAATAGAATATCAACCAAATATAAGCAAATCCATGTAAAAAATAGTTGTAATAACATTCCATATCTTGGTTTAGTACCCAAGTTTCATAAATCCCCTGTAGCTTTTCGTACTATTGCTAGTGGGCATAATTCTCATATTACTAATGCTGGTAAATATTATTAAAAAATTTAAATAAAGTTTCTTTGTCAGATGATATCTTAAATAATTGTCATATTATGAAAAACAGCTTTGAATTAGTCAAGAAATTAAAACTCTTACTAATATCTATAGTATTTATACTTTTGATTTCAAAGATTTATTGAATAATATAGATATAGATGATCTGTATAGAATTATTTTAGAAATTTTTGAAAAATATAATATCACCCTAAAATATTCAATTTTCCATTTTTAAAAATTACTTAATTTCACTATGAGAATTATATTCAACATAAACTCATATTAAGAAACGAATAATAAACAGTGGTTTGGTATCCCACAAGTGGGGGGGGGGGGGCCTCATCATTATTGGCTAATCTGTATTTATTCTTCTATGAAAAGAACATTCATCCAGGGTTGCATAATATGCACATGTTTAGATATTTAGATGACATATTATGTGTATCCCATAATAATAATCCTATAGTATTTAACTTTTATCCTAATAATTTACAATTAACTGCAAGTAATAAGGACTGTAATGTTGCAAGCTTTTTAGATTTAAATTTAGAGTTTCAAAATTGTAATCTGGCTATAAACTTACATGATAAAAGACAAGATTTTAATTTTAATACATAAAAAATTTAACACTTTGACTCTTGTTTGCATATATCAGTGTTTAGAAATATTATATCAAACCAGATTCTTAAAATCAATAAAATTTGTGATGAAAATTATAAATTAGCACATTTTATAGAACTATTAAATGCAGCGACTAATAATGCATATCCTCCCAATTTCGTAATTAAAAAAATCTGATGTGGGCAGCACATGACTTTCCTTATGTAATGCAATGAATTTACTACTTTTACAGTAAAAAAAAAAAAGAGGTTATTCTTATAGTAGATACTTATATTCTTTCTAAGATATTGAATTTTTGTCAATTAGTCATTATTTTCATTGATTTAGCGTCATTTTTATCCATTGAGATTTTCATTAATTTGGCAACATTTAAAAAGTCGCCAAGTTGGCGTCATTCCGCCAATTTTGCCGCCAAAATCTCGCCAAGAATTATGGACGGAGAAATAAGTTATTCTTATAGCAGATAAATGACTATTGGCGTTGAAATGCAAAAGTATTACTCAAAGTATCTTTTCTCATGAATGGAACGAGCTAGATCCACGAGAATGATGTCACCCAATTTATCGCATGATATTACATATGAAACATGAACATGTTCCTCAACGGTTAATATTTTTTTTTAATTTATGGGATTTTTTGATAAATTTATTTGAAAAATGTGCAGTATCACGAGAACGGTTCATGCTAGCGTTCTAAAGTTTATGGCAATCGTTTTTTAAAGAAAAATTACATAAGAAATGTCTGTTTGCGTAACTTATTAATGGTTTTGATTTTTTTTCAAAATTTCGCTCGAAAATTTAGGAGGGAGGGGTCTGCACATTCGATTATGTTTAAAAACAGTATGCTTCTGGTATTCACAGACTGTAATATTTGTACTAAATTTCATTCGAATCACTCCATTCGTTCGTGAGATATCGTCTCCACACACACACACGACCTCAAAAATATTCAATTCGTGATCAGGGACGCTTGAAACGTGCTCTCCCGTCGAAAACTCGAATTCGAATTTTCGACCCTGTCACATTACTTTCCTTATACTATGTATATAAGGAAAGTAATTATCAACTCAGTGTATCAACTACCACTCGATAACACCCAAGACAACTTTCCCAATTATAATAGGGGGGAAAATTATAATTATTTATTAATTATATAATTAAATAAAAATGAAAAATAATAAAATAAACTAAAAAAATTTGAAAAATAATAAGATCGGAAAATAAGATACATTAACATTTAATGTTTTGATTTTATTTTCTCTAAAAATATTTAACTTTAGCCAGTTTGAGCCCCTTATAATGGTGTTGGTGGCATTCTTGTTTATTCATTTCTTCTATGAATCACTTGTTTAGTAAGAATTTTCATCTATGCTTCATGTTCATATTCTGTTCTCCTTATATGGGTAATTGTCCTGTCTCGCATTCTAACTCACTGGACGGGTCTGGGAAGGTCACTGTAACCGTTTGTTCTACCTCCCTGATATATTTCGTCATCTTCTTCCCGGTGTTTTTCGACTTTTTTCATTCTGTTGCGGCTTATCGCACTTACACGTGGACGATGGTTCCTGCCTCATGGTAATACTTGATTTTCTAATTTTTCTTTTTTTTTTTCAATTCTTCCTCTTTTAGTGCCTGTAGTCTGATTTTCGGCATTTATAGTACCTTACTATTGCCAAATCTGAAACAGGCATTTGTTTGGGTTAATTAGAATTAGATGCTCAGACTTGAAGAGGAATTTAATTCTGATTAATCTTCGAAATTGGGCCGGTGCTGTTCATTTCTATTATCAGCATTGTGGCTGTGGTTTGACTGCTTTGGTGATTTTAATATTTCATGATTACTTGGAATTGGTTATTATTATTATTATATTTTTCTAATATATATATATATGTATGTATGTATATATATATATATATGTATGTATATATGTATATATATACATGTATATATATATATATATATGTATATATATATATATGTATATATGTATATATACGAGTATATACATATGTATATATATATATATATATATATATATATATATATATATATATAAGAAAAAAAAGGTTTGAAGATCCAATGAAAGAAAAGTGAGAAGCTGTAACACGAAAATTCAACTAACAAGCTTACGAAATAAAGTATAAATCAACAAATCTTCAAGCATATGTAAAAAATAAATAAATAAATAAAATAAATATCGAATCAACAAGTCAATGAAAAGTATCTAAATACAAAGGTATAGAATCGAAAAAAGAATAACAAACGAAATCAAGCACAAACGCTATACACGTGGACAAGGCTCTAAGCCTAAATCATGAATTGTTCACTTCTATAAAAATCATAATCATGTCCAAGTTTTTTGTAGAAGCAAACACAAAAATGTATGTTTCTGAAGAAATAGATAGATTATATCTATAAACTATTTTTACTTGGACAACATATATATATAAAATGTAGATGAAAAAATAACCAAATATTGCTTATTATTCACAAAAGTGCTGACTATTAAAATTTTGTATTGTCAATCCAAAGTGTCAAAAATAGTGTGCACCACATTCCATTCTAAGTCTGTTGTAATGCAAATTTCATCATTTTCGGCACACTTTTAATAATAGTTAGAAAACGATATGACCTTAGCATAATTAAAATGTGAATCATATGCAAATATCTATTTTTGCCATGCAAATTTTTGGAGTTGCTTTACCTTTAACGGTGATTTGTTGACGATGTATTTTGACCTTTCAAACGTATTTTAACGTATCAAAAAATTTTATAACTAAATGAAAATAATAAAATAATTTAAAAGCAATTGATATAACCAATAACTAGTTGACTGTTACTCATTTCCGTGACGTAAAAATGAGTATCTTGCAATTTAATATACAGCAATGCAATTCGTATATCACTTACTCTCTGCGAGACATATGTAAAAGCAGTTAATAATTTTGAAATTTCTCACGTAGGTTTACTATCTACAAGATCTTCAAATTTTATGTTTGCTTTATGAGGCATCAAAATGCATTTTATTTTAAAACTTTTCTTAAAAATTAGTTATTTTTTTATAAGTGGACTCTCTCAAAAAAATATATAACTATTGTTTTTGTAGGGAGATTTGGTTGAAATTTTTTCGTTTGTGTGGCACATGTGGTATATCCCCTAACATCCCGTATATATGTCCTGGTCAACCTGATTGATAAATTAAATGCATTTAATATGATTTTTTTTTTGTTGTTATTATAATAAATACCATTTCTATAGATTTTTCATGCACAACAAAATTCAAGCTAAGATTTTCTCATTTAGAAAACTTATTCATTCTGACAATTATCATTTTCTCCCCACAGATTCACAACATTACCAAGATCTTAAATTTCAAATGACCAGATTTCTAATCAATCATGAAAATAAGCAATTCAATGCTGTTTTTGTGTTTTTCATGCATTTATATACATGACTTATATATTTAAATGTATTATTATTTCCTGTAATTTTACTTAATTCAACTCCAAATTATAAAGTTTTTTTTTCCTTTATTAACCTTTTAGAATATTGTTAATGTAGCATCCTGGCGTGCGAAAAACTACATTTCCATGCATATGAGCATACATTTGTGCGCACACATATGTGTTTGTGCATCGTATGAACGCAATATAGTGGTGCATGGCACCGGAAGTTATGGTTTTGACGTAGTAAGCATTTGTTTTAAGAGTTGCTGGTTATAGTGCCTGGAGAGGAGAGAAATCGATGTTATTGGAGAGAAGAGGAGGCTTCCAAACAAGATGGCCGAATAGTCGAAATACGTCAGGCCGTCTCATGGCAGAATTTGTTCCGCAGTAATCAGGTCGTTGTAGAAGTTGCTGCTAGGACACACTTACCCCTATTAAAGAATTGCGTGTGAAATATTTCGATTTTTAATTATTGTATGCTTTTCTACTTTATTTATTTTGTTTTTCTTCCGAAATCGATATTTTAACAGTTCGGCCATTTTTAAAAAGATGCATATGACTTTGAGGTATGAACACGATAACTCAGAAACGATTATAAGTATCAAATTACATTTTATGTGTACGTCATGTGAAAACTAAAACTACAGCTAGATAGAGGGTGAAATGTTTTGTTATTTGTATGGTTAGAACAAAAAATGTTAAAATTTAAGACGTGTCATTCAAGTATGTTCATATCGCTATGAAATTTTATATGTAGATACATTTTGCAAAAAACTAGGTACGACGTTTCTCGTGATTAAAACAGTTTTCAAAACGTAAGCTTTTCAGAGCAAAAAAAAAAAATTTTTTTTTTTGTCTGTGTGTGTGTGGGGGGGGGGGGGGGAGAGAGAACAATGGTGGTAGTATAATCCATATAGAAAACTAGTAGTTTGAAATTCGTTATGTATTTCACAGTATTAAAATAATTTGTACTGACAAATGATCATAGATCCAATACATTGAATTACATAAAAAATATATATAACGACCTGATGTCAACTTATATATTTTTCACGGAATTAAGAAAATATTTAAACCAGCAGCTTTCAAACAAAAATTCAAAGAAATATTCATTTTTATCTTCATTCTGGTACTTAAGATAATAATGGAAGTAAAAATATGGAATATGGGTATATGCAAAAGTCGAGTGAAAAGTCATGCTTCAGATATCTTTCATTGTAGTCATAAAATTAAAGTTTATGACAGTTTAATTCTACATTCCATAGTGTCGAAAACTACTTTAACTCAAATCTTGATCTTGATAAATCATTGTCTGACATACAATCAATTTTAATTTTTTTTTCTATGATGAACATGGTTTTATGCACGTATGAGAGTAATTTGATGGTGCTTGTCTTAGTGTATTAGGTCGTCATCTAAGGCGTGAACATCATTTCAAGGCTGGCTTGTGAATCTAGCTACTGTTCTCATGCTATACGTTTTCATGTTCCTAATTTAGGCGTGATTTTATTCAGCAAAAGCCACATGTGGCCGTTTGACGAAGAGTAAACATCTCATGGTAAATTTTCTAAGGGTAACTGCTATGCCTGCTTTACATACCAGGAAAGCCCACATTTAGGGGGATCTTTATATTGTTTTAAATTTCTTTCACAGTTCATATGCAGTTTTGTTGAAGCTCTTATAAAATCCTTTTTACAAATCTCAAAATTTAAACAGAGATGTGTATAGGCTCATTCTTTTGGTTCTATTGGCATTGGATTTTATTAGAATATGTTGAAATCAATAGTAAGGTGTTCAAATGTTTATTAAAAGTCACATAAGTCCATGAGTATAAAGATTTCTATAAAATCACTATATGCCCTTGTTTTAAGACCGAAAATAACATAATGTATTAATAATTTTTTTTTGTTAGAATGCGAAGATGTACATACAGCTTTTTCCCAAACTATAGGATTGTGCTAATCTTACTTTCTTGGACGCGGCGAAATAAGTATTATATAACTTAAAAAAATGCAAATTTTTACATATTAAAAAATAATAAAGGAATTTTTATACGGATTCAGTTCAAACATCGTTGGAAAGAACGGCCTTAATTTTTCCGATGGTGTCAAGATTTGTGATAATATTTTCGGTTGCTAGGAACCAACTTGTATGAAAATCGCTTAAAATCGTGCTAAAATATAAAATAATTAAAAAACTAATTCTAATTAAAAAAAAATCCCGACGGGAAGCATTGTTTCGGTCTTGAAGTACATCTGTACCAAATTTCATGCCCGTACAATTCTTCGATTTTGAGCTACAGGCGATACATATACAGACATCTTTTATTATGTAAAATATGTTTTTTTCTGCATAATTTTCTTTTCTCTGTATCAATTTTTACACTTTTGCTTTAATTTTATATTTCTCTTTCCAGATGAATTTCCCCCCTTAGAATGCTGCAGGAGCCTTTAGGAATGCAAAGATTTATAGTAGAGTAAGTAAAACTTATTTTTATTACTAAAGCTTTGTGTAAAGAATAATACTGATTGCAATTTCATACCTTTTCAAACTATACCATTTATTTCATGAAATCGTACTTTCTTGGTGAAAAAGAAATCTGTTTTATTAAATATTAAGTACGTAAGTACCTAGAAAATGTCTCTTAGTAAATAACTTTGTCACATTTAGTTATTCGTGTGTGTCATTGGAATTTTTTTTTTTAATATCATAATGAAAGTAAAATATATTTTTTTTTATTGGCTTATTTAGTATTTTCCAATTCAGTCGAACTCGTTTATAACAAATATAAAAGTATCAGCTGATGTATTAGGCCTGTGATTCCCAAAGTGAGATCTCCGTAGTGCAGTAGAAGCTCCCTTGCTGGTATTATTTATTTTTCAACTTAAATAAACGTTAGCCATTTTATTCTATTAAAATAATCTGTAACTTTCTTTTAAACCTTTGAATTTTGAACATATTTACGCAGCACTATTTCTATTGCTTCTAAATTGCCATTGCAGTTAACATTGCGGAAATGGTCACACAAATTTTGGAGGCTTTCTTCGGTATTTTTTCCCCTTCTGCTGTCCCTCCTCTTTTTAATTCAGTTCGGTTTCTTCGGTTTCGTATTTGTCAGACGTATAATCGACAACTGTAGCAATAATTGCATTATTTGTCTCTTATGTGCCTGTGTTTCTATTCTATAGAATCATAGCTTGCAAGCATAATCGTCAAGAGTAAGATATCCTGTTAAAACTCATTTTTCTCTACCTTGAACTATCTTCATACGCAAGATTGGAAATGAAGGTTTGATGCATCTTTTCTAAAAGTCCAGTATGTTTTCACCAGTTTTTCTGTGTTTGCGTATGAACATTACGCCAGGCATAATCTAAAAATCCACAGGCAATTTTCATGTGTTTAGGCTATTTCAACATATCAGAGGATGTATTTAGGCTTAACCTATCTGGGTATGGATCTACCAAACTAATTGTTGCTCTTAGAATTTTGCTTTTACTCCAAAAAGTTCCTTGATTTTTTTCCCTTAACATATCCTATATTAAAAATGTCGCAATATCCGATGCACAGGTATCTAATTATTCGCTATAAGCTGTACATTTAACATTGTGAAAGTATTACAGATCCGAGATGACAATAAAATATTCGTGACAGCCGATGATACTTCGCTACATCCGAGTTCGTTATAAGTAGGCTTCACTGTATCTTGTAATTTATTTTTTTAACACTGTAGAATGTTTGTTCTCCCGGATTGGTTCTTTTTAAAAAATCGCGTAATATTTTTCCTTTTCTATATTACAACAAATTATATTAAATAGATATAATGATGAGTTTTTGCCGGAACAAACACTACGCGATCCGTTAAAAAACATTTCATATGCAGTGAAAATTAGTCAGAAATTGCTATCGGTTCTGTCTCTAAAAAATGCGGAAATGATCCGCCGTAACTCATAAGAGAGTTGCTACAAAGAAAGAAGCAGAACCATTGTTCATATGCTAATATTGGAATGAAGTTCCTTAAAGTTTTTCATGGATAGTATAGAAGATTTACTTGCCTCTCTAAAGGGGCACATTGTTTTGGTGTCAGAAAGATTTTTGGGAAAAGTAATTTGGGGCGTAATCGTAAGAAAGATAATTTTTTTTCAAATTGAACTCTTTTCCGAATTTCGTCTATCTCTTGGTTTCGTTTTTTCCCCTCTACATAAAAGCTATAGAATTAAATAATATGTTATATAGGTGGGAATGAATGCAAAAAATGGCGCATCTTTTTAAAATTTTGCCCTTATTGTGTGCATGAACACATTGGTTTTGTAATATTTCTGAAAGTAATCAAATGTAATATTTCTGAAAATAGTTAACCAATTGATATCAAATTTGGCAAAGATTGTTACATCAGTCAGAATGTGAAACGCCGCGATTAAAAAAAAAAATATCTTCCCGTTTATGCCCGTACCTTGCTATTTTGCACTGTATTGTAATATCTCCGAAACTACTGGAACAAATATAATGAAATTTGGTATGAATTGGCGGTTTATGCAATGTGAAAATAACGCCGCGAATTTTTGCGCGTGCTATGTGCTTGCCCATTTTGCACTATGTTATAATATCTCCAAATCTACTTCACTAATTGAAACTAAATTTAATACAAATGTACTAGGCTATCACATGAATGTTGTTGTTGTTGAGACCCAGACCGTCCGACCTACCAGAAAGGTGTAAGGTAACTGTATGGACGGCCGGGAAGTGCCACCCAATTTAGACCGGAACCCAGTGGGGGAGGCATCCACAGAGACCGTACCCTCCTTCCCCTACCACCAACCTCTCGGAAGGACTTACGGACCCACATGTTTAACGTGATCGTACTCCGCATGAACACGGCGGCATTTGTGGCAGCGTGCAAATCTAGCGCGCAAACCACGGGGATACCGCACCCGAGATGGCCAACAGCACGCGGCGTTTCGAGGTGGTCACCCACCAAGTACTAACCGCGCCCGATGCTGCTTCACTTCGGTGATCTAACGAGAACCGGTGTTTTCAGCACGGTACGGCCGTTGGCCCTATATATCACATGAATGTGACTTTCTCTGCAGAAACTTTCTCTGCTGTGACTTTCTTTGCTACAAACATGGAAAAGAAAACGGTTTTCAGTCTCTTAGGGAAAATCAGTTTGTCTGGGAATGAAAATTTTAGATTCGGTAAAGGTTGACCAGAATGTTTTTCAAAATTCGCACATATCAGATGTTCACATCAACTGAGTGGGGTTCAATACCCCTGAGAAGGGGGGTGGGGAGGGGGCGTCAAGTCTGTATACTTTTAACGCCATTATGAACCATTTTTCGATTTCCATCGTTCTATATGCTGAAATTGTGCATTTAGAAACCAAATTGTAGTTCATATAGATATCAAATATCTTAATTGCAAGTTTTGTAACAATTAAAAAATTATGCAAAATGAAGCATTTATAATTATTAATCTATACTATTGTGGCAGCAGCCGACTCTGCTCCTGCCAAAGATATCGATCGAAGATGATAGGAACATGTACCTGAATTATAAGTTCGGAGCAGAAGCAACATCAATTCCTACACTATTAATATTTATTTAAAATCCATGATTTTTCTAGTATGTAATGCGTTGAATTACTTTTTATAAGAATGCACTCTTGTCCAGTAACGTAAAATATTAGATCATAAGAGGAGAGGGGCGTCCCCGAAAATGTGTTCTATTTTTTAGGGGTTCCCGAGCCGAGAAGTTGGGAAACAGTGACTTTAGTACTGACTTTTTATTAAAGTTCGAAATAGGACTCAAAATTAATAGACATTTAGTTACGGTAAAATCTGAGTAAAATGAAATCTGCTCACAACGGAAATGTGCTTAATTCGGGAACTTGTTATGGACTCAAAAATCATTATAAGCTGTAAGTTAAAAAACTGTGTGAGATGGCAATGCATTTTTGGGTCCCATATAGTTTCGTAGTAGACAGATGTACTTTATTCACACATTTTTTTCCTGGTTATGAATAAGCTTCTTCTTCGACCCAGACCGTCCGACCTACCAGAAAGGTGTAAGGTATCTGTTTGGACGGCCGGGAAGTGCCACCCAATTTAGACCGGAACCCAGTGGTGGAGGCATCCACGGGGACCGCACCCTCCTTCCCCTACCACCAACCTCTCGGAAGGACTTACGGACCCACATGTTTAACGTGATCGTACTCCGCGTGAACACGGCGGCAGTTTGGGCAGCGGCGGGAATCGAACCCGGGCCTACCGAGTGCAACTCCCGCGCGCTAACCACAGGGCTACCGCGCCCTATGAACAAGCTTGACTGCACCATCTTAAAATGCTAAAAATTTCTTAACGTATACACACGCAGTAAGTCGCTGTTGTTTACTTTTTAGAACTCGAGCCGCCGTACTACAGTTTTTCACTGTAAAATTTCCTTACTCCGTTTTTAAAATTACATAAATTACTGGTTTTCAAGACAGGTTTGAAAAAGGTAAGAAAAATTTTCTATACATATTAGTTTATCCTTTTACTTCATGTAGCATTATCCTAAGTAGAAATTATTCTTTCAAAGTAAATTATTGCAACGCAGGACCATGTATTCACTTTTGAGCTCTTCAGCTATAAATAGCTACGACGGCAAAGAAAAAAAAAACTTGCTTCATTCGTGCTGTTTTATTCTGTTCTGCTTGTAGAATGGTTATTTAACACAAATTTTATTGCTATTTCTGGGTGTTTTAGAAAACAAAATATTCTCAATCGCTGTGGGTTTTTTTTACCACTGTTGGCTAACATATTCATTATACTCTTACTAAATATTAAGTCTGTCATATGACAAATTTCACAAAGTTGTGTAAAATATTTCCTCCCACCCACTCGCCTTGTGTATAAAACATCGTTACGACCGTTTGCAGTACTTTTAATTTACACCTAATATCCCCGACCATTTTTATAAATTGCAACACTTTCTACTGTAGCTCGTAACCACAGTCATGCTTTGCTGATATTTGACTCTGAAGTGTGAATACTTTACTGATAATGTGATCTATAATTGTAAGGGAATTGAAATGAGTCGTTTTGCAGCTGAAAATTTTGTGTTATAAGTATACGAAAATGCATAAATATGTAGAATATTTTATATACTGCCCTAGAGACGGCATGTGGCGTAAAGTTGTCTCAGCCAAAAATAACAAGTCAGCTGTCTTTCAATGGCTGTTTCGCTTACGGCGACCGTTGTCTTGAAATGGCAATTTGCCGTTCCTGGAAGAGATTTGGAATTATCTTTCTTTTTGGGTCACTCACACCGCACATGACCTTCGTGGACGTTAGACTGTTCCGAACCCGATACGCCCTCTTAAGAGAATGATTTATTCACGAAACAAGCAAGGTAACCTGTTGTGTGTTATATTTATATGTATAAAATAAATTGTATAATATTTCTAATTTACTGGAATGGTATGTACTAATAAATGAATGACTTTTGTACGTTATGAATTTAGAGGTTTTGAAAGTGTTTTTTATTTACCGAAGTTTTCATTGTAAATGCGTGGTGAACTAGAGGTCCATATGAGATCTGATCTGATCCTCTGGCCCATCCCCACCAAGTCGGGCCACATTTCTTTTGTAGAGTTTCGGGTAGGGCCGCGTTCAAGCTGAATTTGGAAATTTTCGGGTTATGCCGGGTGGGACAAAATCTAATGTTTAATAAAGTTATAAATGAACATAATTGGTATGAAAAGTATAGTTAGTTTCAGTAATATTTAGGAAAAATATAAAAGCTCTGTTTTACATAAATGTGGCACTTGGGTGGCTCGAATTAATGATTTCAAATATATAATATGATAAATAGCAGTTCGTAATGAGTCAGACTAGGACTTTATATTTTAAAAAAGAGTTTGGGCTAATTGCTGTCTGGCCAACGTCTAAAAACACTTATAGCAGAAAAAATGGCCACATGCGTCTGGTACGCTGAAAATTATAAATTTCTAATAATACTATGGGTGTTATCTTTTTTTGGGGGGTTTCTTTCAGCTGAGTTAAAAAAAAAATTTAAATATAACCTAAGCTCATTAAATATGACAGTGTTAAAACAGGGTCGTATTTCCACAAAAAATCTGTAAATATATAGCTATTTAAATGCTGGGAAATGTGGTCCTTTTAAAGTTGTTTCAATACTCCCTCTTCCATCCATCTTGCAAGCATTATTTAGAGTTTGAAACAACAGCATAAACTACTCAAGTGTGTAATCTGCATCCAAGTGGAAATGCATGAAATATTTGCACTTTTCTAATAATTCATTTCAGAAATCGGACGGGAAAATGGTGGGAAAAACAAAGAAGGGGAACATTCACAAATTTAGAATCTCTTACAGGGTGTTCCAATATTGTAAAAAGTGGTATTATTTTATCATTAAAAGTTTCACTTTGAAATCAAATAAATTTGGATTTTTAATGGTGCTTGTCCCCCTTCATACCAATTTCTAAAAGTAAACTGAATCAAATACTAAAAGTTATATCTTCAGTTCAGAATTTTTTTTTTCGTCTGTTTCTCACGTTGCTGTGTTAATTTTAGAATCAGTAAGCAGAATAATAATCAATATTCAGAACATCAATAAAGCTGCGAATTTCTCTTGGAAGTTATCAATCGGGTAAGAATGCTGAAGTTAAACAGTACAGGTTTCAGATTTTACTAACTCCTTTAAAATGAGCTGCAGAATCTCATAGAATATTAGAAATACGAGATATTCGGCTAAATAAGTGGATAGAACAGGTTAATATGAGGGTTTATTTTATTATTATTTTTAATTTTCTACCATATACAGTAAAAGGAAAAATATAGGGTTTATATATTCTTTTAATTTTCCAGCATACATAAAGGAAAGTATTGTTACAGTGTCAAAAATCCGACCCTCGGATTTTGATGGATCTACACGTTTTGATTATCCCTAGATATGTATCAACCATTTTTTTTTTTCAATGATCTGTGGGCGCGATATCTTTTGAACAAATTGATTACATTGAATAACTTATGTATGATTTTTTCGGCCTGTAAACGCCATATGCCTATTGGTTTTCAGAGTGAACAAACCAAGGAACATGCATCTATTTCGAAAATCGAATATATATAAATTAATAATAATTCCACTTCACAACAATTCTGCAAAGTTTTTAATTGCATATACAAAATTAAATGTACTATTTGTAACTTATCTTATATTGGCCAAACCAGCAACCCTTTACATCTGAGAATGAATGTCCACAGGGATCATATTAAAAAATTTGACCATAAAGTCTTTAATGATCTCCCTACTAAAAATCAATTTGAATATCAGCACTTTGCTACACACGGATTTAAAAATGTATCCCTTCATATTTTAGATATTAAAATTTCACTCACGGATAGATTAGTATTTGAAAACTATTACATTAAAAAATATAAAACTCTCTTCCCCTTTGGCTTAAATCAAATTTATAATAATAATAATGTTGTTAACAATAGTTTTGAATACAATTCTCATAAATCTTCAGTATATAAACATCTTTTTCATTATTCAAAGTCATCAACTCCTAGTATAAAGCGATATAAGCGTGGCAAAGGAAAAAGTAACTTAAGTAAAACTCTTGATTACAAAGCAGACATTTTGAAATTACAATACAATTATTCTCAAACTTTCAATTTTCTACCTGTTAGAACATGGTTATATAAAGTCAGAAAAAACAAATTAAGTATTGTTTATACTAATTTTTTAAAATTAAAATTAACTCATGAGCATTTTAAACATTTATTTTTTGATTTGCTTCTTTCTCGTACAAATTTCTTAAATTACCACCTACTCCATACACCAAATCCACATACTAAAATAGTTTACTGTGTTATTTCTTTTAAACACCCTATTCTTAATTCTCTTAACTTCAATAATTTATTTGCAAAACATCAGCACTTGTTACCAGTAAATGATATCAAAATACAAAAATCATTTAAATATAATTTACCAATTGGTAGAACTATTTATAATTACAATGAAGTTTCCAGGACAATAAACTCCGATGATCTTACATCATGTGTATGCAGCAATCAAAATCTTGCCCCTTTTGTCAACTCCACTCATGGTCACATTATTACTGGGGATCTCAGTATAGTTCAGGATGATATACTTAGGGATATTATGAATAAAGGGTCTAAATTTCGCATTCCATTCTGCCATCACCCTAAACAACTTCTTCAGTCTCTATCATTTGATTTTGATAAATTCATATATCAACTTGCTTGTTCACATTCTATTCCTATTGAAGCATTCAATCTATGGAAGTATACTACCTTATATCTACTTAAAAATTTTATTATAAACATTAAATTAACGAAGCCTAGGTATCCTTATAAACAACTCCTTTCTGCTATCAAAGAACTACAACAACATTTTGTCATAACTTATGTAGATAAAGCTTCTAATAATTATGCCATCATTTGTAAAAAATATTATGTATCTCTGTTACAGAATTATTTAAAAAATAATCAAATTTTTAAACCCATTAATAATCAGTCTATCCACATCAAAACTAAAATGCTAAAATTATATACACAATTAAATATTAAATGTAAGTATTTTAAATTTCCTTACGTTACTTTGGTTCCTAAATTCCACAAATCACCTCTCAGTTTTAGAACAGTCACTTGTGGACATAATACCTTTACCACTACAGCTAGTAAGTACTTGCTTAACTGTTTAAATCGAATTAATGAATCTCTTAAATTCAGGAATTCAGGATATTTCATTTTGAACAATAGTTTTGATTTAGTTAATCACCTTAGCAAGTATCCACAAATTCTTGGTTTCCAAACCTATGATTTTAAAGACTTATTTAATAATATTGTCATTAAAGATTTACATAAAGTTATTATCTCTCTTTATCATGACTATATATCATCCAATCATGTTGCTTTTAATGTCAAAAATTTTCCTATGCTCTTGCACTTTGTGTTATACAACAATTATATTATCCAAGGTAATAACATTTATTTACAAACATCTGGTGTACCACAAGGTGGCTGTAGTAGTAGTATACTCGCTAACTTATATCTTTATTATCATGAATGCCATTTTAACTCTAATTCATATATTATATATAGATATGTTGACGACTTAATTTGTATTATCATTGATGATTCCTATACCATTAATATTGATTTTTACCCGTCTAACCTAGAATTAATTCCTAATGAGCCTTGCGTTAGTCAATCTGTTAATTTTTTAGACATAAAATTAGATACCCTCAACAATCATGTTATCACCAATATATATGATAAAAAAGATTCTTACAACTTCTCTATCATAAAGCTGCTATCATATCAATCTTGTAATTCTATTCAATTGTTTAGAAACATCATTTTAAACCAGCTATTTCGAATACATCGACTTTCTGATCCTCAGTTTCACTTTCTACACATCAATAAACTTAAACGCATTTGTCAAAATTACCAATATCCGGAAGTATTTGTAAATAATATTATTAATAATTTCAAATATACCACGTAATAATTTTACACATGCATTATTTCACTTTGACTGGTTAACTCTTTTTTGAAAATTCACCCTTTCTTATTACCTCACTTACCACTTGGCCTGAGTCTAATACTGTTTACTATTTTCGAATGACTATTTTCCTCTTGTCCTGAGTCCTATACTGATTACTATTTTTGAAAGTCTCCATACATATTATGAATCGTTCAATTGTATTCATTCCAGTGCCCACTTGAATTGACGAAGTGAGGTGAAATGCTCAGTCACTAGTTTATCTTACACGTGTGGGTGTGCTATGCTAGTGTTTTCCCATTTCTGTTCGAGGAGGTATTGTTTTTCAGAATTATATAATTCAATTGATTTATTTTCTTTTTCCACTAGCCAGTAGACAGTTCCAATGGTGTTTATAGTTAAATACTATCGCCATTGTCAGAAACTGGCTATTATATCGGTTTTAATTCGAATTGTATGACTGTCCTGATGAGAATGCAATTTCGAACTAACCGCCATTTTTTGTGTAGTTTCAATTGCTTGTTCTCTATTCTTAATCTCTTATCTCCTGAGCTGTTTATTATTGCCTATTCTCATATTGCCGAGTTTTATTTTTATTTACCTTTATATACTTTAAATGTGATTTTTGAATCCTATTATTCTTCTCATCCCCCTTTCCATTGTAGTGATAAGTTACCTTCTATCCTTATCCTTAGTCTTGGCCTATTGTTACTCATTTGTAACAGATATGCTAGAGATGGGGTTTTTTGTACATACTGTAGTTTATGCATAATTTTCGATTAAAATCCTTCAATTTTTATTTATATATATATATATATATATATATAGAAGTACCACAGTACTACGGGTAGATATATTTTCATTTTATATTCATTATATTCTTTTGATATTACTTTATAATATTTTGCATCCTCATTTCAATAATTAACCACAAGCTGGTGTAACAGAATATTTTATATTCATGTTTGATTTTTTTATGTATTTGATCCACTTTGTCTTTTCTTCTACGTCGGGCCATTTACATTATTTCTGTAATACATTTTACAGTTGTGTAAACAGAAACGTAGAATCAGCATTAATGAAACATGTATGGCCCTTGATAACGTACATGGTTTCAGAAATGCTTTTCATATTCATTTTATTCCTTTTATATTCATTAGATTCCATTTATTCAATTTCCAAACTTCTTGCTAAAGTGTAGCTCATCGTGCTACACTTGGCTTCTGATTTGCAATTTTTTACCTTTACCTTCAGTTTACAAGCAATTTTCTTTGGTATTCCTCTATATATATTACAAGTAATCATAAAAATCTTCAATTATATATATATATATATATATATATATAATTATGTTAAAATTTGTTGCGAAAATAGTCACTTTATATGTTATATTTAGAAGCGAATAGTATAACACACCCAACAAGCCTGCGCCGATTTTGAGATATTGCGCGTTTCCTATCTAAAATTAAACAAAGAAAAATCATAAAAGAAAAATTTAAATATTTTTACCATAATGACTGAATGTAAGTACTTTTACCTCAAAATAACTGGACACTAATATGTAGTAGTTTTCATAAGACGTTCTTCAAATATTAAAAATTTTACTTTTCTACAGAGCGCGATATCGCATAAACTCAATTACTCAGTTTAAAATACATACATGTAAAGGGATGGCTGCACTCGTTTTTTTACAATTTGTATTGAGATGCAGTAATGATCTAATGTAAAAGTTACATATTGTACAGATCAGCCGTTAACGGGGAGTTTCTTTGACCTAAAATAATTAAAAAACTAATGTGAATTTTAAAATATCACAGAGGCGCATCGTCCCATGTTCGGAAGTACATGTGTACCAAATTGCACATCCCTACCATGTTTTGATTTTCCCCTACACACAGACATTTTCCTTTATTATTATAGATTTTAACCTCCAATGGGTGAGAGAGCTCAAACAATTTTTTTTATGTGGCCTCTTCGAATGTTAGGCAATTTCGTAGATCCTGAATTTTAAAATTTTATGGTCAATTAGTATTGGTTGTAAATAGACTTAAAGTTGAGCCAATCTTGTCTTTAAAACCTCATTTATGAAACTATCTTCGCTTGTAACGTATAAGAAATGAGTTAGAGCAATAAATAATAAACCTTTTTTTTCTTTTTTATTGTTTTTTAATTTGGTGTGTAACATAACTTGCTCATGACCATGGCCAAATTTCAAGATCAAATATTTTACCTCGAATTTTCAAGTTGATAATTACATGGGATCGTATTTTAATTGTTAAATGCATATCGTTGTCTTAAAATTCTATCCAAATATTTGAATTCTCATCAAAAATATTAATAAACATTTACAATATTAATAAATATTATTAATAAATGCCGCAGAAGTCGCAAAGCAACAAATGTAGGTTGAAGTTGAAGTGGGTTCATTGCAGAGTAGAAAATACAGCGTGAATATTGCATTAAAATCGGAACAAGAGTCGCTAAGATAGATAAAAACGCAGATGTAAAAAAAGGGGCCACCGGTTGCCTTTCTTCCCCAAGAGTCAAATTAAGAGGGAAGATTGCATTCCCGCAACGTAAGAGCTAAATACCTCTCATCACTCTCTCTTCACTCAACAGAACCTCGATGATCAAAGATCATTTTTTGAAACTCAGCCTCCCCGTGATTAAAAATAATTTCACATGTGAAAGATTCTCATTTGAAACCCTTCATAATCGGAGCGACCAAGATCGAAAAAGCTGAGAACTTATTTTTCGGATATGAAACGCGGGACGTGCTACGCAGCTTTTAAATAAAACTTACTAAATCCTTAATTTAAGTGCATAAAATGACCAAATAAAGCGACGAAGAAAACAGTTGCATTTTTCCAGAGTTAAGAAATGACAGTTCACGATGATAAATTTTGAAGACCGTATCTTAAAAAGCGTTTGCTTGACGACAGTTTTAAAATTACCAATACGGGGAATATTCGAATATATTTGAAATACTTGTTTTTACTCGTTTTTAAAGACCGGTATAGAAAAAAAAACCTATTGACTTTTTTAACATTTAGGCTTCGAGAGGCTTTTGGAAATTTATCTGTCTGCCGTTTAAAGAGAAAACGTAGAGCCGTATTTTATTTTTGTGGGAGATTTAATTTTTTCGTACCCCTTGTTTTTACCCTCATTTTAGAAGTTTATCAACAAATATTGCACTATTTCAAAATTTTGAAACAACTTTGCACGCTGCCGCGTTAGCTTTTGAAAAGGGGGGGGGGGGGGTACTGTGAGGTTTTAGGTCAAGTGGAAGCTTCGGTAATTGTTACGACGCGTTTACTGCTAGCTGCGGGACGTAGCTTTTGACTTTTAATAGAGTAGTTTCTTTTTTTTTTTTTTTTTTCGCAATTGTTTTCCCATATAATCGAATTTATTTTATTTGTACGGAAATTACTTCTAACAAGTCCTTTAACGCGCACACATTATTCAACTTCAATATCAATTTAAAACTTCTATGGTGGTTTTGGTCATGGTCATTCCAATGTCTGCCCCAGCTCATGAGTGACAAAATCTACAAAACCTTGATCTAAGGATAATGAGTTCAGTAATTAACTATTTTCTTGCAAATATAATAAAATAATTCCTTGTTATAATGAAAAAAGACACTTCGCTGTTAATGCATGTATATGCCGCAGTCTCTGAGTAAGCATTGTTTTTCAAAAATCTCGGCTGTGAATAATATTTATGTGCCTAGGATAGATAGGGGCAATATATAGGTGGGTAACATTTCTCCTCCTTCCTGAGCAACTGCAACTTGCTTACATTTGGGGGAGAGGTGGACGATAAGCCTGACGTTAGCTTTCCATATATCTCCTGCGTGTTGATAAGGATCGTGTCATAAACGTAGCCGGAACAGAAATATTGAGTTGAAATTGGAACCTTTCAAATTGACGAATCTGCATGATTCACGACGTATTAGTAATAGTAAATCTGGTTTGTAATTAGAAGGTAAGAGTCTCATCAAAGATCAGTCACGTTTTGTTGTGTTTAGAAACATTTTCATTTTGCCCTTTTCATATGGATGTATAGAAGAAGTATTGTTTTTCATCGTCGAAAAATCTCGGGGAAACCGCTTTTTAAAACCTGGACATGTTTCAAATTCTGGGAAAGATGCCCGCGTGTGTGTGTTTGTGAGTTTTGGGCTCGATAATTCAATAAGAAATGCATGTAAAAATAGAGCCTTTTATGTGTAGATGCATTATGCAACAAATACTTTGCCACTCAGTTCTTTAGTTGCTGTCTATTCATGTTTTAGTCTGTTCATTAGTTATCACCATGTTTTTCTTGAAAATTTGAAATTCCTGTGCCGCCTCTGTGAGTTCGTTTGAGAATCCCTAGTTTGCTATAAAAATGTTTTATAATGACGATAATGTTCTTAAATAATGCCGAATGACTCATAAAAATTTCACTATCTTCATTAACCTGTTGCTTACGGGTGGGACAGCATCCCTCCCAAACGAAGAACCTCTCAATAATCTGACATTGGATGCCTTTGCAGACATTGGCGTCCATGGACGCCAATGTCTGCAAAGGGGGATCGAACTGTTTGGGATAGGGTATGTCAAATACCTGTCTTTTTGAGAGGTTCTTCGTTTGGGATGGACGCTGTTCCACCCGTAAGCAAAAAGTTAAAAGGACAATAATAGAGATCACACCGTAGAAATCGCCGTTTCGATTTGCGTTTTTGACTGTCGGAATTTTTTTTTCTTTCTTTACTTTCTCGCATTACTGTATAAAGAAATATTGTTTACCCAGAAAAGTTTCGAATTCTAAATTTTGATGCTTATCTCAAGATATCCAGAACATGTTTAGACCACTTTTGCAATGATGTCCACCTCTGTATGTGTTTGCCTACGTATGAACCCGATAACTGAAGCAGCGAAAGCATTGTATCCGTGGAATTATTTAGTTCTATTATATAAAATCTAGACCTCTAATGCCTTATTTCTATAAAACTATTTACTTTTATTATGCGAACTCTAGAACGCTAAATATAATTTTTAGCAATTTATATGATTAGACGTAAAGTTAAGGAGAATTTAAGATTTCGATGGCATCGACCTATAATATTGAATAAACAGCCTTTAAGGAAAAGAGTGATTTGGATGGAGTTATGCATGAAAGCAATATTTTTTGCACCGGATTATTTATGGCTATAAAGGTTTAATGTGATATCCATAAAATTGTTTTGCAGTTCTAACAAAGACTTGTGAGGGAGAGTCATAATTCCAATTTAAGATTCACAGCCGTATCTACCCTCTTTTGAGATTAGAATTGTTCCTTATTTTTACTTCAGAAGTGTTTTGATCCAGGGTATCAAATGTGATATACCAATATTAGCTGTTTTGGCTATGATTTGCTTAACTGTGCCTAGTTAAATTTAATGGCTGAGTCTAACTCTCGCCGTAGTCGGAAAAATAAATCTTTAAGCAATTTTAAACAAATTTATACTCTCTAAACTCGCCTATAAGAGGTGCTCTTAGAGTTCCAAAGGCAAATATATCAGCATAGATAGACTTGTTTTGTGCTTATTATGTATTCGCCAGTATGTAATAGCGAATAGCCGATCCTGCAATGGCAGTAAGGAAACTTGCTATGTACCACAATTTTACAAACCACTATGAGTCCCAACAAATTCAATCCTAAAATAAAGCGGACTACAAATTTTTTCAAGTAAACTAAATAGTTGCAAGGCCAAATGCTTTTCTGTTTTTTTCCCTCCCACATTGTTTTTATATGCATATGACATCTATTTTTGAGCCAAAATTTGGTATAAATCCGTAGAGTAGTTTCAGAAATAATGCAATATTGCACAAAATGTTTATGTTACTTACTGCTCACGACGTGAATATAATAAAGGAAAATAGCAACATTGCCTTCACATTCCTTAACAGCCCATATTTGTACCAAATTGGGTTTCAATCATTTGAGTAACTTCTGTTATGTTTCAGTAATGGGCATGCGTGTGACATTGACAAAATTGCAGAAAAATTCGGATTTTGTTTTCAAATTCATGTATTACTTTACGTTTATGCAGAAATTGGTTTCAACATTTTGAGTAGTTCTGGAAAAATATCGATTAAATTTTTCTCTGCAATAGACAGGATGGAATCTTAAACCAGAAAGATCAATCATGCATAAAGCATTGATTATGAAACACTTTCCAACTGCAATGCAATTTTGTTTAAACATCTCGAAAATGCGATACATTCAGCGGTGATGTTTTTAAAATTATCACAATACTACATTAATTTATTATATTTGAAAACTTAAAACTTCATAAAAAAAAATGAACTTTATTCAAATTACGTCATTATAAATCGCCTGGTTTAAACATCTCTTAAATGTGATACATACAGCGGTAATATTTTTGAAATTATCACAATAACACAGTAATTTATTACACTTGAACTTCATCGAAAAAAATGAACTTTATTCAAATGACGTCATTGAAATATAAATCGCTTGGCTCTCTATGTAAAAGCTGTAAATATTTCATTCATCCACTTTTATTCCATTCCTTTCATTCATCACAATGCTACAGTAATTTATTTTATTTAAAAACTTAAAACCATGAAGGTACAAGTAATTAAACTCTATGCTTAAAATTTCATCGAAAAAATCGTCCTTCTCTGTGTAAAATCAATGAATATTTCATTCATATCAGCTATATTTCAGACTTAAAGAGCTGAATGATTTTGTGTTAAAGAAATTCAGCAATTCTTATACAATTCATCCTACATCTTTGTGTTTACATTCTCCATAAGTGAAAATTAGGCTTCGTTGTAGAAATAAGCAAAGTTTGATGATCATTTAAACTCAAATATATTGTAGTTGCGTTGTTTCAGTATGTAGATGCACAGAAATTAAGCAAAAATAAAGCGCTTTTTGGACGGATACAACACTAAATATAAATTAAGAAGAACTTTAAAAGTCACGATTTTGACACAAGATGGATGCCATATTTTATTTTGAAGTTGGTCACGTGATTTCTTCATATAATATGGGTGTACTTATTATTTTAATTTTTATTAAAAAAACTACCGAATATATTTTGCTGAAATTTTTTTTCATATTTTTTATTGAATAATTTGAATATTTCTTAAAACTTTCGAAGCAATTTGTAAATTTTAAATTCGCATAAAAAAATGTTTGAAAAATTAGGTCCCATAGGGTTCAATGTATTTCATTTTTTCAACTCTGGTTCAGTCCAAAACTATTTGGGTGATATTATTCATTTATATTCCCATAGGTCCCCACACACCGTCTGAACAACATATTAAAATTTCATTTTGATAAAGTCATTTTTACGGCAGTTATCTTGCTAACGGACAGACAGAATGAACAAAGTCATAAACACTTATCAACTATATTGTAAAGTGTTAAAAAAGGTTTTGCCTAACATTAATTTTGATGCATCTGTATCATACTTTGTTTCAATCCGTTGAATAGTTCGATATAAAAATTGATTGCGTATATGCTGAAGATAAACAGGTGGAAGAATGCTAAAAGTGTTTAACATTCGTGTACTTGTACCAAATTCGATGTCACTCGGCTGAGTAGTTTAGAAGAAAATGCCACTGCATTAATGTTGTACATTCAGGAAGACAGACGAACAAACGAAATGCTTCCCTCCCGCCTTTTCTGTTAGTACCCGTGAAGACATGTGCAGTTTCAACTCGGCAGAAAAGTGTTTAACACAATTTATATGGGAAAACAATTCTCTTTAGCGATGCATGTAATACATTCCGAAAGGCATGCTAACAGAATTATTGAAAAGTATTCAAAAAGTAGAATTTCACATGTGATAGGAGGCCCCACTGACTTTGAGTATGATAAAATGGCTGAATGAAAGGAGTCGTCATGTAAAAAAAGAAATTGCTGGCGTAGGATATCAGGTGACTGACTGACTCATGGCTCAATTCTTGTTCAGCATTGAAATTTATTCTGAAAAAATCATAGTACGGCTAATTTATAGTTGAAGATCCCACTAATAGAAGGCTTTCCCAAAATACAAACTGCTGCTAATATTTTTGTTAATTTAATCGTCTGTTAATTAGAAATTTGATTTTGTTTTTAATTTTATTCTTTTGCGCATCATATAAGTTTGTGATATTTTAGTCCCTTAGCGACAAGGACCAACTTGTGTAAAGAAATAAAAATTATGTTTCTTTATCCGCCCGAAACGACGATAAGTTGACTTGTATCCCTTTTGTTCTTTTCGGTGTTTTTGCCGAGGAAGTGGTTCTTCACGCCCTTGGGCATCAAACTGCTCAATAGAATCACTTCTCACAGAAATTCGTGCCCTCGTTTTTTCGCCGACCTGTCTGACCTGAATGTAATTCCTCCGCGATATTTATTTCACTGATTGCGAAATTGAACTTTTGTTTTACCCACAAAACTGTTTTCTTCCTCAAAAGAGCAGAAGTGTTTTTTTTTTGTTTTTGTTTTTGTAAAATATTTTAAAATTATAATTTTAATTGATTTTTATATACTCTCCTATACTTTACCTTTTATGACCTCTGAAGTTAGTTATAGGTAATTGGAAGGGACAATTTTTTATGTTCATGCGTGTATCGTGAACTCAAAACTGACGATCCGCAATTTTTGTCAAAGCCGTAAAAGTTGGTGCAAAATGTTCCTCTTTCAGTGGTGCATGTGTACACAAAATATACGCAAGGTTGCAAAATGATTCAACGCTAAAAATGAAAATACTTCATTAGAAATAAAATAAATAGTTAATTAAAAGTGTGAACCAATATGAAATGCAAAAATGCGTATAAAACCGGTTCCAGAGAGTCTTCTTCGTGAGGATAAATAAAACAAAGCTTCCACTACAGCAAAGGCAAGGTTACTAGCCTTTGCAGTTTTGACTGCTCTTTCTTATTTATGCTAATGTAAAATGCTCTTTTTTGCCTTTGAAACAGTTGATATTTTTAGTCATCTGTTAATGCTTTTTCTAAAGAAATATTTTATTGCCAGGTTATTTTAGACAACAGTTTGGGCAAATTGTTTTATAATTCGATCTCCTAACATCTATGTCGGTAGCATAGCAACCCATGTCAGGGTTGCTATGTCACCGTACCTGGCATTGCTAGAAAATGCTTTAAAAGTTGTTTTAACTTATGTTAGGGATTATTGGAATATTGTAGAAATTTGAAATATGAGTTTCCGATGTATTTACCAAGTTTTGAGCACTTAGAGCACAAATAACTATATTTTGCATACATATACCGCCTGTGTGCGTGTGTCTGTTTTTGCAATGTAAAGATTTACTTTAGCTTAAAAGCTATACGAAGAAATTTCATGAAATTTGGTAATTGAATCACTTATACCTGGTGGTGATTAGATTTGGGTATAATAGGATAAAATAGAATTGGTATTTTTTTCCCCCCCGAAATGACCCGTAAGAATAAAAAAATAGAAATTAAAAGTGTAAATATGCTTGAACATATTAATTTAATTATAGTGAAGTAACTTCGACCCCGTAAGAGGGCGTTACAATAAAGAACGAAAGTGCTAAGCTTTCTCACCACCCGTTTACCGTAGTTTCGTGGTCATTGCCTCTTGACAACAAGGAACAGGCAGAGCATTAGGATGACCATCAAACATAAAAAAAAAACCCTCCTTAAAGCAAAGATTATAAAATTTTTATGGTAGAAATAGTTAATTCAGAACCAGGATATAAACGGACTTTGGTAATTAATAAAAATAAAGGAAACCTAATTTTGTTAATTTACAAAAAAATTCTGGCGTCTGAGCTGCCAGTACCCTTTTCGTTAATTGCCCTAATTGTTTTTAATAGTGTACTAGATCAAGTCATGCAACAATTCAGCCATGCCGCATTCCAGCCAACCTTGATTTAGTATGGTGATCTTCTATTGGAGTAGAAACATCAACTAATTACTTGGATTTAGAACTCTGATATTTTATACGAAAACATGCTCAAAAAAGCTTGTAAGCGCGAAAGGTTCTGTTAAATAGTTTCAGTTTAGAAAGATATTTTGTGTTTTGTTAGTTTTTAATTCGTACGATATTAAATTATAAGGCAGCGGGGTAAGACTGAAAGTGAAAAATTATCAATATGGCGGTCTCGCCTGTCGAATTCTTCGCCTAAAATCTTGTGGCAGTGAGTGTGTAGTGTCCTTTGACACTAAACTGGTTTCTCTAGGGTTGAGTTTCTCTAGATTTTTTTTTCATTTTTCTTTTTCGCATTTTGTTTATTTCTACCTCCCCTTCCTTATCTACCATTCTGCTTTTAGTCCTGTACCCCCCTCCTCTCACTTTTTTTTTCTTTTTTAATTTTTTCTCTTCTGTGCCTTTACTCTGAGCTTCTCCCAATTGTCCATTGTGGGGTTGTTGCCCATCGCCCGGTAAGCGACCATGAAAGAGCTAGCCGATTCTTTCTACACTGGAGTAAAATTTGCTGCGGCGGAACTTGTTTCGTAAAAAAATGTGATGTTTGGAAATTTCGGCGTATTTTGTACTCTTTCAACTCTTTGACATTTTCTCTTAAATGCGTATTTTGTCAAAATCTCAATTTCAGAAATTTGAACGGGGATAATACTTTCACTTACTCTGTGGCAAAAGAAAATTAAAAAATGAAAATGAAACTGTTCACTAATAGTGTCCCTGAAAAGTTTCTTACCTTTTTATAATCTCTATTCTTCGCGATTATCTAAATTCCGCTTTTTGTACATCAATTTTTAAAATAGTTTTTGATCTAAGACCCAGCAGCAAATTGCTCACTCCATCAGGAACAAAAGGTTTGAGTATTGCAGGCAGAAAACTTCGCTGTGAACCCTGGGAGTCTGGCAGTCTCCTCAGGTGGCTTTCGCCCAGGGCGTATTTTTGAAATTGTCAAATATTGACATCTACTTACATCGAGTAGATGAATGAAATTGGTGTCAAATGATAGGTTTTTTTTATATGTTCCAGTAACGTATTATTTGGCAGTCGTTCCAGGTAGCAGATTGCATGCCAAACGCCTCAAGAATTGAAATATTAAACATCTATAGTTTAAAAACTCACGCGTGGAATGTAACAAAATGTTATATTTAGAGGCATAAAAATATGTACATTAAGATTATGTTAAAAAAAAAAAAGAAAATAGGATGTTACAATTCCCATTTTTCCCCTGACCCAAATTATATTTATTATTATTATTATAATTAAAAATATCAAGACGCCAAGCTTTTTACTACGACATTTCTTTTGTGTTATTTTACTATATATTTTAAAGTAATAACAATATAAATAAGTAAAGTATCAGTGAGAGACATATAGCTGAAAATCTCTTGGGGCAAATTAACACTGTAAAGCCTAAATTTCTGTTGCTAACTGTTCTGTTGCTAATTTTCAGTCTCAAAATACTGAAACTTTTTTTTCGTAGCGTTATTTAATGTAACAAATCGATTGGTGTGCAAAACTATCCTTTTTACTCAACTTATTTCATTTGTTAGCAGTATACAAAAGAAATGCGAATTTACAAGTCTTGCATCCACCGAAGTGACATATTTGATGCCAGACGACAGAAAGATCGATTTTTCCAACGCGTGTATTTGGATCGCAGTGCGCATTTGGAAATCGAAACTTTTGCTTCCAGAAATAGAAAATATTTAATCGACCAATAAAACAGCTGTTATACAAATAATAATAAATATTAAGTTAGATGATAAATCTTTAGATGATAATATTAAGTTAGATGATAAATCTTTAGATGATAATATTAAGTTAGGTGATAAATCTTTAGATGATAATATTAAGTTAGATGATAAATCTTTTAGATTGTTATTCCAAGAGTTAAATACTCACACATATACTTCAAAAATACTCAATATACATATGCGAATAATTTTGAATATGAATTTATATTACAAGAAAGCTACATACACTTTATTAGTTTTAGACTTTATTTAACCAAGATATTCTATGCTTCATAATTTTTTAATTAAAATTTTGAAATTTGTGCGTTAGTTTTGTTTCGCTTTGAATAAAATATTATAGTTAGCAGAAAATTAAAATACTTGATCAATATTATTTTATTATTAACGCATAAAAACCCATGTATGTATGTATATTATTAGCCTTATTCTGAATTGACCTAGCACCTCGAGATTTTTTCAAAAATGTAACATTCAAACTAAGGAGTTGCAGGAAACTTTCGAAAATTCGAAAACTCATTAGACTTTTTTAAATATGTTCAAAAATACACTGAAAGTTATGTTTCTTACTTTTTTTAATTTTATTTATTTATTTTTTTTATGGGGGCGACCCCGTTCTAGAAAGCGCATCTCCTTGCTCACTTTTCGTTCTGATATCTCGATTTTTTTTTAAACTGGAGCCACAGGTGTTTCTAGAGAGCTGAGAAGCCAGGATCTTGAAAAAGTCGAGAAAGTTTTTCCACAGATTTTTAAATGGCAGACAAATTCCAAAAATCCTCGGGAAAAGAGCGACAGTTACACCTATGTTAAAATTGTAATTGACACTTCAATTTTAGAGCTACAATCTCCTTTTTTTTTTTAACTAAATCTGAAAGTTCTAGGTTTCTTGCTCAAATGTCGAAAATTTATAAAAATCGATAACTGCTTTGTTACAATTTTTAATTCCGGAACGATGAAAAAACGTCTTAAAAAGAGTTAGATACTTTGTAAAAATTCTACCTCCTGATACAATTTTCGTGATAGGATGTCTCTTTTTTTTTTTTTTTTTATCAAACTACAGCTAAATATATAATATTTCAAAGGACCTCTAGTGCTAAAATTTTAAAACGGCTTTAGTTTTTTTATACAAATTTTTATTTATTTATTTTTTTTTAAATACAATTTAGAAGTTAAAATTTTATTTTTTTCACAATCTTCAAAATCTAACATTTTATTGTTGCAAATGATGTTGCCATTTCAAAAGAAAAAATGCATTTACATCATTTAAACCATTAAAAATAATTTTATAATCTAGAGCTAATCTATAATATTGAATCCATATAGTTAGATAGACTTTTATCTCCATAACTGAATCTTTTGTTGAGACCATGGAAGTGAAAGTAAGGAGTTAAAACTTCATATTAAGGAAACACCAGTATCGTTTGAGACAATAATTTAGGTGGCCCTGGGATAAGATAAGTAGTCCGGCATTGTATACATTTCAATGGAAAGGCTTAAAATATTTATTTAAACAGTCGATTTTATAAGAATAAATTATTAGCGCAATTCAAATTAGAACTGAAACAGTAAAGAAGATTCCTACGTATTCAAAATTATTTTACTTTTCAATTTATTTTTATCTCCCGTTATTCCTACAACTATGAAAATATACTGGTTAATTATACTCATAATTAAGGAACCTTTAATTTAAAAATAATCAAAAAATTACTAAATAGTCCCTCTTTCTAGTGTCAACTAACAATAGCAGCTTCTTTACTAATACTAGCGGCACCGATACAGGGTGTCCCAAAAAGATTGAAACGTGCTTTAATTCTTTACCTGTTGGAGATAAGTGGGCAGTGTAAATTGCAAAAATGTTGAAAGTAAGGTAAGAAATAAGTCTACGTTAATGAAATAAATAATCCTCCCATTAATTTTCAAAAAGTTACACTTTTTAAATTTTTATACGACCCCCCCCCCCCCCTAGACAAATTTGGTCAATCAGAAATTTTTTATTTTTAATGCACCAAGATCATTTAAAAAAAAAAAACAGCATATCTGGATCTTTAAAATTGAGCGAGTTATATTTAATTGAAAATTGAACATTGTGAATAGGGACCTATATCGAATTAGAAATGTAAATTTATGACATATCACAAAAAAGATAAAACTGGATGATAATACATAGGATATCCAACCGCGTAGTGAGTACCACTGTTTTATATGATCTCTGTCTGTGTAATGCTTTATTTAGATGCATGTGTTATAAAAAATCTTGACACATTTTAACGTATTTTTGATCTAAACAATTTCCATCGTCAATTTGTGTGTTTATGATCCCTATTTTCAGTTATGAAACAGCCTTTCAGATAGTACGGAAAAGTGGCATAAGTCATATTTTTTCCTTTATCATAATTCAGTGGATTTTAAAGATACAGATATGTGATTTTTTAATGATCTTATTGCATTAAAAATAAGAATTTTCTTATTGACCAAATTTGTTTAAGGGGGTCGTATAAAAATTTAAAAAGTGTAATCTTTTGAAAATTAATGGGAGGACTATTTCATTAACGTAGTCTTATTTCCTACCTTACTTTCAACATTTTTGCAATTTACATTGCCCACTTATCTCCAACAGGTAAAGAATTAAGGACAACCCTAGCAAGGAAAATCTTCAAAACATCGATTTTTCAATTTTACTGCTATTTTATAGCTTACTTCATTCTGAATACAATGATATATAGTTTTAATTATTTACCATGATTGGAAATAGCAACAGAGCTCACTCTGTTGCTCTGTTGCTCTTTAAACAGAGCTCACTCTGCTTCCTTTGCTGGCCATACCCACTTTTCAACGCGATTTTCTCAAAATGTAGTTTTTTGAATTTCGGGTACAATTATTAAAAAAACTATGAGAGACACAGATATATGATATTTTATATGCATTATTAGCTCATAGTATACTATGTTTTGTACCTATAATTATATTCATGTTGTCAAAAAATTACAATTTATGCTGAGTTTAATTAACAAAATTTTGAGAATGTCCATAGTACAATGTAATTTTATGGATAATTTAAAAATTATTACTCCTATAATACAAATTGTAGGTATAATAGTGACATTAGACATAAATTAGTATATTCTGAAAGTTTTATGACATTGTGGTGGCAAGTTTTTTTTTTAAATGTACTGATAGAAATTTTTTTATAAAAAATATATATATATTTTCCTTTCATAAAACCTATGATAATATCAAAGGTACACATAGTAATGAAATTATTTTACCTATTATTTTCTCAAGAAACATATCTTGATCATAATAGGGTAAAAAAAAAAAATTAAATTATTCTTTTGTGTACTTTTAAGTATTGATTTCCGTGAAAGCATAAAACCACATTTTTCGCCGATTCCCCTTGCCAGGGTGTCCTTAAAGCGCGTTTCAATCTTTTTGGGACACCCTGTATAATTATCAAAGCATTATGGCATTATCAAGCGTTTCATCCATAGGAGTTTTATATTCTTCTTTATAACTCTATGGTTGAGACTTTCGTAATAGTTGGCGCTTGACGTCTTGAGCAGAGTTGGATCGAGACTTTTCACAGGAATTTGTGATTTGTATTCGGCGAACGAATTAGAAGATTAGTGGAAAAATAAAAACTATCTGTGCAATTGGTCGAATTGGGCTATGATTGTTGAATTTGTATTTTATTTGTATCCATCGTAGGGGCATAATTCCTATCATGACTCCTCTCATATGTTTCCATCGGTATTTTGATCTATCTTAGCCCCTGTAGTTTTAATTAATATGGAATTTCCACTATTATCATGTCCACTATGCGTTTAGAACGCCTGGCAAAATCATGTGATTAAATATCTCCTTCTGTCCGTCCGTTCATAAAGTAATTAAGAACAAAATAAAAAAATTTTAAAAAACTTTATTTTAAAAAATAATCTTTACAACGCCGTATCCAAATCCATGTTTTTAAAAAGTGTACGAAAGTCGTTTAACATATACTACCTACCTCAGAGCAAAAATATACACTACACAAACTGTCTAATATCACATTTTTTTTTTTTTTTTGCCCTTTGTAAAGAAGGTGGGTTAATGGTTTCTATATTGAATATACTATTTGATTAAATTGCTGATTCCATTCCTAGCCTGTTTCTTTCTTTCTTTCTTTTTTTTTTTAAGTGTAGTAGAGAAAGTCAGTTTATGACCGCCATCAGCTTATACAATTAAGGTATTTTGCTATACAATTCGCAAACGGTTCATTATCCTCCCCCCCCCCCCACCAACCCTCCTCGAAATACTGTAGAAAAGATCAGTTGATGACTTACTATTAATTTATGAATATCGGACGTAATGCTTGGTATACCTCATGGAAATCCGACTACTTATGTCCGTTCCTAAAAAATTGTGATGTCGGCTCATTATAGGAGTATATAATTCTATATCATGGTAGTACACAACGTATAATAACTTAGAGTGCCATGTTGATCAATCACAGAGCTAGAATATGACGATACAGGTTACATGTATAAATAATTTTCCCTGCGTAATTAACGGTGTTGGCATCGCTGTTTTAGGACACCATTTATTTCTTCAGGTCTCTGATTCTTAGTGTGTATACGTATTGTTTTATAAGGAGCCAATTTAATACACTGCCCGACTTAGAAAATGCAACATCATGAAGCTTTGGTCGTATAATTATGCAAATTGCGAGACAAACGCAGCTGGCCGGTGTATGTAAATGATCTGAAATGCAAGTAGGTCACATGATTAGAGCGCGTAATAAAAAGGATGGAAACGGCAGATGAGCCAACAGTTGTTACTGTCTGTCGCCTACGGAAACGTTTTTTGGGCAGTTTTTCGTTTCACAAGACGCGTGTTGTTGAAGAGATAGATGCCTGGCCAACGACGCCGAAGTCCGTTTCAACATTTGGACGATCGTGCGAGGGGATTCTTTTTAAGCCTTTTTACGACTGGGTGGTCGTACCGGCGTATCGCCGCTGAAACATGCGTGGATGCGTCCATTGTGCAAAGGATTTGGAGAAGATGGATGGAAGAAGGGCATGTGAATCGTCGCAGTGGTACAGGTCCATTCAGTCGTACATCAGTACGCATTAATCGACGCATTCGAAGGCGTGTGTGGCGGCCTCACAAACGACGACTGTCGACATTCTTCAGAATTTGCAGGGTAAATTAGATGTTCCAATATCTGCGAGAACAGTTTCTCGACGATTGACCAAAAGCTGTTTGCACATAAACCATCTTTTACGAAGACAGTCATTGACAAGACACCGACGTGAGAGATTGCAATTGTTCTGTTTGTCGAATGACAGTCGCCGTGTGAGAGTCTGTAGGTAACTTGAAAACAGACCCAATCCTGCTGCAACTGTTAAACGCCATACTGCTCGTGAACGCGGCATTATGGTTTGGTGTTGTTGATGTTGAGACCCAGACCGTTCTACCTAACAGAAAGGTGTAAGGTAACCGTATTATGGTTTGGTGTGTCATCGGCTACGATAACCGGTCACCTCTGGTTCGTATCAGAGGCACAATGACGGCACGACGATATGTGGATGAGGTGCTACGGCCGGTTGCACTACTCTACCTTCAGCGGTTGCAAAATGCTGTTTTCCATCAAGATAACGCGCGACCGCACACGGCGACCATCAGCAGATAAGCCTTGCAAGGTATCCAGGTGCTTCCTTGGCCTCCGCTGTCTCCAGATCGCTCACCCATCGAGCATATATGGGACGTGATTGGCCGTCGTTTGATTGCCCTGACCCCGCCTCAAATAGAGGACTACCTGTGGAGGATGGTTGAAGGCATATGGTCATCCATCCCTCAAGAAAATATCCGCACCCTCATTGCATCTGTTCCTCGGTGAGTTGCAGCTTATATCGCCTCAAGATGTGGCTGTACTGCCTACTGATCACCCCGTCTATGCCATTACGGTATTGCATTATCCTTTTGGAATTCACATCATTTATGCATAGATGCCATCTCTTTGTGTCCTTTACCACCTCATTTTCGCTTTTTCATGGTGTTGTATTTTATGTGCCAGGTAGTGTATATACGCTAACATATTTTTAGATAAGAATTTTTAATTATTTTTAATTTGATCGCTCAGAACTATCCAAAACATTATTAAAATGAGATTTGTAGCTCATAAGAAAGAAAGGATATACTGCTGAAATTTGTTACTGAACGGGGATACAACTAAAATTTCCAAATTTTGATATCACCCATTCATTGGAGCTTCATTCCAACATTCACTAGTAATGGGTTTGACCTGAAGCCATCTCATATGTACAAGCTCATATTTTCTTTGTTTTCCGATGACTTACATCATTTATTCAGTGGATTTGGATAGGAAATATCGATTCGTTACTTTGCTGTCACAGATTCTTGCATATACCTGTCGATAAAATGTTTACGAATTTTAATCATCTGTTGGAATCAGCTGTTAATTACTCAAAAGGTTTTTTTTAAGTGTTTTAAGATATTTAATATTATTTAAAATGCTTAATTAAATCTAGGTGTAACTGTTTTGGCATTTTTGCCTTCCTTGTGATTAGTATATGACAAGAGAAAGTAATTGTGATAGAGTCTAAATTTTGATTCTATTACAAGGAAGAAATATAATTTTAAGGAATACACACTCTTTGATCCCCTTTGAATATAAATATACAGTTTTTTGAACGATCTCACGCTCTCAATATCAATCTCTAAATCTAAGCAATCATTTTGGAATTATCAACTACTAAAGATTTTTTGACAATATATATATATATATATATATATATATATATATATATATATATATATATATATATATATATATATATATATATATATATATATATATACATATATATTGATTGAATATTTCCCTTTCAATTTGTCGCATTATATTTTTGCACAGTGTTCTTTAGGTTGCTTCACGTTTTTCGGTGTCCCTTATATTATTATTTAAATTTATAAAGTTCTATTAATTTATGTTTTTTTATTTATATTTTTCACTATATTTCAAGTCGTTTGCTTGTTGTCTCCCGTTATAATTATTAGCAATTTATCATGTGCTCATGCTCCTTTTCTACTCTTTCATAAGATCAATTTTTTAGAGTCCCTCCTTCATGTTGTTTATTTTTTGCGTGCACTATGTCATAAAATGTATCTGGCAGAACTAGCTTTCCATGTAGCCATCTTGTTGTAATCGATTACATCTATATCGATAAGACGAGTACGAATTGGAATCAGGGGTCATCGACCGGAAAGGGTTTTGATACGCTAAGAACTCTTTTGTTTTGACGTTTTGAGACCATTTTACATACCTCAGAAGCAAGGTTTCCTTATTGCAGATTTCATAGAAAATATTCATAGATATAGTATTATATTTTATTTGTTCTTTATAGATATTAATCTGAAGTAGAAATTTGAAAAATATATTTGAATCTCGTCGTGAGTTCTTTTATCCCACAAATATCTGTATGAGTATTTTTTCCATTGAAAAGTTTTATACTAATTTCGATGGTGTAAAATATTAAAATGGCATTTATAAATTTAACTAGAAAATGTACCTGGTATTGTCCAAGTGTCAAAGCAGGGTAGCCATATAAAATAACAAAAGAAATAAATTTTATTCGTATAAATAACAGTGAAATTTGTATGCAATCCGTGTACATCGGCCCAAGTGATACGAACCCCCAAATCACAAAACCAAAACACGTTGCTTGCGGAGACTACGTTCTCCGTTATATATAAGCTTCCGACGGACACAATTTAAATGTTAACTGCAAAGGGAACAAAACGGCTCCGCCCCCCCCCCCCCCCTCCTCTCTCCGTGATTATTCACACAGATACCGTCAGAACTTTCCAAGAACACATCCATTATGCGCATGCTCGAATGTACCTAATAAGGGACCTCATTTTTCTACCTTATTTATGGAAGTTCAAAATATAGCGATACACATTTACACTTTATAAAATTATAATTAATGAACTCTTTTGTGGAGCAGTGTGTTTTTTAAAGGCTTTAAAGGAGATGTTGCTAAAGTGTAAATATCGGATTGCCAGTTAATTTTTTTTAAATCTTAATATAAAAATTGTGGATGTTTTAAGTACATGAAAAGCATATATTTTTTAAATTCACGAAAATCCGTCAATTAATTGTATGGATTATGTTCAAAATTTGTTTAAGAGAGAATTTTTCTATCTTTCCGATGATGGTGTCAAGATGGAAACTCTGTGATAATAGTTTCGGTTGCTAAGGAACCAATTTGTGTGAAAATACTAAAACATAAAATAACTAAAAAATAAATTCGAATACAAAAAAAAAAAAAAAAAAATGACGAGGTGCACCTTCCTGGGTCCTTAAGTACTTGTATACCAATTTTCATGGCCGTGCGATGCTTAGATTTTTCACTACAGACCGCACACACAGACATTTCCTTTTATTATGTAACATTCATTGCATGCTTTTGAGTGTCATTTTATGTTGTGCTATGTATCTATATTTTGGAAAGAAATTCAGTTGAATTTAAGGGGGGGAAAATAACTGAGAAAACATCCAGGAACTTCACGCATACATACTCATACATATGATGTTTGGATCCTCTTTTTATACTTTAACAGCAGCTCCTTTAAATATTACACACTGCTTCAATACAATAAAACAAACAAACAAAAATAACGAAGCTATGCGTTCATTAATTAAAACTTTTATTAGGTATAAATATGTCGTTTTTTTAGCATCCGGTAGAATCCTGGTAGAAAAAGTTGCCTTTCTTTACGGCTGACCGGTACTGTCATCTACTAGAAAGCAGATTAAAATTGTTTTAGAGAAAATTTTTAGTTGTTTTAAACAAGAAGTTTATATGTAACAAATGCATTAAAAATCATTTTAGAACAAAAATTTAATTGTTTTAGAGAAAACGAAGGTCTACATTTGTGTCAAGCGCATTAAAATTTGTTTTAGAACAAAATTTTAATTGTTTCAGAGAAAAACAAAAGGTCTACATTTGTATCAAACTCATTAAAAATTGTTTTAGAGCAAAATTTTAATTGTTTTAGAGAAAAACAAAAGGTCTACATTTGTATCAAACGCATTAAAAATTGTTTTAGAACAAAATGTTAATTGTTTTAGAGAAAAACAAAAGGTCTACATTTGTATGAAACGCATTAGAAATTGTTTTAGAGCAAAATTTTAATTGTTTTAGAGAAAAACAAAAGTTCTACATTTGTATCAAACGCATTAAAAATTGTTTTAGAGCAAAATTTTAATTTTTAGAGAAAAACAAAAGTTCTACATTTGTATCAAACGCATTAAAAATTGTTTTAGAGCAAAATTTTAATTTTTAGAGAAAAACAAAAGGTCTACATTTGTATCAAACGCATTAAAAATTGTTTTAGAGCAAAATTTTAATTGTTTTAGAGAAAACAAAAGGTCTACATTTGTATATTTAAGCACGAACAAAGCATTTCAAATACTGAAATCTAAATAAAAGCATTTTAAAATTTAAATAATTTATTGCACAATCTGCAAATTACAATTATAGAAATTGATGTTAAGCTGAAAGAATGGCAGCTGTATATTATTGTAAATTTGCTGTGAGTTCCGGTGTAGTTTTTATTGGGGGGAGGGGGGAGAGTTGAATCTTAAATCCCGGGCAACGCTTACTATTTTATTTCCTACAGTTTCAAATAAATGTATCCAAAAATTACATAAAAATAAACAGTAATAAATATCATCAATTATGTACCGCTTGGCGATAAATTTGGCTGCTAACTTAGTGAAATATTGTGGTGCTAAGTTGACTATATTACTTTCAAATTAGCAAAAATGACGCTAAAGTTACGAAAATGACACCAAATTGATAAATTAATATATTTTAATATAATGGAGAAAATATATTGTTTCACAGATGTTACCAATATTTCTAGTTGTCAAGTTATATTTGCCTGAAATATGAGTTAATTTGGGTAATTCAAAATAATTTTAAACGTTGCCATCCAGAAAAGCACCAAATGTTAATGTACTTCTCAACGTGAGAAGCATTGTGCTGTGGATGTTGTCCATCATTATTTCGCATGGCAAGAAGTAAAGAACTTGCATTATGCATGTAAAACCATGTGCTGCCCACATCAGATTTTTTAATTTTGCTTCGGGTCAGTCAAAACGGCCGCTATTTTGTGGTATAGACATTTCTTTCTTTTTTGGAAACATCTTAAAAAGAGATCAACACTTTTTAAGATATACGATAGAAAGCGTTCCCAAGAATCTGAGGGAAGGGGCACGTGTGGGAGCCTCATCTTTCCGACACATATCATGACGATATTCGGAAGATTTTGAAGGATCCCATCACATTAGTTATTTTTATAGAATTTCTTCAAAACAGATAGTTTTAGCATTCTAAAATTTGGCTAATTTATTTTCTTGTATAAGAATATGCATATAGTTACTATTCGTGTGACATATTTTAAGAATAATAAAACTTTTTAATTTTGTTGCGGGCCAGTCAAAACGGCCGCCATTTTTGTAATTAACCAAACTCTTTTTTGGGAGCATCTTAAAAAATGATCAATAACTAAGACATGCCATAGAATATGTTCCCCAGGATCAGCAGGGCATGTATGCATCGCTGACATTTAAGACAGCGACATTTAGACCGCTTTCAATTAATGCGATCCCCCAAATTGTGTGCCACAAATATTTAAACAAGAAAGATCAATTATGCATAAAGCATTTATTATGACACACTCCAGAGCTACTCTTTCTGGTAGGTCGGACGGTCTGGGTCTCAACAACAGCACTCCAGAGCTACCCCCCGGCCGTCCAAATAGTTGCTCAAGTCCTCAGGGTGAGTCGGACGGTCTGGGTCTTCAACACTTCAGAGCTACCCCGGCCACATAAATAGCTACTGCAAGCCTTCGGGTCAGTCGTGTGGTCTGGTTTTTTCACACTCCAGAGCTATCGACCGTCCAAATTGCTGCTCAAGTCTTCGAATGAGTCGGAAGGTCTGGGTTTTCGACACTTAAGAGCTAAATAATTTTGCGTGAAAAAAAATTTAGCAATTCTCATACAACTCACCTTACAATCACTTTTTTATGTTCTGCATCCATGAAAATTAGGTTTCGTTGCAGAAATAATCAAAGTTGGATGATCATTTAAACTTAAAAATATTGTAATTGCGTTTGGCACAGAATACAGATGGACAGAAAATGCGCAGATATAAAGCAATTTTAGGACGAATACAACACTTAATTATAAATTTAAAAGAACTTTAAAAATCACGATTTTTACACTGGGTAAAAAAGATGGGTGCTATATTTTATTTTGAAGTGGATCACGTGATCTCTTCAAATAATATGGGTCTAATTATTGTTTTAATTTATATTTAAAAAACTACCGAACATATTTTGCTGAATTTTTTTATTATTATTATTATTATATTTTATGGGATAATTTGAATACTTTCTAAAATTTTCGAAGCAATTGTGCATTTTAACTGTGCTTCAAAAATGTTTGAAAAATTATGTCCCATAGAGTTCAATGTATTTCACTTTATCAACCCGGGGTCAATCCAAAACTAATTAGGTGATATTATTCATTTACATTCCCATATGTCCCACAGACCGTTTCAACAACATAGTAAAATTTCATTTTGATAGTCATTTTTATGGCAGTTATAACTATTGAATAACTAAGGAACCACAAATGTATGATCCAGAGCAATCATTTACTCGATTTCTAATGTAAAATTACTATAAAAATAGTTAAATATTCATTTTGTTTTGAAAGAAGTCTCATTTCTAATATTTTTTAAAATTACTAAAAACTGCGATTAATTTGCGTTTTAGCAACTTGAACATGGTTTTCATTCACTTTCTGATGTAAAAATGTATATTAAATGACTATTCGCGTGAGTAAAATAAGCAATCTTAATTTTTTTTTAATTTAAATTTAAATTAAAATTTAAAAATTGTCGCCCTTTTGGTAGCATAATAAGTTCTTTTTTTCGCTGAAGACATCCTTAGAAAATTTTAGCACTGCTAGGGTATCAAAAATTTAGGCTCGTAGGATCGGGTGGGGGGTTGCACATTAAGCCCCTCTGGTTCCCGGACTATATATCCGGTAACTAATTCGTAAGCAGCTTCTAAATGAACTAGAACGCTGAAAATTGCTTCACATATAGCTCAGGTACTACCAAGAAAAATCGAGAAACCTCACATCTCTTCATAGTTAGGAAATTAACAGTCGTTGCTTAGGGGTGCATGTCCGGTAATTCTAAATAACTTTCGAATGAGTTAGAATTCCAAACATTGCTACATATACAGCAAGCTCATGTACTGAAACTGAAACCACAAAGAAAAATCGAAATCCCCATAATCTTTTATAGTGAGATTTTAGAGGTTCTTTTCCGCATAAGCAAGCTAGAATGCTGAAAATTGCCACACAGAGGTTTTCGATTTTTAGATATAAAAGTCGAACTCCCCCCCTCCCCCCACAAATTTTCTCATAGGATGGAAATGCAGACCCGCTCCTATATTTTATTGACTATCGTTCCCTCAATTTTAGGAATTTCTCTAATTTTGTTATATTTCAATTTCTAATTAAGCTAGAGCATAACTTAAGATTGAACTTCGTAGCTCGAGCTAACGAAAGCTGCATACTCAGATTGCATGCACTACGCGCGATCATTTAGTAGAGCATATAATGCCCGTATGCATCGGACGCCGGCCGTGCAGACACGTGAGCGGCCAATCAAAGGTTGAACGCTTATTTTGGCATTTATTTTGCGATTGAAAGAATAAAAACGTTACATGTCCACATATTTCTTTCAACATTTGATACATGTGTTCGTTTGTCAAATGCATAGTTACCAACTCTACTGGTTTTTCCCGGAAACTCCCAGCTCTTGTTGATTTATCCCGGTTTCTCATAATCTTCCCTGCATGAACTTAGGACCAACATTAAATTGCATCATGTACACTTTATTGATAGATACTGTTTCAAATAAGTATGATTTCGCGTGTATAGATTACATTGCTGTGTAATGTTGAAACATCTTTTTTCATCCATATTTAGTTTTTAAAAATGTGGATTAAAAGATGCGCAACATTTATTTCTTTGTAGTATGTTTCATTATCAATTAATATAAGTGCGATTTTGAGGTGTGATTATATATTACATTCCGATATGTTGAAACATCTTTTTTCACCCATGTTTACTTTCAAATCACGTGAATTACAAAATACATACATACTTTTCTTTGCAGTATGTTTGATTATTAACTAATATTTTTGTAAAATATAGATTATTTTTAAAGTGCGATTTCGCATGTATAGATTAAATTCCCGTGTAATGTTAAATTCTCTTTTCCATCCATCTTATTTTTCATAGAATCTTAAATTAGATAAATTCAGCATTTTTAAGTAAACATTCACATCTTTACGGTTGATTTAAAAATGAAGAATTATTTTCTTTAAAATATACTTTAAAAAATCTGATGTGGGCAGCACATGACTTTCCTTATGTATAATGCAATGAATTTACTACTTTTACAGTTATAAAAATTTTATTCTTATAGTAGATACTTATATTCTTTCCAAGATATTGACTTTTCGTCAATGAGTCGTCATTTTCATTGATTTAGCGTCATTTTTATCCATTTGGCGAGTTTTTCGTTAATTTAGCAACATTTAAAAAAGTCGCCAAGTTGGCGAAATTCCACCAAATTCATCGCCAAAATCCCGCCAAGCGTTATGGACGGAAAAATAAGTTTTTCTTACAGCAGATAAATGACTAATAGCGTTCAAATAGAAAAGTATTATTCAAAATATCTTTTTTCATGAATGGAACGAGCTAGATCCACAAAAATGATGTTACCAAATTTATCGCATAGTATTACATACGAAAAGCGAGCATGTTTCTCAATAGGAAATATTTTTTTTTATTTTATATGATTTTTTTGATAATATTTTTGAAAAATGTGCAATATCTCGAGGACGGTTCATGTTAGCGTTCTAAAATTTATGTCTATCGTTTTCTAGTGAAAATTTACATAAGAAATGTCTATTTGCGTAACTTTATTAGAGCTTTTGATTTTTTGACGATTTTTTCAAAATTTCACTCGAAAATTTAGGGGGGTTCTGAACATTCGATTGCTTATAAAAACAATAGGCTTCCAGTGTTTACGGATTGTGATTTTTGTACCAAATTTGGTTCGAATCTGTCCATTCGTTCGTCAGTTATCGTCACCACAGACTCACTGACACACACACACACACACACATCACTTTAAAAATGGTCGATTCGTGATCAGAGATGCTTGAAACGTGCTCTCCCGTCGAAAACTCGAATTCGAATTTTCGACTTCGTCACAATATTTTCCTTATACATTATTGTACTCGTATATAAGGAAAGTAATGAGTGTTTGCACACAGAATTTTTATTCCTTTATTTTCTGGAAAATGGAATCCCAAAAGCAGTTTTCTATCCATCTAATTATGCTGAATTACAATTAGAAGACTGTACCTACATATTTTGTTTCAGTGAAAAAATTCCTTAAAAAATTTTCTCAGTTTATGACACTGAAAAATATTTTCCTCATTCAGTAGACATTTTGAATGTTATACTGAGTTATCATTTTAAAAAAACAAATACCTTTTTATGTGATGTAAAAAAAAAAAAAAGTCCCTTTTTCTCCTAAATGATATTGAATAACTTGTGGAACGCCGTGAAAAATGCTCACTGCGCCATCTACTGGATTTTTATTCTCTGTCGGCAGGTATGCAAGTTTCCATGATTTGTAATTACCAATTAATTAACTCGTGCGCAGAATGGATATGATATTCGTTGCTAGTGTCACATAAATTGCCTAATGGACTACATGTACACTTAAAGTAGTCCTGAAATGAAAAAAATTCACGTTTTTATTGTCGTTTACAGGCAATCAAATTTTAAAGGTTTTCTAGGAATTTATTTTCACTAGTTGGCAATGATGCAGCCAGGCGTGACCAATAATGTAGATGCAAGCACACGAAATGATGTCACGATGTTTTTTAAACTATCCTTTTTATTTTTTGAAGTACGAAGCTTAACTTATGGAAGTTTAGGCCCAAAGTTAACGAAATTTTCGGTTTGGAGGCAGGATTTTTTTTTCTTCCCAAAATTAAAAATCTATTAAATTTTTTACTTCAATAACCGTTGTTTCAAGCTTTCATTTAAGACCAACCTTTTAGATCCAATTATATAATTTGAGAATATTAAGAAAATACTAGTATAAGAGCTATATAGCTTCATTTAATTAGTAACATTTGCATTTTAGTTTTATATATATTTTTAAATATACGAAGGAAGATTTACAATTTTGTTCTACAGCTGCCCTCCCCCCCCCCCCCCTTCCGAAAAAAAAGGGACTTAGATCCGGCCTTTACAGTACGTAGAGAAGTCAGGTTGTGGCCCATATCATATTTTTTTGTTTTTATATATGTTTCATATCTCGTCTTATTTTTTTTTCATTTAAAATCATCATGGTCAGTATTTAGTATGATATGTACTTGCGAGCATCTTTCTTAACCCTACAGGCTTAATTTACACTTTAGTTTGAAATATATCTTTTAAAAATGAGCATGTGGCTCCATATTTAATTCCAGTTTTACCATTGATGTATAGATAATATATACTTCTAGTTAAATTCTTAATTTTAATTTAAATATCAAGACATGGAAAATAATATTTGATGTATTGGCCTACATTGAACGTGATATCGTGTGGTTATTTGATTAAAAAAATGGCTGTAGCCTGCAGGTATATACGTCTGCGTCTGAAGTACATAATACAGAGTAGGGGAAACAAGGGGTTCAAGGCCGTATTTGTAGATTTCAAACACTATAAAAAAAAATTCAGGCCGCCATTTTTCTGAGTTAAGTTTGACCTTTGGAAGAATACAGACATATGTAGCATGTCACCTAAATTACATAGCGGCTTCATTGTGTGTTTAAAAACATCTATTTCTTCTTTCTCCCAAAGAAGGTACAAAAATAATATTTACTGATTGTAACATTTTTTTAACTGTAATGTAAGATGGAGAAACGTTTGTGCATGTGTAATAATGGAATCATTTGAAATTTAAAATCGTTTTTAGTCTGTTCCACAAAATAACGTTATCATGTTTCAGTAGCTACCTTAAAAATAAGTTCGAATGAATAATGATTAAAACAATTACCAGGATGTAATACTAACTAATTTGATACTAAAACGTTTGAGTTTCGTGTATTAGTCTTTATACCATTTCTGGGCATAAGTTAAAGAAGACTGAAAAACTTTTGTGCATGTGTAGTAATGGAATCATTTAAAATTTAAATTGCTTCTTTTTTCTGATCCGCAAAATAACGTTTTCATATTACATTAGCGACCTTAAAAAGAATTTGTATTTAATTAGTCTATATGCACATTTTGGGCATAAGTTAATTAAGACTAAATAGCACATTCATCAGATATTTTCTTCTTTTTTGTAATATTAGCATATGCTAGTTATATATATATATATATATATATATATATATACTAGCAGCATACCCGTTCTTCGTACGGAGTATATAATATAAAGAAACTTGAAATTCATAATCATGCCCAAATTCTTATAGTATACTGACATGTTTAATCAAAATGACATGTTTAATCAAAATATTCTGTTAAAATATTTAATATAATGCTCCTAAAAAGAAGTTTAAGAATCTCTGTTCTCGCTATATAAAATTATCTTCATGGACATATCTGAAGAATAAAACATCTTGGACCCCTTATGTAAGCAAATATAAAAAAAAATATGGAATTGAATCAATATATGCAAAATAAAAGCGTTAAAATTGTATGGGACCCGTACTAATTATATACGCGAATATTAGAAATTATAACCTGTATTAGTAGATTACATGTATAAATTGAAAATACCAATAAACCCGTAATCTTTAAATCTGAAGACAGTCATTTATTCCAATATATGTCAAAATTAAAGTGCTAAAATTATATGGGAAGATATACACGTACTACTTATAATGTCCGATTATTAGTAGACGATTACCCGTTTTGCAATATGAGTCACAAATGTTTTTTGGTAAAATACAACAGACGACTTAATAAATTGAATATATAATTAATCCCCTTAATCTTCATACCAGAAGACTGTACTTGATTCCAATATATATGCCAATATATGTCAAAATATATGCCAATATACCTGTACTACTTATATTCTCGTAGGTTAGAAGATATACCCGTGCATTCCCAGAAGATTACTCGTACAACGTACAATATGCGTGTGTCAGCAATTTTTGCCGCAATAAAACAATGGCGTAATAACTTAAAAATATCAATAATCCCTGAATCAATAATTCCGGAAAATATCAATAATAATAATGTTTAAACCTGAAGAGTATAATTGATATTATCCAGTCCAAAATGAAATGGCAATGAAATTTATTTTATATACATATCTTCATTATTCAAATCGGAAAGGATTTAATAAAAATCGTCTGCCGCATAAACACATTGGATTTAAATCCGTTGCTAAGCGACATGATATCATTTGCTTCAAATAAATTGGTAGAAAAAATATCGTCTAAATAGTTATATTTCTATGGAACATTTGGCGACAGTTTCGTCAAATTAGCGACATTTTAAAAAATCGCCAAATTTATCGCCAAGTGGGACTGTAGAACTGACAGTTCCACTTTGCGACAAATTGACGAAATATCATCACAATACTATCCCCTAACAAAAAACAATTAATATCATTTATGTAGCGCAATTTTATCAATTTCAAGATATTTTTATAGATTTGAAAACATTTTTATCAATTTGGTGACATTTTAAAAATTCGCTAAATGTATTACTAAGTAGGATGGTTGGTCTGACAAATAAATGCTAACCAAACATCATTTCAGTACTCTCTTCTAACAAAACAAAAAAAATTTCATTGATATGTAGAAGACCCAAGCCACACGACCAACCCGAAGGTTCATGGCAGCTGTTTGTGTGTCGTTTATATCAATTTGGCGACATTTCCGTCAATTTGGCAAAGTTTAAGAAAAGTTGTCAAATTAGCGATATCCCTCCAAATTCGTAGCTTTGAATTTGCAGATCTGAATGAAACATTCTTATCCCGTTTCAATATACTAAATGAAAACACTACAATTGTATTAGAAGATATACCCGCTCTACTCTTTTTCTGTTTCAACAATCGGCTATATGAATTTATTGGCTAAACACAATATATGAGTTTAGTAGCTAAATACGATATAAACTTGAAAACTCTTTGCCAAAATAAATGCAATTGATGTACGCAGTCAGCAATTAATATAATTAAAAGAAAAATCAAACCGTCCATTCATAAGATATACTTTTATATTCATTTATCCATTTATTTATTATTTAAATCGAAAAAAAAATAATAAAAACAGTAACAAACACATTTAATTTAATTGCGATGCCGAGCAACATGATATATCCTCCTAAAATGTTAAAACTTATTAACCACTAACAGCACACCCGTTATTCGTACGGAGTGTATAATTTAAAGAAACTTAAAGTTCGCAATCATGTGCAAATTCTGTTAAAATATTAAATTTATTGCTCCTAAAGAGAAGTTTAAGAATATATGTTCTCACTATGCAAAATTATCTTCACGATCAGATCTGAAGAATAAAACATCCTGCCCCCTTTTGTAAGCAAATTTACAGAAGAAAAAATAGGAATTGAATGAATATATGCAACCCCGTACTAATTATATTGTCGCAGATCAGAAAATATGCCAATATGTTAGTAGAAGATTACCCGTATTACAATATGCGTCTCAAAAATATTTGCCAAAATAAAAGAGATGACGTAATAAATTGAAAACATCAATAATATCCGTACTCTTTATACCAGAAGGTCGTAATTGATTCCAATATATGCCAATATATATCAAAACATATGTCAATATACCTGTACTACTTATATTCTTGTAGATTAAAAGATATACACGTGTATTTGTAGAAGATTCGTACAACATACAATATATGAGTTTAAACGATTTTTGTCATAATAAAATAATTGCATAATAACTTGAGAATATCAATAATCCTTGAATCAATAATCCCCGAAAATATAAATAATAATAATTTTTAAACCTGAAGACCGTAATTGATATTATCCAGTCAAAAATGCTATAAGAAAAATCAAATCGTTCTTTTCTAAAATATATTTTTATATCCATTTATTTATTATTCAAATCGAAAAAATAATTATTAAAATTAACAGACAGATTTAATTTAATTACGTTTCTGAGTAACATGATATAAAATAGAATCTTATAACATGTTAAATATGTCATGTCTTATAACATAAACTGCGAAATTAAATAACGATTTTGATTTCTCTATACTTCTCATTGTTCCGTAAAAGCTTGTTTTAAATAAACCATGAACCATGGAGATAGATTTCCCCTTTAAATCATGTTTCAAACAATTCATGTTTTCAGAAAGTGACTAATTAACGCAAAAAATCTCCCATCAAACTCAGAGATTAAATTTTAATTCACTTTCAAACGATTTTCAAGCTTTTCGTTTGGATAAACCACGGAGTTAGGGAGTAGAACTCCTAGGAAAAAGTTCCGTTTTTCATTAATATCTCGACAACCCCAGGTCTTAGAAACTCGAAACTTGGACAAAATTTATGGGGGGATATTTCAAGGCTATTCACCAAATTTCATTAAATTCGGTTCAGCCGTTTTTCCGTGATGATGAGACAAACGAAAATTTTGTTTTTTACTAATATCTCGAGAACCACTGGTCGTAGAAACTCAAAACACGGATATAATTTTAAGTGGGGCTATTTCTGGGCTACCCACAAAATTTCATCAAATTCGGTTCAGCCGTTCTCCCGTGATGGTGTGACAAACAGACAGACAGACAGATTTTCATTTTTATTTATATAGATGTATATATATATATATATACATGTATATATATATATATATATATGTATATATATATATATATATATATATATATGTATATATATATATATATATATATATATATATATATATATATATATATATATATATATATATATATATATAATAAAAATTGAAGGATTTTAATCGAAAATTATGCATAAACTACTGTATGTACAAAAAAACCCATCTCTAGCATATCTGTTACAAATGAGTAACTATAAGCCAAGACTAAGGATAAAGATAGAAGGTAACATATCACTACAATGGAAAGGGGGATGAGAAGAATATTAGGATTCAAAAATCGCAATTAAAAGTATATAAAAGTAAATAAAAATAAAACTCGGCAAAAATGAGAATATGCAATAATAATCAGCTCAAGATAAGAGATTAAGAATAGAGAACAATCAATTGAAACTACACAAAAAAAAGGCGGTTAGTTCGAAATTGCATTCTCATCAGGACAGCCATACAATTCGAATTAAAACCGATAGAATAGCCAGTTTCTGACAATGGCGATAGTATTTAACTATGGACACCATTGGAACTGTCTACTGGCTAGTGGAAGGAGAAAAATAAATCAATTGAATTATACAAAGCTGAAAAACAATACCTCTTCGAACTGTAATATGAAATCACAGAATAGCACCACGTGTAAGATAAACTAGTGACTGTGCATTTCACCTCACTTCGTCAAAGCGAGTGGGCGAGCATTTGACCTCACTTCGTCAATGCGAGTGGGAATGAATACAATTGAACGATACATAATATGTATGGAGACTTTCGAAAATAGTAAACAGTATAGGACTCAGGACAAGCGGAAAATAGTCATTCGAAAATAGTAAACAGTATTAGACTCAGGCCAAGTGGTAAGTGAGGTGATAAGAATGGGTGAATTTTCAAAAATGAGTTAACCAATCAAAGATAAATAATGCATGTGTAAAATTATTACGTGGTATATTTGAAATTATTAATAATATTATTTACAAATACTTCCGGATATAGGTAGTTTTGACAAATGCGTTTAAGATTATTGATGTGGAGAAAGTGAAACTGAGGATCAGAAAGTTGATGTATTCGAAATAGCTGGTTTAAAATGATGTTTCTAAACAATTGAATAGAATTACAAGAATGATATGATAGCAGCTTTATGATAGTGAAGTTGTAAGAATCTTTTTTATCATATAGATTGGTGATTACATGATTATTGAGGGTATCTAAATTTAGGTCTAAAAAATTAACAGTTTGACTAACGCAAGGCTCATTAGGAATTAATTCTAGGTTAGACGGGTAAAAATCAATATTAATGGGATAGGAATCATCAATGATAATACAAATTAAGTCGTCAACATATCTATATATAATATATGAATTAGAGTTAAAATGACATTCATAATAATAAAGATATAAGTTAGCGAGTATACTACTACTACAGCCACCTTGTGGTACACCAGATGTTTGTAAATAAATGTTATCACCTTGGATAATATAATTGTTGTATAACACAAAGTGCAAGAGCATAGGAAATTTTTTGACATTAAAAGCATCATGATTGGAAGATATATAGTCATGATAAAGAGAGATAATAACTTTATGTAAATCTTTAATGACAATATTATTAAATAGGTCTTTAAAATCAAAGGTTTGGAAACCAAGAATTTGTGGTAACTTGCTAAGGTGATTAACTAAATCAAAACTATTGTTCAAAATGAAATATCCTGAATTCCTGAATTTAAGAGATTCATTAATTCTATTTAAACAGTTAAGCAAGTACTTACTAGCTGTAGTGGTAAAGGTATTATGTCCACAAGTGACTGTTCTAAAACTGAGAGGTGATTTGTGGAATTTAGGAACCAAAGTAACATAAGGAAATTTAAAAAACTTACAATTAATATTTAATTGTGTATATAATTTTAGCATTTTAGTTTTGATTTGGATAGACTGATTATGAATGGGTTTAAAAATTTGATTATCTTTTAAGTAATTCTGTAACAGAGAATCATAATATTTTTTACAAATGATGGCATAATTATTAGAAGCTTTATCTACATAAGTTATTACAAAATGTTGTTGTAGTTCTTTGATAGCAGATAGGAGTTGTTTATAAGGATACCTAGGCTTCGTTAATTTAGTGTTTATAATAACATTTTTAAGTAGATGTAAGGTCGTATACTTCCATAGATTGAATGCTTCAATAGGAATAGAATGTGAACAAGCAAGTTGATATATGAATTTATCAAAATCAAATGATAGAGACTGAAGAAGTTGTTTAGGGTGATGGCAGAATGGAATGCGAAATTTAGACCCTTTATTCATAATATCCCTAAGTATATCATCCTGAACTATACTGAGATCCCCAGTAATAATGTGACCATGAGTGGAGTTGACAAAAGGGGCAAGATTTTGATTGCTGCATACACATGATGTAAGATCATCGGAGTTTAATGTCCTAGAAACTTCATTGTAATTGTAAATAGTTCTACCAATTGGTAAATTATATTTGAATGATTTTTGTATTTTGATATCATTTACTGGTAACAAGTGCTGATGTTTTGCAAATAAATTATTGAAGTTAAGAGAATTAATATATATATATATACCGTAGCATACTAAAAATTAAGGATACTTTGCAAATATGCAAGTGTAAAAAAATGAGTAAATAGGAATGACAATGCAAAATACATGAATAAATAGATTTGATTGAAGATTTGCTGATTTACACTTTTATTTTGTAAGCTTGTTAGAAAGTTAGGTTTTTCGAGTTACAGCTTCTCACTTTTCTTTCATTGAACTTTCAAACTTTATATATATATATATATATACTAATAAAAACGAAAGTGCAGGAGTGCAAATTAGTAATATATATATATATATATATATATATATATATATATATATATATATGTTAGTTAGATTATTTTTTGTTTCAGCAGTTACAGATTCATTTACTGTTCTTTATGTTCAAATTAGGGAATACAAACCATAGTTATAAGATAAAGCACTTGCAAAGCTATCTGAACACTTTTGTGTTCTTGGAATTTTGATAATCTGTGAATATATAGAATATGGTGTAAACATAAATAAGCATATTTTGCGCATCTCTATCCCCCCCCCCCCCCACACACACACACACACATACGCACACCTTCTGGGTTATGTACAAGTCAACTGGGACGAATGCATCCACATTTTTCACCCTAATTTTCCATGTTTTCAAAAACACCAGTATTCAGTTTTTTAAAATTCATTTTGAATTTATTATTAGTCCTTGTGCAAAATTTAATTTTTAGCGTGAAGAACGTCAATGGTCGGGATGTCCAGCTTAAATCGGAGCATTACGTAAAATGTAAATACTTTGGACATTTATACTTCCTTACTTAATAGATAAAAATATAAACAATCTATACTTCTTTTGTCAGAAATAGAATACCGTTTATAAATATATAAAAATAATTTCGATATTTTAATATTATAACCCCTCCCCCCTGAAAAAAGAAGTTTTTGTTTTATTTTCTTTCATCTGTAAACCAGTATTTTTAAAATTTTCAGCCGCGGAATTCTTTTGAAATTCAATTTAGTGTCATCCGAAGTATCAACAACATCCAATTATTATAACTCTGTCAAAACTAATGTTATAACTCATAATAATGTACTAACTAATGTACTCGTAATTTAAATAATAATTTTTAAATGACCAAGAATTGCCCCAGAATTGAAGTAATTAATGGTCACTACCGGGGTAATTATCGGTTACCATCCTTTTTGATGCAAATAGATTAAATATTGATTCATTATTTATGACAAAGGATTAAAAGCAATTAGACTAAATTAAGAAAGGTTTTCATATAATTGGGGGGAAAATAGCAGACGGACTATATTTCGGGTGTAAATACAAATTTATTTGCTATGCAAAAGATTTATATTCTTAGACTCTACAAAACTAACTACCCAAAGAATTTTATGTAATATTTATAATCAATATTTATTGTTTAATCATCCACTGTGCATGAATCAACACCTTACAAATCTACTGGGTCCATAAAAAACATAATGAATGTTTGTTTGTTTTCTATTCTATCTCGCTTAGGCCAATGGGAATTTCCAGCTCCTCTGTTAAGAAATTTTACTCAAACTTTACTGCCTTGTACCTTTGTGATCTTCCCAATATAAAACGGATCTTTATCATAGTAGTACGCAGCATAATATCTGTAGACTTAAACAGTAGGCTAAATTTATAATAAGAAAAAAGAATGATTTTGGCGTTGTGAACATCTAAGCAAAACAAAAACAAAAAATTAGGATTAGTTAAGAAAGAAACTTTGCAGTTATGGTTAAAAAAAGTTGTATGGCGACAGTTTTTAGGTTGCAAAGTTATAATAGATAAAATGTCAAGCATAAATACCCCATACATTACCCCATACATATGGAACATAGTTTGGTATACTCCTGTAGAGCGTTTCAATGTGTAGTAGAACATCTTATACTCATTTTAGTAGCTGTGGTAGTTCATAGTTGAAACAAAAATAAAAGATAGAAAAATAATTAAAACTTTATGAGTGACGAATATCTTTGTGAAATGTGTAAAAATTAGAGCTAATGTTGTTTTCTAGAAATTTAACCAGTAGATTTGAAAAAAAAAAAATGAGTCAAAGAGTCTTTAGGATTTTTTACAGTTTAATGAGGCATTATTTTAATACAAAAAGGAATGTCACCAGGAATTACTCCTGAAATTCAGTGACCGTGAATTACCCCAGGTGACACTAATGGCGGAACCCCAAAGTGAGTAAAAAGTCCAGTGTGAACCAAATTACGCATATAGATTTTTTTTTCCAAATTTAAGAAAATTTACACGAAACGAACAAATTTTAGAAAATTTACACGAAACGAACAAATTTAAGAAAATCTACACGTTACGATTCCGCCGAACATACTTTGAAAAAACAACTGTTCTAAACTATGAAAGATAGACATAAACAGAACAATTTGCGACTCAAGTTGAAGAAGATTTTTATTACCCAGGCCGTCCCGCTTCAGTTGAAGAAGATAGAAAATTTTCCGTTTTTAAAGTTTGGAATGCTTATATCTCGAAAACTAAAAATGCTAGCTATAAATAGTAATCTAGTCATTTGTAGCCTTTTGAAAGGCCTACAAGGATATATAATTATATTTCGGATCAGATCCGCAGTTTTCGAAATAGAGTGGTTATAGGATTCTGTAAAATTTACTACTCACAGTTAAACTTATAGTAAACTTAGCTAACTCACAGTTAAACTTGACATTCGCTCGTAACTTATTAAATTGTTTCAATTATGTGTCAAGTCACCATAGACTTAAGTCACCATATCTGCTGTAAACGAAACAAATGAGACTGAAAAGAACAAATAAACGTGTTGAACTTTATTGGAGTTATATTTTACCAGACGATTGTTCACTCAAAATCTTTTCAGCTCCATCGGAGTGGAGTCATCGCAGACTTTTATGAAATATATTAAGCCAACATTTAAATCTGCTATTTCTTTGCGTATATGTTATTTTTGTTAGTGTAAATGAATGTTTCCGCTGTTGATACAAAATTGTGAAAATAACATTCTACTTATTAGAAATAGATAAGATACTTTTCCAGATAAGAAACGGTAGTTGTCCTTTGCTTACGTCAGCCCTTGACACTCAGCTGCTTACAGATATCTGTGTGAAAATTTTTAGATAAGAATTACCTTGTTAACTGAAAATTTCGTACTTTATCTCACACAAATAGCGGTGCACTTAGATTTTTTTGTGATAACTGTTTATTTCAGTACGTCTATATTTTCCGAGATTCTGGAATAAAAACCGATTTTCATTTTGTTGGTAACGTTTAAGAGCATGGACAAATTAAAACAAGAAAGATCAATCATGCATAAAGCATTGATTACGAAATACTTTCCAGGTCTGTCTGTCTGTCCGTTAGCACGATAACTGCCGTAAAAATGACTTTATCAAAATGAAATTTTAGTATGTTGTTCAGAGATCTGTGGGACCTATGGGAATGAATAATATCGTCCAATGAATAATATATATATATAATATGAATAATATCACCCAATTACTTTTTGGATTATTTAGCTCATGGAGTTTGCAATATAGCTGATATGAATGAAGTATTCATTGATTTTACACAGAGAAGCAGACGATTTTTTCGATGAAGTTTTAAGCATAGATTTTAATTACTTGTACCTCCATGGTTTTAAGTTTTTAAATAAAATAAATTATTATAGTATTGTGATGAATGAAATGCATGGAAAAAAGTTTATGAATGAAATTCTGCTTTTATAGAGAGAGCCAGGCGTGTTATATTTCGATGACGCCATTTGAATAAATTTCATTTATTTTCGATGAAGTTTTCAAATATAATAAATTATTGTAGTATTATGATAATTTTAAAAATATTACCGAGGAATGTATCGCATTTTAGGGATGCTTAAACCAGACAATTTATATTTCAATTCCGTCATTTGAATGAAGTTCATTTTTTTCGATGAAGATTTAAGTTTTCAAATATAATAAATTAATGTAGTATTGTGATAATTTTGAAACTATTACCGAGGAATTTATCGCATTTTAGAGGTGTTTAAATAAAATTGCATTGAAGTTGGAAAGTGTTTCATAATCAATGCTTTAAGCATGATTGATCTTTCTTGTTTTTAATTGTGTAACTTTTGTTTGTGATGTGCGATATAACCTTAACAAATGAGTTTTGTTAAAATATTCTATGTAGTTAAAGTTAACGTAACACTGAGCATTCTGCAATCGTTGAGACTTCTGTTAAATACTACGTATTTGAATCCTTTCTGATGAAAGTGGATCTTTTCAGTATTAAATAAAAATGTGTGGGTAATGTTGACTGGAGCTTCACTCTCCATATATTTGGAATTCTCCGCCCCTTCCTCACCAAATTATAATATGTTAATCTATCACAAAAGTCACGTTTTGGGCATCATATCAGTTCCTTTATTGCTCAGAACTTTACTTTAGCAGTAATGAGTATACGTAAAGGGAAAGTATGGGGATATGTGAGTTTGATTTTGTTCCGAATTTGATGGATTTATTCTGGCCATCAATGAATACGAAGCAATCATTTCTTAATGATGAGTCTATGAGCGCGATATGTCGATAGATTCGATTGAAATGTGGTTGGATTATTTATTTCCATCGATAAACACTTAACTTTTACCAGTGAATCTATTGTCGATAATAAAAGATTTATTAGTAAATTTTACTATAATCAATTTATAACTGGACATAGTGTGTTTCCGGCACACCAAGCCAAAAGATTTGGTAAAAGTGGTGAATGTATCTGATAAGTGTGAAGGGACTTATTAATCATTATGTTTATAATTGTGAAAGATATAAAAATTTGAGAAGACCACATTTTCCCTTAAACTTTGAAAATATTGTTATAAAATATTTAATTAAATTATGTAAAGTTAAAATGGCTTTCTGTGTTATTGTTAAAGATCTTATGGATAATTATAAAGTATTATATATCAATATATGCATATGGTATAGAATTTGGCTTGTAAATTTGGAAATAGTAATGAAGCAATTTGTAAATGATAAATATTCGTTTAAGAGAATTTAAAATGCAAAGATAATTGTTTGTAAATAGAATGATTTGTTAAATTGAATTGTGAAATTTAAATGTTATCCCTGACCGAAGGCTGGTTCCATTTTGCGTAATTTGCAGACCAAAGTGTGGTCAGTGTTGTTATGTGTTAGTTGAAAATGTATTAGTTGACCCTTGCAGGGATTAAACCGAGAATGAGTCTCTTTTTAAATTGTATTTAAAAATTTGTTCTTTCTATTTGGCTGATATTTCGGTTCATCTGCTGCCGTGTTGTAACGATGGCAAGATCGTGTGATGTTTATAGCGATTTGGATTAGCTCATACTTGTTGGCGCGAATGCTATCGGTGGCCTTTGCGTCCGTCATTGTGACGGCGAGTCTTCTGTTGGGCCCCATATGTCCGAATAGGATGAGTCTTCTATTGGGCCCCATATGTCCGAATAGGATGAGTCTTCTGTTGGGCCCCATATGTCCGAATAGGATGAGTCTTCTGTTGGGCCCCATATGTCCGAATAGGATGAGTCTTCTGTTGGGCCCCATATGTCCGAATAGGATGAGTCTTCTGTTGGGCCCCATATGTCCGAATAGGATGAGTCTTTTGTTGGGCCCCATATGTCCGAATAGGATGAGTCTTCTGTTGGGCCCCATATTTCCGAATAGGATGAGTCTTCTGTTGGGCCCCATATGTCCGAATAGGATGAGTCTTCTGTTGGGCCCCATATGTCCGAATAGGATGAGTCTTCTGTTGGGCCCCATATGTCCGAATAGGATGAGTCTTCTGTTGGGCCCCATATGTCCGAATAGGATGAGTCTTCTGTTGGGCCCCATATGTCCGAATAGGATGAGTCTTCTGTTGGGCCCCATATGTCCGAATAGGATGAGTCTTCTGTTGGGCCCCATATGTCCGAATAGGATGAGTCTTCTGTTGGGCCCCATATGTCCGAATAGGATGAGTCTTCTGTTGGGCCCCATATGTCCGAATAGGATGAGTCTTCTGTTGGGCCCCATATGTCCGAATAGGATGAGTCTTCTGTTGGGCCCCATATGTCCGAATAGGATGAGTCTTCTGTTGGGCCCCATATGTCCGAATAGGATGAGTCGAGTATTGAAAGGGTTACCCGTGAAAATAGAGGTGTATTTTTTCAATGTGATCAGACACTGGAAAACCTTAAAATATTTCAAACATAAAAAGAACTTTAAACACGTTATAAAAATTATATTTTTTTAAAGATATAACCATTTCATATGAAATTTTTTATTCAAAACTGAATTGCATCATTTATAGGACACTAGCATGCGCTGTTCTCGAGATATAGTGTACGTCTTTTTTTCTAAAACAGAAAAATCATGAGCAATTTTAATATGCTCACGATTATAAAATGAGGCGATTTTTCACGAGTCCTTTTAACTAGAAATGAATTAAAATTTTTATTTAGGAATTCTGCATATATGGAAATTTTACTTTCTCCGCGGATCTTTTGAACTAATATATAAATTTCCCCCAAAGTTTTTTTATTTATTTATTTTAATCGGTTAGTTACTACAATAAGCTAGATAATTTTAATTAAGATTGAAGTATGTATCGGAAGAATCCAATTTATGTTATTTTCTCATAAAATTGAAATTTGATATTTTGATTCATTTTTTATCACTTCCCTCATTTTGAAAAAAAAAATAGAAGTTTTAATTTTTTTTTCTTGGTCCTGTGTTACAGCAAGATGATGGCGTATGACGCGAGACCCAACACAGATTTTCCAATACCAGGAGGGGCGAATTTTATCCAAGGGTAAGTACAATATTTATTTATTTATGTATTTTATTTTATTTGTTTATTTATTTTTGTTTTATTTATTCATTTATTTTATTTTGTTTTATTTATTTATTTTGCTGAATTTCTTAATATAGTTAAACTCGTTTATATAACAAACTTGAAGAGACCCAGAAAAATATATTTTTATTCATAAATTTGTTATATACTTATAAAATAAACAATATTTATACCTTGGAATTAGCATCGCGTGGATCATAGGCACCCTCGAAGTGGACGAAGGTGTGTTTAGACACATATTTAGGTTGCTCTATGTCTATATCTTGTTGCTCTATGGCTTCGGACGAGTCGGCTGGCCTGGGCTTTCGACATATTTAGGATCGTATTATTACTATATACGATCACGAAGAATATTTAAGGCACCGCATGTTCGTTTGCGTTGTCGACAGTATACGCGACTATACTGTCGATAGTTATTATAAGAAAGCTATTGTTAGTTAAAAGCTTTTTTAAAAAACGATCGGAATGGTCGCCGAAGATAGCTAATTTAAAATTTATTGAATTGATTAGATCTAAAACCGGCAACATAACAAAATCAGAAATCACGAGTCTTATAATAAATCAACAAATTATATACTTGTTGCTGAATAAGACAAATAATTCTGCCCAGGAGTAATCAATCCTTTTATTTTCATGCCTTCCCTGTAACGGAGTTTTATGCTCGCGTCTCATCTCTTTTATCTAATGAGAAAGTCGTTGCGATAAATTTTCAGAGAGACATTATACCTTTTCCCTGTATCCTTTTGTACTTTTTAGGTGAACCTTAAGAGTGACGACATTACCCATGAGTACAAATTAATGTTTTAAAAATTAGTTTATCCTAAAAATCACCTTTTTCAAAGTTACAATCGCGGAATCTGCCACAGCTAACATGTTTAATCAAATGTTACTAAAAGATTTTAATGTTGAGTGAATCATGCTTTGATGCAGTTTAGTAGCAAATAAAAACCATATCCTTATATCAAAGTAAACAGCAGTCGTTGAAACAGTTCGGTTTAAAATATAAATTTTATATAGAATTTTCTTAAATTTAAGTGAAATTTGTTTCTGTACAACCATAATTTAATTATTCCCGACTTCTTTGCGAACATATTTTAATGTCATAGTACAGTAGATACTGCACTGGAATCATTATTTGACCCATCAATGTAATGGGTTGTATGACATAGTTATGACCCGAAACGATTTGCAAGTTTTGCACACGTCTGAACTCAACTCAGGGATGTTAGACCTGCTCCAATTTGCTCTTTATACGATTTTTAAGTCAAAATATTTTGACAAATTGATTTTTGGATATATTTCTTTTGATTTGCACATTTATTTATATTTTTTTAATATATTTTTTTTTCCTTAAATGATTCTGGGATATATTAAGATTTGTATTATTTTTCTTAAAAAATACTCCAAAATTGGTTTTAAGCACTTTATTCACTGCATTCTCTGTATATATGTTTGTGTGCCTGTGTCATGGATGGGGAGTTTGAGTACATGATATCTCGGGAGCGAATTCATTAATTTTAGCGAAATTTTGCACGATTTTTATTAAAAAATTTTCTTATATTATTTATAATATTCTTTGTGCATTGTTCAACAATTTTCATTTATGGAATCTCTTTGTTCCTATTTTGATATTATCATCTTTTCTAATACCAAGAATTCGTATTGGCAGAATAAATCTAATTTATTTGCAATTGTAATTTCTGTGATTTGTTTGTGTAATCGCCGTCAGACTTTATCATTAGTTGAGTTGAGCATCCTATATTTTTGAACTCAACTTTCTCTGTTAATGTTGCCTTCAGTGACAGCAGAAATAATTTAGACTTTAACTTGTGCTTAGCATCGCATTTCCATCTTATTCGCATTTGTGTATGGATGCTGTTTCCATAGAGACATTCTGTGCCTTCAATACAAACGACGGATGATCTCCATTGGCTGGCTTACATTGTGGTGATTTGAAGTGGAACGGTGGGGGTTAAAGCATTTTCCGTTCTATGTTACAACCCATGACTGGAGTCAAGCGTGTCCGCCTGGCCACATCAATGACCTCAGCTAACGAATAAAACAATTGTTACTACATTTAAAGACGCACTTAATGTGTCTTTCAGTAGAGGGTTTCATAAGAGAGTTCGACTTGTTCAAAAATGTGTTTTGACTTGCTGCAGTTGAATATACATGAAAAAATAGACTGATGGGATTAAAACATTAAAATTGTGCATTGTGTAAATAATATACGAAAGATTGTTAAATATTTATGACTTTACTCTCGCTAAAAGGAAGTACTATTTTCTTGTCGAAAATATTTTTCGACCAAATTGGAAGACTAGGCGTTTTAAGGATTGCTGATCTCAAAAAGACACTTTTTAAAACCTTTAAAACATTCCATCAGTCTATCGGTCCTGTATGAGAATTTATGTAGCACTTTTTCACCGAAACTACACAACCGAGTGAAACTTGGTACAAAGAAAGGTGGGGTGCTATATGAAAATAGCGTTATTCCTTTGTACATTTTGCCCTTGTCCGCAACCTGCACGTATCGTACGCAATCCTGTATTAATATTTTGAAATTTTATTCCCTTTATAACGAATTAAGTTTACTTAAGTTAACTTGACTTGAGCATTTAAAAGTCAAGTTAAAATTAAACCTTAATCTCGTCTGGGCGAAATCATGCAGGAATTAACTATGTAAAAAGAATAGCAATTCTCACACGATTTCAATTCTGCGCAGAGAAGAAAAGACTGAGGATAGATTGATGTAGCGTTTATAAGTTTGTTCATGTGGAACAAAATTCTATCAATTCACTTGTTTGTAAATACAGTAGAAGCCTGATATATAGCCCGGCATACTTCAATGAACGCTTAACCTATGTATATCTGATTGCACTGTAGTGATGATTTTTTTTCCGGGAGACATATTCTCCATCGCGTTATATCCGAATCCGTGGTATACTGGGCTTCTACTGTATATCAAAGTTTTATTAGTCTCACACATTCTGCAAAATTAAATTACTAGACGTTAAGATGTCACAGTAAAATACACAGATGAAATGCTTCCGTTAAAGTGCATGACGATTAAGTTACAGTACATGAATTAATGAACATGAAGTACATGATTAAGTTACAGTACATGACGATAAGTATATATATGTTTGTAATGTATACGCTTTTTGAATTATTTTCCCACTTTCAACTTTTTTAACGACTGCCAATGTTTATTAATGTTAATGTGACAAATTTCAAACTTGGCGAAAATATTGTACAGGCGCCGTACAGCAAAAGAAAGTTTTCCAATATCTCGAACATAAAAATCTTAAAACTACTGATCCACTTATTAATCTATGCTATTAAACAATACTATTAACGAAAAATTTTATGATTTACAATTTAATAAAATCTGACGTGGGCAGCACATGACTTTTCCTACATAATGTAAGTACTCTACTTCTTCCAATGCGAAATAAGGATGGGCAGGATCTACAACACAATGTTAAAGTACCAATTTAACTTATATTCCGTGCAAATAGAACATGTTAGTTGGAAATATTGCTAACATCTGCTAAGCAATGTACTCCATTATCTTATTATTAAATATTATATTAAAATATGTTAAAATTACATTTAATTTGTCGTTATTTTCGTAACTTTAGCATCATTTTTGTCAGTTTGGCACTACATTAAAAGATCGGTAAGTTGGCGGTATTTCGCCAAGTGTTACATATCTGATGATACTTACTACTGTTCATTTTTATGTAATTCTTTTAGATATATTTAAGTGAAAAATGTGCAATATCTCGAGAACTGTTTAAGCTAGCGTTCTAAAGTTTGTACCATCCGTTTTAGAATAAACAAATGCTTACACAATGATTATGTATTTAACATTGTTGAATGTTCTATTTTTTTCTCAAAAATTCATTCGAATATTTTGAGATCTTCTGAAAGTTTGATTGCGTTTAAAATCAGTAGGAATCTAGTGTAGATAGTCTGTTTAAAATGCCCTTCGTCAGAAACAATGCACATTTGAATTCCAGAGAGAATATTACAGCATGTTTTGACAAGCAGATAAAGGCCTCGATAAAACTTTTTAATAGGTATTTATTACCATCCATATATGCGTTTCATTCGTTCCTAATGTCAATTTCTACTCCTTAGAGCAGTGTTCTTCAACCTTTGTCATCTCGCGGAACCCTTTTTTTGAGATATTTTTTTTATGGAACCCTTCGTTCAGTAGCACACCCAGATTTGATTTTAGGGGGGATGTGTCATATTACGTATTACATATTATGAACAAGGTGCGTATCTGCCTTTGTTATAAAAACTTTATATAAGATATAAATTTGCATTAATTCAAACAAGAAGATAAATATTTCATATAAAGTATTTGTATTATACATATATATGTCATATGAAATTGAAAACAAAGAAAAACAAAAACAAAGAAAAACAAAACAAAATCAACGAATTGTAGTATCAACTCGCGGAACCCCTAAAGCGTTTGAGTGGAACCCTAGGGTTCCGCGGAACACAGGTTGAAGAACACTGCCTTAGAGAATACTGTACATCTTAGTCATGGCTTTTTTCGTTTATCTCGCTTTATTGCCGAATACGTTATCCCGACTTTTTGATTTCACCGTTAGGGGGCGCTGTAATCTTTTTTATTCGATCAAGCAGGGTTACTTTACTATAGTTAGACATAACGTGTACACTCATGCGGATCTTCACTTACAGAGTTTTCAAAGGCGCTTAAGGGCTTTCTTAGGAACCCTATTTATCCTTTCACAATTCTACAAGAGTGAACTCTTAATTTCGTGCCCTGTGTCAGATTAGGAGTGTATGAGAATCATGAGACTAGAAAAAGAATAAAATTAAGAAAAGAAATTTGCTGTATTTGCGCAGAGAATATACTTGAATACACTGTGACTGTCTATTTACACAGTTTTGTCTTCATACTCCCATTATGCATGCATTTAATAGATGATTTCTACAGTAAAGGATTCACTTCTGAATACCAGTTAAGAATAATTTGTTTTATTAAAATATAAAAAATCGTGAATATACTTTTGAATTTTAACTACCCCTATTATTATTATTTATTATTTTAATAGGAATCTGTTGATTAATGCTGATAATTAATTTAATACAGCAAAATTTTAGTTTTTAATTATTAATAGCGTCTAATAAATCTATACAAATAAAATTGAAAATCTGTCTGTCTGTTTGTCCCATCATCGCGAGAAAACGGCAGAACCGAATTTGATGAAATTTTGTGGCTAGCTTGAAAATAGCCCCACTTAAATTTTATCTATGATTTGAGTTTCTACGACCAGTGGTTCTCGAGATATTAGTAAAAAACGAAACTTTTGTTTGTCTCATCATCACGAAAGAACGGCTGAACGGAATTTAATGAAATTTTGTGGATAGCGTTGAAATAGCCCCCCATAAATTTGGTCCAAGTTTCGGGTTTCTATGACCAGGGGTTGTCGAGATATTAATGAAAAACGGAACTTTTCCCTAGGAATTCTACTCTCCAACTTCGTGGTTTATCCAAACGGAAAGGATGAAAATCGTTTGTTTAAAACGTCAACGTGAATTAAAACTATTTCTGAGTTTAATGGAGGATTTTTGCGCAAATTAGTCACTATCTGAAAGCATAAATTGTTTCAAACATGAATTTAAATGGAAAATCTATCACCATGGTTTATATTTCACAACCACTTACTCAACAATGAAAAGTATAAAAAAATCAAAATGGTTATTTAATGCATTTTATGAGGAAGATTCTATCTTATATCATGTTGCTCAGAAACACAATTAAATTAAATATGTCTGTTAATTTTAATAATTATTTTTTCTATTTGAATAATAAATAAATGGATATAAAAATATATTTTAGAAAAGACCGATTTGATTTTTCTTATAGCATTTTTGACTGGATAATATCAATTACGGTCTTCAGGTTTAAACGTTATTATTATTGATATTTTCGGGGATTATTGATTCAGGGATTATTGATATCTTCAAGTTATTATGCAATTGTTTTATTATGACAAAAATTGTTTAAACTCATATATTGTACGTTGCACGAATAAGCTTCTACAAATACACGGGTATATCTTCTAATCTATGAGAATATAAGTAGTACAGGTATATTGACATATGATTTGATATATATTGGAATCAATTACGACCTTCTGGTATAAAGAGTAACGGGGATTATTGATATTTTCAATTTATTACGCCATCTCTTTTATTTTGGCAAAGATTTTTGAGACTCATATTGTAATACGAGTAATCTTCTACTAACACACTGACATATTTTCTAATCTGCGACAATATAAGTAGTACGGGGTTACATATATTGATTCAATTCCCCCTTTTTTTTTTTTTTGTAAATTTGCTTACAAAAGGAGCCAGGATGTTTTATTCTTCAGATCTGCCCGTGAAGATAATTTTGCATAGTGAGAACAGATATTCTTAAACTTCTCTTTAGGAGCAATAAATTTATTATTTTAACAGAATTTGCACATGATTGCGAATTATAAGTTTCTTTATATTATATATTCCGTACGAAGAACGGACGGGTATACTGCTAGTGCACTATATAACTTAGCGGAGGCTTACAGTTTTGATGTGAATAACATCTATGCTTGGGATTTATGCGACGGAAATTGGAGCATTACAAAAAATGTAAGCACTTCGGACGCTTATATCTCCGAATCTAATAGATAAAAGTGTAAATAATGCTTCCTGTTTTGTCAGAAGTAGGGTCCAAATTATGAATATATAAAAATATTTTTAATATTTTGAACGTTTTTGAAAAGCTTATAAAAGTATCTGTCCGAGCGAGTGCTTTATTGTTTTCATTTTTATTTTCACACGAAATATATTTGAAACTATAATATATATATATATATATATATATATTTTAAATCCCCTTTTAAAAAAAGTCAATAATAATAATTGAATGTAGCTTTTTTTTTCTGTTTTCGAAAAATTTAAAAGTATCTGTCCGAACGAGTTTTCTTCCCCCCTTTTCATTCTTCTTACTTTTACTCTAAATATCTTCATGACTATAAAAGCGAGGCATAAATAGTAAGCAACAAAAATATGTCTTAGAAAATTTAATTTCTAAGACATATTTTTATTGCTTACTATTTATGTCTCGCTTTTATAGTCACGAAGATATTTCGAGTAAAAGTAAGAAGAATGAAAAAGGGGGAAAAACTCGTGTGTATATATATATATATATATATATATATATATATATATATATATATAACTCTTATAGTTTTCTAGCAATCGTCTTTTCAAGTTTAAGAAGATTGAAAATTTTCTGTTTTTCAAGATTGCAATGCTTATATCTCAAAAGCTGAAGATGCTAACTATGAGTAATAAATAATAATTTGTATCTCTTGGAAAGCCTTACAAGTGTGCATAATTGGATTTTTGTCGAGTTCTTAGTTTTCGATGTATAGCGCTTATAATTTTGAAATTTTAGTTATTTAAGCTGTTTTTTCCAATGAGTAGAAAGGTGTATTTAAAGTGTCACGAGTGCAAGCTCAATGTGTTTACTTGTACCTTCGTGAAATATTAGTGCACCAGTACGAGATATTTTATTTTGTTTTAAAGAAATAAATTAGAAAGTTAAATAAACTTGTAGATTCTAAAAATAATTGATGATGTTTTAACAGAATAGATCGAAATATACGTATTCAAGTACGTACTTATGTGGCGCCATGCAAGTTTATAGATTAACTTGAATCTATAATCTCGTCAGATATATTGTATAAGTTTAATTTTGCCAAATAAGTTAGTAAAATGATGGATTATTTTGACGTGAAGTCTATAGTTTGTGTATCCTTATGAAATCGGGGCGAAAACTAAAAGTGAAATTAAAACAGAGCTAGTTGTTAACGAGTAACTAATTTGTAGCGTTTTGAAAATCTGTAAACGAAACAAATGAGTCTGAAAAAATCGACTGAACTTATTAAACTTCAATGGAGTCTTATTTTACAAAATATTATTCACGCGAAACCATTTCGGCTGCATCAAACTAGAGCCACCGCAGATTTTTTTTTTTAAACCTCTTTCTTGTCATGTTAGTTGTGCCGCAAATATGGATGGAGGTAGTAAGTATTTCCTATTGTGGGTAATAATATACCTTTATACTTAATTATATTCTTTAATAAAAACAGATTTAAACCTTAACCGTTGTTTCCCCTCATGTTTTCTGTCAACATAAAATTAAATTTCCTATTGCTCTTTTCCCTCCTATAGCCCGCCGACGCCCATGATCGTGATGAATCATTCGGAAATAAACTAATGTTGTGTTTCTATATTCTGTTTCTAAGAATTAACCTAGAATAAGTGCAGAATGTACGTTTCTAGGAGTTTTAAAAAGTACAGAAAATTTCTTTGATACTTTTTATGACCACGCAGCTAACTAATGTTGTGCTTCTATATTCTGTTTCTAAGAATTAACCTAAAATAAGTGCAGAATGTACGTTTCCAGGAGTTTTGAAAAGTACAGAAAATTTCTTTGATACTTTTTATGACCACGCAGCTAACAGTCGACCATGTTTTTATATTTGCCAAAAATAGGGGCTGTATCGAAATGATAAAGAAGATTAGCCGAGCTAAGTTGCTCTTGTTCTCCTCTCTGAACATACAGTCAGATAAGATGAATTATTGATTTTCTGATGGACTAAATATATATGAGATACAATTTGCTTAATATGTTTCATTTTACAAAACTCATTTCCCGTGATAAAATCTCAGACGATGCGGTCGGTTTACGTCTGGATGATTGACTACTGATTCATGGAAATCCTTAAATGCTCCTGACTAGTGCTCTAAAGGCTGGGGGGGGGGGGGGGGGGAATCGAGTTATTTTCTATGGTGATTTAGATGCATTTGCATCAAATGCAATAAAACATTGGTTGCATATTTTGTAAAATTTACATTTTTCAGACAATTCCTCCCTCCCCCGATTTTTTTAACACTTTACAACATAGTTGAAAAGTGTTTATGACTTTGTTCTTTCTGTCTGTCAGCACGATAACTGCCTTAAAAATGACTTTATCAAAATGAAATTTTAGTATGTTGTTCAGACGGTCTGTGGGACGGACCTATGGGAATATAAATGAATAATATCACCCAATTAGTTTTGGATTGAACCCGGGTTGAAAAAATGAAATACATTGAACCCTATGAGACCTAATTTTTCAAACATTTTTTAAGCGAATTTAAAATTCACAAATTGCTTCGAAAGTTTTAGGAAATATTCAAATTATCTCATAAAAAATATGAAAAAATTTCAGCAAAATATATTCAGTAGTTTTTTAAATAAAAATTAAAATAATAATTACACCTATATTATATGAAGAGATCACGTGACCCACTTCAAAATAAAGTATGACATCCATCCATCTTGTGTCAAAATCGTGATTTTTAAAGTTCTTTTTAATTTATATTTAGTGTTGTATCCATCCTAAAACCGCTCTATTTTTGCTTAAATTCTGTGCATTTACATACTGAAACATCGCAATTACAATATATTTGAGTTTAAATGATCATCAAACTTTGATTATTTCTGCAACGAAGCCTAATTTTCCCTTATGGAGAATGTAAACACATAAAGATGAAGGATGAGTTGTATACGAATTACTGAATTTCTTTAACACCAAATTATGTAGCTCTTTGAGTCTGAAATATATCTGATATGAATGAAACGTTCATTGATTTTACATTAAAGAACAGACGATTTTATAGCAGACTGTTTCGATAAAGTTTTAAGCATAGAGTTAACTTACTTTTACCTCCATGGTTTTAAGTTTTTAGATAAAATAAATTATTGTAGTATTGTGATGAATAAAAGGAATGGAATAAAAGTGTATGAATAAAATATTTACAGCTTTTACATAGAGAGCCAGGCGATTTATATTTCAGTGACGTCATTTGAATAAAGTTCATTTTTTTCGATGAAGTTTTAAGTTTTCAAATGTAATAAATTATTGTATTATTGTGATAATTTAAAAAATATTACCGCTGAATGTATCGCATTTTAGAGATGTTTAAAAAATGCGACTTATATTTGAATGACGTCATTTAAATAAAGTTCATTTTTTTTTTTTCGATAAAGTTTTAAGTTTTTAAATATAATAAATTTATGTTGTATTGTGATAATTTTAAAAATATTGTCGATGAATGTATCACCTTTTAGAGATGTTTAAATAAAATTGCATTGCCGTTGGAAAGTGTTTTATAATCAATGCTTTATGCATGATTGATCTTTCTTGTTTTTTTCTGCTCCGTACATAAAAATGGAATTTAAGTTCTTTTCTGGATTAAAATTAACGTTAAAATCCATTACTCGCAATCGTCAGATTATAAGACTTATTATCAACGAGTACTATGTAAACTTAAGCGAATTTATGATGCTAAGGTGCTTGCTAGCACCTGTCTGAGAATTTCTCATTGGGTCCTAGTTTGAACATGATAATAGGAGTTTTCACGTATTAAAGATTTTAATTTTAAAACTTTTTGAAATCTGGAACGGCATTTAATGTGAAAATGTGTCTAATCCGAGATAAATCAACGAATTTCTTGTTATATAGTGTTGGAAATCTCAAATTAGTCCGCAATAAAATGGAACATACATAAAATTGAAAAGTTATTTATCAGAATAATATCAGTTGAGAAGATAAACATGCCAGATTACGAGTATATGAAAATAATTTTAATATTTTGAACGTTTTTTCAAAAAAGTATCTATATGAGCAAGTATTTTCTTTTTGCTCGAAATATCTTCAAAACTGTAAAAGTTAGATATAAATAGTAATCGACAAAAATATGCATTACAAAATTTAATTTCTAAAGATATAAATTGTAATCGACAAAAATATGCATTACAAAATTTAATTTCTAAATCTATATTAGTTTTCGAGTAATCGTCTTGTCAAGTTCAAGAAGATTTCAAAATTTCTGTTTTTCAAGTTTGTAATGCTTATATCGTAAAAACCAAAAGTGCTAACCATTAACAATAAGCAGGAATTTGTAGCTCTTCGAAAGCCCTACAAGTGTTTGGATTTTGGATCGAACTTTTAGTTTTCGAAGTTTAGCGGTTACAATTTTGATATTTTAGTATTTACCTAGATTTTCCAATGGCTGGGAAAGCTGTAATACTTAAAATATCATGATTGTTGCACCTTAATCTGTTTACTTATTCCTTGGTGAAATAGTGGTGTATAAACACTAGGTATTTTATTTTGTTTAAAAAAAAATTAGGAGGTTAAGTGAACTTGGGAATTCCAAAGATGTTTAATGATTCCTGAGCTTGAACAGAATCGATAAAAATATACGTATTCAAGTACGCATTTATGTGCAGCTAAGCAAGTTTCTAGATTAACTTTAATGTAAAATCTCGTCAGATATATAGTATAAGTTTAATTTATATACCGAAACGCAAGTTAGTAAAATAATTTGATATTTTGACATGAAGTCTTATGTCGAAGTATCCAGATGAAATCGGGACGAAAACTAAAAATGCTAGCTAGCTATAAACCGTTAGCGAGTAATTTGTATCGTTTTGAAAGCCGGTAAATGAAATAAATGGGTCTGAAAAATCGAATAAACTTATTGAACTTTACTGAAGTTTTATTTTACAAAATGTCATTCACTCAAAATCATTTCTTCTCCATCGGACTGAAGCTACTGTTGATAATTTTGTTGAAAGGAGTTTTAAGTGAGTTTATTTATTTATTTTTCCAGTGTTTTAAACATGTATCAATATTCTTACGTGTTAAAAAAAATTACCCTTTGCAGTAAAATTTTGATATAAGAAAAGTCAGCGCTGGACTCATTTATTTTAATTTTTTTTTTTTTTTTTTAATATTAGTATGTTTATTCTGATTCGGTCATAGCTGATTATGCAACTAAATAATACCCACTGCTGTGGGCTATTTATTATTATTCCTATATCTTGTTACCGGAATCTATTTAAAATAATAATTTTTAGTGTAACTAACTTCACACATATTTAAAGTACAGCTGAATTTTGTTTTTAATGTCTTTTGCTCGAAATGACGCTTTATCGGGATCTAAGACCGTTTTACAAATCGCTGCTTTAACATGTTCATTATAACTTTATTATATTATATTATTTCTATATATATATATATATAGAAGTTCTAAATTAAGTAATTATTAATACTTAAATGAAATTTGAAAGCGAGGGAGTCGAAGAGACAGGAAAAGTTCAGCGAGTGTCTGGAGCCTTCTCTTTGTTTTCAAACTCATTGATTTTCGCTGCACGTGCGCACCACTACTTGGAAAATGTGTGTTCGATCTTATTTCACCATCTCCTATTTAATGGCCAAAAGAACCGCAGCCTAATGAGAAAAGGCTCTTGTATTCAAGATGGAAGATCAAGATCCCGATTTTAGAATGGGATACAAATTGAGGACGTTTCTGACGCTTTGGAAGGGATTATGGAATTACTTAGCTGTAATCTAAATCGTTCACTGTAATTCTAAATCATTCTTAATGAATATTCGCATCAATAACTGTCTTAAATGGCGAGGGTGATTTTGAAATACATGTGTATCACGTGCTGGTTATCGATTTTTCTGTTATTTTGAAATAGAAATTTCATTATTATTTTTGCAAACATTTTCTCTATAGTACTAAAAAAAAAAAAATTCCCGGATTGGCTGTATCTCCTGAGCTCTTAACGATAAAATTTTGAATTTTGTAGCATTATAAAATTCCCTTTTTTTTTAGTCGTGAAGTGTTTTTTATTTTTAAACTAGCAGCATACCCGTTCTTCGTACGGAGTATATAATATAAAGAAACTTGAAATTCATAATCATGCCCAAATCCTTATAGTATACTAAATGACATGTTTAATCAAAATATTCTGTTAAAATATTTAATATAATGCTCCTAAAAAGAAGTTTAAGAATCTCTGTTCTCGCTATATAAAATTATCTTCATGGACATATCTGAAGAATAAAACATCTTGGACCCCTTATGTAAGCAAATATAAAAAAAAATATGGAATTGAATCAATATATGCAAAATAAAAGCGTTAAAATTGTATGGGACCCGTACTAATTATATACGCGAATATTAGAAAATATAACCTGTATTAGTAGATTACATGTATAAATTGAAAATACCAATAAACCCGTAATCTTTAAATCTGAAGACAGTCATTTATTCCAATACATGTCAAAATTAAAGTGCTAAAATTATATGGGAAGATATACACGTACTACTTATAATGTCCGATTATTAGTAGAAGATTACCCGTTTTCCAATATGAGTCACAAATGTTTTTTGGTAAAATACAACAGACGACGTAATAAATTGAATATATAATTAATCCCCTTAATCTTCATACCAGAAGACTGTACTTGATTCCAATATATATGCCAATATATGTCAAAATATATGCCAATATACCTGTACTACTTATATTCTCGTAGGTTAGAAGATATACCCGTGCATTCCTAGAAGATTACTCGTACAACGTACAATATGCGTGTGTCAGCAATTTTTGCCGCATTAAAACAATGGCGTAATAACTTAAAAATATCAATAATCCCTGAATCAATAATTCCGGAAAATATCAATAATAATAATGTTTAAACCTGAAGAGTATAATTCATATTATCCAGTCCAAAATGAAATGGCAATGAAATTTATTTTATATACATATCTTCATTATTCAAATCGGAAAGGATTTAATAAAAATCGTCTGCCGCATAAACACATTGGATTTAAATCCGTTGCTAAGCGACATGATATCATTTGCTTCAAATAAATTGGTAGAAAAAATATCGTCTAAATAGTTATATTTCTATGGAACATTTGGCGACAGTTTCGTCAAATTAGCGACATTATAAAAAATCGCCAAATTTATCGCCAAGTGGGACTGTAGAACTGACAGTTCCACTTTGCGACAAATTGACGAAATATCATCACAATACTATCCCCTAACAAAAAACAATCAATATCATTTATGTAGCGCAATTTTATCAATTTCAAGATATTTTTATAGATTTGAAAACATTTTTATCAATTTGGTGACATTTTAAAAATTCGCTAAATGTATTACTAAGTAGGATGGTTGGTCTGACAGATAAATGCTAACCAAACATCATTTCAGTACTCTCTTCTAACAAAACAAAAAAAAAATTCATTGATATGTAGAAGACCCAAGCCACACGACCAACCCGAAGGTTTATGGCAGCTGTTTGTGTGTCGTTTATATAAATTTGGCGACATTGCCGTCAATTTGGCAAAGTTTAAGAAAAGTTGTCAAATTAACGATATCCCTCCAAATTCGTAGCTTTGAATTTTCAGATCTGAATGAAACATTATTATCCCGTTTCAATATACTAAATGAAAACACTACAATTGTATTAGAAGATATACCCGCTCTACTCTTTTTCTGTTTCAACAATCGGCTATATGAATTTATTGGCTAAACACAATATATGAGTTTAGTAGCTAAATACGATATAAGCTTGAAAACTCTTTGCCAAAATAAATGAAATTGATGTACGCGGTCAGCAATTAATATAATTAAAAGAAAAATCAAACCGTCCATTCATAAGATATATTTTTATATCCATTTATCCATTTATTTATTATTTAAATCGAAAAAAAATAATAAAAACATTAACAAACACATTTAATTTAATTGCGATGGCGAGCAACATGATATATCCTCCTAAAATGTTAAAATTTATCAACCACTAACACTACACCCGTTATTCGTACGGAGTGTATAATTTAAAGAAACTTAAAGTTCGCAATCATGTGCAAATTCGGTTAAAATATTAAATTTATTGCTCCTAAAGAGAAGTTTAAGAATATATGTTCTCACTATGCAAAATTATCTTCACGATCAGATCTGAAGAATAAAACATCCTGCCCCCTTTTGTAAGCAAATTTACAGAAGAAAAAATAGGAATTGAATGAATATATGCAACCCCGTACTAATTATATTGTCGCAGATCAGAAAATATGCCAATGTGTTAGTAGAAGATTACCCGTATTACAATATGCGTCTCAAAAATATTTGCCAAAATAAAAGAGATGACGTAATAAATTGAAAACATCAATAATATCCGTACTCTTTATACCAGAAGGTCGTAATTGATTCCAATATATGCCAATATATATCAAAACATATGTCAATATACCTGTACTACTTATATTCTCGTAGATTAAAATATATACACGTGTATTTGTAGAAGATTCGTACAACATACAATATATGAGTTTAAACAATTTTTGTCATAATAAAATAATTGCATAATAACTTGAAAATATCAATAATCCTTGAATCAATAATCCCCGAAAATATAAATAAATTTTAAACCTGAAGACCGTAATTGATATTATCCAGTCAAAAATGCTATAAGAAAAATCAAATCGTTCTTTTCTAAAATATATTTTTATATCCATTTATTTATTATTCAAATCGAAAAAATAATTATTAAAATTAACAGACAGATTTAATTTAATTGCGTTTCTGAGTAACATGATTTAAGATAGAATCTTATAACATGTTAAATATGTCATGTCTTATAACATAAACTGCGAAATTAAATAACGGTTTTGATTTCTCTATACTTCTGATTGTTCCGTAAAAGCTTGTTTTAAATAAACCATGAACCATGGAGATAGATTTCCCCTTTAAATCATGTTTCAAACAATTCATGTTTTCAGAAAGTGACTAATTAACGCAAAAAATCTCCCATCAAACTCAGAGATTAAATTTTAATTCACTTTCAAACGATTTTCAAGCTTTTCGTTTGGATAAACCACGGAGTTAGGGAGTAGAACTCGTAGGGAAAAGTTCCGTTTTTCATTAATATCTCGACAACCCCAGGTCTTAGAAACTCGAAACTTGGACAAAATTTATGGGGGGATATTTCAAGGCTATTCACCAAATTTCATTAAATTCGGTTCAGCCGTTTTTCCGTGATGATGAGACAAACGAAAATTTCGTTTTTTGCTAATATCTCGAGAACCACTGGTCGTAGAAACTCAAAACACGGATATAATTTTAAGTGGGGCTATTTCTGGGCTACCCACAAAATTTCATCAAATTCGGTTCAGCCGTTCTCTCGTGATGGTGTGACAAACAGACAGACAGACAGACAGACAGACAGACAGATTTTCATTTTTATTTATATAGATAATATCACTGTATGATGTTTCATTTAACGAAGTTTATAATTTTTATTTTACGTTTACTTTACAACAAGTTTGCAAAAATGTGAATTAGTTTTAATATGTATTAAAATATTATTTATCAAATCTAATTTATTTTCATTTTTCTTTGGGATATTTTTTACCGACAATTTTCAATATTAATAACCTTCACAATAGCAATATAGTATATAGTCCATATATTAAAATATTTTAATAATTAATTCATCAATTTGGCGACATTTTCGTCAATTTTGCAAATTTCACTATATTTTCGCTAATCTGGTGACAAATTATCGCCACATTACACGCAAAGTTTGCCAAATTTATCGCCAAACGTTATAGACATACGGATACGGAGAGTTTTTCTTAAATATAAATAAATGACGATTGGTAAATTGTTGGGCTTTAAAATGTAAAACCATGAATCAAAGTATCTTATCTTGTGAATGGCGCTAATTAGATCCACGAGAATGATATTAACAAATATGTCGCATAATATTGCATATCAAAATGAACAAATTTTATAATAATTAATACTTTTTAACACTTTACAACAAAGTTGAAAAGTGTTTATGACTTTGTTCATTCTGTCTGTCTGTCTATCTGTCCGTTAGCACGATAACTGCCGTAAAAATGACTTAATCAAAATGAAATTTTAGTATGTTGTTCAGACGGCCTGTAGGACCTATGGGAATATAAATGAATAATATCACCCAATTAGTTTTGTATTGAACCCGGGTTGAAAAAATGAAATACATTGAGCCCTATGGGACCTAATTTTTCAAACATTTTTTAAGCGGATTTAAAATTCACAAATTGCTTCGAAATTTTTAGGTAATATTCAAATTGTTCCATAAAATATATAAAAAAAAATTCAGCGAAATATATTCAGTAGTTCTTTAAATAAAAATTAAAATAATAATAACACCTCTTATATGAAACGATCACGTGACCATGATATGAAAGTATCACGTGATCCACTTCAAAATGATATATGGCATCCATCTTGTCTCAAAATCGTGATTTTTAAAGTTCTTTTTATTTCATATTGAGTGTTGTATCCGTCCTAAAACCACTTTATTTTGGTTTAAATTCTGTGCATCTACATACTAAATCAACGCAATTACAATATATATGAGTTTAAATGCTCATCCAAATTTGATTATTTCTACAACGAAGCCTTCACTTATGTAAAATGTAAACAGCAAAATATGTAGGATGAGTTGTATAGGAATTGCTGTATTTTTTTAACGCAAAAGAATTTAGCTCATGGAGTCTCTTAGCTCATGGAGTCTGTTCTGATATGAAAGAAATATTCATTGACTTTACCGAGAGAAGGACGATTTTTTGCGATGAAGTTTTAAGCATAGAGTTAAATTACTTGTAGCTCCATGGTCTTAATTTTTAAATAAAAAAAATTATTATAGTATTGTGATGAAAATGACATGAATGGGAAATTATTTATGAATGAAATGCTGCTTTTTTAGAGAGAGCCAGGCGTGTTATTTTTTCCATGACGTCATTTGAATGAATTTCAGTTGTTTTCGATGAAGTTTTTAAATATAATAAATTATCGTGGTATTATGATAATTCTAAAATTATTATCGAGTAATATATCACATTTTAGAGATGTTTAAACCAGGCAATTTATATTTCAATGCCGTCATTTGAATGAAGTTCATTTTTTTCGATGAAGGTTTAAGTTTTCAAATATAATAAATCAATGAAGTATTGTGAGAAGTTTTAAAATATTACCGAGGAATGTATTGCATTTTAGACATGTTTAAATAAAATTGCATTGAAGTTGGAAAGTGTTTCATAATCAATGCTTTAAGCATGATTGATCTTTCTTGTTATATTTATGTAATTATTTTAATAAATTTGTTTGAAAAACGTGCAATATCTCGAGAACGGTTCATGCTAGTGTTTAAGTTTGTATCATTCGTTTCCTAATGAAAAATTATATAAAACATGATCATTTATATAACATTATTGAAGGTTCTAATTTTTTAATGATTTTTTTTTTCAAAATTTTAAGGGGGTCTTCCGAAGATTGGATCGTGTTTGAAATTAATAGGGTTTTAGTGTTCGCCGATTGCAATATCTGTACATAATTTTGTTCGAAACGCTCCTTTCGTTCTTAAGATATCGCTTCCGCAGACTCACGGACATACATACTAACATACATACACACATTAACATACACACACAGTGAGAGACTTCAGTTCAAAAATGCAAGATTCGAGTTCAGGGATGCTTGAAATGTGCTCTTCCGTCAAAAAATCGATGTCGAATTTACGACCCCGTCGCAATACTTACCCTATACATACAATGTATATAAGGAAAGGAAAAAGAAACAGCAATTTTCAGGAGAGCGAAACAACTAAACCAAACAGAACTGGCGTTTGGTGTGAGTAGGAATTTTATACTTCAGTTTATTCGTATGGTTTGAAATACAAATGTGTAAGTTTTAATAGGGGCTAGACCTTATGCATTGCATAGCGTTCTTAACTCAAAATTATTGAATTTTGAATTATGTCATTTACTTATCTTCGTGATGTGCGACATGAAGATGCAGTTTTTAACACTTTATAACATATTTGAAAAGTGTTTATGACTTTGGTCATACTGTCTGTCTGTCTGTCTGTCCGTTCGCATGATAACTGCCATAAAAATGATTTTATCAAAATGAAATTTTAGTATGTTGTTGAGACGGTCTGTGGGACATATGGGAATATAAATGAATAATATCACCCAATTAGTTTTGGATTGAACCCGGATTTAAAAAATGAAACGCATTGAACTCTATGGGATATTTTGCAAACATTTTAAAAAGTTAAAATTCCCAAATTGCTTCGAAAATTTTAAGGAATATTCAAATTACCCCATAAAATATAAAAAAAATTCAGCAAAATATGTTCGGTAGTTTTTTAAATAAAAATTAAAATAATAATTACACCCATATAATATGGCCGTGTTCATGCGGAATACGATCACGTTAAACATGTGGGTCCGAAAGTCCTTCCGAGAGGTTGGTGGTAGGGGAAGGAGGGTACGGTCCCTGTGGATGCCTCCCCCACTGGGTTCCGGTCAAAATTGGGTGGCACTTCCCGACCGTCCAAACAGTTACCTTACACCTTTCTGGTAGGTCGGACGGTCTGGGTTTCAACAACAACCCATATAATATGGGAGACAACGGCCCTACCGTACTGAAAACACCGGTTCTCGTTAGATCACCGAAGTCAAGCAGCATCAGGCGCGGTTAGTACTTGGGTGGATAACTACCTGGGAACACCGCGTGGTGTTGGCACATTTCGGGCGCGGTAACCCGGTGGTTTGTGCGCTGGATTTGCACGCTGCCACATCTGCCGCCGTGTTCATGCGGAGTACGATCACGTTAAATATGTGGGTCTGTAAGTCCTTCCGAGAGATTGGTAGTAGGGGAAGTAGGGTACGGTCCCTGTGGATGCCTCCCCCACTGGGCTCCGTTCTAAATTGGGTGGCACTTCCCGGCCGTCCTAACGGTTACCTTACAACTTTCTGGTAGGTCGGACGGTCTGGTTCCCAACAACAACGACCCATATAATATGAAGATATCACTTGACCCGCTTCAAAATAAAATATTACATCCATACTTTTTCCCAGAGTAGAAATCGTGACTTTTTTTAAATTTAGATTTAGTGTTGCATTCGCCTTAAAACCATTTTATTTTTTCTGTTAACCTATATTTCGCGCCAACGCAATTACAATATTTTTGAGTTTAAATGATCATCAAACTTTGATTATTTCTGCAACGAAGCCTAATTTTAACAAAAAAACGCTGTAAAAGGAGTTGTATAAGAATTACTGAATTTTAAATGCAAAATTATTTAGCTCTGGAGTCTGGAATATAGATCAATGTGATATGAATGAAATATCCATTGATTTTACATAGAGATGCAGACGATTTTATAGCATTGCTTTTTTCAATGAAGTTTTAAAGATGGTGTTAGAAAGTACTTTTACCTCTATGGTTTTAAGTTTCTAAGTAAAATGCATTATTGTAGTACTGTGATAATTTATGAGAATGTAGAGTGATTGTAAGATGAGTTGCATAAGAGATGCTAAATTTTTTTTCATGCATAATTATTTAACTCTGGAGTTTTTGAAATAAAAGTGTATGAATGAAAGATTCACAACTTTTACATAGAGAGTCAGACGATTTATATTTTGATAACGTCATTTGAATAAAGTTCATTTTTTTCCATGAAGTTTTAAGTTTTCATGTAAAATAAATTATTGTAGTTCTGTGATAATTAAAAGAATATCACGGCTGAATGTAACACATTTTAGAGAAGCGATACATTCAACGGATTGCATTTCGGTTGGAAAGTGTTTCCATAATCAATGCTTTATGCATGATTGATCTTTCTTGTTATTTTATGATAGTGGAAGCTTTTTTCATGATAGTATAAGTGGGTGATTTTAAAAATGATCAAAATACCACACTTAAGGAAGTCTCTTTTTATGCTTTCAAACTAGATTAGCTTTTGTATATGAATTAAAACATTTGGTTCTACATTTTAATTAACAAAAATGCAAGTGATTCCTTTAAAATATAATTATTAGTATTTTAAAATTTAAATTTAATATGTGTCCCCTGTACATCTCATGAGTGTTACCTCAGGAGTGTTATTACTATTATTTTAAATAAGTTTTGATTTCTGCAGTTGGTAACAAAGCTAATGGAAGCAAGCCATATTGTTCCTTCTTATCTAGTATGGAAAAAGATTATAAAAATTTAATAACATAGTATAATTTTATTTATAATCTAAATCACATTTTTATGTGATGTACAGCTAAAAAAGGCAATTCATTTGAAAATCACCCAAGTCATAAAAAGAATGTTAGAAACAAGATATTTTAAGAAAATGTCATGAACTTTTTGCAGTTGTTGGTGTTCCTTTTAAGTACACATTATGATTCATTTTGATATTAATAAATATGAACAATAGACAATATTAATGTATGAAAAAGTCTAGTAGAGTTTCAGACTCCAGATATTGTATGATTTTTTACATAAATGTTGCTTTGAATAACAATTTTCTTGACAGGAATACAAGAATCATTATTTTTCAATGACAGACAGCATCGTACATTTATGCTATTTAAAAGGCTATGGGAGAATAATGAGCATTATATTTATTTTAACAATATGCAATTGGGAAAAAACCTCTGCGATTACTAGTCCCGGAAATAAGGCTAGTTGGTATCTGTCCCAAAATTATGTGATAATTTATGATAATTAAGTATTTATAAAAAAAATAATAAATATATAAAAATGTGTAATAAAAAGGTAATAAATAATAATATCATGTGATTCTAAGTACCATAAGACGCAGCTTTACGTCAAAAGTCTAATAACCGTTATACATCGTCAAAATATCTATTCGATGAACTAAAGCTAATCTCACGACTTCGACATATTCGAATGTTATTATAATGTGTTGATTCCATCATTCGCGTAATTCTTTCATTAATTCGGCCATTTTAAAATTCCATAAAATGATTTTGATAAGGGTTTTACCTTTCTCAAATACAAGATGAGGTACCAGAATAAACAGTAAAATAGCAAATGACCCACTTTATTAGCACAGTTGTAGTCAATGAAAGAATTCTCGCCCTTCAAATTGCTGTTTTCAATATGGAGCTGCCCCCTAGGAATTGCACATTTCAGAATATGGAATATCTCCGGATATAAAGATAAGAACTGCGTGAAAATTTATAGTTGGACTAATTGAGGGGTCTAAAATGTGTTGATCACGTCAAAATCGGATGTTGCCATTGAAAATTTCGAAGTTAATGCGCATTTAGATAGAAAGACTGCCCCGCATGCAAATTCTATGCACATACATTTTTTATAGGATGTTTTTGAAAATCGAATGATACCTTTAAATTTTCTCTACCATGAACGATACTGAAATAACAAGGGGTGGAGCTTTTTTTCCCCGCAGCTGTACAATTACATTGTTAAAATAAATGTAAATAATTAAATTAAATTATACGTTATGATTAAAAAATGAAACCAATGACGGGATATTTTATTTATAGTACGATTTTTATTTTAATCACGCTTATAAAGTGTTATTTAAATATTACGTTGCTTGAGCAGACGTATCTCGCGTTATTCAAGCTGTATTTTAATTGCATTTGAAATTTTGATGTGTGCACATTGAAAACAACGATTGATGAGCGTAGCGAGCAGGTCATCTAAACAAATATTTATAAAAATATCTAAGATTTATATTTGAACTTAATGTTGAATATAAAGTAATATTAGATTATATATATATATTTTTTTTTTCAATGTTTTTCTATTTTGCATTTGTACGCATTACATAAACAATTATGTACTACGTAGTCTCACCCCATGAATAAGGTTAATATAGCACCTGAAATTAATTTCTATGTTTGCTTGCGAAATTTGAAATTTACGTCAAATTTGCCATTATTTTTCTTCGTCGCCAACATTGTGCGATCTCTCGCCAAACATGCGGGCTTTTTAGTTCTGTTATTGACCAATTGCTCCGCTCTGATCTGTCTGCTGAAGACGCAGTGTCGCGTAAAAATAAAAATGATTATTTAAAATAAAAAATCAGTGTTACAAGCTGCTACTTAATTCTGTTAAGTATATCGCTGCCGCTTGTTCTTAAAATTTTTGTCTCAAATTTTGCGGATGACGGATAGCAATAAAAGAAATATAGGATTTGAGTTATGGCATGCGAGCAGTTACTTTTGTTGTAACTTTCTGCTCATTGCCATTGCCTCCTTTTTTTTTATGAAGTCTATTATACAATTTCGTTTCAAGTTATACTACGCCAGATTCGTGAATTAGCTTTTACAGATTATCTCTCACAATGGCGTTGCTTTCTGTTACAAACGCATACCGGAAGAAGGCGGATTATGCTAAGAGGAATGAATTTTGACCTTCACTTAGCATTTATCTGGCTTGAATATCACAGCGCCATCTTGTCAACGACGCTGGGTGAAAATTAAAGCAGTACGGTATAGGAACTTTACAACAGTACTTATGATTTATTTTAACAGTTCTGACGACCTGTATCTGTAATTATATCATTCCTAAAGTATACATTAAAAATATCCAGGTTGGTCTTTGCCGTGTTTGTGCCACTCCACACACAATGTATTAAAGTCTCGCTCTTACACAAAATAGCCAGTTAAATCCACTTCTCCTTACCCATAAATGGCCGTTAGACAAATTTGGCGTTACATTTAGATTGCTTGTTTACAAATTAATAATGGAAAAATAAAAGTCTTGGTTTAGTTTTCAAATGAACTTTTTTTGATATTAATATATTTGTTCTTTTATCATAAAATGAAATATAGACATTTTCTATTAATGCCAGTATTTTTCGGTACATTTAATATTGACATTATTTTCAATTTTCAATGTAATTTCTAGGAAAGTAACTTACAAAATTTCCTTGAAGAAAGCATGCATATGTCTGTTAGATGATGATAATTGTTTCGAGGGCGTTATGAGCCTCCTTCTTCAGGCCAAAAGAACAGTATCCTCCCTAACAGCTCTGAATGAACGGCGATGATGCAAGCGAAGAGCAATTCAAACAGAGCTAGAAATCTCAACGCGAAAATAAAAAAATTTAAAAAAAAAAAACAAAAAAAAAAGCATAAACATTTCAAAACGAATTGATAAAGGAAAATGACATTTTAAGCATTGATATTAAAAAATATATAAACCCATTAAATTTTAAATTATAGCCTCCCCACCCCCTCAAAAAAAAAAAAAACGAAAGTCCTTAGAAGAAGAAAAAAAGTAATCAAATCCTTGTAATGAAAAAGAAAACAATACACAGGGGAATGCAGCATTAATTATAATGAAAATAACAAAAGGAAGTAACTGGTTTCGAAAGTTATAATTTCATAAATCAAAATACTATAAAATTAACAATGTTTGAGACTAGGTAAAAAAGAATATAACATAAAACGAAGATAAAATAGGTTTCAGAAGCTATATAAGCTAATTTCAACTAAAGGAAAGTATCAATCGATTTTAAGAAGGATATAACCAAATTAAAAGAACAACAACCGATTTTGGATGCTATATATATGATCTAGCTTTTAAAGGCAAAGATGTGTTGAAGGCCCAGGTCTCCCGACTCATCCGAAGATATTAGCTGCTGTTTAGGCGACTGGAGGTGAAGATGTGTATTAAAGATACTCTTCTGGCTACGAAGATGTAAGGAACTACATATTTATCAATAGCAAGATTATCAGAGTTCGAATAAATAATAACTTATAGTTAAAAAATAAGTTCAGAGGTAGTGTGGAGAAACAAAGGTTTTCGAGAGCTGCAATAGTGACTTCGTGAACTGTATTCAAATAACCAACGAACAAACTACAGTAGAGTGATACGGAAAATAAGAATACAAATAAAAAAAACTAAGGAAGTAATCAGTTATGGAAGCTACATGTTAACCTTATTAGCTAAATTCGTAAATAAGTAAAAATATGTGTAAAAATATTGCGTAAAAAGGTAAAAATATCAGTCTGAATTTGGGGGAAAAAAACAAGCACACTTGGCCAATTTGCATATGCCGTTTTATTTAACTCATGCACACGCTATGGCATAGACAAGGTGTGTGTCAAGAAGTTTGTGATCACCCGTTACATATATTAGCAAAACGAAATGCAGCACTGTAAACCATCCCACATCCGATCGTCGGTACCCCCTCCTCACCTTCCAAAATTCTAGCTACGCCTATGGTACACACGGAAAAGATTTTGTTTGGGAAACTGCTAGCACCATAAATATATCGAGTTTGTACAATCCGCCTTGCAAAATAAAATTTATACATATTCTTATAAAAAAAAAAATAATGATCATGTGAAATTTTCGACCGATCTTGGATAACTCAGTGGTATCGATGTATTCGGAGGTTTGGATGGGGGTCAAATTCTTACTTAGATATGGATTTTATACTGACACCCGATCGATGTTGAAGGTAGCTCAATCGGTAGAGCTCTAGTTTCGAGTCCAAAGACTTCTAGGCAGCATTTTATAGTCTTTACAAATAGGAATTGTCACTTCGCTTTTCGTAATTCTTGAGCTTGAGTAACTCCAGAACTAAATAGCCCCCCCCCCTCCCCTCGGTATTGATTTTGAAATACATGTTAGTAATATGTGTTTTACTGGAAATATCATTTGTGGATTTTTCTGAATGAACCAACTGAATTCAAACTAATGCTTTTCAAAAATATTCATTGATTCCTTAAGTTATTTTGTGGCTTGACAGAACATTTGTGTGTGTCCGGAAAAGCTGTGCATTTTAGTAACTACGTTTCATATTCTTATAAATAATTTTACTGTCATTTTTAAGTTTAAATTTTTTTATGAGACAATTTATCTGTGGCATACTTTTAAATATAAAATTCTGTTTTCTTAATTTGAAAAAAAAAATATTTCTAATATACTCTAGGTTATCACGTGCAAACGTGATTGGAAAAAAAAACTGGTTTGAGTTTGTATCTCCCCCATTCTTTCTTATAAATAGCCTGACACACCTAACTGATAAGCGCTACGTATTTCCGTCACGGACGGACTGTATTTCGAAAGCCGCATTTTGAGCGGGCATGCGCTCTAAGGCCTTTTCTTCCTTCGCTCTATCCCATCTGCATCATGACGAATAGGAATAATCAGATCTAAACTGTTCCAAGGTGATTTTTTTTTATTTTTTTCAGCAACATGAAATTGTGCATACTATATTCACATCCTTATTGCAAAGTTTCAAACTAATATTCGAGATAATTAATGTTATTATCTCAACCAAGGAGGTCTCAATCTAAATTTCAAACATAAGAGTTCACAACGTACAAAATATTATAAGTTGTGCTTTAAAAATTGTTAGCATTAAGCTTGTGTAATTTGAGATGCGTTAACTTTAGGAGGTTCGTTATTTAATTCGATGCTGGTATTAATTACCTACGACATTTCAAATAAAAGAATATTTTATTTGGGGATTTTTCTTCAAAGCAGATGAAAAGCATACGATAATCGTAAAACAATTATGCTTTAAATTTGTCCTTTAACATACAAAAATTGTACTATTAGTATAATTATTTTCTAATACGATACAATTTTACTAAAATGAAGCCAAGAAGCAGCTTAATGTTTTATGGCCAGAAAGTGATCAAACACATGAATTTATTAAATAGTATTATGTGCACTTTTCATTTTTAGTGAACCCAACAAACTACAGAAAAACCTGTCTAAGGTAACCACGGACGGTGCCTAGATTAAATGGGCGCTAAGACAGGTGGTCCTTGATTTAATGCAAACAGGCGATTTTGTATATGGAATGAAACGTAATGGTCCTACAGGTTTCTCTGTGCACGAACTATATCGTTCCAGTACCGCCTCCCCCCCCCCCCCCCTCCTAGAATTAGCTTCAGAATTTTGCTGTGGCGCCAACCAGTTCTGTGAATCACTTTCGTTTAAATATTTTGTATCTCTCTACAGATGTGTTGAAAAATTGTTATATAATATTTATTGCTTACTGTATGCTCAGTGATCATCATCCACATATGCCGTTTCATAGAACAGGAAGGAGTGGAAAGTCCAGGCCGCCCGACTCACCCGAGGGCATGAACAACAAAGTGAGCTGCCGGAGAAGAGGAAGGACTGTCCAATCAGAGTTACAGTTGAAAATATTATTTAACCAACATAGGCGTAACCAGGATCTTTCGAAAAGCTGGTTTCGAGGATTAAATTGGGAGTTTACAGTGCTTAATTTCGTCTTCCAATTTGAATCCTGTAGAGAACTAATGTAATAATTACCAGTAAGTGTTCCCCTAACCCCCTTGTCTGCCGTAGTGTTAGCCAATGGGGAAATTATGACGCTACTACCCCTTCCCTGGATTACACAACTGTCAAGTGCTGGTTTTTCTTTTAGTTTGACGTGTTCAAGTCCCACAATTTGGCTTAAATGGGTATAGTTTTGGAATCCACTTAGTTGCATAGGCAGAGGACGATTAATTACCCCATTGGTGGAAAAATACATTAGGTTCCCTATGGGATCCATATTGAAAAAAAAAATAGCTCCGTATCCCCCCACACACACCTTCCGATATCCTGACTACGCCTATGCTTTTAATTGTAGGTTCTGAACAAAACAGCAAACTTATCTCAATTCTGGACAAAACAGCATGTTTGTGTTCAAAATGCTAGTAAAGACACAACCAAATTCATATTTAGTGATGGTTTTTTGTAGCAATTTCGTGAAAATATTTTTAAAGTGCTATTTGGAAATCTCAGTCTTGTTTCGAAAATCACAAATTTAAGGGGCCGGAAAAAATGTCCCGCTTTGTGAATATCAATCCTAGATCAAAGTTTGTTATTTGCATACTAATTATTGAAAATATTTCTATCACTCAGATTTCATGAACTTATCTCGATCCAACCGGTTATGCGTTCAACTCTGCTCCAAAAACAATTTCACGAGAGTCGGCTAACTTCTTTTTCCACTTCGGATACCTGCATGGTTTTGGCTGAGTAACATTCTGTTAAAATAAAAAGAAAGAAAAAAAAACTTATTGCGACTGCAAGCAGCATCCCTACAGGGGCTCCTTGGATTCACTTTTGTGGACCCCTGTGCTTTTGCTTAATTTACTTGCTGCTAGCTGCAGAGAACCCGAGAGATAGATACAGCAGGGTTGCCGACTCGTTGGAAGAAGGCTGCGAAAGGAGGGGGAGGGGAGGAGGAGGTTAACACCGTGGCGAAAGTTTCACATACATGTCGCTTAACATTTCATGCGTTCGTTCTTTCATTCATGGAGGCTGCATTTCCCCCCATTTTGTTCTTGCTTGTTTGCTTCGGTTTAAGTATTTGTTTTGATAAAATCCACACTTCGATACAATTCCTTTCTTAAAAAGCAGATATTACAATTAATTATGTAGTGTTTGAAGTAACCTATTTTATTTTTCACACTATATGAAAAAATATAATTTTCAGTAGAAAGCATTTCTCGCTCACAATTGATGTTAAGCATATAAAAAAAAAAAATTGAAACCTATTTTTTTTAATTGAAAAGGTTTCAGTTTTAATGAAGATTTAAGCCTCCCCTCGCCCCTCTAGAGACTTAAAAGTATTGTAAAAAAAATCGTGGACCACGGCATTGGGAAGAAAGTTCATGCGTACTCTACTGATTGATGTCCATTTCAATTTATGTTTGAATTATTTTTCTTTCTATATTATGCATAAATATACTCCATTGTTCATATTTTTGTATTATAACATATAATAGTCTTTATAAATTCAATTAATTCATTGACATCAGTTTTGAATATTTACCACATAAAATTTAAAAATAGCAACACACGCAAATTTTTAAAATACGAAATTTTCTTTAACATGTATGGACTATCATAAAGTCTCGTTATAACGACTCCGTACGAGACTGGCACGAGGCGGACGCAATGACGAACGGTCGCTGCAATGTATTTTATATCTATCTCTATGAGCCTATGGGAAGTCGTTTCTGAACTCTGAAAATTGGACTTTACATTGGATAAACAGTTTGCGCATGTTCTATCTAGGAGGAGCTTGTTCTAAACGATATATATATCAGTATTTCTGAAAATCAAGTAAATACTGTTTGAAACTTTGTGTTTTAATAGTTATGTATTCCTTTCTAACACGCAAATACTGGCTTTCGGATCCATAGGTGCCGGGTTCGAATCCCTGGGAAATGAAAGCTGGATCCATAGTATACTTAATGCTCTAAGTGGTTCGGAATCCACCTACATTGTAAGTATGAGCCATAGTCCATGTGTCTGCAATGGTGTGCGCAGGAGAGAGGGGTTGGGGCTTATATTCCCTCTCCCCATTTGCTCAAAAATTACATTAGTTCTTCATGGAGTTCATATTGAAAGATGAAATGTAGAACTACAAACTACTCCATCCTACGTACACACTTTCCAAAATCCTGATTACGTCTATGATTATGTCTGTCTGCAATACAGCCGTAGCTCGCTAATCCAAACTCAATCTTGGCAGTTATAAAAAAATCTTTGTTTCAAAGCAACATTTTTATTAGAATGATTGAGATTATACAATCCAACAACAATTTTACTTTTTTCTTGTTGCACACTTAATTCATAGTTTTTTCGATACATAGTATCGGAAATACCGATATTTGAATTTTAATACCCATCCCGATTGGTTAGAAATTTTAATTATTTAACACAGATGTCACAAATCCCGATATTCCTTATTCGAAAAGTTGACGTATTGTATAGAAATTAATTTTAGCGGGAGTAGAAGTAGTTTCCATATGATTCGATATTTTAATGAGCATTTTGATATCGCCTAAGTGATAAATTCATAAATATTGTGGCGAGCGTCTGGCAAACTATCAAACAGCAACTGTGTTTCCGTCACTATGTATGTGGGTGCAACAACACCGTGACACCCAAAGACGCAGTGCAGCTGGTTGGTTTGTGTGTGTGTGTGTGTGTACGTAGAGCATCCGTCTGGTAAGCTAGCTGGCTAGCTACCGATCCCCCTGCATTTCACTGTCTTTCTATTCCACCCCTCTCTTCCTCTTTCCGTCTATCCATTCCTCCGTTCGCTCGTTCAAATCGGTGCGCGCTTGTGCAGCCACGCGCTAGCTTTGACCACTCGCAGAGGGATTGGAATAGCGAATTTCCCTTCGTTCGTTCGCTCCTTCTCCTCTTCCTTCCCCCCCTTCACTCTTCGCACTAAGGTATACGTAGAATGTCGTCCGTTGTTGCTCTGTGTGGCAGCCGAATTTTGCGTCTTTCGTCAATCCCCGATGGCGTTCTTTTCTGTTACTGCTGCAATTAATGCAGCCCCATCTTATTTCCAAAAATGGTCTAAATCAGCCAGGGGCACACAGTGTGCGCAACGATGCTGAGGTAAAGAAACAAAGTGCTATCCATATCTGTATACTTTGTGATTGTGTGCGAATATTTCTCTCACTCTCTTTCTATCGCTCTCTCCGTCGCTGTGTCTGTCTATTCCTACTCCCGTCGTTTCCTCCCATGTCTTCGGTGGTTGCTGGCGGTGGAGAGGTAGTACAGTCAAGATGGTAGCATGCAGACTGTTTTCGCTGATGGCTAGATCATGCGATCTAGCTGCGATTTTCCGGTACGGATTTTTAAAGGCGGGCGTAGGCTCGATTCCATCTTGCTTCTCATACGTGGCTGAGGAGCCAGGTTTTTTTAATGCCTAGGAATGAATGGATTCCATTTTTCGAACTGCATTCTCTTAGTCGAGGTATTTGTTCTTGTGATGTGTCATGTGTGCTCGTTACCGGAAGTAAGGAATGAAAGTCCAAAAATATGTTAAGTTGCAACAACACAAGTAAGTGATATGTTGTTGTTAAGAAGTAAAGTCAAAGTGTACATGAAATCATGACACTCAGCCAAAAATAACTACCAATCTACTCTATATCACTACTAATTGGGAGTGGTGGTGTCCATAAAGTAGATTTGTAGTTTTTTAAGTAATTCATAAGCTTGGTCGATTTGTCATAATTTGCCTGTGATACAAGTAAACTGTTAAAATATGTGAAAATTTTAATTTATACTAAAATTTTCACATTTTTGACACAACTATTTAATATTAAAATAAGCCCTACATTTTCAAATATTTTATTTTATATTTCACAATTCACTTTGTTAGGAATAATTAACATAAATCGAAACAAAAGTTTATCTTCTAGGAGGGGAAATAATTTTTTATGCACATAAATAAAAAAAAATATCACAAAATACAACATTGCAAAACAAAACATTGAAAGAACGTAGTGAAATAATAAACACTGGTATTTTTGTAAATATATAATATTTGTTTAAATATAGCTTTTTAATAAAAATATTATTTTATAATATGTCAAAAAAAAAAAAAAAACTGTGTATAAGATTAAACTGTATTAAAGATTATCTTAAAAACAAAACTATATTAAATGCATACACAAAAACTGCTATTAAATATAATGAGATATTGATATTTCTGTAAATAAACAATATATTCATATCTGTTTAAACTTATTGTTTGTGGTGAAAATGCTATTTTATTATCTCTTGTTACACTATAAAAAGAAACTCCCATATGTTGTTTTCTTTCCCAGTTTTGTGGGCAGAAAACAAAAATAAATGAAATTTGCCACAAAAATTATGTAATCTTTCCCACCCCCTACCTAATAAAGATATGTCCCTGAACATATAATTTTAATTATTTATGCGTTTATTGAATAAAGTTAAATACTTGATAAACATATATCTTTATACTTTTATATATATTATGCCAATGAATAATAAGTAAACAAATTCCAATGAATAATAGGTAAACAAATTACTACACTCTATTTAAAATAACATTTCAGTATTTTATCTACCAGAATAATAAGTAAACAAATTCTGGCCATTATTTAAAATATTTCATTCAGTGATTTGCAATATTTCATCCATTTAAACAACTTTTTGCATATATTTTGCATAATGGTTATTTAAACAACTATTTGCATACTTTCAAGTTATATTTTTATTTCTTTTGCATTGTGTTAACTGTTCAATAAATTTCTGATTAGTTTTTATTTAATATTCTTAACTCATAAATTGTAACTGGTTTTGTTCCAAAATTTTACTTTTATCAAATTCAAAGTAGTTTTATTGCTATAGTTTATGTTTCGAAATTATATTGGATATTCAAAGTTTTCACTATTTTTAGGTGGGAAACTAAAGCAATGGATAATATCCATACATTGGATCATCGAAAGCAAGAACTATTAGAAGCCCGATTCATAGGAAACAGAGTATGTTACATTATTGGAGATGTTTAAGAATTATCTTCAATTCAATACTTGAATATTTTTTTATAACAGTAACTCTATAACAATGACTATAACTTTTCATGTAACAGTATTATGCAATGAATCAATTGAGATTATTCTCTTGCAGTTTGCTTGTGCTGTATAAAACTTCTTATTGAGTTGTTGCATGATGATTTTGATAAAAAAATGCCAAACTTCTATCTTTGTGATTCTTGTTTAATGTCAATAACATTTTGCTATAGACTTAATGCAATTTTTTATGCATGTTAATATTCAAAATTAGTTTTTATATTTAAATGAAATTTAATGTTTGAAAAGTTTTGCTGCTTCTGTATTCTTTCAAATTAATTTACTATTATTTGTTGAGCATTGTACTGTGAAGGCAGGACTTAACTTAGAGCTTAGCTGCTTTTTTAAGCCTCCCCTACTAAATATTTTAACATTTACATTTACCATCAATTGTAAATAATTTTTTAAAGAAAAGAAAATATGTTATGATTCAATATTCTAAATGCAGATAATCCCAGTAGTGCAAATATTGCTGCAAATCACAGTTCATTTTATAACAGAATAATTTTGAAGAAATTTTCCTAAATATTACTAATATTCTGAGTAACAAAAATTTATTAATAGAATTTCAGATTGTCATTGTAATATTGGGAGTGCCCTAAATTTTGAGGAATCATTTAAGAAATTTTGTGGATTCTAAAAATGCAGTAATAAACCACATGTAACTTTTATCATTACAAAATTACAGAAAATTTTACATAAGTAAAAAAATTGAACAAATATAATGTCTACCAATGTAAAATTTCTTATGTGTTTGAATAAAAAAAATTTAAATGGGTTTCTAGAAAGGGTGTTTTCTTGTTCTTTTAACAATGTGTACCTTGGCTCATGGATGAATAAACAAACAATTCTACATTCATATATGATGTCAGTTTTACAAAATAGGTGCCTATTAATGCGTACATTTTCAATATTTTCTAAGTAAGGCTCAAACTTATCATGATAATTATTTACTTTGTTTAAAAGTATTATATGCTATATATTACAATGTTATATATTACAATGCCATCAAATGCCAGGCAGGGTATTTTTCTTAACATTAACTTAACATTTTTCTTAACATTAAGTTAGAGTCAACTTTTAGGCAAAATTGAAAGTTTTGGTTTCTTTATATAACTACATATTTTTGGGTAAATTTCTATGAATGTTGGTTTGAAAAGTATTTGAATTACAGTGGTGCCTCATATCCATGGCTAATACGTTCCAAGACCTACCGCGGTTGTGTAAAATCACAAATAATACCAAATGCTATATATAATGTGATATTTGTTTAACATACAGAAGTTTAATTGATAAATTACACACTGTAAGTCATGGGCCAACGGCCGTACCGTGCTGAAAACACCAGTTCTCGTTAGATCACCGAAGTCAAGCAGCATCGGGCGCGGTTAGTACTTGGTGGGTGACCACCTCGGAACACCGCGTGCTGTTGGCCATCTCGGGTGCGGTATCCCCGTGGTTTGCGCGCTAGATTTGCACGCTACCACAAATGCCGCCGTGTTCATGCGGAGTACGATCACGTTAAACATGTGGGTCCGTAAGTCCTTCCGAGAGGTTGGTGGTAGGGGAAGGAGGGTACGGTCCCTGTGGATGCCTCCCCCACTGGGTTCCGGTCTAAATTGGGTGGCACTTCCCGGCCGTCCATACAGTTACCTTACACCTTTCTGGTAGGTCGGACGGTCTGGGTCTCAATAACAACACTGTAAGTCATGGGCGCGGTAGCCCTTTGGTTAGCGTGCTGGAGTTGCACTCGGAAGGCCCGGGTTCGATTCCAGCCACTGCCAAAACTGCTGCCGTGTTCATGCGGAGTACGATCACGTTAAACATGTGGGTCCGAAAGTTCTTCCGAGAGGTTGGTGGTAGGGGAAGGAGGGTACGGTCCCCGTGGATGCCTCCCCCACTGGGTTCCGGTCTAAATTGGGTGGCACTTCCCGACCGTCCAATCGGTTACCTTACACCTTTCTGGTAGGTCGGACGGTCTGGGTTTCAACAACAACAACACTGTAAGTCATTAAAAACATTAAATTAAGTAACAATAAAGTGTATACATTCTATGCACTAAATTGTACATTTACAGTCAACTTTGTTTCTCTTTTGTACATATAAAAGTAAGGGATTCTGACTTTTTTTTGCCAAATCCTCAACAGACAATAGAATAGAGGAATGAAAAAATATAGTACACTTGTGCTGTACAGTGCCATATGCAATTTCAAAGAAATGACAAACTAATAAAAATCATTCTTTTCCATCAAAGTACTGCATGAGCAATGAAAAAACATGTTATTAATACATATTTTCCAAAAGATATCCTATGTACGTACTTGTGCATAACCTGTAATAAAAAGTGCCATTTTAAAAAAATATGCCCACTTTAAGTGGCGTTACAACAAGGAAAAACTCAAAGAATGCAGACCCAATGCACAACTATAAGTATATTTTAATTTTTAGCTCCAAGGATGCTTAGAAATTAATTAAAACCCATTCCATAAACTTAATAGTAGGTATATACATTTTACTTAAAAGTGAATTTGATGTAAAATCCATGTACAAGATCTGCACATATATGTGGATTCTTTCCAAATTATTAACATATTTTTATAGATTTAACTTATTTTAACGAAACACTATTCTAACCTTTTCATTCTTGCATTTGCAATAATAGCACGGTCATTTTGTTATAATTGAAATCTGTAATATTGAAATAAATCTTAACTTCAGCAATTTTTTTAATATTTAATTTTGTTTTATACTTTATAAGTTTGCAACATATTTTCTCATGTCTGTTTTGTGTGCAGATACATTTTTTTTTTATGAAATTCTGCTGTGAATAGAATTGCAACAAGTTGTAAACAATATTTTATTTTATTTATTTATTTCTTTTTATCAATTTGAGCGATTTTTCTATTATATTGTTATTGTACATCAGAAGTTGTAATTTTTTTTTTTCAAGGTTTATGTATATGTACTGTTAATTTATATTTTCCTCTGGAGATAAAGAATTCCTTAAAAAAATTTAAGAAAATAAAATTTTATATATTATTTAAAAGGAAAATTTATTTATATTTATTTATATTTTCTAGGGTCTAGTCAATTTTAACCTTCATGCTCAGCAATTGCCTCTTCAGTTGCAGCAACAAATAGTGCAACAAAATTCTCCTATGATGACACTTCCAGGCAATCTACCACTTCCAGCTCAATCTGCAAATATAGGAATCAACCATGCTTCCTCAGGGACCAGCAGTAATAGTAACATTAACCACAACCCCGATTCAAATCTTAGTGCCGCAAGCTATGGATCTCAACCTAGTGACAAAGAATTAGATGTATGTGTCGTCAACCTATTTTTTGATAATTTGTGTTTCAAATGCATTTGTATTGCTCACAGTCAAATCAGTTGAGTGGCTTACTCCATACTTCTCAGATTTAATAGATTTTGTGCATTGAGTGTGTTAAAAATGGTTGGAGATGTTAATGCAAGACATCATAATGTTATTTTTAAATAGGCATGTGTTAATTACATGGGTTTTCAAAAGTAACAGTTAATTTCCTACATTTTGTGAGCAGTAGCAAGTTGTTTTTATGAATTTCCATTTCACATACATGGCATTGATGTGCCAATCATTTAATGGCACAATTAGTTCTATATTTGTTTGAAGAGTGTTATTTTGTGCAAATAAAAAATGAGTAGTTTTGTAGGCATTTCTTGAATGGTGTTTCAAAGATACTAGTAACACCCATCTATGTGATCACTTAAAAGTTGCATTCTTCATAAGTGCAAGTTGTGCATAACATTTAGGAATACTAAAGGATACTCAAGATTTTTTTCTCTGATATTCTAGTTATTGAAAATGCAACCAGGTTTTTGATAGCCATATGTCCACTCTTGCTACTACTGTTCATTCCTATTTCACTGGCAAATTTGCAGCTTTATCTATGTACTGCTATGTTGAAGGGACTCTCCTGAATTAAACAGTTCTAAAAATTTCCATCAACTGATAAGCCCAAAATGATTTATCAATAATACTTCTGTCTCAGTTTTATTAATCTGGTCTAGCCAGAGGCGGCATTTCAGAATTCCATTTGGGGGTGTGAGATTTGTATAAAAATCCACAATATGAAATAAATAAAATGTTTGTTAACAGGGGGGAAAGGGGAGAGGGATCACAAAATTGAATTCATGTTGAGAAACATAAATGTTGTTAACATAATTTTTGTACATAATTGTGTTAACATAATTGTTGTTAACATATTTTTTCTAAATACAAATATCTATATTAATTTACTTGTTATTGAAGGTTTAAACGCCGGTTCTTAGAGTCTGGATGAAGAGAAAATTTTGTTACAATATCATCATAATCCAGTGGTATATCTTGTTCTATAGCTAAAATAGCTAAAGATGAAAGTTTTTCTTGTACCATTGTACTGCGAAAATAATTTTTCAACCTCCTGAGACAAGGAAAAGACCTTTCACATCTGGCTGAGCTGATTGGCACAGTCAAAAACAATTTAACTAATAATGTTTTGACAGGAAACACATTTCTTAAATTCCGCTCTTTAAAATAATCCATGCGACTTTTAAAATTGGGATGGTCTATGTTTACATTTTTCACCATTGAATAAAACAGTCGCAATTCACATAGCAATTCCTCTTTCTGGAAGTTATATACTTTGCATATGGTTGAAACTTTTCCTTTTCCGACATCTGATCCGGATAATACTGAACTAAGGGCAAACAAAACGGATATATTGTTCTCATTAAATCTTGTCTCAATTTCATTAGATACTGAATCTATAATTTCATATTGAATATTGATTCTGTGATATGATGTAACATCATCATGGGGATTTTTTACGCCTTTTCAGTTTTGGTCCAGAATAAGAAAAATTTGGGGGCGCGACCGCGCCCCCTATTTGCCGCCCCTGGGTCTAGCCCCCTTGTATATACTAAAAGTATTTAGGAGTATTCAGTCTCATAGTGTTCATAGAAGCCAATAAAGCTGTGCCTTTCCTGTTTAAAATTAAATTTAAGGACATATTTAAACATATTTTATTTATTTTAAGTTTTCGAATAGTTTTGCAAATATGTATACATCTTTGAGAAAATTGTTATACTATACTTGCTTAAAGTGAAGCAACTTATACAATTTTTGAAACTAAAATTATCCAGCCTATGCAGTGTCTTAAGAAAAATACAGTATTTAAACCTCTCAATTCTTGAATCTCGCCCTTGCTGATAAAAGCTTTGATAAGCTATCCTATGAAAATGTGTAGATATTGCTTCTCCTTTTAACCCTATGCAAGCGATCTAAGTTAAGACAATGATTAGATGTTGGTTGGATGTGACATTTCCACAATGACGGAAGTATGTGGACTAGGGGGTATGAGTTAGAAAATTTTTGGGGAAAGGCTAATGGATCTGTCATTTTGGGTCAAATGAGGTTCTATTAATTAATTTTTGTTAGAAATGACTACATTTTGTATTTTAAAAAAAATATGAGGTATTTTCTGTGAATAACTTGACATTCACCTAACTTTAAACAAGATCAAAATGAGGAAATGTACTAATAATGACTACAAACTTGTGTAGTTTACAAAGTTTATCTGGGCATAAATATGGCAAAGTCCCTGCTTGTGCATTTGGAAGTTTCTGGAAATAATAAATCGGATTTTACTTTGGAAATCACATGTTATATAAAAAAAATAGACAAAAACAATTGATATCTTTTAATGCAGATTGTTTATTGTACTAATATTTTAACATTTTCATAGTATAGGATTTGTAAATACATATTATGCAAAATTGTTTAAGGACATAGTGGACTACAGGGATTTTCAATTAAGCGTGTTGTGCTCCAGATTTATTTCTCACCAATTTTCAGCGCACTCTTTAAAATTGTTTTATTTTGTTAGTTCTAGCTGTTTATATTTACAAGTCTGATATGATTTTATATCATTTGCTAAAAATATTCTAATATTTTCTTATATCTTCATTTTATGCACTCCTTGCATTTTTATGTTAAATTATTTTATTTTTCTTGGTAAAGAAATAAAACTAATTGAAAGAGGGAATTCCGATATAAATTTCACTTGTAATAGCAAATCCTTTTCCAATTTAAGATGCCAGTAACTCAGTCTCCCCAGTTAAAAAAGCTCACGCTATGCTACTGCAACAATTCTAAATGCCTTAACATATGTCAGCATAATTTACATATTCCCCTGAATATGTTAACATAGTAGTGAGGGATATTCTTAGTATGTCTGCACAATAGTATATGCCATGTATGCTACATAAAGTCTCTTTCATTAAAAGATTCACTTTTAAACATATTGTTTAGTAATGAAATATGCTATTTGTATATGTGAGCATTCATTGAGCAAACAGGGTCATCTTAAATTCTATCTAAGCTCTATGCATCCTACTTGTAGCATTGCCAGAAAATATTTCAGCTCTTTATTAATGTCTTTGGAAAGTAATTTCAAATTTGTTTTATCAGTTATAATTGTCAGATATTTCATTGCATAACATCTGAGCCATCTTGATTTTTGAAATAATGCTGAATCTTTTTAATCATTGAATTATCAGCAATGTAGGCATTTTTCTGGGACTTTTATTTTTTTCTATAGATGGAACTTAGCCAGTTGTTTTTTAAATAGCCATTTTTAAAAATTTATATTCTCATTAAATATCCTTATTTTATCTTCCCAAAATTTTATAAAATATGTTTATATACTTGATATGTTTATATCACTGATAATGTTGTTGTTGAGACCCAGTCCGTCTGAACTACCAGAAAGGTGCAAGGTAACTGTTTGGACGGCAGGAAAGTACCACCCAATTTAGACCGGAACCCAGTGGGGGAGGCATCCACAGGGACCGCACCCTCTTTCCCCTACCACCAACCTCTTGAAAGGACTTGCAGATTAGTGTTATCGTACTCAGTGTTGACACGATGGCAGTTTTGACAGTGGCGGGAATCGAACCCAGGCCTATCGAGTGCAATTTCCGTGTGCTAACCACTGGGCTACCTCACCCTCAGCTCACTGCTAATGTTGTTGTTGTTGTTGAGACCCAGACCGTCCGACCTACCAGAAAGGTGTAAAGTAACTGTTTGAACTGCCGGGAAGTGCCACCCAATTTAGATCGGAACCCAGTGGGGGAGGCATCCACATGGACCATACCCTCCTTCCCCTACCACCAACCTCTCGGAAGAACTTACGGACTAACATATTTAATGTGATCGCATGAACACGGCGGCAGTTGTGCCAGCGTGCAAATCACCGAACTACCACGCCCGAAATGTGCCAACAGCACACAGTGTTTGTTCCCAGGTGGTCACCCAACCAAGTACTAACCGCGCCCGATGCTGCTTGACTTCGGTGATCTAACGAGAACCGGTGTTTTCAGCACACGGTAGGGGCCGTTGGCTATGCTCACTGATACTGTGTAATTCCTTCCATTAAAGGCTGACACAGACATGCCAAGACTGTGGAGGAAAAAGCTAATGCAACTGCAGATAGCTTGGAACTTTTTTTAACCACAATAAACTAAAACTTAGCCACCTCTATAGATCATGAACTCAAACAGACCAATCACAACACACTACTCACACAAGCATTCAACGACTTAGGCAGCATCTGACTGGTGTAATTATTACACATTATCACTGAGTGGGCACAGTAACCCAGTGATTAGCGTGCTGAAATTGCACTTGGTAGTCCCAGGTTCGATTCCTGCCAGTGCCAAAACTGCTGCCGTGTTCATGCGGAGTACAATCACGTTAAATATATGGGTCCGTAAGTCCTTCTGAGAGGTTGGAGGTAGCGGAAGGAGGGTATGGTCCCTGTGGATGCCTCCCTCACTGGGTTCCAGTCTAAATTGGGTGGCACTTCCCGGCCATCCAAAACAGTTACCTTACACCTTTCTGGTAGGTCGGATGGTCTGGGTCTCAACAACAACATTATCATTGAGTGGATAATGCATGGGAAGTGCACTTGGTAGGCCCAGGTTCGATTCCCTTCGCTGCCAAAACTGCCTCTGTGCTCAGGCGGAGTACGATAACGTTAAACATGTGGGTCCGTAAGTCCTTCCAAGAGGTTGGTGGTAGGGGAAGGAGGGTACGGTCCCTGTGGATGCCTCCCATACTGGGTTCCGGTCTAAATTGGGTGGTTCTTCCCGCCCATCCAAACAGTTACCTTACATCTTTCTGGTAGGTCGGACGGTCTGGGTCCCAACAACAACATTATCACTGATAATGTTGTTGTTGTTGAAACCCAGATCGTCCGACCTACCAGAGAGGTGTAAGGTAAGCGATCACTGATAATGTGTAATACTTCAGCCAGTCAGATGCTGCCTAGGTCGTTGTGTGCTTGTGTGAGTAGTGTGTTGTGATTGGTCTGTTTGAGTTCATGTTCTATGTTTCTATAGAGGTGGCTGAAGTTTTAGTTTATTGTGGTTAAAAAAAAGTTCCAAGTTATCTGCAGTTGCATTAGCTTTTTCCTCCACAGTCTTGGCATGTTTGTGTCAACCTTTAATGGAAGGAATTATTGTTTTCTTGGTTCTCAGGTTTTTAGCTGTTCACCAGAAATTTTGATTCACTAGTGTGTTCTCCTCAAGGTGTGTACACCAAGCATTACTGGGTGTGTGTTTTGATCACAGAGGGACACAATGGGCCCAAATAGAATGAGCAGAGGAGGTATATGTATACCTAAGTCATGGTTTACGAGTTCACCTGAGAGAGCCAGTCGGAAAGTAGAATAAAGATCTTCCCAGCCAATATTATATCTAAGATTGGAGTGCACCAAAACACAACAGAAATGTCTCAACAAGATGAAAAATAAGTCAAAACAACACCAAAACTTGAACCGAGTTGTTCAAGTTTTCCTTATGTATTATTTTGCTTATATCTAAATTTCTTATACATCTAAATTTTTCAAGTGATTAAGTTGAATAACAATGTGTCTTAACTTATGAAATTGTAAATTTTCTATATTTTAACAAATCTATGTTTCTATAGAGGTGGCTAAAGTTTTAGTTTATTTGTTAAAATATAGAATTGAGGATTCGATGTTAAAATTTATTTATAAGTTATATTTTTATCAATTGAACATTCATAACAGGTTTTAAAATAGCTTTTAACATTCACTAGAAATTTTGTGTTTGGTCTTCCTTGTTAATTTTATTGCTACTATAATTTCTTCTTAAGATGAAATTTTTAATAGATTTTCTATATAATTTTTGTTATCTGTAAGTCCTTATATATTTTAAAATAAATGTGTATTATATTTATATTAACAGACTCCTGAAAAACTTCATAGAAATACAAGGGGGTCTGAAAGGAAAAGAAAAAGAAAAGATGATGGTATGTAATATAAAATAATACTAGATGTTTTGATTATAATTTGGAAATTTTACAAATCTAAAGTAACATAGTTTGTATAAAGGGAAGAGAAAGAATTATATTTAGTAAGGCTAGAAATGTAATTCAAAAGCAAAAATTACAAGAACTTAAATTTGGATATATCTTTCAATATCAATTAATATATGCATGTATGTATACATATATAATTGCAAACATGTAATATTCTCTCACTGGTGTCCTCCATCTTATCTTTCAACTCTATCGCAGACCAAACAGTGCCATCAGAGTGTTTTATCCAGAAGACAGTGGTATGAACATACTTTCCCTGACATCACTATAGTTGCTGGAATTTTTCAGTCAGAAAAGGGGTTGGCAGAATTGGTGACTTCTGGAATATTCCAGAAACTTCACGAAATACTGATTAGCCTAGGAGATATTTGATAGTTTCGGAAATTTCAACAGAGATTTCCAGAAGTTTCTATAGACTATAAAAAGGATTTATCACTCCATTGGAGTTCAGGTAATGAGTTACCATTATACGAGCTATAGTGAACTGTGACTTCTGTCAATGTTTTGAGAATAGTAGCTGATGTTTTGTGAAATTATTTTCGCCAGTATTTTGAGAATATTATCGTTTATTCTGTGAAATTAGTGGAGCATTTAAGTGTCGTTTAATTGCATATTGTTCCTGTTTACTTTGTGCTTATGAATAAGCGTTACTTATCCGAAAATCTGGACTTGTTCTTGTATCCTGTGTATATATCCTTGATTTTAGAGATACGTTCGTAACAAATTGGTGTCAGGAGTGGGGTTTCTGGAAACTTGACAAGCGTATATGGTAATGACTAGAAAAGGGATGGGGAAACAGATGAAAGAGATTTTTTTTTTTTTGCAGGCGTTGAGAATACATAATTTCCTTTTCCATCGATCTCCATCACATTAACTTGTCTAAACTAGCATATTTTTATATTTTGGTTAAAGGTTAATTTTTTAATTATTTTCGCATAAATAGTGCAATTCAGTTTTAATTATCTGATTTAAGTTAACTACATTTTACAACCTATTCTAAGATTTTAAAATATATCCTTTCAATATACGTAAAATCTTACTGATGGTCGATGGGGTTTTACTGAAAACTCTTGATTTTTCTACTGATGATTCCTTTCAGAGGTTGGCATCTCTGGGTACCTAAAGATGAGGTGGCATATCAAATGATTGAAAGTTTACCTTTGGAATATGATGGAGTGGTTCAACAAATTTATCAGTTGGATGACAAAAATTTCATGCCCAATAAAGTGAAAACAATGTTATTAGCTGAAGTAGGACTATTGGTTTCCAGAAAGTCTGTGGAGAGTTGCGCACACTGGGGCATTAATATCAGAAGAAAGAAAAGTTTACAAACCAAACTTTGTGAAAATGGAAAGGAAAGGACTTAATTGTCATATTTGAGGAAAGTTTGGCCATATAGCAAGAAATTGTTTTTCTAAAAATAAATCAAAATTTAGCAAAAGAAAAGATGGCTTTTCATTCAAGAAAAGTTATGCTCATTTTATATTCTCTATGTGCACAGCTACAAACTCTACAGATATTGCCTCAACAGATACTGTTGCAACAGATCACTTTTGCAACCAAAGGAGTTGATTTATTAATTTTAAAGCTTTACAAGAAAATGAAGTTGTTCTGGGTGAAAGCACTGCAAGAATTGTTGGTACTGGAGACATAGTTATGGAGATAAAGTGGAATAAACTCAGCTCAGCTGCCATTGCATAGTGTATGCTATAATCCTAATATGACACGAAACCTTATCTCTGGTCGTCGACTTGATCAAGCTGGTTACAAGGCAGTTTTGGGGAAAAGAAAAATTGATGTATTTTAGCCGAATGGAAGCAAGTTTTTGACAGCTCCTATGAAAGATAATTTTTATATTGTTAGAAGTAAGATTATTATTAGAAATGTCAAGATCCCCTCAAAGAAGCAAATAGTACTTATCTCAAAAACAGTCTATCATTATGGCTGATGCAAGATTTGGACATCAAAATTATGAAGATGTCAAAGAAAGAAATAGTTCATGGTCTTGAAGAAGTATGAGGATCTATTGATGTGAAACTTGCAACTTGGCAAAACTTACCAAGAGATGTGGTAGAGAGATTCTTGATAAAACAACCAACCAAGTTCTGGAATTGGTTCATATGGATATTTAGGAACCATCACCAGTAATATCTAGAGGAGGAGCATTATACCTCCTAAGCATAATAGATGATTATTCAAGAAACGTTACAATTTATTTGATGAAGGATAAGAAGAATGTTTTTAGCCGTTTTAATAAATATAAAGCTGACGTGGAGAGAAGACTAGGAAGACAGATACAAAGAGTTCGTACTGATAACGGTATGGAATTTTGCTCAAATTAGTTTGAACAGCACCCAAAATCTTGTGGAATTAAGCATGAACAATGTCTTTTCGCCGAAGACAAACGGAATAGCTGAGAGGTGCAATTGTACTGCACTTGAAGGAGTATCCTGAGCCCTTCTTCAAGAAGGAAAATTGATAAACGAATTCTAGGCTGAAACCTTGATAACTTTTACGTACCTAAAGAATAGGTTTCTTCATAAGAAGACTGGAAACAAAACACCACATGAGGTTTGGAATAGGAAGAAACCGTCTGCTCGACATCTGAAAAGATATGGATGTCTAACCTTTGCATACATTCCAAAGCAAAAAAGAAATAATCTGCAAAACAGAGCCAGGCCTGGTGTCTTCATCGGTTATGCATTACTATCTGCAGGTTACAGAATATGATACCCAGATGATGACAAAACTGAAGGCACAAAATATGTGTTTATTAATGAGAAAAGAATAGGCATTACTTGCTTCAAGAATCAACAAGCCTATCCAGAGATGTTTGTCCCAAATGAAAGTTGGATTGAATCAACAAATGAGGATGAGAATGGAGTAATAGCAGTTGAAGGTTCAGAGTTGGATTCTTCTGAGACTACAGAAACTAGAACTGGGACACAACAGTGGAAGCGAGTGGCTACAGTCCGAAAGTCGGGGAAAACTGCTGGTCATGTAAATGTCTATTATTATCCAAAACCAGAAATTTGCCTAAGTAGCATGAGGGAAGTTAAAGACTATTGCAGTCAAGAAGTATTACTATTTGATCAAAACGAATATAATTTTTCATCAAAAGTAGATGGGTCTGACCAAAGAGCTACTATATCTTCAGCTATGTGTATTGAGGTTCCTAAAAACTATAAAGAATCAGTATCCTGTCCATCTAAGATGCAATGGCAGAGGGCTATGTATGAAGAAATAAAAATTATTAAAGAGAGTGAAGTTTTGTAACTAGTTCCTCGTCCACAGAAAAGAAAAATTATTAGTTGCCGCTGGGTATACAGCGTGAAGCAAGATGCAGCATTAGAAATTCAAAAATGCAAAGCATGCTTAGTTGCTCGAGGTTTTGGGTAAATAGAAGGGCTAGATTATACAGAAACTTTCTCTCCAATTATAAATTTTACACTAATATGCCTATTTTTTATTCTACTGTTAACTTTTACAAGGTTGGATGCACAAACATTTGGATGTACAAAGTGCCTATTTGTATTCTTCACTTCAAGAAGAGGTTTACATGCAGCAGCCACAAGACTATAAAGAACAACCATTTGAAGATTCAGTTCTACTGCTCAAACGAGTATTATATGGATTACATCAGAGTGGCAGAGAATGGTTTAAGAGAGTTGGATAAAGCTCTTAAATCATGTGGTTTTATAAAATTCAAGTATAGTAATTTTATATATTCATATAAATCAAGTGCTTTTAATTTAGTATATGTAGATGACTTTGTCATATTTGCCAAGAATGATAATGAGATACAGTGTGTAGTGAACATAATTATGAAGATGTTTACGGTAAAGGATCTTGGTCATATAGAGAACTTTTTAGGGGTCAAATTTGACACAACAGAGTATGGTACCTATTTGCATCAGAAGGGTTATATTTATAAAATATTGAAGTTCAACATCGCAGCATCCTTGAGAAGGAAAGTTCCAATGAGTGTTGGACAAGTGATTTCTAAAGAAGATCATCCAAGAGTACTGAAAGTGACAAGAAAACTACAATACCCCTCACAATACCCCTCTCGGGAATTAATTAGAAGTTTAATGTTCCTTGCATCCAAATATCCAATTTGCAGTGACAACTTTAAGCCAATTTAACAATAATTCTGAACTGATCCACTGGAAGACTGCAGTTCAAATTTTAAAATATGTTGCATCAACAGTAGACTTTTGAATTAATCTTTCAAATGCTGGAACAACAGACTTGGTGTATTACACAGATTCCAACTGGGCAGGATGTGTTGATGACCTCAAATCTCCAAGTGGTTTTATTGCTTTTTTGGGGAGAATTCCTTTTACATGGAAAACATGTAAACAAAAGTGTGTTGCCTTGTCTACAATAGAAGCAGAATATATTGTCTTGTTCGAAGCTACAAAAGAACTTCAGTGGATACACAGAATATGTGAAGAATGCAAACTTTTGACATTAAATTTTCAAAACCAGTTTTACTGTGTGATAATCAAAGTGCTGTTCATTTTTGTAAAAATGCTATTGAAAACAATCACACAAAGCACATAGATATAAGATACCACTATGTAAGAAAATTGTATGAAAATAATGATTTTTATTTAAGGAATATAAATACTAAAGGAAATGTTTCAGATCTTTTTACAGAGTGTTTAGTGTTTAATAATTTTGAAAAATTTGTAAATTGTATCCAAAAAAGGAGGAGAATGTTAACTTTTTTAATTTTGTTAGGTATGTTTTGGTTTATTATTGTGTGTAAAATGTTTAATATATGGCCATATATTATCAATTCATTTATTTCTTTTATAATGTATTTAGTTTTTGCAATTATTTGTATATCCCCAAATGTTTTAAATATGCAAATTTTTCTGCCTCATTCACAAGAATGGGATTGACTGTGATGTCACACCAATCCCATGATGCTATGCTGTAAGCCAGGCAGCAGTTGTTGTTTTCTCTTCACTTGCTTGCAAGTGTGGTGTGTTTTGAGAAAGTTATAGTGTGGTATGTTTTCAAGGCTTAGCTATGTTTTACCCATTATGAGCATGCTTGTTTTTTTTTTTCTCTTCTCCAATAAAGCTGATTGGTGACAAAAATTAGTTGTGTGTTTCTTAGGCCTAAATCTCATACTGGGCTACAACCATTAGTGAAGTTCTCACTCAGAACTAGATATGTCGTTACAGGAGTTCCCTTTCTCATCCATTCAACCAGGGAACGAACTTTAGCTCTTTCATATTTACCATTTACCTGCCATTGGAGAGCGCAAACTACTGGGTATACACAAAACTCAAACTACTCCTCTTCATTCTCAATCCGACGGCATAGTAGAGAGATTCAACAGAACGATACTTAATCATCTCTCCATATTCTTATCCAGAAATCAACAAGACTGGGACTGTCATGTACCATTGTTTCTGCTGACCTACTGAAATGCTGTCCATGACCAGTCATTCTCTATCGAAAATGCTGTTTGTCCAGGATCTACAACTACTATGTGATCTAATGTTTGGAAGACCATGTGATACTCCTTCATCACCTGATGAATACGTGCAAAATCTGCTGGCACGTGCAAAATCTGCTACCCCATGTACCTCATTCTCGGGAGCTGGCACTGTTGGAGGAGGTTCATCGTTTCGCTCGTGAGAGGATCAGTATTGCTACCGATAGAATGAAGACCCAGTATGATACTAAAGCTAATGAAGTACGATTTCAGGAAAGTGACAAAGGGTGACTGTTCAACCCTCGGCGATGACCAGGATTTTCGCCAAACCTGCAGCACAAATCAGAAGGATCCTACCTCATAAAGAAAAGAATAAACAGTGTTGTTTATCGAATCTAGAAATAGAGTCTTTTTTCAACAAAGCCAGAAGTCATCCATATTGATGGATTGGCTACATACTTTGGACCACAGTAAACTGATACTGTCCCGGATGTACAGTCTTAAGGAGGGGGCAGTGTTGCAAATGTGTAATATTCTCTCACTGGCATGCCCCGTCTCGTCTTTCGTCTCTATCACAGACCAAACTGTGTCATCGTGGACAGAGTGTTTTCTCTAGAAGACAGCTGTACGAGCATTCTTTCCCTGACATCACTCTATGGTTGCTAGAATTTTAAGTCAGAAGTACTGGAAGAATGTAAACAAAAAGATCGTGATTCACCATTCTCCTGAGCGACATTCAAAAACACAACTTTATTTTTGATTTACTTACCTCATTCTCGGGAGTGACTCAGTGTTCTTTCAGCAGAAGTCTTCATGCAAATTTGAATATCCGATGCGTACACAAACTCATTTGCATATTAAGGGAAGAACCTCGGAAATCGTTTTGATGTGTGCTGATCCCCATGTATATAGGAAATTCAGTTTGGAAATATCAGTAGGCTGTAGCAACGAAACTGTAGGAACAGCTAAAGCTTAGCTATAGAGGTAGAGGCAGTAGAAATGTAGTTGATCTCCAGTCGAAGTTATCAACGCAGTTGCAGTCTGAGATATGACTAGTTTATGATGGTTCGTGAAATGGTTGTCTTGATGAAAAAGGCAAATATGGTGGAAAAAGTTATACTACAGTGTTAGTCTAAGTGAGTGATGGTATTTATCACTAAATAAACTTTACTCTGTGCTTTTCTGTTTTTAAATTTAATTTGTTAATATCAATATTGCTTTACTAATTAACTAAAAATTATGGACGTGCAGGTACAAGTATATCATTTCCTATTCCTAAACAAAACTTATTGTTTATTTAAACTATTTAGAATTCAGCTTTGTAATTAAATGATTTTTTTATTTTTTATGATGATTTTTATCAAACTTTTATCAAAGTTATTGCTTTTACATGTATTTTTCATTTATTTTTTCAATTACTTTTAATGATTATTAACTATTTTCTGCTATGCACATACATTCCTTTTTTTTTTTTTGTAAACTATACGATGATGCAACAGCACTCAGCGAGTTGTGTTGGTTGCCATTTGTTAAGTACTAAGGGAACTTCATATTGATGATTATAAGAATGCTGGTGTATGATAAATATCAGCCTCCATCATTTGCGTCTTTAGAAAATGAATTTTATTGATATGTATGTAAATGGTGTAGGAAATGGCAACTGGTAAATCTTATGATTTAAAACCCACAACATAAATGTTTTTGCCTAGCACTAGAAGTCTGCACTATCTTGGGCTTAGCTGATAGCCTTCTTCCTGAGCTGGTCCACAAGCAGATCACCTGCTGATTTGATTCATTGTAGGTAACATAATTTGAGTTTAATTCCTTGAATGCACATTATGATCATTATATGAGGCAACAGTATGTTAGCTGTAACCAGACTTTAATGTATTTTTAAAAAAATTGGGCTAGGCCGGACTTTGGGTGTTTTGGGGCTGGATCGAGCTCAGGTAAATTATTTAAAAAACTTATTAGGCTCAGGTGAGATCAAATCTAAATATCTTAGGTTCGAGCCAGATAAAAATTTTAAGATTAGTCCTATGCAGACCTCTACCTAGCAAATACTTAACCGGATATGAAATATTTTACTCATCAATTTTGTCGAGTGTTCTGCATATTTTTATTGGCCATTTTTTAAAAGTTACTGGCCAATTGAGTGCTAAGCTGCAGTTCTACTATAATGATGTTTGCATTAAAATGTTGAGTAACCTCTTCCCATTGTTTTAATTTGGTTTGACTAAATTGTGTGTATATTTATATTGCTTTTCAAAAAATTGAAAATGTTATGTTTAAAAAATGTAATGAATTATAAAAGAATATTCTTTAGACATTAAATTTCTATAATGTTTTATAGCTGAAAAGTATTCATATTTTGTAGGTACAAAAACTGCAAGAGAAAATGCCAAAAAAATTAATGACTATTTCAAGGTAATTATTTTTATTTATTAAGAAAATTGTAAACTGTACTATATTAATTCCACAGCTCTTAATGTGTTAAAAAATAAAACTAATTTTTCTATAACTTGTATTTTTAAGGGTCACAGCCCTAGTCGATATGCGGGTTCTAAGTCTCCTACACCTCAGAGTTACATGGTAAATAACAGTATTTTTTTTATGCTCTTGTTATTAGTCATGCTTTGTCTACTAAGTGATGAGTTGAAAATATTCATAAAATAATAAATATTTTATAATTGTAACTGCTAGAATGATTGATGAAAGAACGAGAAATTGGATTATCAGTTACCAAAATATACTATATCCAGATATTTTCAGTTCTGATTTTATATTGGACTTTTTATTTGATTTAATCTAAACAAAATTTAGTGTTTTCTGTATATAAAAACGGACTTTGAAAGAAAATGTTTGTAAAATCACTAAGGAAACTGAAAATAATGTAATTTGTTTTAAAATAAGATTGTGTATATTTGTTACTAAAACTTGCTGTCACCTGAATTTTCATACTTGTAAAATTCAGTATTTAGCTTCTGAAGATTTCATGCCTTTGATCTTAAATGAATATTAATTACCCAATCTAGTCGTGATTCAATGTATTATTAATAGAAAATTATCGTAATTTACTGCAATAGTGGAATATAAAGCACCACTAACACATGTGTTATACGAAAAGTTTTAAACATAATCTTTTAACTCATACATTTTCTTTAAAAAATGTAGAATTAATGTAAGCCGCATAAATTTTTTTTTCATATCAAGTTGATTTTACATTATATTCTTATTATGTGACGATGGATTTTTATTAATAAAGCTGTATTTTATCACTTTTTGTGTCATGCATGTAAAATATATTTATTTTTAAGCTTTTAAAGTTTGCATATATAGTACTATCTCTGAAATCTGGCATCACTAGAACTGATTTGAATTTTGGGAATTTTTTTATTTCTGAAATCTTGTTAAGAATGTAAAGAACACATATAAAATGTCATGCAAATTTAAACTAGTATAATGAATACAATTTTTTTTCTAGAAGTTTTCTTTAAGCAATGTAAGAAATTTCTAAAATAATGCATTAAAAGGGTAAAATAATAAATTTATCAAAAACTGAAAAGTCGATCATCTATTAAGTAACACAATGATGTTAACCTTTAGATTTTGGCTACAGCACATCACTTTGTTCACAGAATGGCATGAAAATAGCACCACCCCTTTACTTAAGTATCTTGTCGCTTGTACTAAAATCATTCTTTGTTGGCTGGTTCATGGAAAACCCTTCCCAAGGATAGTTGACAATGAGAATGCTCAAAGGAATCGACTGGAAACAATAAGTGTAGTTCCCTTTACAGGAAAACCCTTCCCAAGGATAGTTGACAATGAGAATGCTCAAAGGAATCGACTGGAAACAATAAGTGTAGTTCCCTTTACAGGAAAAGGAATGTAAAACATGTACCAAAACCATAAGCTGGGAATCGCTTTCAACTTTTCATCATCGTGAATATATTCTTTTAATACTGTATCATGTAAGTTCATTCTAAATATGCTCATAGAATTAAAGCACACAGAACTGTAAACCAGGGACTCACAAAATAAAGTAATGGCCATTGGAGCATAAGTGTTAATGTCATATTTTTTATCAATTCTTATAGCCTTCATCTGAAATTTTAAAAATTGGCGGTGGTGCCAGTCTGATAAAGCCAAAATGGTTTTGTATGAATAACATTATGTAAAATAAAACTTCACTAAAGTTCAATGAGATTATTCAATTTTTTTTTTCAGACTCATTTGTTTCATTTACAGACTTTCAAAAAGCACTACAAAGTACTCGCTAACTGTTTATAGATAGCTAGCACTTTTAGTTTTCACCCTGATTTCATCTGGATACTCAAGATGGATACTCAACTTCAAGTCAAAATATCAAATTATTTTACTAACTTGCTTTTCAGCATATTAATTAAACTTATACAATATTCTAAACTAATACATTTAAATTAATCTATAAACTTGCCTGGCGGTTCATAAATATTACTAGAATATGTACATTTTTCATCTATTCTATTCAAACCACACCAGTCATTAAACATCTTTAGAATCCCCCAGTGCATTTAATCTCCTAATTTTTTTTTAAACAAGATAAAATATCTCATTTACATACCAATATTTCACCAAGGAGTAAATAAACAGATTGAGCTGCAACAATCCTGAGATTTTCAATTAGCCTAATTTCAAATCCATATATACTTGTAGGACTTTCAAAAAGCTAAAAACTCTTGATTATTGTTCATAGTTTCTTTTAGTTTTGAGATATAAGCATTACAAACTTGAAAAATGGAAAATTTTCAGTCTTCTTCAACTGAACTGGATGATAATTAAAAGCTAAGAAATTAAAAAAAAAAAAAAAGGATGTAGGGAGAGAATACTTAAAAATAAATTTCCTAACACATATTTTTGTTTTTTATTATTTATATCTATCTTTTGTAGTTTCAAAGATATTTCAAGAAAAATGAATAAAACACTCACTCGAACAGATACTTTTAAAAAGCATATATAAAAAAAGTTCAAAATATTAACATGATGAAATTATTTTTATATATTCATAATCTGGACCATATTTCTGACAAAAATATTATGTTTTTATCTATTGGGTTCAGAGTTATAAGAAATCTAAAAAATGTTTACATTTTTCGTGATGCTCAAATTTCCACATAGAAACCCCAAGCATAGATGTTATTCACATCAAAACATTGTTTGTCTGCAGATTTTCAGGGTTCCCACAGGCTTTGAGAAACCCTTAGAAGGGCCTGATTTTGTTTTTAAGGACCCTTAAAAAAGCCTCATTTTTGTTGAAAAACCTTAAAAAGACCCTATTTTTTAATTCATCTATTCTTTTGTTCATCTTGAATATTTGTGCAAATAATTGCGGTGTGTGTGACAAACCCATGACTCATCTTTCAGTAAGTGGCTGAGTTTCTATGCTATGCCATTCCTTCGCCGATCTGCCAAAGAAAAGAAAATTGAGCTAGGGGATAAAAAAGGGAGAAAGTTAAAGCAGAAGTGTTAATGATTTTTGTTTAAACTTTAAAATTATAAAATCAAAGACAACCAAAAATAGGTTCAAAAGTCCTTTAATAACATCTCCTTTCCTCGATGTACAAAATTACATGGCCAAAGTGCTTTTGGCATTGTGATGCACGAAAGCTCTTTGGCCTTGTAATTTTGCACGTCGAGGAAAGGAGATTTTATTAAAGGACTTTTAAACCTATTTTTGGTTGTCTTTGATTTTAAAGTTTAATTTGTTGACGTGTATCCATACTATTTATATCTGTTTAGTATAGAAAAATATATTTAAAAGGGTGTTTGTAGAAAAATATATTTAATATTCTTTAAAAATACTTATTTAATAATACTTGCATTTTTTTCTCTCTCTAATGTATATTTATTTAATTTTTCTTTGATTGTATTGCTAGATTCTAAATAACCTTATGAAAAAAAGAAATTGCCTTGAAAAGGCCTTATTATTTTTTTTTCTGCTTAAGGTATAGGAACCCTGATTTATATTTCCTGGGGTGTTTTATATGGCTAAAATGCTATTTTAGAAGTTTTTGACATCCTTGTGAAGTATTCTTTTGATACTGCATCATACTTAAATTAACGTAGCAAAAATGAGTGTTATGCTGGATTTCAGATATTTTACTATATATCTGTTTGACATTTTGAGGATTTAAATGTATTCAAAAACTATAAGTGATTTTCCTTTAATATTTCAGTATGCTCCTGTGCAACAAAACATGAGCTCCCCATCAAATACTCCTTTAAGTGCTGGCCTTGACTATTCTAGTTTAATGGCACCTCCTTTATGTCCTTCACATGCTGTATATAGATCTGTACAAACTGACCTTACTATTAATAAAATTAAAGAGCTTGAAAACAAGTCTGCTCTAGACTTGGAGATGCGAGATAACAGGATAGAAGAGTTACAAAGGGTAGGTATATGTTGTTTTCAGATTTCTGTTGGTATTGTTTTATATATTAAATAGTGTGCATATGAAAATTTTATTGCATTTAATATTCTAACTTAAATCAAAAGTTAAACTTTGTATTTAATGAATCAACACAAATTTTATAATTATCAGATTCGAACAAAGAATCTTTTGGTAAGTTTTAGTATAGCAATACCTGCAGTGTCCACAGCTAGCAGTCACTAAATATAGCAACCATTTTTTATAGCAATAAGTTTTTTAGCAATTAGTGCATGAAAAAAATATAAGATAATAAAACACATTCCCACCATGTAGGGGTAGAAGTTGCAAAGCAACAAAAATGTGTCTAAAAGCTGAGAGGAATCAGTGAATTCAGAATTCAATTCATATATTCGACGAAATGTAATAGTAACTATTCATACACATAAAAAGAGTCACATACATCTTACAAAACCATAAAAAAGTTTCAATGGGTATTTTAAGTTCATTATGAGCAGGTCAGTGGGCCCATTGTAGAGTAGAAAATGCAATTTTTTTTCCAAATGGCCAGGCACTAGACTCTTCGTCATTCGGCCGGAATCGTGAACCATTCCGCCGTCCTAAGACGTTGCTCCAGGCGCACCAGAGGGGGGCGGAACACACTGCGCCCACATCACACAGCATCTGTGTCTTACTTGGGACTCGAACCCACAATGTGGCGACCGGTCGTTCGCTTAGAAATGCTCGCCTTGACCGTTCGGCCACCACGCCGACTAGAAAATGCAATTTCTTTTCACAAATCAGCATGCACAAGGCAATCACATAGGTCCAAATGACATGCCAAATGAGCAATAAATAGCCGAGATATGAGATAATAAAAATTTGGGTACTATTTAAATTCAGTTTAAGCCCAGGTGGGTACTGCGCAAGTTGGATTTTGAGAATGAATTTTATCAATAAGGCTATAAAATAATTTCATGTGAGCAAGTAGTCAGAGTATCTTCAAACTCCCGCAAAGTGTAAATATGTAACTTCCAGTTACATATTTACAATAATATGACATTCTACATATTTACAACAATACAACCTTTTTTGAAATACTTAATTTCTGTGAAAAATACTTTTTAATACAATACAACTTAATACATAAGTCCAGCATATTAGCGACCAACTTCACTCTGTCTTCTATAGACTAAAAAGGAAAAAATTACTTTTTGATGGAATTGCACACACAAAAATAAAATGAATGGTATCAACTAGTTTAAAAAACAAAACAAGCTTTCTTCTTCATAAGAAAAATAAAGCAGTTACACAAGTAAAAGACAATTTCTGTCTTTGTTGGGAAAATTTGTTTTTCTTATCTTAAAGAAGGTATTATGTTTATGCTGTTATATTAAAGTATATTTGTGGCAGAGTGAAGATTTTGCATGCAAATATTTTTTAGGTAAGGAGTATTGATATTTTTACCATCCTAAAACTCGCCATATTTCTTTCTTCAAATTTTGTATAATTGTGGATTATTAAAATTTCTGATAAATAGCTGAAAATTTAAAAGTTGTTTTAGTTGAGCATTTAAGCAAGTTTTATAAATTTTAAGTGTTTATATTCTTGAAGCTGGTATGCATTGCATTTTATTAAGTTACACATTTTGTTCTTTAGGCTAATGAAGAATTAAAAAGACAGCTTTCTGCCCAGCAAAAATTAGTAGAAAAAACTAAGGAACAGTTACAAAGGTGTCACGATGTAACTAAACAACTGTTAATTGAAAAGGTAACTGTAAATATTTAATTCTTATTTAGATAAAATGAAATTTTTAGGAAAATAATAGATATTTTGAAATATCTTCAGGTGAAGGTATTCATTCATAAGCTTGAAATCATACTTCAATATTTCTAGATACTGGTTTTACTCCATTCTTTTAAAGCTGTATTATTTTTAAATTGTAGCACTCTAGAACACTGATATTTTTTCAGTGATTTACAAGAACCTAGTCTTTATGATTTCAAGAATATTCTGTTATATGGATGTGAAAGAAAAAAATTACATAACATAGACTTTTGTGTGTTATCTGCATATATGCTAGGAAACAATATTTTGTGTGTTATATGCAATCGTTATCTGTTTTATCCTCTTACTTTTTCACACTTGAGTTTGTAGTAATTGAGTCAAAACTATTATAAGTCTGGGAAAACGGAAAAATCAAGAGAAATAAAAATCCTGAAATCCTAAACATTTGAGAACAATATTTGGCGCTTTGTACACTATTTGAAAATTCATATACAGATGGAACCAGGATATTAGATATCTCTTGGATATAATCCAACCTTTATTCTTATCCCAACCAATCTTTTATACAATTAATGTTGTTTTAGACATTTATAATGAATTTCCAGCTGTACTTAGTTTAGCTATATCAACCTTAAAAACCCCTATTAATGTAAAATTTTCATTTTGTATTCTAAGAATTTGAAGTATTTCCGCAGAATGAAATTCTTTTGTAACTATTTTTTTTTAACTAAGATATACAATTCTTCGAAACCTTCTAAAGGTCCAAGGGCATAATGTCAAATTATAGACGTAAATGTTATCATCTGGGATTCTGTATTCAATACTGAAGACAATGGAAAACAGGAGAATGCAACTTATCATTGATTGCCCATGTAAAGACAGTAATGCATATTATCAGCAATTATTTATTTACTAAAACTGTGAAACTGAAAGTAATTGACTTGTTTTTAATTGTTGATAAGAAAAAAGTAAATCAAATTTATCTTCCCTTCTGACCCTTCCAGAAAATAATAATAAACTAGAGCAATGACAGCAGTAGGTACATAAACACAAGCATGTTTTGTTATATCATTTTTTAGTTAAATTATACTGGAAGTGATTTTTTTAATGTTTATTATATTCTGTTGTACATTTGTGTTCTAATTTCGTTGTACATTTGTGAACATTATAACTATTTTTAAGAATTTCAGCTGATCAGATATTTTTAATTGAAATTCGATATAGCAAATCCTCCACTATTATAAACCTTACAGTCCAGTCCACCTCAGATTGTTCGCTGTTTCAGAGTTCAATTGTATATTGCAATCCAAATATAACTGCAAAAGCATATTAATATATGAAAATACATTTACTGTGATGCAGCCATTTCTCAACCTGTGATATCTGTACCCCTAGGCATACATGAATTTCAATAATGGCTGCAAACAAATTTGTGAAATTTTCAACTAATTAGTGTTTATGTAAACTCTGGAAACCAAAAAATTTAAAGTAGACTAAAATGTCAGGAAAAATCTGTTTTTTGTTCAAAATTCTAGAAAAATCAGGGAATTTGCAACATTAGCTAAAAAATTAAATAGATAATTGGCTAAAATGATCAGACCTTGAAATAATGAAAATACAAGAGTAACTTTATGCTGAACTTAAACTGAAACCGATTTTGTTGACTTTTAATTAGCACAACATTTACCACCATAGTTTAGTCCAAATTCAGTTCATTTTCCTGTGCATTGCTGAATCCAAAGTATCAATTTTCATCTTTTATTTACCTGTGGTGCCTACAGCTAGTGGTCGCTAAATATAACAACCAGTTTTTTTAGCACATTCTGCACCTATGTAGTGAACACAGAAGTTGTAAAGCAACAGAAGTGGCTCAAAGTTCAATGTGAGCAAGGTCAAGTATGTCCATTGTGGAGTAGTAAATACAACATGAAAATTGTATAAAAGTTGGAGCAACATGTGCTGAAATAGATAAAAATGCAGATCCCTCCCCACCCACCTCTTGAGTCAAAAGAAAAGTAAAAATTGCAAGAGGCTGCTCCGACAACCCCAAGAATAAAAACTGTATGAACCCTGATATAATAATTTCAAAATTTATTTTGCTTTTTTGAACAAAAGGTATTAAGCATTGTTTAATTTCAAATACAAGTACAATGAAAAAGGAAATTAGTTCTCCTGTTTCGTCATATTTAAAAAATTAACTAGTTTCTGTGATCAGTATATTGTGCTCCATGAAAAGAGCCAGACATTCATTTCCAACACTAAACATTAAAAAAAAAATTCGACATATAAATTTTGCATTCTAATTTAACAATAAATAAAATGATTTGCATCAAATAGAAATTGACCCATCTATTTTACTGTTGTAGAACTTTCGATACACACTACCATACCTTACATTTAACTCTCCCACGTAAACAATTCAATTGCTTTGTTTTTGTTACACACACTTGCTAGCCACCTTCAGTGACTAGCCCTCACACTTTTTGACAAAACTGTTAGTAGACCATATTCATAACTGCTACAGGAGCAAGTCATGGCTAGCAATGCACTTGCTCAGGGTGCATACAATAGCTCATAGGCTGTCTGCTGTGTAGCAGCACAGTTGCGTAGGTTTCAGTTGATTACATCCTTTCAGGTATTCCATATTTGAAGTATTATTGAAATAAAACTTGTATCCATTTTTAAAATATTAAAGTAAAACTAAAAATTTGAATAATATCAAACTCCGGTAATTATCCAAATTACATTATTTTTGAGCAGATAGTTTATTTGTTAGCAAATATCTTTGCATATTTAATTTGAAGTAATTTGCTATAAAATTGAGGAAATTAAAATTCTGTATTTTTAATATCTAGTCACTTAATTAAGAATAACAATATATATGTATGTTTTATCATTTTGATAGTTTTTTATCATAATCATTTTAGTGTTGATCTACACAATTTCCTGTTTCTTGGTACTTTTGCAGAATTTATCTACACTTTATAATACTTCACTAAATGTTGAAGATAAAGATGTAAATGTCTTTAAGATTTTTAAAAACTATCAAATTTATCTATGTAAATTTTTAGTTACTTGCAAAAATCCAGGATTTGAATGGACTCATGCTTATAAAGTATGTGAACTATGAAGAATTTCAAATGAAAAGTTAATTTAACAAATAATTATGAAATTAGAAGTATAAAAAATGAATTTCGATTTTTGAGAATCGTAATACAAAACTAAAAGAGCATATAAGTTTTTAGAATTTGAATATTAAATCAAGCAAATGAGAATAAAGGAAAACAACTAAATCAAAGTTACACATTTAAATCATGATACATGCAAGTGCACGCTTTGATTAGTTGTTTAAAAATTCTTGTGTGTGTGTGTGTGTGTGTGTGTGTGTGTTTACTTGTTATTTGTATGAAGCATGGTAAGCATGTGTAATATAAAAATGGCCATTTTACCTTGTAGTTCATTTTCATCTTCATACCTATTTTAGTTTTTGAATAAAAGGGATAACAAAATTCAGGCAAATGTTGATTTTGTTTTGTTAGGGATGGAAAATGATCACTTTGTTAGCTCATAATTAATTTTAATGTTCTTTTACAGTCATTGATGGAGAAAAAGGCTTCCAGACAAAAGTGTATGCAGAATAGGTTAAGGCTTGGACAATTTGTTACTCAAAGACAAGGAGCCTCATTTGCAGAAAATTGGGTAGATGGTTTTGCCTTCACAGAATTAATAAAGCAAGTACTTTTCTCTAATGTTGAATGATATTAATATTTTTCTTGGTAATATAAAGCATCATTATTTTATTAACACTTTACAACAAAGTTGAAAAGTGTTTGACTTTGTTCATTCTGTCTGTCTGTCCGTTAGCACGATAACTGCCGTAAAAATGACTTTATCAAAATGAAATTTTAGTATGTTATTCAGACGGTCTGTGGGACCTATGGGAATATAAATGAATAATATCAACCAATTAGTTTTGGATTGAACCCGGGTTAAAAAAATGAAATACATTGATCCCTATGGGACCTAATTTTTCAAGCATTTTTTCAGCGGATTTAAAATTCACAAATTGCTTCGAAAGTTTTAGGAAATATTCAAATTATCCCATAAAATATATAAAAAAAATTTCAAAATATATTCAGTAGTTTTTAAATAAAAATTAAAATAATAATTACACCTTTTATTTGAAGCGATCATGTGACCATTATATGAAGAGATCACGTGACCCACTTCAAAATAAAATATGGCATCCATCTTGTGTCAAAATTGTGACTTTTAAAGTTCTTTTTAATTCATATTTAGTGTTGTATCTTTCCTAAAACCTCTTTATGTTTGCTTATATTATGTGCATATACATATTGAAACAACGCAATTACAATATATTTGAGTTTGAATATTTCTACAACGAAGTCTAATTTTCACTTATGGAGAATGTAAATATCAAAATATGTAAAATGAGTTATATAAGAATTGTTGCATTTCTTTAACGCAAAATTATTTAGCTCATGGAGTCTGCAATATAGCTAACATGAATGAAATATTCATTGATTTTACAGAGAGAAGGACAATTTTTTCGATGAAGTTTTAAGCATAGAGTATAATTACTTGTACCTCCATGGTCTTAAGTTTTTAAATAAAATAAATTATTATAGTATTGTGATGAATGAAATGAATGGAAAAAATTTTATGAATAAAATGCTGCTTTTATAGAGAGAGCCAGGCGTGTTATATTTCGATGACGTCATTTGAATAAATTTCCATTGCTTTTGATGAAGTTTTCAAATATAATAAATTATTGTAGTATTATGATAATTTTAAAAATGCTACCGAGGAATGTATCGCATTTTAGAGATGTTTAAACCAGGCAATTTATATTTCAGTGCTGTCATTTGAATGAAGTTCATATTTTTCGATGAAGTTTCAAGTTTTCAAATATAATAAATTAATGTAGTATTGTGATAATTTTTAAAATATTACTGAGGAATGTATCGCATTTTAGAGATGTTTAAATAAAATTGCATTAAAGTTGGAAAGTGTTTCATAATCAATGCATGCATGATTGATCTTTCTTGTTTATACTATGTTCAAATTTTATTATGCAGTTTAGTTGACAAAATAATCAATTTAGAATAATATTCACTCAGTAAACCACGTTATGTTATACTCATCGATAAATACAGAATTAGATTCAAATTAAAACACTGAAAAATTACTATTTAGTGAGCTGTTGGGATATCTTTTTAGAACAATTGTTCACTTTAAATATTTTTTTTTATTATTAATATTTTACGAAAATATAAACTTTGAATTGATTTAACCCTTTCGGGACAACTGGCACGCCCGCGTGTCGGCTGCAAACTTGCATTCAAGGACGGACGGCACACACTCGTGACGGAGGAAACTTTACCGTAAACGGCGAGTGGCACGCATGCGTGCCTTCAGGTGGAACGTTTTAATTTGTCTACTAGATGGCGTTAAATTTCCGTGGAACTAACTTCAACGTATTTTGCAGATACATGACCTTGGCATAAGGAGTTTACAATGAATTAAATGAATTATTTCTCCATTTGCAGCGGTGAAACATGATTTAGTAATATAAATAGACAGAGCAATTCTCGCAGCATCAATAGTTTTATAATTGAGTTTCGGGTTTTCTTTTTATTTCAGCGTTATGATTTCGTTGGTGAATCATAGGAATATAAGAGAGTATGTTTTTTTTTTTGTTTGGGTTTTAGAGGCAATGAAATTATTCGTTTATTTCGGATGAAAGAATGGGAGCAACTAACGAGTATTTTGTATTCAGATTTGTATGAAAAATATACATCAAACAGAAAAAAAAAATTCTTTTATTCCTGAAAAAAGTAGATTTCTGTGTTGAATAGGTGATTTTTAGTGAATTGTTTTCGAGAGTTAGGCTTAGCGCAAAAAATTTGCCGTCCTTTGGGAACAGTTCGGAAGCAAAGCGCTCAGTGTTTTGGGCCACGGCAGTTCCGGAATGCCGCCGTTGCGAAAGGGTTAAGATTATTGCATTGTATTTAAATTATTTCCAAATATTTATTTCCATAGTGCATATTATAAATTTGATATATTTTGAATATAAAAAGAGGTTTTAATAACCTGACTATACTCAAAATATTCAAAATGAATGAGTTTACCATTTTTGTGTAGCTTTTAAGAATATTTTCAAAATTTAAAATCCTTAATTTAAAAAAAATACTAAAACAAGATTTAAATATAATTTTTTAATGTGATACTTTATTTCAAATAGTAGTTATCTATTGCTTTCAATAATTATAATGTTAAATATGTTTTAATGCATTTAAATCTTAAAAAATTTCAGATACATTTATTTCATTATATTTTATGTACAAGCAAATGCATCAGTGATTTTTAGTGATATGAATTTTTAATTCTAGTTTTAATTACAATTTTGAATACCCTCTTTCAGGAAACAAGAACAAATAGCTTTAGAAAGGGAAGAAATAGAAAAGCAACGAAAGTTACTAGGAAAGAGGAAACCTAATGCAAATCAGCCCAAAGGTCGAGCAAATGCCAATGTACTAGCAAATGGTGAATTCATCAGGCCTGAAGCTCCTAAAGAGTAAATTAACTATATTAATTATGCCATTAAAATATTGCAGATACATTTATTTCATTATAATCTATGTACAAGTTAATACATCAGTTATTTTAGGTAAATTTAAGCTGCATAGAAATCATAATGTGTAAATATTTTGAACTGCAATTCTTTTGTATTTTTTATTTATTTTCACAGTCAAGGCTTGAAATTTTGTCAAGATTTTTTTAGCAATCATTGTGTGGGTAAAGTTACAAACCAAATACAGTCAAATCTTATTAATAGGAGCATTTAAGGGGATTAAAACTTGGATCATGTTAAAGGTAGATATACTTGCTCACTGCCATCATTGAAAAAATGACTGGTTCATATGTGCAAATCCATCAGAATTCGATTGTTGGATTTTTGGTCTCATTGCAATGCTTTCCCTACAATACAAATGTATTTTAAGGAAAGTTAGAAAGTATCTTACATTTTTGTAATCAAACAGAGGAAAAATTTACTTTTATTAAAATATATAATAAATTTAAATGTATTTTTATTTTTATTTTAAAACACTTGTAAGGTCTCAGCTGTAAATGGTCTACCAGACATAAATGATAGAAAATTTGGCTGAAAATGTTGTAAATTTATAAGGTCTAAAAGAGTAATATTTAAACTTATTGATAGGATAAGGTCTAAGAGACCATTAGAATTAATACATATAAATGTATATGGTCCTATGCTTATGTCGTCATGAGGTGGAGCTAGGTATTTCTTAAGTCTTCTAATTTCTTAAGTCCAATAATTAATCTTAAGTCTTCTAATTTCTTAAGTCCAATAATTAATCTTAAGTCTTCTAATTTCTTAAGCCTTCTAATTTCTTAAGTCCAATAATTAATCTAGAAAAGTGACTGTTTTCCCAATGAAACAAAAATCAAAAGTTCTTGAGAAATTTAAACTATTTCAAAATAAAGCTGAAAGAAAATTTTTAGTGCCCGGTCGGACAATGAGATGAAATTTTGCCATAATGAATTCAACAAGCTTCTAGAAAAGCAGGGAATTAGGGCAGAAGGAACTAATAGAAAAAGCCCCATTTGAGTTATATAATGGCAGAAAATCGTCAGTCTCTCATCTTAAGATCTTTAGAAGTCAAGCTGTTTATGGGAAAACCCAAACAGCTTAGGGGTAAGCTAGACGTAGAGCCCAAGAATTGATAATTGTTGGTTATGCCTTTAAAACTGGAGGATACTGAATTTGGTTGTTAGAAAAGGGAATATAATCGAAACTAGTAATGTTATATTTATTAACAACAGTAGCAAAGTAGAGGAAAGCGGTCTGGGATCCAAAGAACAATAGAAAGAAAATAAAATTCAAATAAAAAATATTATAACTTTTAAACTTTAAAAATTAGAAATTGTTTGCTTTTCTGGCGGAGAGAACATGAAATGGCATCAGAATATGAAAACACTGGTGAAAGCAGTGAGGAAGCAGTCTTCTGTTGACCACATCCTGGTTTCCTTCCTATACAGGTCATGGAAGTCATTCCAAAAAGATCTGGTCAAGAATAGATGAAGAAATAGGTCAAGAATTTACTATTATACAGGGAAAAGCCCTTAGACTTAGGTCTTATAAAGATGCTAAAAAGTTTTGTGTTGAAAATAAATTAAAATTTGAGGAATACTATTTAATTTTAAAGCTGGTCAGAGTAAGTACATCAGATACACAGCCAGAGGCAAATAACAAGGAAATTAGGATTCCTAGAAACTTCAGGGAAGTTATCAATTCACCTTAATCCAGAGAGTAGAATACTGCAATGATAGAGAGTGTTGTCTGGGACTTAGTGCCCCCACTTGTCTCAGACAAAGTAATTAGCTGCCTTTGGGTATATACTCTCAAAAGGGATAAAAAGGGTGAAGTTGACAGATTTATAGCAAAACTTGTTGCCTAATGACTTAATCAGGAAAAGGGTCAAACTTATAAGAAAGTAATAAATTAAAGACACATCTTTAGATTTTAAAAAAGTCATTTAATAAACCTCCTGTAGACGTATATATAAAATAAAAGCCAGAGCGCTTTCGAGCATCTTTGTACCCTTTTTCAGTTGCATTAAATGAAATGCTCAGGACATTAAAAATGGTAAACAGTCCATGGCTCTTGCCCAACTTGTGGTTAAAGATAACTTTCAACCCCTTTTTGAAAAATCGTTTCTTTTTATTAGTTGTAATAATTCCCGTTCAACTTTACTGTATGAATCCCTGTTTATTTATCTATATCATGCTTCTATATGTGATTTTGATCTTGTGCATGTTTTAAGTTACACTTGGTGACTTGTTCTTTATTCCATGCGCATCAAGTCGTTACAATGCTATCTCTAGCTTTTAATATTAATTGCTTGTAATTTATGCTTAATATGAAACTTGACCATTTGTCCTTCTAATTTGTATTATAAACGTGGCCAGTTTAAATTTCTTATTCATAATTTATGTATTGGTGTATTTTTTGTTTTTTGAAATGCGAGAAATGTTATATGCACATTTAGCCTACCAATGTGATGGTATTTAAGCATGTTTGCGAATTTCATTTAATGCCACTGAAGAAGGGTATAAAGATGCCCAAAAGTGCTCTGGCTTTTATTTTATATATGTGTCTATAGGAGGTTTATTAAATTACTTTTTTTAAATCTAAAGATTTGTCTTTAATTTATTACTTAATTGTTTTATAGTTATGACTTGCTACCACTCTTAGTATTATAAGAATGTTTTTAGTCCTATTATAAATTTTACTATTGTTAGGATATTTTTCACTGTATTTATCTGTATGTTAGCATGGTTGCATTTTCAACTTTGTCAAATGTGCATATTTATATGCTAAGTTGGAAGATAAAATTTTTATATATCAACCACTGGTTTTATTGATAAAAAAAAGTAACTATGTTTATCTCCTAAATAAATCTATATATGGCCTACACCAAAATGGCCGTGAGTAATATCTTGAACTTTACAAAATCCAACTCTTTTAGTATGTTATAAAGTTCAGATAGTGTAGATGTGTCTATCTTTTTAATAGCAATCTATTGTTGATTACATATGTAGATGACATAGTTGATATTGCTAAATATCAGAAAGATCTTGACCATGTACTTACACAGTTGATATTGCTAAATATCAGAAAGATCTTGACCATGTAGTTACACTTCAAAAGGAAAAATAAAAGTGTTGCTAGGTATTGAATTTGAGGAAAATAAAAATTAATTCTTTATTCATCAAAAGCAATGCATAAAGATAGTTTGTGATAAATTTACAAAGTATAAATATCCAACCTCTAGTTTACCATTAGTAAAAGATATTTCGCTAGGCAAGTCAGATTGTTTGTCCATTAACTGGGAACTTGAAGAAATAAAATGACTACCTTACAGAAATTGTTAGACTGCCTTTCATTAATTTCCGGCAGGACTACGCCTGTATCACAATTTTAAGAAATCACAGGAATTAAGCACTGGGATGTTTTACTTAAATTGTTAGGATACTTGGATCATACTAAATTTATCAAATATACAAAGTGTAAATCTTGAATACTTTTCTGATTTTAATTTTGCAGCCAATCGCGATAATGAAATAATATCATTGGGGGTATGATATATTTAATCGAAAATATATCAATATCATGGAGAACTTTCAAACACAAATATGTAAGTTTATCTACCATGAAGACAGAACATTTTTCTTTAAACATATCTGAAAATGAAATGACTTGGGTGCAAAATAACTTGGGAGATTGTAGAAAACTAGAGGTGAAATTAGGTAAAAGTATTTTATTCTGTGACAATCAAGCTGCCATAAATTTTTCTAATAATAATTTCTAATTCTTCTAATAATTCCCCCCAGTTTAGAAAAAAATTACATAGGTTACAGGGTGACAGCCTATGATGTTCTTGATACATTGTACATTTTGTTATAAATTAGATGAAATCAATAATATTTCCTTATTATCAAATAATTGAATACATTAAATACTTTAACCAAAAGTAAATGGACACTATTATTCAATAGTTATTATGAGCCATTCTTGAGAGTAAAGATTTTAGTGTAAATTTAGTGTAAAAATATTGTGAATTCTAGCTTTAGGGGGGCAGCATCTAATCCCCCTATCGCCTACGACACAGGCTTCTAAGATATAAATCAAGTTATAGATGTGACACATGTTGACAATATACCAGGCCCTACTTTCGAAAATTGATCTTGACCTTTGTCAAATTTTTTTGAATCAGCCCTTGTTAATGAGCTCCCCTACCCATACCAGAATTTGATATTGAATCCATATCAGTCATCATTTAAGCTCTGTATGTTGCCTTCTGAGAAACATGTTTCAAAGAAATTGAAAATTAATAAACTGAAAGTAGAAATCCTTAATGCACCTCCCCCCCCCCTTTTTTTTTCCTATTAAATTTTATGCAGAATATATATCAGTCATCATCTAAGCTATAACTATAGCAGATCATGATAAATAAATGCTTCAAAGATCTTTGGTAAAAGCAATGGGCATGATCACATTTTTGCCACCAAATAAAGAAGTAGCTTTACGCTTTAGCAAAAATAAATGCATTGATTCATTTTCTCAAAAGTCACCTCATTCTACAACGCACATTGTACCATGGTTACTTTGCATTGTATTTTGGTGCAAAACTATAGGAGTATTTTATATTAAAATTACACTCATAGCCTGTTAATTCTTACTGCTAGATTATCAATAATAAGGCCACTTTCATGTGAAATAAACTTTATTTATGCAGAAAACATATCTAAACACAAGTAGGTGAACTGTTAGAAAAATATAAGCAAGAATTCATATCCTTTTTAATAGAATATAGAAATCAAAAAACGATGCCAACAACAAAATAGTAACATTCTAATATAATGAAAATTACAGTGCTCACAAGAGTGGGTCTGGGCAGTTAAGTATATAAGGTAATAAGGTAATTATCATTATCTTACAATGTGTTGTTAACAGCAACCAGTACTAGAAAGTAAAAATATCCCCCCCCCCCCCCCCCCCCCCCAAGCTGCCATATTCTTGTATTTTGTTTGAGCAATAGAGTGAGCTAAGGCCGTGAATGTTGTTATTCAAGCTGTTTTAATACTGGCCAACAAAGGGGGTGATAGGGGGGAAATTTACAGATATTTACATTTTTCCTTGCTCCCCAACAGTATTAAGATGGAAACTCAGTGATAATATTTTTGTTTGCTAGGGAACCAATTTGTGTGATAGAACAAACACATGGGCAGTATTTTAAAATTCACAAAAATGTGTCTATTAATAGTATGGATGCCATTCCAAATTTGTTTAAAAGAGAATTTTTATATCTTTTCGATGGTGTTAAGATGGAGACTCTGTAATAATATTTTTTGTTGTTGAATCAATTTGGATGAAAATCTTGCTAAAGCATAAAATAATTCAAAAACTAATTTGAATTTAAAAAAATATATCCAAGATGCACCTTCCCGGATCCTGAAGTACCTGTGTACCAAATTTCATGGCCATTCAATGCTTAAATTTTTGACTACAGACCATGCACACACAGAATCACAGACATCTTTTTTAATATTTAAAGCACTAAGTATGCTCTGCCTTTATTTTGCCTTCCTAGATTTGCTCTGCCTTTCTAGCCAAATTCAAGAACATTCTTTTCTATTTCAGTGGTCTCAGCTGGTCTGAGTACTTCGAACAGGAAGAAATTTTCAAACTGAGGCAGGTCTCTTTGAAAAAAGAAGATACTGATTTACAATTAGAATTAGAAAAATTAGAAAGAGAACGAAATCTTCATATTCGTGAGCTTAAACGTATTCACAATGAAGATCAATCTAGGTGAGATAATTAATTTATATATTGCTTTTATTTTAAATATATATCTTATTTAAAATGTGTTTTGAAATGTTTTTAATACCGTAATCTATGATGTATATAATCTATGTATTAAAATAAAATACTTTCATTTCAAAACCCAATCCATTCTTATTGATCTCGGCATATTATCCATTAATTTTTATTAATCCCCTGTAATATAAATAGATTTCAAAAGAAGTCAAACATTATTTACACATTTCAATAATTAATAACATATGACATGAGCATAAGTTGCTTTTGTACCTGAATTATCAAGTAATATGGTATTCTGACTTGTGTAAACTGAATTTTAATTGAAAAGTGTTATTTCTATTTTAAATTATGTTCTACTAAGAAGTTATCCAAACAATTATGAATTCGAATTGCAATTTCATTACCTTATTTTATTTTATTTTCTAGGTTTAATAATCATCCTGTGTTACATGATAGGTACCTCTTACTTACTTTATTAGGCAAAGGAGGATTTAGTGAAGTGCATAAGGTACAGTATACAATATTTATTAATATATTTATTATTTCTTTGTATATTTCATAAACTGTGGTTTTAATTTTGTCACTCTATGGCCATTTTTTACACACATGGGCAAATTGGCCAGCACCTACAGTCACAAGGGGATTCAAAACTGGCTTCTGTGAATCTGTGATTTATTATTTATATATAGCTTTTGTAATTTCTGAATGTGCTCAGTCTTTTATGTTTCCAAACTTTTATAACTTGTATAAAAATGTTTTAAAAATTCTTAAATGCTACATTGTTAATTAATTCTGTTATTTGCAAAGGTGATCGCCGACTGGGTTTTCCTTGGAATTGCTGTTTTTTAACACTTTACAACAAAGTTGAAAAGTGTTTATGACTTTGTTCATTCTGTCTGTCTGTCCGTTAGCACGATAACTGCCGTAAAAATGACTTAATCAAAGTGAAATTTTAGTATGTTGTTCAGACGGTCTGTAGGACCTATGGGAATATAAATGAATAATATCACCCAATTAGTTTTGGATTGAACCCGGGTTGAAAAAATGCGAAATATATTCAGTAGTTTTTAAATAAAAATTAAAATAATAATAACACCTCTTATATGAAGCGATCACGTGACCATGATATAAAAAAATCACGTGACCCACTTCAAAATGATATATGGCATCCATCTTGTCTCAAAATCGTAATTTTTAAAGTTCTTTTTAATTCATATTGAGTGTTGTATCTGTCCTAAAACCGCTTTATTTTTGCCTAAATTCTGTGCATCTACATACTGAAACAACGCAATGACAATATATTTGAGTTTAAATGCTCATCCAAATTTGATTATTTCTACAATGAAGCCTATTTTTCACTTATGTAAAATGTAGTATTATGTAATATTACATTAATTTATTATATTTGGAAACTTAAACATTCATTGAAAAAAATGAACTTCATTCAAATGACGGTATTGAAATATAAATTGCCTGGTTTAAACATCAAAATATGTGGAATGAGTTGTATTAGAATTGCTGTATTTCTTTAACACAAAATTATTTAGCCCATGAAGTCTGCATAACTGATATGAATGAAATATTCATTGATTTTACAAGGAGCAGGATGATTTTTTTCAATGAAATTTTACGCATAGAGTTTAATTACTTGTAGCTCCATGGTCTTAATTTTTAAATAAAATAAATTATTATAGTATTGTGATGAATGACATGAATGGGGGAATTATTTATGAATGAAATGTTGCTTTTATAGAGAAAGCCAGGCGTGTTATTTTTTCTATGACGTCATTTGAATGGATTTCAGTTGTTTTCGATGAAGTTTTCAAATATAATAAATTATCGTAGTATTATGATAATTCTAAAATTATTACCGAGGAATGTATCACATTTTAGAGATGTTTAAACCAGGCAATTTATATTTTAATGCCGTCATTTGAATGAAGTTAATTTTTTTCGATGAAGGTTTAAGGTTTCAAATATAATAAATTAATGTAATATTGTGATAAGTTTTAAAATATTACCGAGGAATGTATTGCATTTTAGACTTGTTTAAATAAAATTGCATTGAAGTTGGAAAGTGTTTCATAATCAGTGCTTTGCATGATTGATCTTTCTTGTTATTATGCAATTTTTCTTTCAGGCTTTTGACCTAAAAGAACAGAGATATGTAGCTTGTAAGGTTCACCAGTTAAACAAAGATTGGAAGGATGATAAGAAAGCCAATTACATCAAGTTAGTGTTTTTTTCTCCTATTGAATTTACAATAAAAATATAATTCTACCTTGTATTTTGTTTTAAATGATTTTAAACATTTTGGAAGGTAGCAGGTGTAACTTAATTGTGCATTAGAAATTATTATATGCATGTATTATTTCAAACAAAAAGTACAGGAAATATTAAATTACTATTAAGTGTGTGTGTGTGGGGGGGGGGGGGGGGGGAGGGAGATATTCATTCTATTGTGCCTTAACTAATTGTTTAAGTAATTTGAACCGTGCTGCACAAATATATTATCCTGGAGCAAAACCATTTTGATAAATGTACATTTGTATTAAAAATGCTTCGTAAAGGAAAAATAAAGTATGAGTAGATAAAATTCTAAATAGATAATGTTTTTAAAGTGGATAAGATAAAGAATAAGAATAAACACACACATAATATAATTAAGTGAATCATATAAAAATATTTTTAAATTAAAAATATGCATAATTGATTTAATTTTCAGGCATGCTTTTCGGGAATACAATATCCACAAGGCACTTGATCATCCCCGTGTTGTTAGACTGTATGATGTGTTTGAAATAGATTCCAATTCGTAAGTATTTGCTAGGAAACTATTTGTATGTGCATAGTGCATTTTTTCATTACCTCTGTTTATTGAGTCAGATCAAAATTTATAAAACAATAACTGTATGTTTTTCCTTTTGTGTTCTGATTATTGCTGCTGCATTTGTTCTATTAATGTTTTTTTTTTCTCACATAATAAAAAAGTTCAGTTGCAAAGCTGTTAGTAAATATTATAAGGCTAAGTAACTAGGCTAAACAAATATATTGTAAAAGAAAATATTGGTATTCCTAGGCAAGACATTTTCTGACCATTCTGAAGATATAGATATTTTTTATCTTTTAAGTAATTAAAAGGATCATTTTGTTTCTCTCTCTTTGGGCCCATTTTAATTTCTAAAACTACTTTTATTCTGTTTAAAGTTTTTAGAAAGTCGTGTATAAAGTCACCTCTCTGTTGGCAGCATAGCCAAATCTGACAATTGACTAAAGGTAGCTCTTCTCAAATGAAATCGTATCCCCCATTTTCGGTGCTTTCATGAACATTTTTGTTTTCATTAAATGTATATATAATTTGTGTATGAAAGATATTTAAATCTGATATTAGATTTATTTATTTAATGTAATTACATTACACTAATAATATAATAAGTGTATCAACATTTCATAAAAACCTTTATTTTGATTTTGAACACCTTTAATAAATATTTTGTTTTCAAGAAATACTACGTACGAGAAGAAAAACTTGTATATTACATCAAATTTAGATAATTTATTGTAAAAGGTTTGCATTATTCTTTAATACCCCGATTATCATTTTAGTGTAGAAACTGATTTTTTTAGAAGATTCAAATGATATGGCACATATAGCTTAACAAGATTCATTTTTGTGAAAAAAATTTGGAAGCACATTTCTAACTTGCACATATGTGCATGTATAGTTAATAAAATCAAATTTTATTTTAATTGTAATCCCATTTGGTATACTAATGTATTTTACAGTGATAAATCTGCTATCAAAGATACCATATTTTGCAGTGTCGAAAACCCAGATCACTCGACTCGCCCTAAGGCATGAGCAGCAAATTGAGTGGCCGGGAAATATTTTGCAGTGTATAAGTCTTCATTTTAATTTTGAGTAAAAATTTTGGATTTGAGCTATGTTGTATAAGTAACTCATCACCTACTTTGAACACACTCCCTAATGTGCCATTAAAATTTGGAGGATGATTTTTCTCAGTAGGTAGGTGAATGTTCAAGAGTCCCATAAAATATTATTTTAAAATTGTATTTATAAATAATAAGAAATACCACTATATAGTAGTCCTATTAGTAAACCTAATATCATCTTGGGAGCTGTATAGAATAGCATTAGGAACTGCAATTTGTCCACCTTTAGAATATAACATCTGGTATTTTTGAGGTTCACTTTTGAAATTTTGTAACACTTATTTTCAATTTTACAAAATTGATTTATGTACATATATAGAAAAAGGAAAGGACTTAAAACTGCCTAGTGCTGTTTCCCTAATACTTTTCTGATCTATTAAAATGTTATCTTTGTAAAAATGTTTTAGAATTCATCAACATGAAATATGTAAGCTTTTAGGAAAATAAAAATTTTAAGTCTTTTATACTAGCATATGATTTCAACATGTTTGTCCACTGTTTATTGATGGCATTTTTCTCTGCAAAAGTTGATCTATCAAAAATTATCTCATGAAAAGAGTGGAATTTTCACTTTAGTGTATAAATTGGCTTCATTTTTTTACCTTTAAATATCCGCTTATACACCATGGAATATGGTGGTGTTGTTGTTGTTGAGACCCAGACCGTCCGACCTACCAGAAAGGTGTAAGGTAACAGTTTGGACAGCCAGGAAGTGCCACCCAATTTAGACCGGAACCCAATGGGGGAGGCATCCACAGGGACCGTACCCTCCTTCCCCTACCACCAACCTTTCGGAAGGATTTACTCACATGTTTAACGTGATCGTACTCCGCGTGAACACGGCGACAGTTTTGGCAGCGGAGGAAATCGAACCCGGACCTACTGAGTGCAACTCCCTCTCGCTAACCACTGGACTACTTGATGAATTCATGTATACTTTTTTTTTTAAATCTTACCTTTTAGCTTTTGAATAGAGTTTATGCATGTTATGTTATGTAATAATATGTACAAACACATGCAAATATGGTATTGAATTTAGTTTAACTTATTTAAGTCACAACAAAATACAAACATAATATTTTTTTATTTTAACATGGTGGAGTTCAGGCCCTGCTTATATGTTCATCAACCCCACTTTTTCTTGTGTATCCATCAAACTCTTTCATTGCAATAGATTTATCTAAGGATTAATCAGTTTATTATAATTATTTCCATCACTGATTCATACAAAATGCTTTTTATGATTAAAAACCAGTTTCACTTTTTCATTTTGCATGATTCACTTCAATAATTTATTGGTTTTGATTTTTTTTATTATTATTAGAACATCTGCTACAACTTCGAAATTTTGTATAATAGTGTAGGAAATATAGCACTTTTGCACCATTCAAGAATTTTTTTTTTAAATATGGAGTTAGATATAATTTTTATTTAAGTTTAACCAGTTTGTAATAATGTTTTTAAATAAATCTAATTTAACATAATGTTTTGTATTATATATCTACATTTCTAAAATACATTGTATTCTTATTATTTTTTAAATTCTAAATTTAAATCTGGTGTTACATTTGGTGTAATGAATATATGCTGTTCATATAAAATATGCTTGCTATCGTTTTGGAAAATCTTAATTTTGCCTGATTTGGATATTGATATATAATGGCATGTTGTAAGTAAAGATTGAAATTCTTCATTCAATTGAATGTAACATTAGAAATAAATTCCTAATGTGTATTTCTAAATTCCATTTTCTTTCAATTTTGAATTAGATTTGGTATACCATATTTTTTGAAGAGAGAAATACTCTTAAAGGCATTAGTTTTTATTTGGTAATGCTCAAAGTAAGCTACCTATAATATTTTTCTTTCATTAAAATTGAGTTAATATTTTGCAAGATATGTTATAGTGAAGATCTGTTCGAAATGTGAGTGAAACAAACTAGATTTTTTGCTTTTTAAATCTGTATCTATCCTCCATTGCAGAAGTTTACAGTCATTGTTAAATATTTAGTGCATGTATTTTCATTTTTATTATTTTGTTGCTTTTTTTATTTTTCCTAAAGCACTGAACAACATTGAATATTATATATAGGGACTCAATTTTAAAAGTACTGAATCTTTCAGATAGGCTTTTGCATTTAAATTTTCATTAAAATGTTATTATTAAAAGGCATGTAATTTTATGCATTCATTGTTTATTTTTTTTCAATTCAAGTAACTTAAGAATAATAGATATATACAGTAAACCCTCATTATAACGTCACTCTGTTAACAAAACTTTCTGGTGTAATAAGTGGAGTGATTAATTAAGCAGAAATACTGTGGCAAGATATTTAGTTGTGCTTTTAAGGAATTGTCAGAGCTATTAAAATAGAATGACAGCTATATCTTAATAGAAAAGGGAAAATATTGGGGAATTACATTTTAAATTCTACTTTGTTACCAACTTTGAAAAATGTACTACATTTCTAGCGGTAAAGTAAAATGAATTGATCACAGTAAATATTAATGAAACAAAAAAAAGAGCATTATTTATACCTAATTTTATATTTTCTTATTTAATTTTTCATGGATAGAATTAAAAAATAGTCACAGAACCCACATATAGGTATTGCTCCCAAAGATCTCAAACTTTGCAAGTTGGACGTTTCCAAAATTATGATCCTGAATTTGAGAATACCTCTTATAGTAGGTTCTATGATTATGAACTTGGCCATTGCAGCCTTGTGTAGTAGCTTGTCTTAATTTTTAAGAATTTTTTAGTCTGTGCGGTAGGACTCAATTTATCAATTCCCTTTGAAGTTTGCAAAATTGTGGTACATAGCTTCTATTGCAAATATCAACTGTCTATGCTGATGAACACATAAGTGCAAAACCAGCCTAAAAATAAAATTATCTGCAATAAGAGCATAATCAACAACCACATCAGTCAGTTTTTTTGTGTAATTCTGATGTAGCCAAGCATCATCTATAATCAAAATTATTTTTATTTTAAGACACTCTCAATGATTTTTGTATAGGATGATTGAAACAATTTTCTATTGCTTTTAAAACACATTTCTCTAAATTCTGTTAATATACAAAATAGCACCTAATACTATAACTTGAACATCTTGTTATCAGTTGCAGTTATAGGTTCTTAAAAAGCATCAGATTCTTTAATTTGGAATTTGGAATCACCCCTTCCTGGTCCAGACAAAAATAATGTACTGTATGACCTTAATATTTACAAAGTATTCTTTTTAATGGCATTTATGAAGCATTCATTTTTAGTGACAACTTCCATGTACAAAACATAATTTTTAATTGTAAAATAAAAAAACAAATTTTCCAGTATTGTATATTCACAGTCTAACAAACAGGAATGTTAATAAAGGTTCTTAAGTAAATCAACCGAAGTCATTCCATTAAAAATTGACAAATTGTGATGGATTAAAAGGGTGACGTTGTAAGTAGGGCTGGCTGTACATATTGCCAATTGAATATATTTTTTCTGAGTGGTTTTTAACAATGGTTTCCAAACTGGTATGCACTGTCTTTTGAAGACGAGAGTGCAGCAGTAGGGACAATTATTTAAAGTAGCTGTAATGCATTACAGATTTTAATTATTTTCATAAAATAGAGTTGTAGGGCAAACCCAGCAAGAACATACCATGTAGGTAGTGGCTTCTGTGTATAATCTTTAGTTTGCATGCATAGTGTTATTATTGCTTTCATAATTATTACCAATATCTACTTGGTAAATTCTATAATGAAATATTATTTGCTGGTAACATTTTTTTTTCTTTTTTCTTTAGGTTTTATCTTTCTTACAAGGAAACTATCAATACTTACTAACACTGAAACATGATCTGATATATTTTTTTTGGCTTTTTGGCTTAAAGTACTTAGTGATCATATGGAATTTTTCAGTTGCTAAAATTCACAAGAAGCTTCAGGAAAAAAATGAAAAATGAATTTGACATCCTTTGATTGTATACTTGTTGTCTCATCTAGTTCATCCTCTGAAATATCAATAATCTCAGCTTAAAACCTGTGTCAATATAATTGGTTTCAAATGTGCATTGCAATGTAATCATACATTTCAGTCTTCATGCAAGTCATTAATGACATATATATACCAATCCTTGTGAACTAAGCAATAATAAGATCACAATAAAAAAAGACAGGTCTTAATTCTCAAGCCTAACCTGGCTTAAATTTTAGGTAAAAAAGTTTTTATTATTGGGTCAGAGTGTTTTATAAAACATATGTCTAAAAACTTCTGGGTTGAGCTTGAATGCAATATTATCTCTAGTTCACAGAGATCCTTAAAATTTACAATTGAAATAGAATACATTCAAATCAAGTTTATAGAATTTCTAACCATAAATTATATGTGAAAATTATCTTACTTATGCATTAAATAAATTCTATCATTGCTGCAGTGACATCAAGCATTAATCTGATCTCACTGATCTTTTATGGTGCTTCAACTAAAAATGTGTATAGCATCTTCAATTTTGAACACATTACTTTAAATGATAAAACAATTTTTTTTTTAATTTTGACTGAGAAATTTGCATATTAATGAATTTCATTTTTCTTTTGCCAAATCAGGTGGTGTCACATCTATCTTTCATATTTTCTCCCCTGAAGTTTGTTTTGAAATTTGTGGCTGAAATTTCATATGTGATTATTAAATGAGTAATACGTCTAACCCATAAAGTATGGGGTTATATTTCGTGGTTTCCTTGTAATACAGTAGTTTGAGAAAACAAAAATTGGGGAAAAGCATGAAAAAGTTTGGAAATCTTTGCTCTGATGATTATTCACAAGCATAAATTTTATATGAATTCTTCTTTTTCAGTATATTATGGAATCAAACAACCCCACTCTCAAAAAAACAGGAAGAAAGCATGCTATTAAGATTTTCAAAAACGTAATTACATTTTTGTCAGAATATTTATCATTGTTAAAAGATTAAAAAACCTTAACAATTTATTTTTGTGAAAGCATAATGTGTAATCTTCCTATCTCAACCATTTCTCTTTCTTTCTGTAGGTTTTGTACAGTTTTAGAATACTGTGATGGTCACGACCTAGATTTCTACCTCAAACAGCACAAAAATATTCCAGAGAGAGAGGCCCGGTGTATTATAATGCAAGTTGTTCATGCTCTCAAGTACCTGAATGAAATTAAACCTCCTATTATTCACTATGATCTCAAACCAGGTAATTAACTTTTAAATATATTAAAAATTCCTTAACTGTTTAAGTAAGTTTAGATATAGTCATGTTTATTCACAACAAGCCTTCAAAGCTTATTAAAATTAGTGATTGTCCATTGTCCAGTTTTAAATTCTCATTGGAACATATCCACACCCTGAAAGTTCCTACCACTCAAACAGCTGCTCATACCTCAGGGTGAGTCGAGTGGTCTGGGTTTTTTTGACACCCTGAAAGTTAAATTCCATATTTTACTGGTGTTTTCTTTCCTTCTTTTTAACGTCAGAATGCTGAATTCATAGTAGCTACTGATAATAAAAAAGTATTGCAACTATGGTACTTAAACACCATTTGTAAAACTCATGAATAGTTGATACTATTTTTCTTGGCTTTGCACAATAAGGTATGCTAGTAATAAGCTTACTAACTTTAACTATTTATGAGTTTTCAACTATTCATGAGTTTTACAAATGGTGTTTAAGTACTATAGTTGCAATACTTTTTAATTATCAGTAGCTACTATGAATTCAGCATTCTAATGTTAAAGATAAGGAAAGAAAACCCCAGTAACCCCAGTAGATGTATATATAGATTAAAATTTATAGTTCAATTTGAAACACATTTTTGGAACCTGGCACATACCTAAATTAAATTAGAAATTTAAGCCTGGCTCAAGTCTCAATTGAATTGAAAATTATGCCCGCTTCTCCATCTTAATTTAAGTGAGAGTTGAGTTTTTAACTCACTTTAATTAGGTTTTAATTTTAGTTAAATCAGTGATGAGTATTTCATCTTGTTAGTTTGCCTAGGATCACAGATATAATCATAAAAAATAACAGGATAAATGTTTGAGCCTAAATAAAAATGTAAATTATACAAAAATAAAATTAACTTTTCTGACAAGTACAAATTTTGCATTAAAAAAAAGTAAAATTTTTACTTTTTTATTATTAAATTGTTAATGTAAAACATTTGTTTATAGTTAGAGAATTGAATTGGCTTATTCAGTAATGAGTTAATTTGCAAAGCATGCTAAATATTAAAATACATATAAGTTAAAGTGATCAATTTTGATTTAAAAGAAAGTATATGTTTGAAAAAGAGGCTTTTTCAAGATATAGAATATTTATTACCCGATATATAATTTATTTATAATATATTAAAATTATAATCAGAAAAAATGAACTAGAAGTCAGACACATCACACAAATAGCACATATAGATTACAGAAAAGTGTGAAATCAATGTTTTTGAGTTTAGTATAGTATATTTGAATTCATACATAGTTAATCAGGAAATACTTTCCTTATATTTAATTAAATGAAATATGAGAAATAAAATTACAACTTATGAACATAGAGAAATTACAGTGTTTAACACTTTCGGGACTAGACATTTTGTACTATATTTCTCCCACAAGATTGAGGGTTTTGACCTCTTTCTTCCATTTTTTCAAAGATATTCTTTAACTATGATAACATTTTTACTTTCGCTGCAATACATGGTAATATATAGGGAAAGTATTGGAATCATGTCGAAAATCGCAACTCGAATTTTCGACGGATCTACACGTTTTGAAGCGTAGTGTAATGTCTGTGTGTGTGTGTGTGTGTGCGCAATGTATGCATCTACTTTGACTAAAAAACTAATTGGTCGAATTTCATAAACTTTGGTAGGTAAGTCCTTTGTGAGTGACCCTGGTGCTGATTAGATTTTGATACAATTTGGGATAAAATAATCTGCCTTTTTCTGTGAAATGACCTGCAAAAATTGCCTGTATCCACACTAGTTGAAAAACTATTAGACCAGATTTCACAAAATTTGGTAGATAAGTCACTTGTACTTGTGGGTGACCCTGGTAGTGATTGGATTTTTGTGCGTTTCGAAAAAAAAAATCTGCTTTATTTTCAAAATGGCCCACAAACGTCATTAAAATTGGAAATAGAAGACTATATGCTGAAATGCATTGATTAAATGCTTGTTTTACATGTAATTTTTGACGATGAAAAGAATAAGACTAACCCCATTACTGTACGACTAACCGTTCTCGAGATATTTTAGTTTTTCACATTTTTCTACACCGTTTTAAGCTTTTTTTTCTACCAGTTTTAAGAATGAGTCCAGTTACCAAATAAAAATGAAAGCTGAATTAAAAGTGTAAATTCAGTATAATTTCAATTGAAAGCTCATTAATCTCTATTTATGAAGGTGTTAATAATTGAATCTGTATTATAATTTTTATAATAAATGTAATATTTTAGAAAATTTTGGCTTTTAAAATATAAGTTGTGCACAAGAACTTCATATTATAGAGTTAAATTTTATAAATTTTTCTACTCAGAATTTATTTACAGCACATGTATAGATACATAAGCTTATTATATACATTATTTAAAAAAAATATTGCTTTAGTATTATAAACAATTTTTACATATTCAAAACACTTTTTTGCATTTAATGCTGAATCAGTTTGTTAGACATGGTAAAGAAAAAATGGCAAAAGAAAAGGTCAAGTGCTGCCATCTATATCTTACATAATAAAAGATTTCTGTGTATGTGGTCAGTAGCACAAAATTTAAGCATCGTATGGCTATGAAATTTGGATACACAAGTTCATCTCGGCATTATTATTTTTTTTTTAACACCATTGGATAAATAAATAAATTCTCATTCACACAGACTTTGAATGGAATCCATATGATTAATAGATGAATTTTCATGAATTTATAAAGAATATATACTTTTCATGTGAAGGTGTATTCGATCTTATATATCTTGCATAGTAAAAGATGATGTCTGTGTGTGTGTGTGGTCTGTAGTGTATCTAAGCGTCATGCAGCCTTGAAATTTGGTATACAAATACTGCTTGGCATAACCAGGTGTTCCTCAGTGTTATTTTCCTTATTGACCGAAAATATTATCAGAGTTTCCATCTTCACATTATCAGAAAAATTGAAAAATTCACTTTCAAACAAACTTTGAACAGAATCTATACAATTACTAGATGAATTTTTGCGAATTTTTAAAATATATGTAGTTTTTGAAGACATAATGTCTTCTTACATAATAAAAGGAGATGTCTGTGCGTGCAGCCTGCAGCAATAAATCTAAATATTGAACAGGCATGAAATTTGGTACACAGGTAGGTACTTCAGGACCCTAAAAGGTGCACCTTGATGGTTTTTTTTTTTTTTTTTTAATTAAGGTTTCAATTAGTTTTTTAGTTATTTTATGCTTTTACATTTTCATACAAATAAGTTCCTTAGTGATTAAAAGTAATATTGCAGAGTTTCCATTTTGATACCTTCGGAAAGATCATAAAATGTTCTTTTCAATGTTGTTTAGACCAAATCTATACGGCAATCCCTTCAAATTTTTTTATTGAAATTTGCATTTTTTAGGTTGTGCAATACTTGTTTCACATCCAATAACCTAAGATTAAGATTAGCAAAGTTCTTTTGTTTGCTAAAAAGTTTCATCTATATGTTTGGATTCTAACAAAAACATTTTTTTTTTCAATTTCGTAAGTAATTTAAATTTTTGTTCCTTTTTAAGCGAGCAGACTGGTTAAGTTTTTCATTCTATTTTCTCTACTGTGGTTCCCTCAATTGACATTTGGATTTTTTGACCTGTCGGCAAAATGTGCCAAAGTGGCTGGTTTAAGTCATGCATACAGAAGGATGGATCATTTATATGTTTCTATGGAATGTATGCTCATACAGACCTTTTTTTTTTCTCTGCATTTTCATGAAAGGTCAAAATGTGTTTGTGTTCATAAGGATATAATTTTTTATTTTGAATGCAACCGTATTGTGCAGTTATATAGGCATTTGATAAACATGTATAAAAACTAAAGATCCTTAAGTATCGGAATTATTATATATCTATTTAATTATAATAAAGTTATAAACTGGTAATGTGAATTTCTTAAACTACAAAAATATGTTAATATTTTTAAATATCATATATTCTTTAAAGTCTTGAAATATTACTTTGAAGTAAAATATAGTATTTGAAGGTTAGGTGACCTACACATAGAATATGTAAAAAACCTGAGGTTTTCTATGACATAGATTATGTAAGTAAGAAATGACATATTATACGTCAAATGTGAAATACATATTCTAAGTGCGTATCCCTGACTCTTATACAGACTAAACATAACTGGGACTCAGGGAAATTAAATTGAAAGATTTTAAAAGTTCCATTCGAGCATCGATAATTAGGGGGAAATCTGGTGCTCGAGTCCAGCTCGAGCACTAACTGGAAAGTGTAGAGTAATTATTTTTAACACAAGCGCTTTCTACTTAAAATTTGTAAAATGAAGCCCGCCTGCACCTTGCCCACTTAAAAGATTTTAAGCCTAATTCCATGCAGACCTTTATAGTGTGCAAAGCATATCATTTCTGTTGTACCTGTGCTTTACCAATGATCATATTGTTTATATTACTAAAGTTAAACGTTTACTGAGTAAAAGTATGGAGAAGAAAATTAAAAATGCATTATGTTCTCACTATTACAGAGAGTTAGATTTCAGATCCCTGTCAAAAAAAAGGCAGAAATTGAATTGCCCAAAAGTGAACCATATCTGTTAGCATAAACTTTGTATTTTGCAATATAATAATAAAAATAATTGGAATTTACCAGTTAGAATAAATCTATCTTTCATCAGCAAATTAGTTTTGATAAATTCCAATAAATGGATATGTATTTTACAGTATAATAATAAAAATAATTGAAATTTACCAGTTAGAACAAATCTGTCTTTCATCATAAAATTAGTTGCGATAAATTCCAGTAAATGGATATGTTACTGACTAGATTTGCTCTATATATTTGTATGTTTCACTATATTTTCTATTTTTATGCTGCTGAATACAACAAATGTTATTTTCTGTTATAAAATTTAAATCATCACCACGAATTGATATTAAAAGTCATTGTTTCCGATTAGTTAAGTTGTAAAGTTGTAGTAGAGTATTTTTTGTTGTAAATTGGATGTATTTTGTATGTTATTTTTGCTACTAATGAGTTTAATTTTACTTTATATCATGCTTTTCTATTTTTATAAAGACCATCCTGTTTTGTTAATTTTCAATCTGTAATGCAGATTCATTCCAATGTAATGCAATTTAATTGTGTTATAAGTACTTTGTAATTTCTTTTCATCACCTTTATACATGTGAATGCTTTTTATTTCTAGGAAACATTTTATTAGGCAGTGGTGAAATTAAAATTACAGATTTTGGTTTAAGTAAAATAATGGATGATGAAAACTATAGTCCTGAAGTTGGAATGGATCTTACTTCACAAGGTGCTGGGACATATTGGTGAGTTTGATGTTTTTTTTTCTTTCTATTGCCTGTCATATATTTATGTATCTTGAAGTAAAGTACAGAAGACAGCAAAATAATTAACATTGATCAAACTTTTTTCATTGCTATATAAACTAAGCGATAATTGCCTGTATATGTAAAATTTTATGTGCATATTATAAGGAGAGAAAAAAAGGTTGCCAACTGCTCAGACTTTCTCTGCAAAAATAGAATGAATTTACATAATCAATGATATTCTTCCTAAATATAATTCACATAATGATATTCTCTCTTCAAAATTTCCAAAATAGTCAGACAATTCCTTTTAAAGAATTTTTCTTCTTTGGCCAGAAAAGTATTTCTATCACATGTTGTATATAATAATCATCTTAGTAATAATTATTATTGCTATTATTATAAAGTTATTTCACTTTTAATAAAATGACACCCATGGAGTTGATTTCTGAAAATTTATTGATAAATAAAGTCTTATGTGCATTTTTATCTCATATTAAATAGCATGTTTTACTCGGTGACTTTTCTTTTCTACTTTCCTCTTTTAATTAATAGCAAAATTATTCTTTTTAAATTATTTTTGGGAATAATTTTGATATAAGGTGTATATCAAATTCTTTTTCCATCCATTCTATAATTATTGCACATTAAATTGACATTTATTTTGGTTATTCATGTAATATTTTTAATTATTTTGACACATTTAGTACAATTGCACAATTCAGGGAATCCTGGAATTGTAATTCTGGTAATATCCACAAGTATCCTTTTCCATCCATACCCATCCTCTCTAAATATTAGTCATTAGATGGACTAAAACTAGCTTTTTTTATATTTTGGTTAATTATCAAGGCTAAGTTTTTAATTATTTCCTTATAAACAGTGGGATTGTGTAATTCAGGTAGAATGTGTAGATTGCTAAGCGTTAACAAATATCTTTTTCCATCAGTCTCCATCCTGTAATTATTGCACATTAAATTAACAAAACTTGCTTATGTTTATATTTTGGTTTATTATTCATGTTAAAATTTTAATTATTTTGACACATTCAGTGCGATTGCTCAATTTAGGGAATTCTCGTGTAGTCCTGTGAGTCCACAAGAATCCTTTTCTATCCATCTCCATCCTCTAAATATTAATCATTGGATTGACTAAACTAGCTTATTTTTACATTTTGATAATTAAGGTTAATTTTTTAATTATTTTTACACAAATAGTGCAATTGCATAATTCAATTTGATCTAGATGAATTTAATATTATCTGGTGATGAAAGCAATATTATTTGTTGTGTTAATTATATGCAAATAATGTTAAGTGTTATTTTTGTGGAATATTTTTTAAGTTATTTTAAGAATATGTTAATTTGGTGTAGGTATCTTCCTCCTGAATGTTTTGTTGTTGGTAAAACTCCTCCTAAGATATCCTCTAAAGTTGATGTTTGGAGTGTAGGTGTTATATTTTACCAGTGCTTGTATGGAAAAAAGGTATGTATAGCCATGTAAATTATTTTTCTTTCAAATGATAATTCATTTAAAATATATTTTTAAAAAAAGTATAAATTTATGCATTGCTTTGAGGAGTGTAAATGTTGTGCACATCATTAAACATTAGGCAAGAATGTTTCATGATATTCAAAATTTGTGATTATTAAATGCTTAATATTTTCAGGAATTTTTCATAATTTTATTTGGTTTAAAATTTGAACTGAGTCAAAAAATCATATTGTATGAAGCTTTGCAAAATTTGTGAAACATGTGTCATTCAAAATATATCATTAAGCATAATTATTAAATTTTACTTACAAATGTTTTATCATTCTTGAATTCAGCAGATATTAAATAATCCAAATATTGTATTGTTTGCATAGTATGTTTATATTTGTTTCCCTAATCAATATACATATGTTTAAAGGAAATTTTTATTCCATGTAAAAAGATTGTTTTTACATCAAATAATTCCATAAGCCAATAAAATAATAAATGCTGAATCATAATACATGCAATGAATTTATGTATAAACCTATATTGATGATTGCTACCAATAAAGAAGTATGGCAAATCTGTTCGATATTGATTCACATTGAAACAAGAATTAAGGTAAAATGTGGAAAGTAAAAGTTAACCCTCAATTTATAAATTAAAAAGGAAATCTGTATTTCAATAAAGTAACTTCTTTATTGGTAGCATTCGAAAGTAACAAGTACTGACTTCTGTTATACAAAAATATGTTACAGATGGTTGATACTTTTAATTGGTTACTTTTAAACTTTTTTATTTTGTGTAGTACCATTAAAATTATAAAATTTGTCAGTTTATAAAATATTTATGAAATTAATTTCAAAGAAGCATTTTCTGTGCAATTCTAGTTTTTTAATGTAAAGTTGTTTTAATTATTTTAAGCAATTAAAATCATTCATTTAATGTTCACAAAAAAGTCTAATTCTCATGCTCGTATTTTACCATTAGAATGAAACTTTCATACATTATATTTTAATAAAAATAGAATCTGGGTCGAATATATTACATTGTGTACTTTGCTATCAAATGTTAGTTTTGTTTAATGGACTTTTAAAGCCTGCATCTCGCAATTTTTTATTTAATTGTGCTTTTTAATTGGTAAGATATACTAATCGTATGTAACTTTTTGTAGCCTTTCGGTCACAATCAATCTCAAGCAACTATATTAGAAGAGAATACTATTCTAAAAGCAACAGATGTAGAATTCCCTGCCAAACCTGCTGTCAGCAGTGAAGCAAAAGTATTTCCAAATTTTATTTTTTTTCAATTTGTATTTTAAATTTTTAATTTACTTATCAACGAATATTAAGTCGATTTGATATCATAACTTTATAGTAATTTTAATTGTTTGTAGTATTTAATTTTGACAAATCACTATGTTTAGCAAATTTTACTGTTTCTATCTCTGTAAGAATTCTTTACATCCCATTAATGACTACATAAACTAAAATTTAAAATTGACTCAAATATAACTGCTTGCACATTGTTTTCATTATAAAGCAAGTGAAATGTTCTATGAAATTGATAAATTCTGAAAAGAGTTTTTCTATATAAAATATGGATAATAAAAAAATTAATTGTAAGCTATTTAAATCAATGATTTATTGTTTTTCTTGAATTTGTACAAATAGTCTAAACCAGAGGCAGGCAACTTATTTTTCATTATAGCCACAGTTTGTGGCGAATAAGAAGTGAAATTCACCACATCATGTAGAAATTGAAAAATTATTTTGCTCAGTCAAACATTTGAAGCAACACTCACTGTTTTAACAGGTTTCTTCAAAACATATGCACTTTGACAACTCAGTTACAACTTCCTCAGATATAAATGATGAAAATTGTTCAAATTGAAATTTTGATATGGAAATCTGTTAAAATTGTAGTTTTATATATCTGTAAAATAAGTGTTATTCTCATGAATAATTGGAGTGTCATATCTACCACTCAAGGACACGACAGTATCAAGTTTCAAACAGCATATACCATCAAGAAAAATTTATTTTAATATGGGAGTTAGCACATTCTAATTCACCACACTTCCGTGGCCAATTTGCCACTTGCTTTAATTGATGACAGGGTTACTCATCTCAGGTTTAAATCATGTATGGCAGATACTTGTCATATCAATTAATAGTTCTGTTGCATGTGTTAATATGTGAAACTAACACTATGAAAGCATCTTATTTTAAATTTTATAAACCTGATAAAAAATCTAAACCGAGTTGCAAATGACAATTAGGTAAGAAAAGGTGAAAAGAAGAAATGATGAAACTGTATTTAGCTAAAATTTGAAAACTAAAAATTCTTCTGAAAAGTATCAAGAGAAGAAAAACATAGTGTAAAAACTAAAAACCATAAAATTGAAAAGGAATTGGAATCAAGTTCTTGACCTAAACATAAAAAGAAATTAAATCTTCCTTTAAAAGAAAATTAAAATAAGTATATGACAACAGAATCAGATTTTAAATGTAATATTAGAAAATGTACCTGGTGTTACCTGGGAGTTAAAGCAGGGTAGTTATATAAAATAACAAAATAAATAAATTTTATTTGTATAAATAATAGTGAAAATTGCATGCCACAATTTAAATCTTATTTCAACAATCTCAGCACAATTAAACCAATTTATATATTGGCCTCCGTAAAATAAGTGCTCACCACTTAAATAATACAGAAAACACCATACTTCAAATTTCGCAAAGCTTAAAACCTCAACAATCTCGAACGGGATATCTCCAGACTTTAATAAAATAACACTACTCTCTCCTCTCAACAAAATGAGTCTGTCTTTTCCCCCATACTTGAGAGTGGTAAAACCTTCGACCCTATATCTCACCTTGATGGGGTGAAGAGTCTGCTGACTACTAGGTTCATTAAAAAAAAATCAAAAACATGGCTGGGTTAGAAAATTTATAATTAATCAATGTATGTATTTATAAAAAAAAATTCTGGAGTATACTATTTTTATATTTACATATACTCCTATGATCGCAGTATACAAAAATGTATGTACAGTAGAGTCTCGATAATCCGAGAAGGCTCAGATGTTTTTTTACTGCGCGTGATTAAAAATTTTTCACCGCTCACGCAGGTGTTTCCCTTGGAATTTTTGCTGTTCTTCTTCGCCTGCAACACCTATTTGGGCTAGTCGATTTGTTTCTGAGGGGTATAACTAGTTTCAGCTCCTGAAAGATGACCCCTTCCGACGAGTGTGTCATTATGTTCTAGAACTCATAGAAGTGAGACGATACATTTGTGAACAAGAAAATGGGCGGAAAAAGAAAACACTTGTTTGTTTCCTTGGATGTTAAGATAAAAGCTTTAAAATGGTTAGATTCGCATGAAAGTATTATAAAAATTACAAAAGAATTAGGTGTTGGAGAAGTGACAGTTGTAGGTGACTGGAGATGAAAACGTGCTGAAATTGAAAGGTGGAGTGTCAGAAATTTAGCACATGCTGATTGTTTTAGAGAAAGAAAAACAATGCACAGAAGTAATTACAAAAAAACAAGTGAAGCTCATTTTATGCCTTTTTCGCAACGAAGGTTGAAAGACTGTCCGATATCTGGTCCGATGTTGCAGGAAAAAGCCAACTATTTTGCCAAAAATTGAAAGAAGCCGACTATTTTTCTGCCAGCACCGGTTTGTTAGACAGATGGAAAAAACGATATTGAGTTCGTCAGGTGACTATTTGCAGAGAGAAACTTTCAGCTAACTTTGAGGCTGCAGATGCATATCGTATTGAATTCAGGAATTTAATGCTAGACGAAAATCTCAGTGCAGAACAACTTTACAATTCTGATGAAACAGAACTGAACTTTAAAAGATTACATAGTAAATCCTTAGTCTCCATAAATGAAAATTCAGCTCCGGGTTTTAAACAAAGCAAAGAAAGAATAACTGTAACGTGTTGTTCCAGTGCGTCGGGGATGCACAAACTATACTTGTTGGTGATTGGAAAATCTAAAACCCCACGTACATTACAAAAAATTGCTATTCAAACATTACCAGTTTCTTATACAAACGGGAAAAAAAACTTGAATGACTAGAGATGCTTTCAAACAATGGTTCTTCAATGAATTTGTACCAAAAGTTGAAAGTCATTTAGAAGAAAAGAAGCTTCCTCGTCAAGCAATTCTCTTGATAGATAATGCTCCGTCACATCCCAAACTAGAAGGAATTAAGCAGTGGACATATTAAAGTCATGTTTCTACTGCCGAACGTTACTAGTCTTATTCAGCTAAGGGATCAAGGGGTGATCAATGATCTTAAATTGAAGTATCGAAAACAGTTGCTCACACGTGTTTTGGAGGACGAGACAAATGAATCTTTGTCAGAACTAATTACAAAAATTAATATCAAAGATGTTATCTATTAGCTTGCTGAATCATGGAAGAAGATTAAACCCGAAACACTAATGAACACCTGGCACAATATCCTGACAACTAAAGACCTTAAAGGAAATGTAAAAAAGATAAGGGGAAAAAAAAAGGAGAAAATGCTAAACTTAAGATGCAAGTTTTGAAACTACCCGGCTGTAAAAACATAATAGGTGAATATGTTGAAGAATGGTTTTACGGTGATGAAGAGGATGAAATTACCGATGATGCAATAATTCACCTGGTTGCACAAGAAGATGAAATTGAAGATTCAAATGCTGAAATGGAAAAGATTATTTAACATGCAGAAGGTATAGTAGCACTGGATGTTGCCCTTCTCTACATGGAGCACCAACCAGATGCTTTACCAAGGGATGTTCTATTTTTGAAAAGCTTGCAAAACAACATTGCAAGAAAGAGAATTTCTATGCAAAAGCAAACAATAGACTATTGTTTTTCACCAATGAATCGTGTGTGATGCTATTTGAAATTAATTTTCATTTACAATTCTGTGTGTTCGTTATTTTTTTGTTGAAACTGATTTTGTCATGGATTTTAGTATGTATCATTTTTTTGCACTGTTTAATTCTTCTAGTTCGGGATGTGATGGAGCATTATCTATCAAGAGAATTGCTGGACAAGGAAAGTCCGCTTAATCCAAGTTGGTGACGGTCCCAATTAACTCGGATTATCGGGACTCTACTGTATATACATATTTAGAATAATTAAATTAGCTGTTATATTACAATATAGTATTAATTAAGTGCATCTAAATAAACTTTTCAAAATTTTCACTCATACATAGGTAAGCAATTACATATGGACTATCTACATTTCCAGTTAAAAAGTAAGCAGCTTTTTCTGAAATAACCTGCATGTAATGGAAACCTTTTTTCAAGACTGAAAATTCTTCCAGTCCCATGAAATTAATTTTAAGACAGATTCTACTGTATTAATATGCACTCAGTTTGTATTCACAATTCATGAGATCATTTTGTGCTCTACAGATCTTAGTCCTTAGTTTGTATCTCAACTTATTCGACTAGAATTAAATGATGCACTGTTTTAAGGATTGCTTATTGTGTAATTCCCTCCCACTCCCCTCTTTATTTTGTACAGTTAAAACATATTTATCCATAGTTTTTTAGCATTCTTTAACTGTTCTTAATATTTCAGAATTTCATCCGGAGGTGCCTTCAATACAGGAAGGAGGACCGGATAGATGTGATTTCTCTTTCTGCTGAAGATTATTTAAAACCCAACTACTCCAAACACAGTCGACAGTCCAATGCTTCCCTGGACAAAACATAGCCTTGTCACCTAGTTACTAAAACTTTTCTTTATAATGTCTGTACATAATCCTCTGTCTCTCTGTACGTGTGGTCAAGTTCCCAGGGACCATGCAAGAGAGCGTTATCGTGCAAGGTTGTGCTGAAAATAAATCTGGAACACTCACAACCTTGTGCTGATTTTTACGCTTCATTCCTTGTTCCTAAATAATGCGGATTCTGCCAAGGAAGTCTTAAGGAAGATGCTGCTGTGATAGGGTTGTGTGGTTGAATGACTCTTACTCATCCACACTCATTTCAAATTATATATATATAAATATGTATATGTATAAAATATAAACTGGACTAGCTAACAAAATGACACAGCGTTTTGGCTTGTGGTTGGACTTGTTTTGTTACTCTGTTGCCAGGAAATTAGCTTCTTGCTGGCTGTACTGTTGTAAGTAGTGTGTAAACTTATAAAAAAAAAGTATGCTGTGAGTATCATTGTGTGAATGGCTGCATTGCATTAGATTAATGATGAAAGTTTTTGGTCAGATTTCTTCATATGCAGAAAAAAAAAATAATAAAAATTTAAAGCTTTCTGGATTTAATTTATAACTGCAAGTTAGAAAGTATTAATACTATTTATTTGCATTCCATGAAAGTTATTTTGCTTACGAGGATATATTCTTTCCAGCCTCTTGTTTCAGTTTCCCCATGTGAATGCATGAAAAATGGTCTTATCCCTTCAGCACATTTAACTTTCAGAATCTTTTACCAATATTTTTTTGCCATGGATACAAAAAAAAAAAAGTTTGTGTTTTATTAAAAATCAATGAAATAATTAAAAGTATTTCTAATATTTTTGTAAAATAAATACATTGCTCTTCAAAAAGTATTTGTAATACTTATGATTCTTTTATCAAATTTTTATATAATCCCAAACCATCTCATTCATCCTCAGAAGAGGAAATATCTTGAAACACTGAAAAAGCCAGAGGTGTAGGACTTTTTTCCATAGATTAACATGAGAAAACTGAAACAAGCTACTTGAAGGAAAAAATCCTCTTAAGTCCTAAAATACATTTGATGTTCTTTTTCTTAAATGAGCATCCGTTTTATTTTCATACTCATTTTTTTTTTTATTAAATGCAAACAAATTTTTATTCGAGATTGTAATGTTAACTAAAACTATTGACTTCATGTGTTATTGCTATTACACGATATATTTCATCTAAAAGTCAATTTCACTAACACTTACAACAATAATTGCTTTGTATTTCTGTTTTTCAAATGATCATTAAGGTATTGAAATTAGTTTAATAAACATTGGGCATTTTTTCATTTTAAAAGTGTGCTGAATTTATTATTTTTCTCTTGGAAGAAATGATTAATCTTGAGTATATTTGAACCTATATTTTAGAGATGAAAAGAAAGCTTAACTATTCCATGCTTCCAAAACTAGTTGTCTGGGAGCTTTCTAGTATTCACTCAGTGCTGATGAGTACAATTAAGATCGCTTGTAATACACTCGCAAATTGAAATATGTTGTGTTAGTGCAAGCAATTTTTATCTTTGTGTGAATTGGAGCACAAATTCACAGATTCCTTTTGTGTACAATCTGTTGAAGTTGCTTTGTTTAATATTTTGTTGTGCTATAGTGTTTATTGTGATATTTAATTTAATAAACCTTTTTAAGTCAAATTTGTGAAATAGTTTTATTATCTGTTGGGTCTTGCAAATGGTCTAAAAAATATTTGAAGTTGGAGAAATCCAATGCAGTATTTAAATTTTAAATATTGCCACAAATTTTGTAAAATAGATCAAAGTAGCAACTCTTAACCAAAATATAAAAGAATGACTAATGTTTTTTATCAAGTTATATCTATTCTATCAGTTTTTTAAATTTCAAGCACAGTTTGTTTTATTTGTCAGCAGCTTAAATTTTTTCTACAATGAAACACTTATTTCTCAATATACTGTCTGTATGTCACTTGTGAAGTAGTTTATGGCTGTCTAAAGATTTATCACATGAGTTATTGCAAATTTTTTAGTATTTGCTATTGATTTGTTTTATAAGGAAATATACTAATGAAGATTTCAGTCGTATGTGGGGGGGAGAGGGTGTTGCCAATTATTTGACTAAGCATTTTGAGATGTTACTTGTCAAGCCACTTCTCTTTAAAACCAGTACTGTTCTAACAATAAAGTCATTTGTGTTTAATGTGTTTTACAGAAACTTTCACAGCTTTTAACATTTAAAGACAGTGTCATTAAAGGTTTTCAATATTTTAAAGCCGGTATTATTTAAAACAAAATATATTTTATTTAATTTAGTAAAAGTTTATTTCTTATTCAATAGTGATGTTTCATATTTCTTCTAGAAATAAATTACAGTGAATTCTCGATTTTATATTTTACTAAGAAATCTTATTATGCAGAAAACTGTAAAACCACGGTCAAAGAGAAACATTGCAGGAATTCATTAACTACTAGTTTTATAAACACATTTAATAGCATGCAGAAAATATAGTAACTATTTTATTGGAACTTAGTTTTAATAAAAAAAATTAGTAATTTTCAATTACTTTTTTTTTAATGATATGCATTTCAACTTTAGTTCCATAAAATCTGTTATCTTTTACACAATGGAGGCTTTTTATGTACAGAGAGACTCTTGCACCTTTCTTTTTGTCACCTTCACTAAGAAGTGTAGAAAGTATTGCCTTTGTCTGAACTATATGATTAAAAAGCAAGGAGATGAGAGGAGGATGGATTTTCTTTTATCTGTCTCTATTTGCTGCAGCAACATTTTATGGCCATCTGTTTGTCATATGATTTCTTTTCTCCCAATTTTCCAGAAAATCTTCTATTAAGGCATATGGGAGAAGAGGAAAGAGTTAGTTTAAGCAGTTTTTCCACGGTTTAAAATCAAAAAGTATACATAAAATACAAAAATCTGATTCAGTTCAAAAAAATTTGATGGTACAATATGATAAATTGTATAATTGGGAAAATGTAATACGCAGGAAAAACCTACTAAGATTTGAGAATTTATATGAACATGTTAAACAATGCATGAAATGAAATAAATATAGGGAATTTTACTGTATATATTAAAATTTCTGTATAACATATTTAAGTAATCTTAACAATGTAAAACTAAAATTTAGTATTATTTTTTTCAAGAGCTGTGTTAAATATTTTCTAAATTGGAAATGCAATTATGATTTCGTGTTTGTTTGTAAATAATATAACTAATTTTTCTGATATTTATATCGGAGAATTTCATTTTTTGAATCATACGTGAAAGGTTTAACTCGTTTCCCAAATAAATCACAATCTTACAAATAAGTTATTTTCTATTCATTTTTTTGTCATAATGTTTTCCTAATTATGAAGTAAAATATATAATCATCTTTAAAAAAAAAAAATTCAATGGGGATATTTTTTCAATGCTGCTTTAAATAATTGTATTCTCAAATTAAAATGTTCATTTATTTTAATTGCATGGTTGACTCATATTTAATTTTTTTCAATTTTCAGAAGAAGTTGTTTTTGAATTAATTGTTTATGATTGAAATGAACATAAATGTAAAAGGGTACAATTTTCTTGTGCAACTATTGCCAAAATATTATATTTTTCGAATTCACAAGGAAGCAAATGAAACGCCCATAACTTCATTCATGAAGCAACTATTAAAATTTATTTTCTCTTTTATTGATTCTTATAGGTGGAAAATGTAGTTATTAAGGTTTGCAAGAGTTGTAGCATCTTTTATAATGAAATATACTTGTTTCAACATTAGTGCTTATCACGATAAATAAAACTACTGCTTGTGAGAATATAATTCATACTTCCTTGAAGAAAGCAGGCATATGAAAATGAGTTGACTACCATAGTCTCAAAAACATTTTTCACTCCTTTTTAGTTACTAATTTTCTCTCTTTGTATGGATTTCTCCATTTCTATCTTCCTCTAATCTTTCAAAATTTCCTTAATTTTGCTAATAATTTTAAGGTTTTGCTGTTTTCTCTCTCAGTTATATTTCAAATCTAATGAATGTGGTCTTTCAATTCCATTTCCTTCACTTGGAGTAATATGTGGGCTAGGGTGAGGCTGAGTTGATATGTTTATGGTTAAAGTTTCAATTTCAGTGTCTATTATCCTTGATAGTGAATTCTCGCTTTGTGTGTTCCATATCCACTATCTCTTCCGATTGTTCCTTTGCCTGCCACTTTGCAGTTCTTTATTAGTGGTTAAGAGTGTACACTATTTTTGACCTGAGGAAGAGAACTCAAAACAATTGTAGCCACCTATTTTTCCTGTGCATGCTTTTTTTCCAAAGAAGAATTAGAAAATTACGTATTTATACTTGAACTAATATTTAACGTGGCATATTTTTTCAATTAATTAAATGACTGCTGTTGAGTATTTAACAGTGTACCTGCCATGTCATAAAGATTTAAATTTTCCTAATGTAGAAATAAGAAATGAAAAAGATTGTAGGATATCAGCTTTTTGATTTTAAATAAACTTTTATGATTGTACATTTATAATTTTTTTATTTTAAATGAACTTTTGTGATTGTACATTTATAACTTCTTGATTTTAAATAAACTTTTATGATTGTACATTTATAACTTTTTGAACAATTGTTTCCATAAGATTACTTTTCTAATGTCCATCAAATTCAAATATTTTGTTTTCTCTTGTTTAGCATCATTTATGTAGAAATTATTAAGGAAATGTTAAAAACCTGAACATATAGAACCCGATTTTACCCTTAATTTTTTTTTTAGTAATGGATAAATCTTATTTCATTTATTACTAAATTGATTTGTCTTGTTAGTGGGCTTCTTATTTTAATTACTAACTCCATTACTAACAGCAAGGTAACCTATCAATTGCACAGGTACTACTAAAGCAAGTTGAATATTTGTGAAGTCTTCTTCTATTTTCTCATTTGCTTTTTCATGATGCATTGTGCAAACATTTAGCTTTGAGTTTGGAATATTTGTAGATAATCATGATACAGTTTTCTTGCTGTTGTACATGCATTGGGAAATTACAATCCTTTATCTCTTTCATAACAATAGAAAAAGTGATTACAAATATAAAAAGAATAAGCCAAATTTGTAGAACTCCTTTTATTTTAATTTTCCTTCTTACCTCCATTTCTTTCTTAGTACCCTTTTGCATATCTGCATATATATATAGTCAAGTGTTGTTTTTCCCATTAATGAACTTCATATTTTGAAGCTAAAATCTGTGTTTTATATTAGCATAGTATATCCATTGTTAAAAAATATGCTTGTTAAAAAAATTTGAATGATATCAAAATTAATATTTTCTAATTAAAAAAAATTAGCATTGACTTGAATTTAATGCCTTCATAACATAATTAATACTCATGCTACTTAACATACATAGGTATTTATACTGAAACATTGAGCACATACCAGTATCTTAGATGGTTAAAATTTGATGTTATGACCCTTTCTGAATTTTTAAAATAATATGCTGATAATTATTTCACCTGCACTTAAGGCATATTATCTGGGTGAAACTATTCTTAGAAACAACATTTAGCAATTTGATGTTTCCAGAAATTAAAAAAAAAATGTTAGTTACAGTGATACATAAAACTGGTATATATATATATATTCTTTTCTTTTTTTTAATACCAATCTGTTTTACTTTAAAAATTTCAAAGTTATCCTTTAAAAATTTAAAAAGTTCTGAAGCTTGTTTTAACATTCACTTTAATTCATATGCTGGAAACTTGTAACATTCGGGCCGAAACAGCTGTACATTTTGTTTGAACTGGTCTATTCGTTTTTGAAAATTAACCACCATATATACTGAACCTATAAAGAGATGAACATGGTCCATCTATTAACACTTTGCTATTAATTATATACTTGTTTCTAAGCAGTTACGTTGAAAACTTGATTACCAACTATTTAAAATTATGTTATAAAATAAGACTAATTAATTATTTCTGATAATCAAATTTCATGTGCAAAAACTGTGCATTGTATTGGTTGCTTATTCTTTTCTAATTACAGCATTATAAATTTGAAATTTCTTGATAGTGTTTATGCTTGAAATCTGCTAAAAATTTTAAATTTAATTGTTTATATATTTTGTGTATGCTTTGTCAAAATTGAATTATTTGTATTTGTAATGTCTAAATGACACAATTTGTTAATGTGTGTTAAGTGATTGATTATAAAAAGTACAATAAATATTATTTTGGTATTTTTGTGTTTTCATCTGTGAACTATTGTGAGAATTGGATTCATAAATTGCCATATTCAGAACATCTTTACTTGTTTCATTGTATTTTTTTGGGTGATTTTCATCATTAATTAACCCCTGCTTAATGTTGCTAAACGTTTCAGTTACCAAGCATAAGTTAATTAATGCATGAATAATATAGCAAACTTCTGCACATCTGTTTCATTTATAATTGTGCTTCTATTTATCTTTTCAAATACATTATTTAAAAAAGTAGAAGCCCAATTTCAAGTATGATGTTCTTACCTGTCAATAACAGTATCCAAGATTTTACTTGTGCCATTTCTACTATTCACTACTGTGGTATATAATAGTTGCTCTCTGAGAATTCTAAATGATATGAAAAATGCAAACTTACATAATTGAAAAATGTATTACAGAGTTTATATGAAATTAATTTTGCCTGTTCAACTGCATTCACAATACACAAACAGCTTGGTAGCACTATGTTATATATACTAATTACCTGAGTTTTCTCTGTGTTGATTGTTTTGAATTTATATATTGCAATTCATATATTTGGCTAAATTTTTAATCTCAACAAATCCTATACAATTTTATGTATAATGCAAATCCTTGTTTTGCTCTGCATTTAAAACTTCAAGTTTGTATTATATTAGTCATGCATATCCATAGAATTTGTTATTAGAAAAAATATTGTCACATATAAATATAAATGATTTTTATATATGGAAAATAGACATCTTCTGAGTATATTGAAAAATGTAGTATTTCATTTTGATATAATTGTCCCTTTACATAAATGGTAATAAAACCTTAATCAAACTAATTGTGGATACATAAAAATAACTGTTACTTGCAATACATGAGTAATAATCTTATTCTGGTGTGGGGTATTTTAAAATTTTTAAACAAAAAAGAAACTTCTCACTTAAACTTGAAAAATTTTACCATAAATTTCACAAATTATGAAGGAATGCTGTTCACTTTTTACTTAATACATTTTCATTGGGTTGCTAACTCACTTTATATTTTGTAAAAGTGTAAAATGCACTTTTCATTCTAAATTGCCTTAAATGTAACATTATTATGCATTTCATAAAAGAAAAATCGTATCCTATCTATACCTCTTCAAAATGTGCAGAATTTGTGTTAGTTTGTTATTAAGTTAATAGTTTTTACACCATATGCATAAAATCAATGCAATTTAACGTTAATATTTTAATTTTTATAAATGAGAATTTTAATGTATTTTGGTTTTAGCCCGAAAGCATTCCATGCTAGTTAATGTCATGTTAAACTCTCGCAGAGCGTTAAATAGAGGTTGATAACTTCAATTATAAGTTTTTTTAATTAAAACTGGAGTTCCTATAATATATGAATCTATTAATAAATGATAATCGGTTGAATCAAACAATACTTTTTTGCATTTCAAAAGCACATATTATTACTTATGCAGTGTTTTACTGAAAATATTTGCAGAAACCTGGCTATGACTATTAAAATCACTTATGTCTTTTTTTTTCTTTTATAATTTTAAATTCAAATTTCAAAGGATTTTTTTTTCTATAGCATAAATTTATGAAAATGATATTAAATATGTAGTTTGTTCTACAAATATATCTATAAAAAATCAATATACAATACATAAATGTTGATTATTTCTTTAACATACTCTGTAGACTGTGATGTTAAAATAGTTATTTAGAAATTACACTATTTCTCTGAATTAAATTAAAACTTTTAACAGTCTTCCAAATTTATACTGCTTTATAGTTATAAGTATTATCTATGTTTAAAATATTCTATATGTACTTAAAATATTTAGAGTTTTATCATTAAAACTGCTTTGTATTCTAGATCATATAAAAACATATTATGCTTTACAAATCAGTCTAATTAAAAACTTCCATATGCAGTTGTAATTATTAAGTACAATTTTTGTTAAAATATCTCGGAACTTTTAAATAATATGTTTGTGCTGCAGCAGCTATTTTTCTGCTTTTATATGTTGTTGTAAAATGGATTTTTTTAACATTGTATTTTATTTATTTGATACTAGTTTAACTAATTGTTGACTAAGTTACTTCTTTTTCATTTTTTTTCTTTCTGTTACATATGCACATGCAATTTTGTTTTTCTCTCTGTCAAAACCTAGTTTTGCTGTCAATGTTTTCTTTTTTTTTTCTTTTTTTTTTTTTTTTTGTATAAGTATGTTGACAACGTGATATCAAAAATGATAGCTACAGCTACAATATATACTTTTAAAAACATATTTGTTTTAAATATAATGCATTTGTACTCTTCCGAAAACATTAGTGTCTTACTTAAGTTTGGCATTGTTAGTACTTCTAAAGAGTATTTAAGATTATTACAATTATTATATTTATGAACATATGTTTAACTTTTTGTCACAACTTTAGAGACAACATACTTGTTATGCAGTAGATGTAACGAACCTTTAGAAGTGTAATTATATTATATCGACTCTAAGCTCATGCTAGTTCATCCTAGACTTTTAGCCACAACTTTGCAGACAACAGATATTTCAAATATTCAATAGTCATTTTAATATATTACACATTTCTTTTGTTCCAGCTGAAACATGCTTTAGGCTGTTGATATTTCATGTTTTGTCCTAAATGGTAAATTAATAAAACATATCTTCTTTGTATTGATGTATTTAATAACATCTGCCTTCTCCCCCACTTGATTTTTTTCTTTTTATTTTATATAAATAGGTTACTCAATTATTTCCCGGACAATTTTATAATACTATTTTTTATTCTTTATAATGCATTACAAGCCACTTTCAATTATAGCTTTTTGTATGTGTTCTTTCATATTTTATAAATATCAGTTCAATCAAGGAAGCCACTTCAACTGAGGGCTACTAAATTAACAATTATTAAGTTATAATAGGAAGCCTCAAAACCCATTGGAGACTCATTTTTTCCTTTATTTTTTAATCAGTATAGCTGAAATCTGGCAGTGTATAAAAAATTTCACAAAAGTACAACTATTTTTAAACTTATTTGATAACTTGTTATTTATTCATGTCTAATCAGACTATTTCCATAGCTACTATCATAATGTGACTATCACTATGCCAACAATTCTTAGCATCAATCACTTTATGTAACATTTTTATTTTTATTTTTAATTCTATCCTGTACTAAGCTTTACTTTTATTATTTTTTCTATGACAATATTAGACTTCTGCCATGATAATACATTTTATTTTCATAGGTGTATTATTTTTTTTGTACAAATTACATTCATCTTTTAAGATTTGTCATGAAATTAATGCCATTTGTGCATTTAATTTTTATGTTCACACTTTCACTTTTTTGTGCTTATTTCTAACAACAGAGAAATTGTTACATGCTTTTTGTCTTGTAAATTGAGTACTTCCTTGTATATAGTCATATGAAATTAAGCAAAATTTAAAAGCCTGTATATATGTAAGCTTTACAAAATTATAATCTGAAAAAAAATCATGTTGTTGAGTTTAAGTTATGCCATGTGATTTCAAGTGCATGAACTTAGCTGACAACAGTAAATAATAAAGGAATTGTGTAGAATTTTGTTCTGAATATGTGTAATTTCTTTATAACCAATATTTCAGATTACACTTAGATCTCACATAATACTGAGGATATTTTCCTCAGAGGTGGAGTGGTGTGTGAATCAGTGCTGTACAGAGTCGTTATAAAATTGTGTAAATATACAAGCATGTGGAATAAAAAACTTCAACCTGAGATATAATCAGTGGTAAATGCTAAATGCAATGCCACCAGATCATTAAATTTGGAGGAATAATTAAAATAAAATCTGCATTTAACAAAAAATTGTAACACTGTAGAAAATAGGAATTAGATGCATGCATCTGTAACCTAAAGTAACAGTTTATCAGCATTTTCACACATGTGACTCATTTCAATGGAGCAGAGGAACTTGATATCTTTGGGCCTTGCATATTAGATGTCGCATGAGAAATTTTGGTTCCTCCAGTCACTAAAAGACTTCAGGCTATACTGTTTTCAGACACCACCATTCAGAAGAGAATTTTTGACATGGCCACCGATGTTGAAAAGCAAGTTGTAGAACAGGTAAAGAAATTGAGATATTTTGCGATTCAACTTGAAGAATCAATTGACATGAGTAACCATTTTATCCTACTTTGCTTTGAGGTATAGTGAAGATGAAGACTTAAAGGGAAGAATTTCTTTGTTGCCTTGACCTACCTGGACGGAACCACTCGTTCAGAAATATTTAATACTCTTGATGCTCTTCAGAGATATTTGATGCTCTTTTAAGGGCAGGGTTAAGACTGGAACATATGTGTCAGAATGTATATGGACGGTGGTGTGAGCATGACTGAACTTCACTCAGAAATAGTTGCAAAAATATAGGAAATTGCACCCCCAGAATATTTGTTCACTCACTGTATGATCCACTGGAAGCACCTAGCTGCAAAGAAGCTTTCCACTGAATTAAATACTGGTGAATAATGAAGTGAAGATCATTAATGAAATTTGTAGTCGAGCTATGAACTAACTCCAGGTTGTTCCCGACACTATGTGAGAGTATGGACTAATGCCACCAACATCTACCTCTCCATTCGAAAGCGAGGCGTTAGGGTTCTTGCATGCCTTTTCAAACTGAGAAGTAAAGTAATTTCTGCAAGAGCAAAAATCTGGCCTTTATTGAATGAGGAATGGATGGCTAAGCTTACGAATGGGGTGGACATATTTAGTCTTCTTAACAAACTTAATATTTCTCTTCGGGGGTCTTGTACAAATATTTTTATACTGAGAAATCAAATGGATTCGTTCAGAAAGAAGTTGGCTCTTTGAGATAGTCTCATACAAGAGCAAAATATAGAAATGTTTCTCATTTTATGAGAATTTTTGATTGCTGCTGCTGTCAACCAGAAAGTCATAGTCAACATAAAGTGAACATGTAAAGGCGTTAGCTGAAAATTTTGAAAACTATTTCTGTGAAAAGAGGATCCTCGTAAAGTTAACCTTTGGATTAATAATCCCTTCATAGAAAGTAAGTTATATAGAATCATGCGCACTTGATCCTTGTGAAAACAAAAGCTAATCGAGTTGTCTCCTGATGTCACTCTGGTGCTCAGACATAAAATGCAATCATTGTCTTAATTTTTGATATCACCCGAAAAAGAATATCCACCAGACACGGTTATTGATGGAAGTCGCAGGGACGCGCGGCACTATTGAGTAAACACCCAAAGTTTTTTTTTTAGTTATACAGATTTATTACAATTTCTATTGAAAAAAAATCTGAATTTTTGATTCAATTAAATCGAGAATTATTGGAAAATGTCACTATGGCAGCACTACAGCTTTCCTGGAAGAAAGAGGACTTTAAGGAGCTGTAATGCATAGAATTTTCAATGGAAAAATACAGGGATATTTGTTAAAGTCGCGTCCCTTTTACCGGCTTATCTTGAGCGAACGAATGGTATGGGAACAATATTAGATATTTAGCGTGAAATAAAAACAGACATTGCTGTTCTAGACTTGATATGTGTCGCGTTTTGAAAGCGCTTTTCACCAAAGAGTAATAAAACAGGAGGAGGTAGCTCTCGGCTCAGATCACTAATTTAGCTTCAGTTTTCTACATTTAAGAATGTGTACGTTCTCTCTCTCTCTGTTTTTTTATGAATAAATTCGGAAGTTTAAATAAACATTTGAAAACTAATTACTTCTTTTTGTAATTTTGATTTCTTTTATTAAATCTATTAACCTAGTTCTTTCAGTTTGGGTTCATGGCTAAATCATATTCGATTTAGAAAATTGAAATCTAAAAAATCTTCGATAGATTTTTTTTTTCTTTTAATAAGCGAGTTGAATAAGTGGGGGTTATTTATGATATTTTAGGGGTTTCTGTCCATCGTGTGTAAAATGGGACGCTCAGTTTGAGGGGCCACTTGACCTACCCTGTTGTCTTACATTTCAGCTATTTAACATTAAAAAATACCTAAAAATTAAAGAATATCTAAATATTTATTAAAAAGCTTTAAAATTAAATTTCTAACATGATCGTTTTATCTGACGTTATTTTTCTGGAAATTTTGATCCCCGCTGGCGATTATATTGCTCACATACCCCATAGGCGTATATTTTAATTGAGATAGCACCCTATATTTCTTATCTCAGCTTCTAATTCAGCGATTCTGATTATGGCTATAGTCTCTGCACCATCTATATGTATCATCTGAATATACATATTTTGTGTCAACCTCTTGGACGTAACTTTTAGCTTAACTAGCCCCCACAATTTTACATCTCGTTTCCTAATTGAGCTATTTTGGTTCTGTTAGTGGCTATAGTCTCTGCACCATTTTTACATGTCACCTGGATATGCATCTTTAACGTGACAAATCCCTGAGCGTAACTTTTACTTCAGTAAGACCCCCCCCCCCCCCCCCCCCAATTTTCTATCTCTCATCCCAATTCACCGATTTTGATTTTACTAGCAATTATAGTCTCTGAACCATCTGTACGTATCACCAGAATATGCATATTTTTTTAAACAGCTTCCTGAACATAACTTTTAGTTTAACTAGCCCCCACAATTTTATTTTAATGTAAATTAGAACTATGTAACATTTTCACCAGGAGGGTGCGTCCATATATGTCCAGGAATATTATGAACGAGCAAGCAAGTGGGAGGTATGGCACCCCCCTCTACATGTCTCTTACGAGCCGCCACTGATATCCACCTAAAACTTATAAAGCTATCAAATTGTTAGGTTTTTTTTCGACTTCCTATTTATGTGAAGACTTTTTTAGCCATATCAGTAATAAAAACCAAACCGAGAAATCGAATAGATGTTAATGCGTCTCTCAGAAATAACGCTTAAGGCACACATAAAAAATTTTCTAACAAAGAAGCAGCAGAAGCTGTCGCATTCACTAAAAATTGTTATTTGATAACATTAGATTTAATAAATAAAATACTATTGGTTGTCATTTTTGTCTTAACTGTCAGCCGGTCCGCGAAATATTTCTCCTATTTTTGCCGGTCCGAACTTGTAAGACGGTTGAAGAAAAAATAATGATTCCACCGATATGGATTCTGCATCAAATTTCGGAGAAGGGGGGTCGATCTACTAAGCATTTCAATTTTCGATTAAAATATTTCTTGAAATATCCATTCATTTCTCAAGACTGGGTACAGGCAGATAGATGACTGACATGAATTCAGAATTGAAATCTGGAGAAGGGGGTTCACTAAAGATTTCCACTTCTGGTTCAAAAATGTCCTTGGAACATCTATTTCTCAGGATTGGTTATAGATAGAGCATAGATGATGGCATATAAATTCGGCATAGAATTCCAGATGGGTTGAGAGGTTTACTAAAGATGTTCATTTTCGGTTCTGGAAGTGTTGCTTCCTGTTTTTCCTAAAATTCATATGAATGTACGAAATTAGTATGCAATAAAAATACATAGTAGTTCCGTCAAAAACGAAATGTACACGCCATTTGTCACCCTATAACGGCTTCCTCATAAATTTCTTGTAGTTTTTTTAGCTCAAAAACACGAAGATAATATTTTTATCGGCAATCAAGAGTGAATAGAATCACTGAGTCATTTACATAAAGTTACTTTATCCCCCCCCCCCATTGCAATAATAAGCATTATTGAACCAGATTAAAAATCAATCAAAAGACTCCGAAATTCATCGATTGAAATAATCGTATCAAATTTAATTCGACTTCATATTTCAGTTTATCAGAGAAATACAAATTTAGCGGCTCTTTATTAGGAAAAGAAATTTAGCGGCTAGCGATAACGCCTAAACAATGGCGTTTATTTATTCTGGTTTTTAGTACTAGCAAAGATTTCGCCCATTTGATAAGAGGGTACATTTAATTTAGGATTTATACGCGCAATACCTCGAGAATGACGCATCCGTCATTTGTTTAAAAAAAAAATATCGTATTAAAAACTATTTTCGTAACATTTTTTACAGAATTTATTTTATAACCTTTTTTCGATTTTTGGAAACAAAAAAATGTTTAAAATTTGAGGGCCTTCCCTGTTCCTTTCATTCCGAAGCACATTAGGCCTGTTATGTTTATGAGTAAAATTATCTTACCAAATTTTCGATTTGTTAAATTTTTTCGATAGATCGCGTGCAACGATACAAACCTTATTAAAAGCATTGTTAATTCGTATTCAGGTATGCTTAAAACGTATAAGTTTATCACATTTCGAGATTCAGAATTTTGACACAATTGAAATGCTTTCCCATTAACAGTGTATGAAAAAAATGAAAGGGAAGTATTAAGTTCGCGCGTGATTATCTGCATAGCTAGCAGGTCGTAGATCTTGGTGTTTTTATGTTATTTACTAGCAGCATACCCGTTCTTCGTACGGAGTATATAATATAAAGAAACTTGAAATTCATAATCATGCCCAAATTCTTATAGTATACTAAATGACATGTTTAATCAAAATATTCTGTTAAAATATTTAATATAATGCTCCTAAAAAGAAGTTTAAGAATCTCTGTTCTCGCTATATAAAATTATCTTCATGGACATATCTGAAGAATAAAACATCTTGGACCCCTTATGTAAGCAAATATAAAAAAAATATGGAATTGAATCAATATATGCAAAATAAAAGCGTTAAAATTGTATGGGACCCGTACTAATTATATACGCGAATATTAGAAAATATAACCTGTATTAGTAGATTACATGTATAAATTGAAAATACCAATAAACCCGTAATCTTTAAATCTGAAGACAGTCATTTATTCCAATATATGTCAAAATTAAAGTGCTAAAATTATATGGGAAGATATACACGTACTACTTATAATGTCCGATTATTAGTAGAAGATTACCCACATATTGCAATATGAGTCACAAATGTTTTTTGGTAAAATACAACAGACGACGTAATAAATTGAATATATAATTAATCCCCTTAATCTTCATACCAGAAGACTGTACTTGATTCCAATATATATGCCAATATATGTCAAAATATATGCCAATATACCTGTACTACTTATATTCTCGTAGGTTAGAAGATATACCCGTGCATTCCTAGAAGATTACTCGCACAACGTACAATATGCGTGTGTCAGCAATTTTTGACGCAATAAAACAATGGCGTAATAACTTAAAAATATCAATAATCCCTGAATCAATAATTCCGGAAAATACCAATAATAATAATGTTTAAACCTGAAGAGTATAATTGATATTATCCAGTCCAAAATGAAATGGCAATGAAATTTATTTTATATACATATCTTCATTATTCAAATCGGAAAGGATTTAATAAAAATCGTCTGAAGACCGTAATTGATATTATCCAGTCAAAAATGCTATAAGAAAAATCAAATCGTTCTTTTCTAAAATATATTTTTATATCCATATATTTATTATTCAAATCGAAAAAATAATTATTAAAATTAACAGACAGATTTAATTTAATTGCGTTTCTGAGTAACATGATATAAGATAGAATCTTATAACATGTTAAATATGTCATGTCTTATAACATAAACTGCGAAATTAAATAACGATTTTGATTTCTCTATACTTCTCATTGTTCCGCAAAAGCTTGTTTTAAATAAACCATGAACCATGGAGATAGATTTCCCCTTTAAATCATGTTTCAAACAATTCATTTTTTCAGAAAGTGACTAATTAACGCAAAAAATCTCCCATCAAACTCAGAGATTAAATTTTAATTCACTTTCAAACGATTTTCAAGCTTTTGGTTTGGATAAACCACGGAGTTAGGGAGTAGAACTCCTAGGAAAATGTTCAGTTTTTCATTAATATCTCGACAACCCCAGGTCTTAGAAACTCGAAACTTGGACAAAAGTTATGGGGGGATATTTCAAGGCTATTCACCAAATTTCATTAAATTCGGTCCAGCCGTATTTCCGTGATGATGAGACAAACGAAAATTTCGTTTTTTACTAATATCTCGAGAACCACTGGTCGTAGAAACTCAAAACACAGATATAATTTTAAGTGGGGTTATTTCTGGGCTACTCACAAAATTTCATCAAATTCGGTTCAGCCGTTCTCCCGTGATGGTGTGACAAACAGACAGACAGACAGACAGACAGACAGACAGACAGATTTTCATTTTTATTTATATAGACTAGCAGCATACCCGTTCTTCGTACGGAGTATATAATATAAAGAAACTTGAAATTCATAATCATGCCCAAATTCTTATAGTATACTAAATGACATGTTTAATCAAAATATTCTGTTAAAATATTTAATATAATGCTCCTAAAAAGAAGTTTAAGAATCTATGTTCTCGATATATAAAATTATCTTCATGGACATATCTGAAGAATAAAACATCGTGGACCCCTTATGTAAGCAAATATAAAAAAATATGGAATTGAATCAATATATGCAAAATAAAAGCGTTAAAATTGTATGGGACCCGTACTAATTATATACGCGAATATTAGAAAATATAACCTGTATTAGTAGATTACATGTATAAATTGAAAATACGAATAAACCCGTAATCTTTAAATCTGAAGACAGTCATTTATTCCAATATATGTCAAAATTAAAGTGCTAAAATTATATGGGAAGATATATATACACGTACTACTTATAATGTCCGATTATTAGTAGAAGATTATCCGTTTTGCAATATGAGTCTCAAATGTTTTTTGGTAAAATACAACAGACGACGTAATAAATTGAATATATAATTAATCCCCTTAATCTTCATACCAGAAGACTGTACTTGATTCCAATATATGTCAAAATATATGCCAATATACCTGTACTACTTATATTCTCGTAGGATAGAAGATATATCCGTGCATTCCTAGAAGATTACTCGTACAACGTACAATATGCGTGTGTCAGCAATTTTTGCCGCAATAAAACAATGGCGTAATAACTTAAAAATATCAATAATCCCTGAATCAATAATTCCGGAAAATATCAATAATAATAATGTTTAAACCTGAGGAGTATAATTGGTATTATCCAGTCCAAAATGAAATGGCAATGAAATTTATTTTATATACATATCTTCATTATTTAAATCGGAAAGGATTTAATAAAAATCGTCTGCCGCATAAACACATTGGATTTAAATCCGTTGCTAAGCGACATGATATCATTTGCTTCAAATAAATTGGTAGAAAAAATATCGTCTAAATAGTTATATTTCTATGGAACATTTGGCGACAGTTTCGTCAAATTAGCGACATTTTAAAAAATCGCCAAATTTATCGCCAAGTGGGACTGTAGAACTGACAGTTTCACTTTGCGACAAATTGACGAAATATCATCACAATACTGTCCCCTAACAAAAAACAATTAATATCATTTATGTAGCGCAATTTTATCAATTTCAAGATATTTTTATAGATTTGAAAACATTTTTTTCAATTTGGTGACATTTTAAAAATTCGCTAAATGTATTACTAAGTAGGATGGTTGGTCTGACAGATAAATGCTAACCAAACATCATTTCAGTACTCTCTTCTAACAAAACAAAAAAAAATTTCATTGATATGTAGAAGACCCAAGCCACACGACCAACCCGAAGGTTTATGGCAGCTGTTTGTGTTGTTGTTGTTGAAACCCAGACCGTCCGACCTACCAGAAAGGTGTAAGGTAACTGTGGCAGCTGTTTGTGTGTCGTTTATATCAATTTGGCGACATTTCCGTCAATTTGGCAAAGTTTAAGAAAATTTGTCAAATTAGCGATATCCCTTCTAATTCGTAGCTTTGAATTTGCAGATCTGAATGAAACATTCTTATCCCGTTTCAATATACTAAATGAAAACACTACAATTGTATTAGAAGATATACCCGCTCTACTCTTTTTCTGTTTCAACAATCGGCTATATGGATTTATTGGCTAAACACAATATATGAGTTTAGTAGCTAAATACGATATAAGCTTGAAAACTCTTTGCCAAAATAAATGAAATTGATGTACGCAGTCAGCAATTAATATAATTAAAAGAAATATCAAACCGTTCATTCATAAGATATACTTTTATATCCATTTATCCATTTATTTATTATTTAAATCGAAAAAAAAATAATAAAAACATTAACAAACACATTTAATTTAATTGCGATGCCGAGCAACATGATATATCCTCCTAAAATGTTAAAATTTATTAACCACTAACAGCACACCCGTTATTCGTACGGAGTGTATAATTTAAAGAAACTTAAAGTTCGCAATCATGTGCAAATTCTGTTAAAATATTAAATTTATTGCTCCTAAAGAGAAGTTTAAGAATATATGTTCTCACTATGCAAAATTATCTTCACGATCAGATATGAAGAATAAAACATCCTGCTCCCTTTTGTATGCAAATTTACAGAAGAAAAAATAGGAATTGAATGAATATATGCAACCCCGTGCTAATTATATTGTCGCAGATCAGAAAATATGCCAATGTGTTAGTAGAAGATTACCCGTATTACAATATGCGTCTCAAAAATATTTGCCAAAATAAAAGAGATGACGTAATAAATTGAAAACATCAATAATATCCGTACTCTTTATACCAGAAGGTCGTAATTGATTCCAATATATGCCAATATATATCAAAACATATGTCAATATACCTGTACTACTTATATTCTCGTAGATTAAAAGATATACACGTGTATTTGTAGAATATTCGTACAACATACAATATATGAGTTTAAACAATTTTTGTCATAATAAAATAATTGCATAATAACTTGAAAATATCAATAATCCTTGAATCAATAATCCCCGAAAATATAAATAATAATAATTTTTAAACCTGAAGACCGTAATTGATATTATCCAGTCAAAAATGCTATAAGAAAAATCAAATCGTTCTTTTCTAAAATATATTTTTATATCCATTTATTTATTATTCAAATCGAAAAAATAATTATTAAAATTAACAGACAGATTTAATTTAATTGCGTTTCTGAGTAACATGATATAAGATAGAATCTTATAACATGTTAAATATGTCATGTCTTATAACATAAACTGCGAAATTAAATAACGATTTTGATTTCTCTATACTTCTCATTGTTCCGTAAAAGCTTGTTTTAAATAAACCATGAACCATGGAGATAGATTTCCCCTTTAAATCATGGTTCAAACAATTCATGTTTTCAGAAAGTGACTAATTAACGCAAAAAATCTCCCATCAAACTCAGAGATTAAATTTTAATTCACTTTCAAACGATTTTCAAGCTTTTCGTTTGGATAAACCACGGAGTTAGGGAGTAGAACTCCTAGGAAAAAGTTCCGTTTTTCATTAATATCTCGACAACCCCAGGTCTTAGAAACTCGAAACTTGGACAAAAGTTATGGGGGGATATTTCAAGGCTATTCACCAAATTTCATTAAATTCGGTTCAGCCGTTTTTCCGTGATGATGAGACAAACGAAAATTTCGTTTTTTACTAATATCTCGAGAACCACTGGTCGTAGAAACTCAAAACACGGATATAATTTTAAGTGGGACTATTTCTGGGCTACCCACAAAATTTCATCAAATTCGGTTCAGCCGTTCTCCCGTGATGGTGTGACAAACAGACAGACAGACAGACAGACAGACAGACAGACAGACAGACAGACAGACAGACAGATTTTCATTTTTATTTATATAGATTTATTTTTTGTTAATATATTTTTTTTTAATGGATAAATAGAAAATGACAAATGTTGGCAGCCAAAATTGCTCATTCTAAAATTGCTTGATTAAAAAATTATTTTGAAATTTCAAAACAAATCAGTGATAATGAAATATGGTTTTTAAACTATTATTCATTAAATTTGTTAAAATAAATATTCTTTCTCTATAATGCTTACTAACGCAACGCCAACGGTTTTTCGGGTTTAAGTTTTTTTTTTTTTTCTATTCCACTTTGATTTCTGGAATCCAGCATTTTCATCATTACTTAAATCTGGAACTGTTTCGCCGTCATTACTGGTAAAAACATAAAATTATCACACCTGGCGCAATATAATTTTTTCTTTTTTGTGATGGCAGGGTGTCAGAATAAATTACAGTGGTCGTTGTCGAGGCGATATTCCCTAATGATAGTGGGAGGGTCTGGAATATTTTGATTTCCATTTTTTTCTTCTTTTTTTCTAATTATCATATGGGATGGTTCGTTGGCCAAAAGATGTGAAAAAAAAAAATGAGATCAATAGAAGGAAGTAAGTGATTAACGGAATTTCGCAAACTAAATTCCGTCTTTTAAATTGTCTTCCAAAAGTTCGCACGATGCAAATTCTCAAATAGCAAACGCATCCGTTAGATTTTATTGGGTGAAACTTACTCTTCTCATCGATGGGGATATGCAAATATCAAATGATGTGTTTTCAATAGTGATTTGCTTCTTGACCAATATGAAAATTAGGCGTGGGGTGTAAATAACTCGTTTGGCTCCAAGGAATTTAAATGCTAATAGAAATTTTTTTGAAGCGTGTTAGGGTAGATTTTGGATTAGATTAGCTTTGCTGTGACACGCAGAATATGTTTGTTCTCAAGGTCGGCGTGCTGTTGGGAAGCTTGAGGTAGGAATTTTTTTCCCATTGGACTATTCTGTTATTTCTCGTTTATGGAAGCAATTCCAATTTAGTGAGACAGCTATCCGGAGACCCGTTTCAGATCACCTTAGGGCAACAACATCTTCTGATGACCAGTACATCGCATTACTGGCTAAACGCTATCGTCGAGGACCACGCCAGTTCTCTAATCAATAGCTACCACGTATAATGAGGAGGCCATGGTTAAATGTCAGACTCGATGCACGAGTTTATGTCCCTAAGGCCAGAGAAGCACGCTTATCACAATTTACCTTAGATTCAGACAATAACCGTGCAAAGGTCTGGAGAGAAGAAGGAACACCCAACCAGCTGAATAACATCGTTGACCACTACAATTTTAGTTGTGGTAACGTGATGGTATAGGCTGGATTTTCTTTGGAATATGTATCCCACTTGCCTGCACGTGTTCACAGGGAGTACTGTAATGTCGAAAAGGTATTCGTGAGACTACGCTGCAGCAGTGAGTCCAGATTTTCTTTTGATGTACTTTAACGGTCGTATACACAAAGCAGGGCTGGTGGACTAGTACCTTGATAGCTACGGTATTGGTGGCATGCAGTGGCCAGCGTATTCTCCGGGCTCAATAACATAAAAAAAAAATTTTTGATATGCTCAGATGCGCACATGATTGATTTATCTCTGCCCGTCTTACTCATGAGTAGTCCATTAATTTTTATTCTTAGATTTTCTAGAAATAGAAATACGTCACAGCTATTGTATTTTTTGGGGAATACTTCTTTTAATTTCAATTCCTGAGACTCCGAAGACATAAAATCTTAATTTTTATAATTTCCCCTTTTTTTACGATCTTTATTACTTTTAATATTTTTATAGAGTACTAGCAGCATACCCGTTCTTCGTACGGAGTATATAATATAAAGAAACTTGAAATTCATAATCATGCCCAAATTCTTATAGTATACTAAATGACATGTTTAATCAAAATATTCTGTTAAAATATTTAATATAATGCTCCTAAAAAGAAGTTTAAGAATCTCTGTTCTCGCTATATAAAATTATTTTCATGGACATATTTGAAGAATAAAACATCTTGGACCCCTTATGTAAGCAAATATAAAAAAAAAATATGGAATTGAATCAATATATGCAAAATAAAAGCGTTAAAATTGTATGGGACCCGTACTAATTATATACGCGAATATTAGAAAATATAACCTGTATTAGTAGATTACATGTATAAATTGAAAATACCAATAAACCCGTAATCTTTAAATCTGAAGACAGTCATTTATTCCAATATATGTCAAAATTAAAGTGCTAAAATTATATGGGAAGATATACACGTACTACTTATAATGTCCGATTATTAGTAGAAGATTGCCCGTTTTGCAATATGAGTCACAAATGTTATAGGTAAAATACAACAGACGACGTAATAAATTGAATATATAATTAATCCCCTTAATCTTCATACCAGAAGACTGTACTTGATTCCAATATATATGCCAATATATGTCAAAATATATGCCAATATACCTGTACTACTTATATTCTCGTAGGTTAGAAGATATACCCGCGCATTCCTAGAAGATTACTCGTACAACGTACAATATGCGTGTGTAAGCAATTTTTGCCGCAATAAAACAATGGCGTAATAACTTAAAAATATCAATAATCCCTGAATCAATAATTCCGGAAAATATCAATAATAATAATGTTTAAACCTGAAGAGTATAATTGATATTATCCAGTCCAAAATGAAATGGCAATGAAATTTATTTTATATACATATCTTCATTATTCAAATCGGAAAGGATTTAATAAAAATCGTCTGCCGCATAAACACATTGGATTTAAATCCGTTGCTAAGCGACATGATATCAATTGCTTCAAATAAATTGGTAGAAAAAGTATCGTCTAAATAGTTATATTTCTATGGAACATTTGGCGACAGTTTCGTCAAATTAGCGACATTTTAAAAAATCGCCAAATTTATCGCCAAGTGGGACTGTAGAACTGACAGTTCCACTTTGCGACAAATTGACGAAATATCATCACAATACTATCCCCTAACAAAAAACAATTAATATCATTTATGTAGCGCAATTTTATCAATTTCAAGATATTTTTATAGATTTGAAAACATTTTTATCAATTTGGTGACATTTTAAAAATTCGCTAAATGTATTACTAAGTAGGATGGTTGGTCTGACTGATAAATGCTAACCAAACAACATTTCAGTACTCTCTTCTAACATAACAAAAAAAAATTTCATTGATATGTAGAAGACCCAAGCCACACGACCAACCCGAAGGTTTATGGCAGCTGTTTGTGTGTCGTTTATATCAATTTGGCGACATTTCCGTCAATTTGGCAAAGTTTAAGAAAAGGTGTCAAATTAGCGATATCCCTCCAAATTCGTAGCTTTGAATTTGCAGATCTGAATGAAACATTCTTATCCCGTTACAATATACTAAATGAAAACACTACAATTGTATTAGAAGATATACCCGCTCTACTCTTTTTCTGTTTCAACAATCGGCTATATGAATTTATTGGCTAAACACAATATATGAGTTTAGTAGCTAAATACGATATAAGCTTGAAAACTCTTTGCCAAAATAAATGAAATTGATGTACGCAGTCAGCAATTAATATAATTAAAAGAAAAATCAAACCGGCCATTCATAAGATATACTTTTATATCCATTTATCCATTTATTTATTATTTAAATCGAAAAAAAATAATAAAAACATTAACAAACACATTTAATTTAATTGCGATGCCGAGCAACATGATATATCCTCCTAAAATGTTAAAATTTATTAACCACTAACAGCACACCCGTTATTCGTACGGAGTGTATAATTTAAAGAAACTTAAAGTTCGCAATCATGTGCAAATTCTGTTAAAATATTAAATTTATTGCTCCTAAAGAGAAGTTTAAGAATATATGTTCTCACTATGCAAAATTATCTTCACGATCAGATCTGAAGAATAAAACATCCTGCCCCCTTTTGTAAGCAAATTTACAGAAGAAAAAATAAGAATTGAATGAATATATGCAACCCCATACTAATTATATTGTCGCAGATCAGAAAATATGCCAATGTGTTAGTAGAAGATTACCCGTATTACAATATGCGTCTCAAAAATATTTGCCAAAATAAAAGAGATGACGTAATAAATTGAAAACATCAATAATATCCGTCCTCTTTATACCAGAAGGTCGTAATTGATTCCAATATATGCCAATATATATCAAAACATATGTCAATATACCTGTACTACTTATATTCTCGTAGATTAAAAATATACACGTGTATTTGTAGAAGATTCGTACAACATACAATATATGAGTTTAAACAATTTTTGTCATAATAAAATAATTGCATAATAACTTGAAAATATCAATAATCCTTGAATCAATAATCCCCGAAAATATAAATAATAATAATTTTTAAACCTGAAGACCGTAATTGATATTATCCAGTCAAAAATGCTATAAGAAAAATCAAATCGTTCTTTTCTAAAATATATTTTTATATCCATTTATTTATTATTCAAATCGAAAAAATAATTATTAAAATTAACAGACAGATTTAATTTAATTGCGTTTCTGAGTAACATGATGTAAGATAGAATCTTATAACATGTTAAATATGTCATGTCTTATAACATAAACTGCGAAATTAAATAACGATTTTGATTTCTCTATACTTCTCATTGTTCCGTAAAAGCTTGTTTTAAATAAACCATGAACCATGGAGATAGATTTCCCCTTTAAATCATGTTTCCAACAATTCATGTTTTCAGAAAGTGACTAATTAACGCAAAAAATCTCCCATCAAACTCAGAGATTAAATTTTAAATCACTTTCAAACGATTTTCAAGCTTTTCGTTTGGATAAACCACGGAGTTAGGGAGTAGAACTCCTAGGAAAAAGTTCCGTTTTTCATTATATCTCGACAACCCCAGGTCTTAGAAACTCGAAACTTGGACAAAATTTATGGGGGGATATTTCAAGGCTATTCACCAAATTTCATTAAATTCGGTTCAGCCGTTTTTCCGTGACGATGAGACAAACGAAAATTTCGTTTTTTACTAATATCTCGAGAACCACTGGTCGTAGAAACTCAAAACACGGATATAATTTTAAGTGGGGCTATTTCTGGGCTACCCACAAAATTTCATCAAATTCGGTTCAGCCGTTCTCCCGTGATGGTGTGACAAACAGACAGACAGACAGACAGACAGACAGACAGATTTTCATTTTTATTTATATAGATGTTGTGTGTAATGAAAAGCACATTTATTGGCATATCTATATAAATAAAATTGAAAATCTGTCTGTCTGTCTGTTTGTCCCGTCATCATGCGAGGACGGCTGAACCGAATTTGATGAAATTTTGTGGGTAGCCTGGAAATAGTCCCACTTAAAATGTAGTTCATGTTCGGAGATTCTACGATCAGTGGTACTCGAGATATTAGTAAAAAACGAAATTTTCGTTTGTCTCATCGTCACGGAAAAACGGCTGAACCGAATTTAATGAAATTTGGTGAATAGCCTTGAAATATCCCCCCATAAATTTTGTCCAAGTTTCGAGTTTCTAAGACCTGGGGTTGTCGAGATATTAATGAAAAACGGAACTTTTTCCTAGGAGTTCTACTCCCTAACTCTGTGGTTTATCCAAACGAAAAGCTTGAAAATCGTTTGAAAGTGAATCAAAACTTTATCTCTGAGTTTGATGGGAGATTTTTTGCGCTAATTAGTCACTTTCTGAAAACATGAATTGTTTGAAACATGATTTAAATGGGAAATCTATCTCCATGGTTTATTTTTCACAACTTTTTACTGAACAATAAAAGTATAAAGAAATCAAAATGGTTATTTAGTTTCGCGATTTATGAGGAAGATTCTATCTTATATCATGTTGCTCAGAAACGCAATTAAATTAAATCTGTCTGTTAATTTTAATTATTATTTTTTCGATTTGAATAATAAATAAATGGATATAAAAATATATTTTAGAAAAGACCGATTTGATTTTTCTTATAGCATTTTTGACTGGATAATATCAATTACGGCATTCAGGTTTAAACGTTATTATTATTGATATTTTCGGGGATTATTGATTCAGGGATTATTGATATCTTCAAGTTATTATGCAATTGTTTTATTATGACAAAAATTGTTTAAACTCATATATTGTACGTTGCACGAATAAGCTTCTACAAATACACGGGTATATCTTCTAATCTATGAGAATATAAGTAGTACAGGTATATTGACATATGATTTGATATATATTGGAATCAATTACGACCTTCTGGTATAAAGAGTAACGGGGATTATTGATATTTTCAATTTATTACGCCATCTCTTTTATTTTGGCAAAGATTTTTGAGACTCATATTGTAATACGAGTAATCTTCTACTAACACACTGACATATTTTCTAATCTGCGACAATATAAGTAGTACGGGGTTACATATATTGATTCAATTCCCTTTTTTTTTTTGTAAATTTGCTTACAAAAGGGGCCAGGATGTTTTATTCTTCAGATCTGCCCTTGAAGATAATTTTGTATAGTGAGAACAGATATTCTTAAACTTCTCTTTAGGAGCAATAAATTTAATATTTTAACAGAATTTGCACATGATTGCGAATTATAAGTTTATTTTTATTACATACTCCGTACGAAGAACGGGTATGCTGCTAATGTATCATAATTTGGAAATTGTGTCATTTCGATTATCAGGGTTAGTAGTGCAGGCTGAAGCCTGATTGTAAAATAAATTAATGAATTTGTTAAGTTTGCCCCTGTAACAACAATTAAGAATTATACAGTTCTGTATTTTACTTTTTATTATAATAGATCTAATTCTGGTCTACTCGAGAAAAATAAAATATGCGGCACCCTGCCTAAAGATTAAATATTAAAAGAATAAACACTTACAATAAAAGTCTCTATTTGGTCACACTAAAAGACTTTCCGGCCGCTCACTTCGCTGCTCATACCCTCGGGTGAGTCGGACGGCCTGGACCTTCTACACTAAAAGACGTTAAAATTACATATAAAATAAATCAAATCTTAGAGCTAAATCTCATATCAATGTTACCTATTTCAAATCCCCCCCCCCCCCATGGCATAATGGGTGTACTAGGCCGCCTTATTGACCTGTGTTGATATGTTTAGAGTCGGAGTCTCGATTTCAATGTCTGTTACCCCCGCTACGAATGTTTCACTTCATATGCTCGTCTTCTCGGTGTTCCATATCTATCTATTTTATTGTCTGCCTACTACATTGCTGTTTTTCCTTATCGGTTACAGAGAGAAGAGTGCTATACATCGAAGCAGAAGCAACTGTAGTCACTTAATTACCATATGCCTGCTTTTTTTAAGGAAGTGTTAAATGCTTGAATATGCCATTATTTTTGGACTAGTAAGTTACCAAAAGTGCCAATTTTCAATTTACCTGATGTTTGCTCAATGCCAAAAATATTGTGTCCCATGGATCTTGTACATCATTATTTCCATGTGAAAGAAATAAACTCATTGCATTATGTAGGTAAAATCATGTGATGCCTACATCACTGTGTAATGTGTATTATATGTATCGTTTTAAAAAACGTTATATAGACTTGGATGTATCTCTCTTGCTTTCAAAATAAACATTTTATTGCTTATTTTTCTTTAAATCACATAAATATATGACGTAATGCACACACAAAGAAAAATCGTCGATAGTTGGGTCACGAGAGCATTTTATGTTTCCGGGTAACAGAGTTTTTGCTTACTAAAAATATAGGATCGATGCCTATCGTTCACATTTTTCCTAAAAACAGCAATCACCTCTACGACTTGAATTTTCTGTCTTTCACCATTTTGTTTCTGAATGATATTTATTTTGCCCAAAGTCTGATTCATGCACGGACTTACACTATCGAATGCACGGACTTATACTATCGAATGCACGGACTTACATTATCGAGGCCTTGGGCAAACAGCATTTTAGGGATGCATAGAAATTTTGCATAATCATTTAATACTTAATTTTAAAAATATTTTACGAAAATTGGATAGAAAATGGTGTACAGCAAATTGCATTTGTCAGTATAAATTGAAACAAAATTTATCGTAACGTATGCTCAATTTTAATTTAAACAGTTGTACATTGTACGTTACTTAAAGATTGAGCCCATGCTGCAGCTTAATTATTCTGTCTTCATAGAGGTTCATAAAGCCATGGCGCATAGAAGGTTTTGCTATTCTATTCTATCTGCTATTCTTTTGCTATTCTATTCTATCTGTTATTCTATTCTATCTGCTATTCTATTCTATCTGCTATTCTTTTGCTATTCTATTCTATCTGCTATTCTTTTGCTATTCTATTCTATCTGCTATTCTTTTACTATTCTATTCTATCTGCTATTATTTCGCTATTTTATTTTATCTCCTATCCTTTTGCTATTCTATTTTATCTGCTATTCTTTTGCTATTCTATTCTATCTGCTATTCTATTCTATCTGCTATTTTTTTGCTATTCTATTCTATCTGCTATTTTTTTGCTATTCTATTGTATCTGCTATTCTATTCTAACTGCTATTCTTTTGCTATTCTATTCTAGCTGCTATTATTTTACTATTCTATTCTATTCTATCTGCTTTTCTTTTGCTATTCTATTCTATCTGCTATTCTTTTGCTATTCTATTCTATCTGCTATTCTATTCTATTCTATCTGCTGTTCTTTGGCTTTTCTATTCTATCTGCTATTCTATGCTGACGAGGCAATAATAACCTGGAAAGCGATCCACGGTTACAGTTATCTATTATGGGAGTGTGATCCATTATTCTCTTTCTTTAGGAGGAGATGTAAAAGTGTTTTATAAAAGAGAGAAAGAGCATATTCACAGGCAAAATTTCTCACCGAAATAGGCACAAAATGGAGTATAAAGGAGTGGTTTAAATTTAACGCTTGCCTGCGATGCTAACAACACAGAAATACAGCAAGTAAACATCACGCGAATATGCTGCTCAAAGCTTCTGTAACCATGGTGAAGCAGGAGAGAATACAATTAGAGCGTCTTGCATTTATATCGCATTCTATGTGTACGAATTGTATTTATGTGTCGTGACACCATATACAGAGATAATGGTGTGAAAGCCCCAGGCCGTCCGACTCGTCCAGAGGACTTAGAGTATCTATTTGGACGGCCCGGAAGGAAGAGATAATGGTGTGCAACAAGTAGACAGGCACGCAGACGCTTCGAATAAATAAATCAGAACTAATATTGTTCTAAATGTTCAATATAAGATTTTCCCAAATCTTTGTTTTAGAAAAAGTTTGACGAAAACATATCAAATGATACCCACGAATCAAAATATTTAGTAATTATATCAATCAATTATAGTCCTTTGAAATTTACGTTGTGATAAAATTTTGTTTTAATTTTCTGACTTCTTTCTTAAACAAACAAACAAAAAACATGTTTACACTGGATTATTCAAACAAAAAAACGACATAGAAAACAGCTCTTACAAAATCCATAGGAATCCACAAAACATTGCAGTAAAACGCCCGCTCCAATTTTATTTTCCATACACTAGAGTAAAATAGATGGCGTTAGTGACGGTCCAACCATTAGGGCCCAAGCCCCAGTAACATTTTTAGCTTTATACCGATGTAAAAATTTAATTTTTTCATATTCTTTTTCCGCTTATTTTATTCAGTATTAACAACTATGTTTAAATTCATTGCGTTTCTAGTGAAAATATTTTGTTTAATCCAAAATTTATCCAAACATCGATGAAAAGCTAGCTTCTTTTGAAAAGAATACATGTTGAAACGAATACATGTGTTTTAATACATGTTAACGAATACATGTGTTTTAATACATGTTAACGAATACATAAAAACCATCCTCTCCACAAACACTTTAGGTTATTATATTGACAATAAATGTATTTGACTCATTGCAACATTTTAAAACGTGAAATTTAAATGTCCTTCAAAGTGTGTTAAAGGTTAAGATCCGGCTATACAGTAAAGAAAGGGCAACCAAACAAGTTAATAATTTTTTATGTTATTTATTAGAATTTTAGAATATCGTTTCAACATAAAGATGACCAAAAATATTTAAAAATTATACGAGTATTTACTTCATTGCAAATATTACATTTGGGTAAACATCCTGTATAATTTCACGTATTTTATTAAAAGCTTTTATGCAATCGTCGAAGTTTTTCTTGTTTATTCGCAAAATAAAATACGGATTCACAATTTTTCTTCCTTTGGCCTTCTAACCATTTCTTCAAGACTTATTTCCATGTTCAAAACAATTTCTCAAAAGGAGATATATTTTTCCACAAAAGGTTATGTCATTTGAAAAATATATTTTGGATTTGCGGAGTTGAATTAGTATTTTTAAAACATTTCATCCTTTTCAAGTAATGGGCCGTTTATGTTGGAATGAAATACAATAAAAAATTCAGATTTTACTTCGTGGCAAAAAAAAAAAAATGTGACTATTTATAAGCTATTTAGAAAATTTTCTTTATATCTTGGACCAGATACTTTTTTAGCTTTAATAGTCTGTCATTATTTGTAAACTATCGTCAATTTAAAAACGATATTTTGATTTATTTCCAAAAGTAGAACAAATGCTGTAGTTAACTTGGTTTTTATATGTGTATCAGCACTCCATCCTGTAAAAGACGGAAAAACTAGCACTCTTAAAGAAATCAGTTGCAAATCTTTTAATGTGTTTTATTTTGTTTAACAATGTGTGGCATTTAGCGAGAAAAATAGTTCAGATTAATCGAAAATTGTCGTAATTAGGTTCTGTTCGGTAGTTGATACTACAAGCATGCAAAGTTTCACCTTTCTTTCCAGAGAAAGGAATGAAAAATTCTTCTGTTCTATACTAATGCTATCTACTAATACTATGTGCTAATACTATCTACTAATTCTATCAGTGTGCAAATATTTAGCCTTCTATTTCAAAGAGGGTCTTCTGCAGGACCTAGAATGGATTTTCGAATAAATAAATAAATAAAGATAAGTAAATAAACAAAAGATTGTTGTGCTTTGGTAGTGAGAATCGGAATTTCGGCTCCGTCAGGTTCTGTCCCGTGGTCGATACTATAAGTGGGCAAAAGACCTGTCTTCAAGGTCACCGAGGGGCTTCAACAGGGCCTGAAAAAACAAAAACACAGTAGATAATTATGATGTCAATAAATCGACGCATTTCACATCACCCAGATTATATTTTGTATTTTATATAGAAAAATCCCTCACGTCAACCAAAAGCTGTTCCAGGAACGAATAGCCTGATGATATTTCATGTATCTTGAAATAAAGATCTTGCTTTCTGGTGTAGGATTCTATGGTCTTCGTATGAATAAATGTAGGGTCGAGTTCTGCTTAGAGTTGGGATCCGTAAACCGTTTACTATCAAAGAGCACATGTTAAATTTTTCATTCATGTTAATTTTTTTCGGGGAGCACCAGTATTATGTTAAATTCTCTTAGGGAGCAACATTGTTAAATTCGTATGAGCACTGACACAGTAATTTTTTTTTTTTGGGCGCAGTAGCCCATTGGTTAGCGCGCTGGAGTTGCACTCGGTAGGCCCGGGTTCGATTCCAGCCACTGCCAAAACTGCCGCCGTGTTCATGCGGAGTACGATCACGTTAAACATGTGGGTCCGAAAGTCCTTCCGAGAGGTTGGTGGTAGGGGAAGGAGGGTACGGTCCCTGTGGATGCCTCCCCCAATGGGTTCCGGTCTAAATTGGGTGGCACTTCCCAACCGTCCAAACTGTTACCTTACACCTTTCTGGTAGGTCGGACGGTCTGGGTTTCAACAACAACAACAGTAATTTATTTTTTCAGAGAATGACTAATGACACATTTCGTATAACAAACGTTTTCCTACATTCATTAGAATAGTATTCCTACATTTATTACGTTACAGTTTTTCTACATTCATTACGTTCGTCATTCCTAAATCATTACATTCGTCATTCTTACATTCATTACATTCGTCATTTCTACATTCATCACATTTCGTTATCGTCATTCTTCATCGTCATCGTCATTCGTACATTCATTACATTTATTTTTTTCTGCATTCATTAAAATAAATATATGGACATAAATTTTTCTCCCAACGACACTTGAATTACGGTCAAGAATTTGATTTTTATATAAAGTTCTTGTAACTAAAAATTGACTAAATGTTCCATCTTTTTGAACGATTAGTCGTAGTCCCATGGTTCCAATTTAAGAAATGCTTTAATTAGGTAGACTATCATCTTATGCGCATTTTGACCATGTGACATCTTTTAGTAAAAATGCATAAACTGTAACTTTTATATGGACTCACTAGAAAAACTTCTAAAAATATTTTCCATAACCCAATGAGTCAAACAAAAATGTTCCATTGTTGTACGATAAAAAATGGGACTCTATAAGACTTTTACTGAAGATAGACAGGCACGTAAGCTTTCGAATGTAAATACATTCTGCAAAAAAAATTACCCAGTCATAAAAATATTGAGCTACAGTTGCGAAACTCGGTATGCAAATGCCGTTTTAAGAGTTACGCAAATTATCAAACTATCAGCGCCAATGATGTTATAGGGCTCATGCAATACGCATGCGAACGACGCATCATGCAGCATTTTAAACGGCCGGCCTTCTTTTTCACGAGTAATTGGAATTGGATTTTCTGCTTTGATACAGCAAATTGTGTACGAATATGTCTTTGAGACGTACTCGACAGCGTAACGTATAATCGTCAGATTTAGAGAAGTAGCATCATAAGCCTAAGGGAATTTAGTTGGTCCAACAAACTTGCCAATCACTATCTCGGTCGGACTTCCCGGCCGTCCAAACAGTTACCTTACACCTTTCTGGTAGGTCGGACGGTCTGGGTCTCAACAACAACAACTATCTCGGTCGGAGCGATATGGTAGTTGCACGGTGTTAGCAACGATGGATCAGAGAAAGAACGTGTAACCGTTGCAGAAGCTCATGACGCCCTAGACAGATAACTTTTTGAGAGGATCGTGCAGCCAGGAGAGGAGCCACGTCCATACCAATGGTGTCACTATCAGCCATTCGAAGATATTTGCCATCCTCCATGCATCCTGTATCAAGGGATACTATTGGAAGACGACTGGTAGAAGGTGGAATTATGTGTCGACGACCATTAAAGCACCTACCACTGATCCTTCAACATAGGAAGAGCCGTCTGGATTGGTGCTGAAGTCGGCAAATCCGTTTGGAGGCATGTTATTTTTAGCGACGAATCCCGCTTCTCTGTCAGTGCTGACTAATTGCTGATGATAGTCGCAATTTGTATTTTTGACGCAGAATTTCTCCGCGCTGGGTAGGGTGTAACATTGGGAGAATGAATGCAACGAAAACATGTTAGTCACACACACTGAACGTCATCAAAGATATTTTGATCGAAAATTTTACTCTATATTTCATGCAAGTTGAACAGCGCGTTATATAAAGCGTAAAAAAAAATAGAATAAGAAAAATATTTAAAATATATGTTTATGTCACTATTTTCTTTTTTCTTTTAGAGATGAATCATTCATTAATTCATACACACAAGACTAACTGTGCACTTTTCAGTAAATAAAATATCTTAACTTACAAGAAAAGTCTTTCAACAACCGGAACTCATTAATTTTAATAAAACATTTACAGCTATTGGAATAAACAAATTTAATTATTATGAAAAAAAATTATTCGCTAAAAAGACTGAAAACGATTTAATAAAATACTATATTTTAATCCAATTTCATGCTGTAGAAACTATGCATTACTGCAAGCTTAAAACAAACGAACATATTTTGTGATTATTTCAGAAGCTCTAAAGGTATACCTTACAAAACATTAATATAACAAAATGTAGTTTTAATAACTTATCTGTCAAATTTCCCAGACACACAGAAGAGGGAGTGAAGAGAGCAAATTCGTGTGTTTATAGGATGATAATAACATAAATTTATCAGAAATGTTTCGATTTTGAAACGATTCATATACTATGTGTTTTGCATAGCACCAGAAAAATAGTCTATCCCCCTTAAATTTTAATGCGGAAATCATCTGTCTCTCTCTCTCTCTCTATATATATATATATATATTTATATATATATATACATATATATATATATATATATATATATTTATATATATATATATATATATATATATATATATTATATATATATATATATATATATATATATATATATATATATATATATATATTTATATATATATATATTTATATATATATATATACATAATATATATATTTATATATATATATATATTTATATATATATATATATATATGTATATATATATATATATATATATATATATATATATATATATATATATATATATTTATATATATATATATATTTATATATATATATATATACATAATATATATATTTATATATATATATATATTTATATATATATATATATATATATATATATCTATATATATATATATATATATATATATATATTTATATATATATATTATATATATATTTATATATATATTATATATATATTTATATATATATTATATATATATTTATATATATATATATATATATATATATATATATATATATATATATATATATATATATATATATATATATATATATATATTTCTGCATATGGCAACATCGGTCTAGCCATATTTTGCTTGTCATGGTTGCACTAATGAAGTGTATTTTAAGGTATTTATGTTTCCTTTATTGTTCCAATCTATATGCTTGTCGTCCATATAACACAAGTTTACAGATGAAATCTATCTTGTGTTTCAGAAACAAGCATTTTTGTGTTCATTTCGAAGGGATATATGGACTTGAAGAGAATTTTTTCGAAATGAACTTATCTTAAGCCTAAAGCTCTTCCATGTGCAAGCTTTTTTGCTTGATTTTTTTTGTTTTCCTATTTTCATTCCTCATTTTTGAAATTTGTTGATTGTCTTTGTCTTTATGACCTGCATTACGCTTTATTATTTCCTCTTTATGTCTTAATTTCTTTTATGTCTTTGTATTTTGTAGAAAATTTTGGAATAGTGTATTATGAGTTACTACATACATTCTAACATTGGATTTACTAATTTATATTTATATATATATATATATATATCCTTGTCCTGGCCTCTCCGTGCTCTGCTTTTTCGGCCCTTCCTCGTTGCTTTTTGCTTTTCACACACGCTTTTATTTTGCTCGCGGTTAGATACTGTGGTTACTGATTCACACTCTTGCACTTTAGTTTTTGTTATTTTAATATATATATATATATATATATATATATATATATAATTGAATATTTTTATGATTACTTGTAATATATATATACTCGAGAAATACCAAAGAAAATTGCTTGTAAACTGAAGGTAAAGGTAAAAAATTGCAAATCAGAAGCCTAGTGTAGCACGATGAGCTATGCAAGAAGTTTGGAAATTGAATAAAGGGAATCTAGTGAATATAAAAGGAATAAAATGAATATGAAAAGCATTTCTGAAACCATGTACGTTATCAAGGGCCATACATGTTTCAATAATGCTGATTCTACGTTTCTGTTTACACAACTGTAAAATGTATTACAGAAATAATGTAAATGGCCCTATATATATATACCCTGGCCCTATATATATATATTTATATTGAAAAATATAAACTTGGTTATTGTGTCGTCATTGTTATTGTTGCGAACGCGCAATATTCCCTTTGGTTGAAAGCATATGGTCATCCATCCCTCAGAAAACTATCCCCACGGTCATTGCATCTATTCCTTCGAGGATTGCTGCTTGTATCGCCACAAGTGGTGGTCCTACTGCCTACTAATCACCCTGTCTATGCCAGTACTGTATTGTATTATTCTTTTGGAATTAACATCGTTTATTTATATCTCTGTTTGTGTGTCTTTTATCATTACATTCTATTCGCTCTTTCATGGTGTTGCATTTTCTATGTCTGGTAGTGTATAATGCACCGTTGAAACGGTTTAAATACATATTATGCCAATGTAAGGTTTAACCAGAAATGCCTGTAGTTCTTATTAATAATATAGATTATCTTTTTAAAATTTTAACTAAACATATTGCACATACATGCTTTTTCTTTCCCGGCCACACATTTAGCTGACATAAGCCTTAGGGTTGGTCGTGTGGTCTGGGTCTTCTACATACATGCTTTCATATTAATTATCCGCTTCTAATGTTTCTCGTGCTATTTACCATGCGAGGTTTCTACAGCATTTAATAAATAATAGGAAAACTTTGTTTCACAAAAAGTAATTAATTTTAAACGGAAAATTCAAAGTTGCAATTTAGAAATTCAATACGACATATGAATAAAATCCGAAATACTATTCTTATAGTGTTTGTCCATTTTGAGTTGTTTCTTACTGTTTAATTTCCTCATTCCAAATTAAAAAAGTTCTTACGAAAAATCTATTCAAGCTTCATCATTACTTTAGAGGAAAAGAACAATGGTAATGGTGGTTTCATTAAAAAGTTTCCATCTGCAATGAAGATGTTCCGCAACGCTACCCAGATTTTGACCTCTATTCCAACTTCTTCATGAGATGAAATATAACACTTAAACGAAATGAACTTAGTATTTCAATCCAGTTTTCTCATGTGAATGCCTTTCTTGGTAAATTACGAAGAATATTATTTCTGGTTGGCTGATAGTAGTGATAGGTACACTTATACGGTTCATCGATGCTATATATTGATATATGTCATTCAATGTTGTATCTATATTGTATCCCCATCGACCCTGTATGGATACTGTATTATATTGACGTCATCAATAATTTAGTTTTTAAATGATTCACGTATTCGTTCGGCGAATTGGCGCTTTTCTAAATGATGCCAATTTGTCAAAATCCCAGGAAAGAAATGGTAATATCTTGACAATGGTTGTCTCTCTATTGTAGTACAATAGTGCTATAGGCAAGGGGGACGGGCTGTCAGTCAACCCACTATTGGCTGAACAATTACATTAGTTCTCCATAAGGTGCATATTGGAAAACAAGATCCAGAATGTTGACTTCCCCCCCCCCCCATTCGATTGTCTGTTCAATTTTCCACAATTCTCACCATGCTTATATAGGGTGATTAAAAAATGATGGGCCAAACTTTACGAGGTGGTAGTACACACCAAACCAAGCACTTTTCGTCATACTTTATCGGGTCGGAAAAGAAACATAAAGGCGTTACAGGGCGCTTACTCGTTGAGAAGCTGCCGTCCCGCAAACTTAAAAGCGTCATTCAGGTTGAAGGAGAAAACTACATATACAAATTTAATCTGGGGAAGAAGAAGAACCCTTATGCAAATTTTCGTAACATCGAATGTAAGACCTTTTCAGTTTGCAGCAATTATTCACAGTTCCAACTTTTGAGACGATGGAGGAATTTACAAACAGGGAAAAAGCCTATATGCATTTCATCTATGGAGCTGCAAATGGGAATGGCAGAGAGGCACTACAACTGTACGGCGAACGTTTCTCCCATAGGCGGTTGCCCAATTGTGAAACATTCGAACGCTTGTATCGGCAGCTCTGTGAATCGGGATCCTTTCTCGCTACCAGGTATGATGCAGATCGTGTAAGGAGTTCTAGACGTCAAGTGTGGAGCAGGCGATTCTGGAATCGGTAACAGTTCAGCCGGGCACAAGCACAAGAGTGGTGTGCCACAATCGACGGTATGGCGGGTTCTGCATGGGGAGCAGTTACACCCATACCATCTCCATCGAATCCAAGCATTGACTGCCGCCATTCTTTTGAGCCATTACTGTAATTATTGTTTATTAAATGTCATTTTATAATTTCTAAGTCATTCTTGTGTTTTTGCCACACCTCATCGGTTTCACCATTAAAGACTCACTGGTACCTTAACGTTTCATTTCTGACCCTGTAAACCATGACGAAAAAGGCTTGGTTTGGTGTGTACTACCACCTCGTAAAGTTTGCCAAATCTTTTTTTAATCACCCTGTATGTAGTGCAGTGATATGAAAATTGAGTTTAAGTGGAATGAAACGCAATTTTCGGTTTTCATTCACTATTCAGAAATGAATTAAAATGCGAATGTAACTTTATGGGGTGTAAAGTAGTAGGCCTCCACGTGGGGCTCCCTGGGTAACGCTAAATCCACTACAGCTCTTGCCGCTAGAGGCTTCCCGGCGAGAAGCAGTTGCCAGGTTCGGCCTTCTGACTGGTGATGACTGTCTCAGGGTTCATCTTCATCGAACTGAACTTTCTGCTTTCCCGGATTGTACTTCATGTGATCTAGGATAGTGATGTCTGGAAAACATTTTGACGAGTGCCCTGCACTAGTGACTTTTAATTCAACTATAGAGAAATACTGGAGAGCTCACTGTCTAATGGCCTAGCGTTCCAAACGAGCGGAATTTGTCAACAGCATTAAAATATATAAAACTAACGATTTTTTTTTAATAAGATATGTATTGCATCAATACACAGCAAGTATTGAATGGAGGGGTTTCTATGTAAAATATCGATGTATCGTAAGGTCAGGTACCGATACATCGATACAGTTATATCGGTACGCCCATCGCTAGTTGGTAACATTATATATTTTATTAAGGATGCTGACTGAATTGCGTTTAAATACTATAGCTTAAACACCTTTTCAAATATAAATGGCAAATAATGGTTACAGTAACTGAATGGGTAGAACGTGGTCTGGCCTGTTGGAAATTCCATGTCGTCTAATCCATGAGAGAAGAGTTCTTTAGTTGGAAAACATATTGTAATCCGAGAATTCACGAATTTGATATTTTAATGAGAATACGTATTTCAAAACCGCATGAAAAGCTTTTGGTACTCAATAAGTAAAAAAAAAAAACTTTGTGCAATGGATAAGGAAAACTTGAGCAACTCATTTTAGCACAAATAAAGTAAAAATGCAGCATACAGCTGTTTCGAGGATACGCTGGATCCCTTTGTCAGTGCTAGACAACCAACAAAGTCGAAGTCTGGCAAAGGACGAAGCATTGACGAAGGGGATGCAGAGTATCCTGGAAACATCTGTATGCAGCATTTTTATTTTATTTGTGCTCGGATACTCGGAGTGATGTTTGCTTATGTCTATAATCTTGCTAATATTATTAAAAGTAAATTCAAGTTGTCTATGGCTTATAATCCCCCCCCCCCCTTCCCTAAAAAATAAATATGAATAAAATCTGTGGTCGGAGTGTTTCTGGATGAAATCGGAATTTTACGAAAAATATAAATACTTAGGACGATTATATTTCCGAACCTAATAGATGTAAATGTAAACAAGTTTTGCTTGTTTTTTTTATATCTGAAATTGGGTATCATTTATGAATATACAAAAATAATTTCAATATTTTCATTTTTTTTTCTCGGAAAAATTAAAAAGTTTTTGCTTAAGCATGTTTTTGCTGCGCTTTGTTGACTTTCACTCGAAATATCTTCTAAATTCTAAAATGAAGATATGAATAGTAAGCGACATAAATGTTCAGTAAGAAGTCCAGTTCCTAGGTTAATAATTTTTAATTTTTTACAAACTGTTATAGTTTTCGAGGAATCATCAAATTGAAGATCGAAAATTTTTTGGTTTTAAAATTTGTAATGCTTATATTTTGAAAATTGAAAGTGAACTATAAACAGTAAAATATTAAACTACAAACAGTAAATAAAAATTTAAAGCCCTATTAAAAGCCTTACAAGGATATATAATTGGATTGTAGACCGAGTTCTCAGTTATTAACTATAGTGGTTATAATTTCGTTATTTTAATATTTTGACATGTTAAAGTTTTCCAATGCGGATGAAAGCTGTAACATTTAAATGCCACGAGGGTTGCAGCTCAATGTGTTTCCACCTTGGTAAAATATTGGTGTAAAGCACGAGATATTTTTTTTTTTCAAATAAATTAGGAAGTGAAGTAAACTTGGGGAATTCTAAAGACGTTTAATGATTGTTGAGGATTGAAGAAATGAAATGGAAATTTGAAATTCTAGTACACATTTTCGTGCTACTAGGCGAGTATACAGGGTGTCCCAAAAAGATTGAAACGCGCTTTAATTCTTTAGCTGGAGATAAGTGGGCAATGTAAATTGCAAAAATGTTGAAAGTAAGGTAGGAAATAAGACTACGTTAATGACATAGTCCTTCCATTAATTTTCAAAAAGTTACACTTTTTTAATTTTTATACGACCCCCTTAGACAAATTTGGTCGATCAGAATTTTTTTATTTTTAATGCAACAAGATCATTAAAAAAAACCGCATATCTGTATCTTTAAATTTGAGCGAGTTATATTTAATTGAAAATTTAACATTGTGTAAGGGGACCCTATATCAAATTAGAAATGTAAATTTGTGACATATCACAAAAAAGATCAATGTATGCATATTTTATTTATGTACCCCAACCGCGTAGTGAGTACCACTGCTATATATGATCTCTGTCTGTGTAATGCCTTATTTAGATGCATTTGTGATAAGAAATTTTGACACATATTAACGTATTTTTGATCTAAACAATTTCCATCGTCAATTTGTATATGATCGCTATTTTCAGTGATGAAACAGCCTTTCACTTGAAAAGTGGAATAAGTCATATTTTTTCCTTTATCATAATTCAGCTGCTTTTAAAGATACAGATATGCTGTTTTTTTTAACGATCTTGTTGCATCAAAAATAAATATTTTCTGATTGACCAAATTTGTCTAAGGGGGTCGTATAAAAATTAAAAAAGCGTAACTTTTTGAAAATTAATGGGAGGACATTAACATAGTCTTATTTCCTACCTTACTTTCAACATTTTTGCAGTTTACATTGCCCACTTATCTCCAACAGGTAAAGAATTGAAGCGCGTCTCACTCTTTGTGGGACACCCTGTATAGATTCACCTTAATCTTAAATCACGTTAGAAATATTGTAAAAGTTTAGTTTATATGCCATCAAGCAAGTTAGTAAAATAATTTGAAATGGTGAAATGAAGTCTATGGTTGGGGTATCGGAGTCTATGGTCGGGGTCTATGGTCGGGGTAGGAGAGAAAACTAAAAGCTATAATCAGCTTGCGAGTAATTTGTAGTCATTTAAATGCCCTACAAGGATACATAATTGGATTTCGGATAAAGTTCGTAGGTTTTGAAATATAGTGGTTATAATTTCGATATTTTAGTGTTTTACACTGGTTTAAAAATGTCTAAAGAAGATATACCACCCACAAAGAAATATGTTATTTACGCAAAAACATTTCGACTCTATCGGACTGAAATTACAGCCGATTTTTATTCAAAAACAAAACAAAAAACTGGGGTGGAATTACCTGGTTATTGCACTAAAGTAAATAAATAATTGTACATTCGAGCAAAATGTAGATTTATTGAAGTGTAAAGTGCAGTCGTTTGAATGAAAACAGCCATTAAAATACTCTTCCAGTTCGTAACTAATTAGATAACAGTTTAAATGTGGCTTTATGTCCAATGGTTACTTGTCATCAGTTTCTGACATCTGACAGTCATCGTTTGGCGCTTCTGACCCAAGCTGATTGTAGAACCAAATTACCGTCACGTTTCGCCATTCGTATTCCTAAAACGAGAGTAGAGGTATCAAGCAACTCAATCATAAAATAGACTCATTTAAAATTCAACTCAAAATATAGAAAAATATTTTTTTAGTAAAATTATTCTCTTCAATGCTATTTAATTTTGAAAATATAAAAATAATTTAAGTTTTCATAGTTTGATTTTGTTTTTTAAAAAGATCAATAGTTTAACTCTCGGAGTATGAGATTTCGTTACTTAAAAGGATCAATAATTTAACTTTCGGAGTTTGATTTCGTTACTTAAAGGATCAATAATTTAACTTTCGGAGTTTGATTTCGTTACTTAAGAGAATCAAAAAGGAATCAAAATTTGGAATGAAAGTGTTTTTGCCGCGATGAAGTCTATTTCTCAAATGGATGAAAGCAAACAAAATGGTAGTTTTGTTTCCGCATGATGAGAGAGATTTGAACTTGCCGTTTCTCGAGAAAAGGCCAATGACATTTGCCGTCTTTTAAATTTTCTTTCTAATTCCTTTTATCGTTTTACTTGCCTTAGGAACCGGAATGGCAAAATGGTATAAGGTATTATTATGTTAATACCGGATTTTGAACCTACTTGTTAGTGGTATTGAGATACATACGAATAAAGAAAGAAATCCGCATATCCTATCAGTCGAATCTTAAATACTGCCATAACAGTCACGTAATATATTTCTGTCTATTGAAAACGGATTGTGAAAGAATTTTGGGAAAATATGGAAGAGAATTATCTTTATTTCAAAGTAAATATCACAATCAATTATAATTATGTAACATAAAAATTCGATTATAATCTCTGCCTTATGTAATATTGAATGGTTGATTTCTGGAATGTGATTTGATAGTTGATTTGTTTGAATGCTTCTGATTAAGTGTCAAACAGTAGGAGCGTTTGAAATCGCCTTTTCAATGTACCGTGTTAAACGTTTAATAAAATTGCTATCAGAATCATTAAGAACTTTTCTGTCTCGGTGGTGAAATAATTATGATACAGTCTTTCAAACAACTTTACAAAGATTCTTGATATTATGGGTTACGTCCAAAAAGTTTCAATCCCTCTTTTAAAAGAATTTGTAACAGTTTAATTATAGATCTGTGCTACACACATGAAATGACTGTACACCCCACACCTCGTTTTTTTATAACCATGCCGACATCCGACGCAGTTAGTTATAATCATAGACTATAATATATGACATCTATGTCAATGATTGTAATTTAGTCGAAAAATCCTGAATTCAGATTTTCAAAATCTACACTATTATAAAGCGTTTTCACCCATAGTGTTAATCATTTCTACAGTACCAACCATTTCATTCTGCAATACCATCTATGAATGTATCTATGTATGTTTAGAGGTACTCTTGTCTGTCACTTTGAATTTTCTAAATAATCGTAGTCTTCCTTTCTTCGTTTTGTTATACCAAATTTTTAGACAAGATATTCAAATTTTATGAAAAATTATCTTTTAATTGAAGTGCTGTTTAATCGAAATCATATTTAAAGTGTACGAAATGCCAAAATCTGTCCAAAGTTCAACAATTTTAAACATTCGATTCTATAAATTTTACAATTTCATAAAAGTTTTCAAGGCATTCATTTTAATCGATGTACATAAAATATAGAAAAATATATGTTTCAATAGAAATTCGTCGAGCTTACATTTCATCTGATGTTGATATATGAGTAAATTCATTTTAAATTTTACAATACCAACCCTTCGCTATATTACAAGCAATTTTATCCCGCATGTAGTAAAGTCGCAGGAGAAAAAAAAACAATAGTTATAACCAATATTCGCAATAACCGATAAAAAGTTTAGATATGAGATAAACAATAAGTATTATCTGCTTGCATATTATGAAACGAAAAAAATCATTATAATAAGGTCGAAATGTATTGCTCTTTCATCTACGTTGAAAAAAAATCAAACTTTTATTTAACATTTGAATTTACAACACATTTGGCCCACACGTAGGAATTTACATGTAATTTAGAACATACATAGCACTTTTCCTATATTGCATCTAAATTGTCGCTGCAGTTAACGTTGTGTGTTTCAAAATAGTCACGCAAATTTTGGAGTCTCTCCCCAGCATTGACGTTATCCTCCTCCTTAAATCAATTTCGACTTCTTCGGATTAGGATTCATCAGACGTATTATCAACAACTGTAGCAATAATAATGCTACTATAGGTCGTTTGTGCTTACAGCATAATCGTCTAAAGTAAGATTTCTTCAACATTCCTTTTTATCGTAATCTATTCCACATTGAACTATCTCCGGTCACACATTAAGTTGCTGTAAACCTCTGGGTCAGTCGTGTGGTCTGGGCCTTCAACATTGAACTATCTTCATACACAGAATCGGATACGAAGGATTGTCCTTCCAAAAGGATTCTTAAATTTTTAAGAACCCAGAAGACTTCCAGCATTTTTACTTCCTTATATACAATAATGTATAAGAAAAATATTGTGACGGGGTCGAAAATTCGAATTCGAGTTTTCGACGGGAGAGCACGTTTCAAGCATCTCTGACTACGAATCGAACATTTTTGAAGTGACGTGTGTGTGTGTGTGAAAGTATGTGTGTGTGTGTGAAAGTATGTGTGTGTGTGTGTGTGTGTGTGTGTGTGTGTGTGTGTCAGTGAGTTTGTGGAGACTATAACTGACGAACGAATGGACCGATTCGAACGAAATTTGGCGCAAAAATTACAATCCATAAACACTGGAAGCTTATTGTTTTTATACGGAATCGAATGTTCAGAACCCCCCTAAATTTTTGAGTGAATTTTGAAAAAATCGTCAAAAAATCAAAACCTCTAATAAAGTTACGCAAATAGACATTTCTTATGTAATTTTTCATTAGAAAACGATTGACATAAATTTTAGAATGCTAACATAAACCGTTCTCGAGATATTACACATTTAAAAAAAATATCAAAAAGTCATATAAAATGAAAAATAAATATTTCCTATTGAGAAACATGTTCATTTTTCATATGTAATACCATGCGATAAATTGGGTGACATCATTCTCGGGGATCTAGTTCGTTCCATTCATGAAAAAAGATACTTTGAGTAATACTTTTGTATTTGAATGCCAATAGTCATTTATCTGCTGTGAGAATAACTTATTTCTCCGTCCATAACGCTTGGCGAGATTTTGGCGACGAATTTGGTGGAATGTCGCCAACTTGGGGACTTTTTAAAATGTTGCTAAATTTACGAAAAACTCGCCAAATGGATAAAAATGACGCTAAATCAATGAAAATGACGACTCATTGAAGAAAATTCAATATCTTGGAAAGAATATAAATATCTACTATAAAAATAATCTATTTTTTTTTTACTGTAAAAGTAGTAAATGCATTGCATTATATAAGGAAAGTCATGTGCTGCCCACATCAGATTTTTTCTCTAATTGCTGATGAACATCCCGCCTACCAGACATCATCTAAAAATTCGCAGTCTAATTTTCATGTGTTCAGGCTATCTCAACGTATTTGGGGATAGGTTTAGGAAAGTGTTTAGGTTCAACATATTTGGGGATGAAACTTCGTTGCCCAACTAATTGCTGCTCCTTGCATTTTGCTTTTATTCCAATAAATTCCATGAATTTATTTTTCTCTACCTCTACCACACTAAAAATTTCACAATATCCGACATGTAGTTATTTAATTGTTCGCTATAAGTCACAAGTTTAACGTTATAAAGGTATTGCAGATCTAAGGAGTCAGAGAAAAATCGTGAAATCCGATACTTCATTATAGCCGAGCTCGCTATACGTGGGCTCTAATGTATCTATGTTTAATTTCTTTATATCCTTTGCAGTAACTTTAAATCAATTCCCAATTTAATGAATATTTCCTAACACATCTTACTAAGAATCATTATGGTAATCTGTCTATACACTTTCATTAATCCACAGTGTTGGGCTGCATCATTAATATTTTATTCCTTTGAATAGAGCTCTTGTTTGAAGAGAAGTGAAGTAATAGAGAGTTAACAACTCCACCCATAACTATTTTTGTCCTAAAGCTGCACTTCCTTATCTTTCCGAAATCTGTAGCCAAATTTTTTCAGGACTGTACAGAAGAATGTAAAAGAGAAATAATGATCACTTTTAAGGAAACGTCTTTAAATATAATAGAATGACAGCAAAATGGTATTTCATGTTATAACGGGAAATCTAAATATTATTAATTACGATGCACTAAGATCACTGATGTTACTGGGTACTAAATACCGTATACCTACTAAATTTAAACATAAATTAATATGTAAAGGTTTATTTCTTGACTTAAATAAATTTATTTATAAAATCAGCTATAAATATCAAATCCCTGTAGAAGCCTTTAAACCTTGGAGAGTCTTAATAGAGCAATACTTAAATCATTATATATATAATCAGAAAATTAATAATTCATATAAACTTAATTCAATTAAAAATGATATTAAAGAAATACAAAATGATTTTGTCATTACATATGTCGATAAGGCAAGTGGAAACTACTCAATTATTTGTAAATATTATTATAAAAATACCCTTCAGTCACACTTACTTAATAATCATATCTATAATTTACATAAAACTAACCTTAAAATCTTATACAATAGAATATCAGCCAAATATAAGCAAATCCATCTAAAAAATAGTTGTAATAACATTCCATATATTGTTTTAGTACCCAAGTTTCATAAATCCCCTGTTGCTTTTCGAACCATTACCAGTGGGCATAATTCTTACATTACTAATGCTGGAAAATTATTATTAAAGATATTACATGAAGTATCCTCGTCAGATGAAATCTCAAAAAATTGTCATATTGTAAAAAACAGTTTTGAAGTAGTTAAGAAATTGAAAACTCTTACTAATATTCGTAGTATTTATACCTTTGATTTCAAAGATTTGTTTAATAATATTAATATAGATGATCTGTATAGAATTATTTTAGGAATTTTTGAAAAATATAATATCAACCTAAAATATTCAAATTTTCTTTTTAAAAAATTACTTAACTTCACTCTTTATGAGAATTATATTCAACATGGTGGTACTATTTTTAAACAACAGGTTGGTATCCCACAAGGGGTGTGTGCCTCATCATTGTTAGCTAATCTGTATTTATTCTTCTATGAAAAAAACATTAATCCAAGCTTGCATAATATGCACATGTTTAGATATATAGATGACATTTTATGTGTATCCCCAAATAATAATATCCCTATAGTATTAAACTTTTATCCAAAAAATTTACAATTAAATGCAAGTAATAATGACACAAATGTTGCAAACTTTTTAGATTTAAATTTAAATTTACAAAATTGTAATATGGTTATAAACTTGTATGATAAAAGACAGGATTTTAAATTTAATACATCAAAAATTCAACATTTTGACTCTTGTCTGCATATATCTGTATTTAGAAATATTATAATAAACCAGGCTCTTAGAATCAATAAAATTTGTGATGAATATTATAGATTAGCGCACTTTATGGAATTATTGAGTACAGCGACTAATAATGCATATCCCCCCAATTTTGTTATTAAAATTATCAACTCAGTGTATCAAATTTCACTCGATAACATCCTAGAAAACATTCCCAATTATAGTGACTAACATACAGGAGAGAGAGAGAGAGAGAGAGAGAGAGAGAGAGAGAAAATATATATATATATATATATATATATATATATGTTTGTATGTTATATATAATTATTTATTAATTATATAAATAAATAAAAATGAAAAATAATAAACTAAGTCAAAAACATTAGAAAAATCAAAAAATCGGAAAATAAGATGCATTAATGTTTTGAATTTTATTTTCGCAAAAAAATGTAACTTTTGTCAGTATTGAAACTACGTTTTGTGCGCACTTATAATGGTGTATAGTGGCATTCTCGATTATCCAGTTTTCCTATGAATTCTTGTTTAGTAGGAATTTTCATCTATGATTCATATTCATATTCAGTTCTGCATGTTTGGGAAGTTGTATTCTGAATTGCTTGTCCAGTCTCCAGCTTAGACTCACTGGACGGGTTTGGGAGTATTTCCGTGAACGTTCGTACTACCTCCCTGGTAGAATTTCGACTTGTTCATTCCGGTGCTTCTAGATTAAGTTGTTGAGGTTGATCGTGTATACACGTGGTAGAAGAAGAATGATTCATGCCGCATGGTAATACAATTTTCTTAATGTATCCTTTTTTCCTTTTTTCATTTTTTGATGCCTGTAGTCTGAGTTTAAGCATTTATAGTAATGTACTATTGCTTAATCTGAAACAGGCATTTGTTTGGGTTAATTAGAGTTAAATACTCAGACCTGAAGAGGAATTTAATTCTGATTAATCATCGAATTTGGGAAGGTTCTGTTCTTTTCTCTTATCGGCATTATGGCCGTGAATTTGCTTCTATGGTGATGTTAATATTACTTGAATTGTATTTTTATTTTTTTTATTTTTACATAATTCTTATTATTACATTTCAAATATATATATATATATATTATATATATATATATATTATATATATATATATATATATATATATATATATATATATATATATATATATATATATATATATATATATATATATATATATATATATATATAAAGCAAATGTAGTTTTATATTATATTTTTATTTCAAATTATAATGGAAATTTTACTTTTAATTACTTTCTTATAATTTTGAATTCCGTAATTTTTCTTAAAATATGAAATTATCTATAAAACTACATTCGATATCTTTTAATGCAAAATAAGATATGCTTAATATATGCCTTGAATTGTACAAACATCCTAGTCATTTTTTTAATATCGCTAAAATATTGTTAGTAGGCGGCAAAATGACCATGTAATAGTTTCTCTACCAGCACTCTTTTCCGCTCTTCGTCAACTTGAAGGGAGGGGGAGGGGGGGGGGACTTGTATTGTGAGGAATAAAACTTCAAATAATAAACGAATTTTTTCAACTTACTGACAATTTTTGAATTTATTTTAACTTCAACTGGAAGTTTACAGAATTGACTCCAGTTTGTTTCCAGTTTCAAACTTCAGCTAGTTCATCTTCTGATCCTAAAAACAGCCAATTACTACTCACATACACACATATCATCGAAAACCTCCATTTGTGGCCCATGGATCAGAAAACTATGACAATCTCTAATTTAAAGGTTAATTTTGTAGCAATCGCACATTTAGTTGCCACTTTCTTTCTCCATTCACTTATATAGTACGCTAGGTGTCATCATGGGTAATTTGCTTGGTCGAATTCGAACTCTTTGCTCGTTTATCTTAACCATTAATGGCGATGAAAATTGTGCTCTACTCTAACATTTATTATTTTTTAAATTTTGTAATCAATTTTTAGTTCAACTAGAGTAAATGACTGACGTTTTAATATTCATAACCGATTCATTACAACTCAAAAGCATTGTAAACCATTGTAAACCATTGTATAGCATTGTAAACCACGTCACATCCGGTGTTCCAGTCGCTATCCTCTAGAACAGTGATATTCAAACTGTGTTCCGCGGAACCCCGGGGTTCCGCTAAACGTTTTCAGGGGTTCCGCGACTTTTTTAATAAAATTTTAGATTTTTGTTATAAGATTTTATAACACGTTTATTAAATTTTTTGTTATACAAAAATTTCGACAATTGATAAATGCGTTTTCAAATAACAACAATTAAGCCCGATTTTCAAAAGTTGTGTAGCAAGAATCAAGCGCATTTAATTCATTAAATTTAGTTACTTCTAGTATTACTTCTGAATTAGATATATTCCGAATTTTGTATTTTCTTGCATTTATGCCTACAAATATGCTTGTATGTTTCACTGCAGTGGCGGCTTTTTAGAGCCGGCAAATTCACCTCAGCTGTATTCAATAAAAAAATCTGAATAACATGTTTTTAATAATTTATTTTTATATTTAGTATTTGGTTTTATGATTATAATGGTCAAAATTAATTTGCAGTCTTCGGTAGTTAATTTTTGTAAATGTAGCTTCAAAACTTTTTGGCGGAGGGAGAGGGGGCACCGAGATTTTCTGTTACGTTACTATGCTTAAAGTCACTATGCTTAAAGTCTTTACGTCACTATGCTTACGGGGCATATTTTTTGTACTAGGGTTCCAAAAAAATTTTTTTAAGCGTAGGGTTCCGAAGACGTTAGAAGTTTGAAGATCACTGCTCTAGAACATGCTACTGACATAAACTGGTAAAAGCGTGGAAATGATACTAAAAAAGATGTAGATGTCGCTAAAATTTCTATGAAGCATTTTTATAGCAATTAAATTTTTAGCCAAGCGATGTTTTATGTAGGTTTCTTGAATGAAATTTCACTTGAAAACATACTTATATATGAAAACTTGACATTATCCTAAATAGTCAGTATTTTTCAAGCTGTAGAATATACAGTTATGTTACCGCATATAATTGTTCTTTTCCATATGCAGCTAAACTGGTTTTAGCTGCATATGGAACGTCCGATGTTAAAATAAAAAGTCCGATTAGTCCGATGTTAAAATAAAAAGTCCGATTAGTCCAATGTTAAAATAAAAAGTCCGATTAGTCCGATGTTAAAATAAAAAGCTAATAGAAATTCATAGCCTCATCTTTTCTGGATCTATGGGTTTAGAAGATCTTTAGTAATTAAAATTTTAACACCAACAGAATTTATTGGGCATCAACTGCGAATGTGGATGGCAATAGAGTAAAAATAAAAATTTTCAGATCTAGATAAATAGGGAAAAATTAAGAGGACAAAGATAGTTGGATTGTGAGGAGGACTTTGAGACCTTGGATGTAAGAAGTTGGAGAATAAATGCATCTAAGAGGGTGGTCTGGTAGAGAATCCTAAACAAGGGCAAATTCCATTCTGAACCCGATGATGATGATTACGATGAAACGTCATTGATGTGCAATGCTCAAGAAGAAACTATTGCCAGAATTACCATTAATTCACGTATAGAGTTCATTTCTAACAACATAGATACCAAATGTTGATCCCTCTTATTATCATGTTCACAGCATTATTTCATTCGTTCTTGGTGTAGATTCCTACTCATTAAACAAAGCTCAACTTTGTAATTGGCTTTCTACGCCTATCTCGCTTTGTCGCCTAGTATACCAACTTTTTAAATGATTCGCTGGGTGTGTGCTGCAATCCTTTTTATTCGACCAAGCATAGTCATTTTACAAGAGATAGAATTAACGTGTGCACGCATGGTCCTTTCTTTATAAAGGTATTGAAAGACAGTATATTTAATTGTAAATGTTGCTTTTCGGCATACTATGTACAGTCTTGGCATACAAAGACCACTTTTTTGAAGTTTCGTAAGTGGTTGCCATAGTTTTCCATTTTACAGTGCATATTGTGCGGATAAAGTGATTCTAAAACACATCAAAAAGAGAAGAATGGAGGATTGTATTTTCCAGCAAACATTTCAACTTCAGCAGACAACTTCTATTATTATGAATGCAGCACAGGTGGTCACGTAACGCTGGAAGAGCAGACAAATTGCAGGTAGACGGGTCAAAAACATCTCCAGAGATAAACAAGAAAAAGGTGAAAAAACTTCTTGAAAAGAGAATAAAGTGTTTCCTTTTTCTTTAGGATTGTCAATGATTTCCTCGTTTCGGCTCAAAAATAAACCGCTGTACTGGAATATTTTTTTATTTCTCTATAATAAAAAATCTGATGTGGGCAACACATGACTTTCCTTATATAATGTAATGAATTTACTACTTTTACAGTAAAAAAAATAAATTTTTCTTATAGTAGATACTAATATTCTTTCCAAGATATTGAATTTTCGACAATTAGTCGTCATTTTCATTGATTTAGCGTCATTTTTATCCATTTGGCAAGATTTTCGTTAATTTGGCAGCATTTCAAAAAGTCGCTAAGTTGGCGACATTCCGCCAAATTCGTCGCCAAAATCTCGCCAAGCGTTATGGACGAAGAAATAAATTATATTCTTACAGTAGATAAATGACTATTGGTGTTCAAATACAAAAGTATTACTCAAAGTATCTTTTTTCATGAATGGAACGAGCTAGATCCACGAAAATAATGTCACCCAATTTATCGCATGGTATTACATATGAAAAGTGAGCATGTTTCTCAATAGGAAATATTTTTTTTTATTTTATATGACTTTTTGATAATTTTTTTGAAAAATGTGCAATATCTCAAGAATAGTTCATGTTAGCGTTCTAAAATTTATGTCAATCGTTTTCTAATGAAAAATTACATAAGAAATGTCTATTCGCGTAACTTTATTAGTGGTTTTGATTTTTTGACGATTTTTTCAAAATTTCATTCAAAAATTTAGGGGGGTTCTGATCATTCGATTGCATATCAAAACAATAGGCTTCCAGTGTTTACGGATTGTGATTTTTGTACCAAATTTAGTTCGAATCGGTCCATTCGTTCGTCAGTTATCGTCTCCACAGACTCAGTGACACACACACACACACAGACATCACCTCAAAAATGTTTGATTCGTGATCAAGGATGCTTGAAACGTGCTCTCCCGTCGAAAACTCGAATTCGAATTTTCGACCCCGTCACAATACTTTCCTTATACATTATGTATATAAGGAAAGTAAAAATAGGATGCGGGCAGTATACATGACGTTCGCTACATTATGCAATGACTTTACATCTTTCATAGCGGTTTACAAGATCCATGGCACAATGCTTTTGATATTAAATTTTACATTACGTAAAATGAAATTTGGCACTTTGAGCAACTTATTCCAACTTATCCAAACACAATACTTTTTTTTTCATGTGTGAAATCGTATTAAAAAATCTGATGTGGGCAACACATGACTTTCCTTATATAATGTAATGAATTTACTACTTTTACAGTAAAAAAATAGGTTTTTCTTATAGTAGATACTAATATTCTTTCCAAGATATTGAATTTTCGACAATTAGTTGTCATTTTCATTGATTTAGCGTCATTTTTATCCATTTGACGAGATTTACGTTAATTTGGCAACATTTCAAAAAGTCGCCAAGTTGGCGACATTTCGCCAAATTCGTCGCCAAAATCTCGCCAAGAGTTATGCACTAAGAAAAAAGTTATTCTTACAGCAGATAAATGACTATTGGCGTTCAAATACAAAAGTATTATTCAAAGTATATTTTTTCATGAATGGAACGAGCTAGATCCACGAGAATGATGTAACTCAATTTATCGCATGGTATTACATATGAAAAGTGAACATGTTTCTCAATAGGAATTTTTTTTATGTGACTTTTTCATAATTTTTTTGAAAAATGTACAATATCTCGAGAACGGTTCATGTTAGCCTTCTAAAATTTATGCCAATCGTTTTCTAATGAAAAATTACATAAGAAATGTCTATTTGCGTAACTTTATTAGCGGTTTTGATTTTTTGACGATTTTTTCAAAATTTCATTCGAAAATTTAGGGAGGTTCTGAACATTCGATTACGTATAAAAACAATAGGCTTCCAGTGTTTACGGATTGTGATTTTTGTACCAAATTTGGTTCGAATCGGTCCATTCGTTCGTCTGTTATCGTCTCCACAGACTCACTGACACACACACATACACACATACTTTCACACACACACACACACACACACACACACAGACATCACTCCAAAAATGTTTGATTCGTGATCAGGGATGCTTGAAACGTGCTCTCCCGTCGAAAACTCGAATTCGAATTTTCGACCCCGTCACAATACTTTCCTTATACATTATGTATATAAGGAAAGTAAAAATGCAAATGAATTTTAATTATTGACCTGTGGAATAAATGATTATGTGCGAATTCATTGGCGCCAAACTACAAAACTGTATCAAAAAACCAACAGTATCTTCCCTCTTGAATAAGACGAACTAGATCGACGATTATGATGTTAACAGATTTATTGCATGGAATATTACACAGGGGAAGTGAACATATTTAATGATACATACTTCTTTTTAATTTTATAAACAAGTACAGTATTTGATAAATTTATTCGAAAAACGTACATCTCGAGAATGTTGGGCGTCATACGGCCATTTTCAAAAAGCAAACATATGAAGCACCGCACGTTAGACGGTATACAAAGCCCATAGGATTACGTGCAAAAAGGAATTTAAAATTTGCATAAATCAGAACGTTTGAAGTAAATACGTGTACAATAACAACAGGACAAATATAATGTTTTAAATATATTAGAAAATCAATGAAAAAATTTGCGTCGAAAAGCATAAGAATGTAAAATTACGAGAAGTACTGCAATCCGATAGAACAGAAATATTTACATTTGATCTTTTTTGGGGCGAAATTAAGATTTTTAACTGGATCTGTATTGCAAATGGTGTCATGACAGAAGTAAATCATAATATATTCATAAAGGAGAATGAATGGTACTGGAGTAAATAAACAGAAGAGTAGAGGTTACCGTGAGTGAAATAAATCGGTAAATGCTTTTCCATTTCTTATGTGACGTTGATGTTTTGTCAACCTAATACTTGCAGAACGTTATTGGTTTTTCCAATATAAAATTTATTTTACAGATTTTGTCTCCTGTGATAAAGGGTACTACATACACCCCAGCCTCATTTAAAAGGTTGCAATTAAGTTACTGAATGAATTCTGCTAAAAATTGAAATGCCTGTTAAAAGGACAGGTTTAAATTCAAATTCAAGACAGAAACGAAATAAAGCGCGAAAAATTCTAGGATTATATGGTTCGCTTTTTTTAAATGGTAATGGATTGGACCTATTTCACGTAATTTTAAGTTTCAGCTTTATTTTTTTTTTAACTTTAACTTAACAAGCATTTTATGTTATTAAAAATTCATAGAGAACAACAACAACCTGTCGATATCGTAGCTGGAGATTGAACTGACTTTTCTACCACGGGTATACATCGATAAAGACCTCATATATCCAAAATTAGTCTCTTATGCTGCAGATAGCTTTCCAGGCCCACACGTATTTGCTTTGCAACGCGTACTTGATTGCGTTCTACGGCGTAAGCGCGCCCTGCACCATTTCCACACAAGTCCGCAATGCCAAACCATAGCAGGGACCAGTCGCATTAACTTCCCATTAGAGAGCACCCGAAGTACTCTTCTACTTTCAAAGAAACGCAAAGAAGAGAAGAAACTTTTTCTTTTGTGCGCTATTGCGTGACTTCAGAAAAGGAAAAAATGCAATCCCTAATTGAGGTTCTCTCTAGTAAATAGGATTTGGCTTCTGACCTCAGCACTCTTTCTGTCATATTGTATCAAAATTGAAGCGATTTCTGTGGGAAAGAAAATTTTCTTTATAATTTAGTTTTTATAGGTTTGCAAAGTCAAAGAAAGATTCACACTCACATTCTCTTCCGAGAGGTTCGCGGTAGGGGAAGGAGGGTACGGTCCCTATGGATGCTTCCCTCTCTGGGATCCGGTCCAAATTGGGTGGCTCTTTCCGGCCGTCCAAATAGTTACATTACACCTTTCTGGTAGGTCGGACGGTCTGGGTCTCAACAACAAGCACATTCTCAACAATGCGGGGTATATCAATAAGTAAAATACACTTTGTTCGAAGGATATATAAAGAAAACTTGAACAACGAATATAAGTACGAATAACGCACTAATGTAGCATGCAGATGTTTCGAGGATACGCTAGATCCCCCTCATCAGTGCAAGAGGCTGATTGGTTCTTGCACTGACGAAACTCTTTCGACTTTCTGATTGGCTCTCTCTTAATCCAGGTCTTGGGTATATAACCCCACTTTGCTTCCTCTTTTGGCAGCTATTTTTCTTTCGGACTTCGGGTTTGTCGGTTCTCTTGCAGTGACGAAGAAGATCTAGCAGATCCTCAAAACAGCTGTTTGCATTATAATGTTATTTGTGCTTATACAGGGTGACTGAAAACAGATGGGTCAAACTTTACGAGGTGGTAGCACACACCAAACCAAGCATTTTTCGTCATAATTTACCGGGTCGGAAATGAAACGTGGAGGCGCTCATGACGAAAAATGCTTGGTTTGGTGTATACTACCACCTCGTAAAGTTTGACCCATCTTTTTTGAATCACCCTGTATACGTTTCTCAAGTTTTCTTTAACGTGAAATATAGAATAGAATAAATTATGAAGTAAAGGCTAGGGAAGGATTCGGACTTTATAAAAGACTTCTCAGGTCCAGGTAATGACTTGTGTGTGTGTGTGTGTGAGCTGTTTAATCATATTAGTTTCAGTTTACGTTGAAACGAATTCAAGAAGAGCGTCGACTATAAGAAATAACCGAGTTTCAACGCTTTCGAAATGGAATTTTTTTAAAAAAACTTGAAATGCAAAGGCTTGATAAAAGTTTAGATATGCAATTCGTAACAGTACAATAGAAATACTTTTTGCAACTAATATATTGGGCGGTATATTGCTATTGGAATAATGCATTATTATCAAAGAAAAAACACTTTAAAAATGCTAACTATATTGGTTGGGCCATAAACAATATCATCTTAAATTGTATGAGATAACTATAGTTATAGAAGAGATTTTGCTTGACAAACTTTTTTAATGCATTCGTTATTAAATTCTCTACAAAAATGCACACGTTTATACTTACCAATGTATTCATCTCCATTTTTAGAAAGACAATACAATTTAACTGTCCAAGAGTTACAATTTTGCATAGTAAACTTCTTCTCGAATTCGTTTTACAGCCTGCATTAATTCGCCAATTAATGATTATCTTTTAACGTTACACAATCCCATAGTAAATCAGTGAACAAATTCCTCCCAGACACAGTAGTCTAATGGGTTCAAATATGGGCTATTTGAGGGCTAGTCCTCAGCAGCAATGAGATTGGGAACATGATTCTCCTCTTCTTCTTTGACACAAACCGTCCGACCTACCCCAAGGTGAAAGGTATCTACTCGCAGGTAACCTGAAGATATACCCGAAGGTAAGGTTTGGACGGCCGGGAAGTGCTACCTAATTTAGACCGGAACCCAATGTGAGCGACATCCACAGGGACCGTACCCTCTTTCCCCTACCACCTACCTCCCAGAAAGTTTTATGGACCCATATATTTAACGTGCCCGTACTCCGCGTGAACACGGGGACAGTTTGGGCAGAGTAGGAATCGGACTCGGGTCGTTCGAGTGCAATCCCCGAGCGCTAACCACTGGACTGTCTCACCGCTGAACATGATCCTTGAAAAATTGTTGTGATCCTGAGCACGATCCGGCTGGTAAGACTATCGAATGCCAAACAACATTTAGAGCCATTCGAAACACTTTGAAGCAGCTACTGCAAAACTTTCTTATTTCAACTGATCTTGATTTCTTCCTTGATCTAATGATTTTCTCCTTTTTCATTCTCTACAGAAGAACTGCGAGAGACACGAGATACAGCCAACTATACTGGGGCATAGACAACTAGATATACTCGTTTACACCGTGTGTTACACAACTGCTAGGTTTTCGCAGGAGCAGTGTACAGGGCAGGTTTAACAGAGTGTCATGCTTTATGGCCAACCCGGTCATTAAATTGAAAATAATATGAAGGAGTTTTACAGTATAGAATACACAGTATATAGTATAACAAATTGCACTACAAAATACATTTCTGCGTAAGTTGAAATGATTTCTGAAATATTAATTCAATTTACAAACAATAAAGAAACTTAATAATTCCAAAAGTGCTAAAGTTTTGTATGTTTAAAAGATATTTTTCATTTTAATTCAGCTAAAAAAAGAATGAGTTTATAAGAGTATGATTTCCGCGGAACGTACTCAAGTTTAAAGGAAGTTTACTGCTGTTATCATATGGTACAATTAAAAAAAAGTAATTTTGACATTGATAAATCACATTTAAGAGCAATCGCTACAGGGAAGGTAGGAATACTTCTGTACTAAAATATATTATCGAAATACAGAAATTTTTCTGTCTTCAGTCTTTTTCTGCTTCTGAAACAGCTTAATGGTTTAAAGCGTCCACTTCGACATGAAGAAATTGGAATACGAATAATGTCTCAATAGCTCAATGGTTAGAGCATCAGCTGGACAGCTAGAAGATCTGCGTTTTGATCCCTGTATGGGGTAGTGAAATTTCTGCAACTTTTCATCAACTGTTTATGTTGCTATAATGATGTATACAGGGTGTCCCAAAAACATTAACCTCGGCTTTTATTCCTTAAATATTGATCTTAGACGTATATAATAAATTACAAAGTTGCGTAAAAAAAGGTACATAATTTTATGAAATCGATAAAAATTTTCAAGGGATTAAATTTGAAGAAATACAAAATTTAAATTTTTATACGGTCCCCGTACAAAAACATTTCCAATGAGGAAAATGTGCTCCATACACTAATAAGGTGATGTACAAAATTTCAGCATTTTATCATAAAAAGTCCCAGTGATATGTTTAAACAAAGTTGGTGAGGGATTAATCTCAAATTAAAATGTAAATGTTTACAGCAAGAGTGCAAATGACGCAACACAGAAATGCATCATAGGCAAATAATATCTGCCTTTAATGGATGTTTGGCATAGATGGAAAACATTTGAACAAGCTTTGTAATCTTTGCGTAAAGTTTTATTTCAACACAGTGTAGATACTTTTGTACCAATAAATAGCAAAATTATTATTTATTTATGTAATCATTGTTTTCTTTCGTAATTTTTGTATGACCCCTGAAATGCGATCTGCGGACATAGTTTTCCTCCTCTGAGAACCAACCCATGTCGATGCATCGAAAAGTGGTTTAAGTCAGCATTTTTGTCTTTTCCTATCTCTGGGACTTTTTATGATAAAATGTTGAAATTTTGTGCATCACCTTATTAGTGTATGGGGCCCATTTTACTCATTGGAAATGTTTTTGTACGGGGGCCGTATAAAAATTTAAATTTTATATTTCTTCAAATTTAATTCCCTTGAAAATATTAATCGATTTCATAAAATTCTGTACCTTTTTTTACGCAACTTTGCAATTTATTATATATGTCTAAGATCAATATTTAAGGAATAAAAGCTGAGGTTAATGTTTTTGGGAGACCTTGTAAATTTCAGAATATTTAAGACAACAGTTTGGGATAATTTTGAAGGGACACTTCTTAAGGCACGGTAGTTCGTTTAATGAAAATCTAGGCGTAACTAAAAGTGAAACGGAAGTACCCCCCCCCCCCCCCGCACATCCCCAATAGTGGATTTTTAGGATATTTATATCTATTCACAATTTTTCTTTGAAACCCGCAATGCAAAAAATGAAATGAAAATCTACTACAAAAAGGAGTCAAATTCTGTTTTTAACCTCATAATTCCTTCTTACTATTTTAAAGAAATCACCAATGAGAGAGCGGAAGAGGAGTGACATCACCTTCCGTTCAACCAATCACTGGAGCATCGTGCAGTTCGCCGGTCAAAACGAGCAGGCAAAGTTTCATTACTTCAATTCAGATCCTCGCTGCCGACTCCTAACACGTCAATTCGGTGAGAAAATCCACTCCCCACCTGATCCAGAATATAATTCCTATCTAATTTTTTTCTGAAGTCAACCATCTTTGAATAAAAATGGTGAGTTACATCTGTTTGATATTTACGCTTTATTTCTATATTTTCTCAAAATGAAACATTATTTAAGCAAAATTCATTTTACATTTTTTAATTTTCCTTGTGACATTTTTTATTTAAACCATCAGTTATGTTATTGCTATTGTGGAATGGAAAAAATATGAGTTAGTAATATATCAATAGGTAAATATTTTGTTTATCATTATCAGAATTGTAATATTTCTTCTATTATTATTATAATAGAAGAAATATAATTCTAATTATTATTATAATAGAAGATTATTATTATAATAGAAGATTATTATTATAATAGAATCTATTATTATTATAATAGAAGAAATTAGTTCTATTATTATTATTATAATATTTTATTTTGCAATCTTGTTTTAATATATTTTTGTGTTCATATCAGCTTATTCACCACAATATATTATTAATATACGCCTGAAATATATGAAAGTCACCTTTAGTAGTTTCAAGTAAAAGTGCCAATGTTTAAGTTGAATGCAAGATAATTTATTACAGGACATTTTATTAATTGCTTACAGTACATTTTAATAATTTATAAATACCAGATATTAAAATATCTAACAATTTGTGTAACCATAGTAGTGGAACAGATAGAAAATATACAGAATTAAGCAATTCAAATTAGGATTTAGAGTATACTTTAGAATCAGGGGGGTAGGGGGGGGGTTCAAATCCCCCCATCGAAATTGAAAAGTTTAAAAATACATCCTAAATACACATTTGATAAAAAAAATCCATTAAATCCCCATTCAGTTTGTCGTTCTGAAATCCTTGAACTAGAAAAACAACCCGTTTTAACCTCTAATAGATAAGTAAATTAAAAAAAAATTGAATAAGTGCTCAGATAACGTCATTATATATACTGCTATAATACCTGAAGTCTGCAAATTTTGAAAAATTACAGTTCCTGATGCTGGTAGAATAAACTAAGACCAAATGCCAGTTATTCAGTGACTTGAGGTCTGTACGGGTTTAATTAAAAATTTTACCAGGCCCTAAAATATTAAGATTTGACTCGACTAAAGCCCAAGAATTTTTTTAAATATTTTACCCGAGCCTAACCCGTCCGGAAAACACTAAAAGTCATCCCCAGCGCAGACTGGTCGAAATTTTTACTTTCCTTATATACATAATGTACAAGGAAAGTATTGTGACGAGGTCGAAAATTCGAATTCGAGTTTTCGACAGGAGATCACGTTTCAAGCATCCCTGATTACGAATCAAACATGTTTGAAGTGATGTCTGTGTGTGTGCGTGTGTGAAAGTATGTGTGTGTGTGTGTGTGTGTCAGTGAGTCTGTGGAGACGATAACTGACGAACGAATGGACCGATTCGAGCCAAATTTGGTACAAAAATTACAATCCATAAACACTGGAAGCCTATTGTTTTTATACGCAATCGAATGTTCAGAACCCCTCCTAAATTTTCGAATGAAATTTTGAAAAAATCGTCAAAAAATCAAAACCACTAATAAAGTTACAAAAATAGACATTTCGTATGTAATTTTTCATTAGAAAACGATTGACATAAATTTTAGACCGCTAACATGAACTGTTCTCGAGATATTGAACATTTTTCAAAAAAATTATCAAGAAGTCATATAAAATAAAAAAAAATATTTCCTATTGAGAAACATGTTCACTCTTCATATGTAAGGCCAACGACCGTACCGTGCTGAAAACACCGGTTCTCGTTAGATCACCGAAGTCAGGCAGCATCGGGCGCGGTTAGTACTTGGGTGGGTGACCACCTGGGAACACCGCGTGTTGTTGGCTCTTTTCGGGCGCGGCAGCCCAGTGGTTTGCGCGCGATTCTCGCCGCTGCCAGAACTGCCGCCGTGTTCATGCGGAGTACGATCACGTTAAACATGTGGGTCCGTAAGTCCTTCCGAGAGGTTGGTGGTAGGGGAAGGAGGGTACGGTCCCTGTGGATGCCTCCCCCACTGGGTTCCGGTCTAAATTGGGTGGCACTTCCCGGCCGTCCAAACAGTTACCTTACACCTTTCTGGTAGGTCGGACGGTCTGGGTCTCAACTCTTCATATGTAATATCATGCGATAAATTGAGTGACATCATTCTCGTGGATCTAGCTCGTTCCATTCATGAAAAAAGATACTTTGTGTAATACTTTTGTATTTGTACGCCAATAGTCATTTATCTGCTGTAAGAATAACTTATTTCTTCGTCCATAACGCTTGGCGAGATTTTGGCGACGGATTTGGCGGAATGTCGCCAACTTGGCGAGTTTTTAAAATGTTGCCAAATTAACGAAAATCTCGTCAAATGGATAAAAATGACGCTAAATCAATGAAAATGACGACTCATTGTCGAAAATTCAATATTTTGGAAAGAATATTAGTATCTACTATAAGAACAACCTATCTTTTTAATGTAAAAGTAGTAGATTCATTATATTATATAAGGAAAGTCATGTGTTGCCCACATCAGACTTTTTTGTAATATATTAAAGCCTTTTTTTGTAATAAACTGTTGCCTCGTATGATGATCCAAATTTGCATTTAAGGAATTAAACACACGTTATATTACATAAAGTAATAAATTAAAAAGAACTCAAATTTGAAAAATCTGTACTAATAAAATATGAGCATTATTGCAAAGTGTGTTTTCATTTATCATTTTGGTTTGATAATATCAGAAATGAAAGGAGAAATTGGCTCTTCACTGAGATTGTGTTTAAAAAAATACTGTATTCTCCCATTTAAATTATCAGTGAGCAAACAATGCAATACCCTTTTGTTAGAGCTTATCAGCACCAAATATTCTTGACTGCAGTGGTTGCAGAACAAATATGTCATATACCACAATAATTGGTATTTTTAAAAATATTTCAATGCGATTAAACTTTCCGTGTAAATATATATAGGTATTATTTTCTTTTATTATAACATAATTATAAATATTTTTAAATTTAAAAATTTTGAATTCAAAGTGGTAGATGTCCTTGAATTTTTTTATATTTGTATTCTAAACAATAATTCCTCTTATCTATACATTAATTCTAAATTATAACAGTTTACTCAAATAAATTTTCATTCAATATTGTTATCGGAAAGAAATCGACGGAAATGTTTTACTTTAAGAATATAATTTATTTAATTTTGATAATTTAGAAATATTCGGAATCTATTAATTGAAATTAAAATCACAGACAAAATTGAAATTAAAATATCAGTGTTAAATTTTAAGTAAACAGTACCTATTGGCTTTTTTTATTTATTTTGACCCAGCCTAATCCGACCGGAATTTAATAAAACGTGGTCTGAGCCCGGCCTGTGGGTCAGGTCGGGCCTAAGTCCACGGGCCAGGCCCAAGCCCACTGACCAGGTCCGATCCCTTGCAGACCTCTAACTTGGACCTCTTGAGATTGATATTTGAAACTGACGCCCCCTCCCCCCCAAATCGAATTTCAAAATGCGCCACTGTTTGAAATATATTTATTTGCCTGCTTTGCTATATAACTCAATGAAAACTAGATAAAAAAGAATAAGATAAAAAGCTGAGAATTAAGCACTTGAAATTATGCTGATCATTAAGGGTTCCGTAGTTTAAAATACCAAATATCTAAATCTTTATCTGATATCTTTAAATATCCATATATCTAATGCAAGATTATGAAATTTGCATTTTTCTCTTTGTCCTATTGGTACCCTAAATTAAATATACTCTCTAGAAAATTTTTTACTCTTTTAAATAAATGAGAAGGAATGGTATTTTTCTCTAAATTGTAATGCGATTTAGTTTTTGATTGATATTTTGATTTTTTTTAAATTTTCACCCCTACATATACATCTTATTACCCTCCACTTTGCAATCAACGTGAGGTGTCTGTGTTATTTTCCCTGTATTTTGGATTAGGTTGATATATCTTTAAAAATTATTTTAGATATATTTTTTCGTTATCTTTTCCACAACTCAAAAACTCTAAATGTACTTGACTGCAAAAATGAAAAATTTTGTATTTTTGTCCCAGCTTCGGTGCACTCAATTTTTGAATACTTCACTCGAATATTTTAATTTGTACACCTCACATTTTTTGGTGCTCCTAATTTATCTAATCAAGTTAATGCATCCGAATTATTTTTTCTATATTTGGATTGAAATAGGGTATTTCTGATTTTTTGCATAATTGTTTGTATATGACCTTATCCACAACAAAGGAAAAACTGAAATGTTTTTACAACCCCGTTTCCCCCCAATAACTGCAGGTATAAAAATTTTGGTATATTTCTCAATGAACCTGATTTTTTTTATATATAACGCTCGAATAGTTTTATTGTATTTTAATTTTCACACCCCCACGCTCCAGGATCCCCTCTTTTTTTCTATTCACCTTGAAACGTCCCTATCATTTTTTTCTGCCCAATGTATCTTTGAAAAATAACTTTTTAATTGTATAGGCTTTATTTTTCCACACATTTATTTTTCCACACATTCTCGGCATTTTTTGCTAAGATAAGTGTAGTATCTACACACACACACACGGCCGGGCGCGGTAGCCCATTGGTTAGCGCGCTGGAGTTGCACTCGGTAGGCCCGGGTTCGATTCCAGTCACTGCCAAAACTGCCGCCGTGTTCATGCGGAGTACGATCACGTTAAACATGTGGGTCCGTGAATCCTTCCGAGAGGTTGGTGGTAGGGGAAGGAGGGTACGGTCCCTGTGGATGCCTCCCCCACTGGGCTCCGGTCTAAATTGGGTGGCACTTCCCGACCGTCCAAATAGTTACCTTACACCTTTCTGGTAGGTCGGACGGTCTGGGTTTCAACAACAACAACACACACACACGGCCGTCCAAATGGTTGCTCGAGTCCTCTGGACGAGTCGGACGGTCTGGGTCTTCAACACACACACACAAGGGCGCGGTAGTCCAGTGGTTAGCGCGCGGGAATTTCACTCGGTAGACTCGGGTTCGATTCCCGGCAATGCCAAAACTGCCGTCGTGTTCACGTGGAGTATGATCACGTTAAACATGTGGGTCTGTAAGTCCTTCCGAGAAGTTGGTGATAGGGGAAGGAGGGTGCGGTCCCTGTGGATGCCACCCCCACTGGGTTCCGGTCTAAATTGGGTGGCACATCCCGACCGTCCAAACAGTTACCTTACACCTTTCTGGTAGATCGGACAGTTTGGGTCTCAACAGCACAACACACAAATAATACTGCCTTTTGCCGCCCCCTGCCTCCTCCCTCCAGTCACTGTCAAAATTAACATTATTTTATTCCCCTAATCTCAATACGCCCAATTTTTTATACTTTATATTAATATATATATATTTAATTTTCAGCGTCCTGATTTTATTACCGCTCTCTTATTCTAATCAACTTAAAGCAGCCCTGCTATTTTTACAGTATTTGGATTGGGATGATGAATATTCGAAAATTAATTAAAATTATTTCGTTTATATTGTATTAAACAAAAACTTGATATTTTTAACCCCACTTACCCCCCCCCCCCCTCAGTACAGTCATAAATAAAACAATGACACTGATCTCTTTATAGCGATGTGCCCTTTCGATTGATATCCCACTCCATTTGTTAAAATGTAATTCTTTTCACTCTTAAATGTTTTCTTTTCACAGTAATCTCTTTGCACCCTCACTGACCTTCACGATTTTTTTTTTCTTTTTTTTTTTAAATTTTAGTAAGTGTATCATTATTGGACCTGCATAATAAATTTCATGATTTTCGGTTGAACAGGGCTGAAATAAAAGGGGGTGGGGAGGCACAAAAATACGAACCGCTCATTATTAAGTTTTCTGTTTCTTAATTATACGATACCCTAAAAGATGCACACCCAAGGAAAACTGCGTAATACCTTTGGAGGCACTGACTTTATAGCCACCCATCGTTTCATAAAAAACATTTGAAACAGAAACTTAATTGGTAAAACATCCATTTTTAGACTAGCAGTTAATTTTGATATCATTAATTACCCTAGTTGTTAACTCATTTATAATGTAGGCCAATGTATGGCGAAATCACGTTCTCAATGCAGCGACAAGCATTCGTGGGCCGGTTTCGGGTTCTTCACCGCGAAATCTTTAATAATAAAGGAAAATATTTGTCTGTTTTTATGATTATTACAATAAGTGAATACTGAAACCCTATTGATTTTTAACTCAATAGAATCTTTGGAAGACCCTCTTCCCAACTAAATTTTCGAATTAATTTTTGAGAAAAGCATAAAAATATCAAGACCTTCAATAATGATAAATAAATAATAATTTCAGACGTGATGTTTCATTGGTAAACGAATGTTCCTAAACTTTAGAACGCTAGCATGAACCTTTTTCGGGATATTACATATTTTTCGAATAAATTTCTATAGGTTCATTTTTCATATGCAATAATATGCAGCAAATCTGTCAACATCGCTCTTGTGGGTCATAGTTCATTTCATTCACAAAAGATGCCATTCTTTGTAATAGTTTTGTATTTTAAAGCCGAAGAATTCGTCAAGTTATTTATTTCAGTCATTTATATCGATTAAACATCAATTGCATTTCGATGAAGATGAATAAATCATTCGGTTTGGACTCTTAAATTACCAAGAGCGTAATATTTCAATTTTCGTAGTATCAATTCAATACCGTACCGCGAATTTTGTCCAGCATTATTTCTCAGTGAAAGAAGTCAAGTTATTGCAGTATGTAGGGAAAGTTTTGTGCTGCCCACATCATATTTTTATATTTTCAGTGAACCCTATATCTGCAGATACCGAAAAAAAAAACTTTATACATGAAATATGATCCATAGTGACACAGAGATCCACTTTTGATATACAATTAAGTTAAAGATCGACTTCTATCTGTAGCTAATATAACATATCATGGAGGCGTATTGCAGGGGGGATGGGGACCAACCTTCTCCTCCGAACTGAAAAATTTCAAGAAAATACCAATAAATTGTTTCTAGTTATTTTAGACGAAAATATCCCCCAAACCCCTACCAAATATCTATTCAAAATATAACACTAATACCAGGTAATTTAAAGACAGAGGGATCTTAATGGCGATTCCTTAACTTGCAATGTTCCATTGATAGAGAGTGTGGAATTTCACACACACAAATTAAATTTTGTTTCAAATATCCACCACATTTTTAATGAAATGAATTTATTTAATTTGAAACATTCTTGATTTGCTTTAATATCTTTTAATTCTTTCTGTAAACTTCAACACTTAAAATGAAAAGTTAATGTAAATGTATTTAACCTCATTTGTTTACTTAAATCCTTTACTTAATATAAATTTCCTTAGCAGAATGCAAAACTCCTCCAAAATCATTCAAAGATTGACTTGTCAAGATATGGCGATCGACTGGTGCGGGCTTAAATACACTATGTTGCAAAAAAAATTATGCACCCATAAAGAAATTAAGCTACAGCCGCGAAACTCGGCATGCAAATGTCTTTTTAAGAGTTGTGCAAATGATCAATCTGTCAGCGCCAATGATATTATAGGGCTCATGTAACGGGCATGAGAACAACGCATTGTGCAGCGTTTAAAACGACCGGTGTTCTCATTCACGGGCAATTTAAATTGGATTTTCTGCTTTGGTACTCTGCAAGTTGTGTACAAAGATGCCTTTGAGACGTACTCGACGGCGATACGAACAATTGTCACATTTAGAGAGGGGTCGCATCATAGACCTAAAGGAAGCTGGTTGGTACACCAGACGTATCAGTCGCCATCTTGGTTGGAACGATATGGTAGTTGCTCGGTGTTGGTAACAGTAGATCAGAGGATGCCCATATAACCGTCGCAGAGGATCAGTATGCCTCAGGCAAACAACTGCTTGAGAAGATAGCGCAGTTAAAAAAGGAGCCACGACCATACCAACGCGTCGCTGTCAGTCATTTGCATGCATTCTATACAAAGAATACTATTCAGAGACGATTGGCAAAAGGTAGGATTAGATGTTGACGTCCATCAAGGCGTCTACCACTCACCCCTCAACATAGGCAGAGCTGTCTGGACTGGTGTCGAGCTAGATCAGCCTGGCCAGTGTCCCGTTGGAGACATGTTGTCTTTAGCGATGAATCCCGCTTCTCTCTCAGTGCTGATGATCGCCGCGCACGTGTGTGGAAGAGGATTGGCCAGCGTTCCCGTCCCGCATTTATTGTCGAGCGGCAGACTGCCATCACACATGATGTGACAGTCTGGGGAGCTATATCGTAGGACAGCCGATCTCCTCTAGTTCTGCTGCAAGCCAGTCTGACGGCTCGCTTGTACATCAACGATATTCTGCAGCCGATTGTTCTTCCTATGCTATTAAGCCGCCCAGGTTCCACTTACCAACAAGACAACGTTCGACTACATACTGCACGACTTTCTTAACAATGTCTTCGAGGGTTTAATACCCTCCCATGGTCATTCAGGTCTCCAGACCTATCACCAATAGAATACGTCTGAGATATGCTGGGACGACAATGTCAGCTTTCTCAGAATACCACTGAAATAGCTGACCAGTTGCAACATTTCTAGTAGAATCTTCCTCAGAGGAACATAAGCAATTTAATTGACTCTATGCCGTACCGAACTATCTACGGACCTTGCCCCCTCTAAGGAATAAACTGTTCTTTTCTGCATGTTCAAATTGGATGGTTATAACAAAGAATGTGAAAATTGCGCATTAGTGCATGCTGTGCTATTTCATTTAGTAACTGTAATTTTTAATTTTCTTCTTATAGTAAATCCCCGAATTATAAGGAGGAAAACGTAGTTTTTTTCCCCCCAATGGCCAGGCACCAGACTCTAGCACACGTCGTTTGCCCTATGTACGGCCGAAATCGTGAATCATTTTGCCGGCCTAGGACGTTGCCCCAGGTGCACCAGAGGGGGCGGAACACACTGCGCCCACAACACACAACATCCATGTCTTACGTGGGACTCGAACCCATAACGTGGCGGCCGATCGTTCACTGGAAACGCTCGCCTTGACCGTTCGGCCACCACGTCGACTTAAATGAGCCAACAGCACACGGCGTTCCCAGGTGGACACCCACCCACGTACTATCCGCGCCCGATGCTGCTAATTTCGGTGATCTAACGGGAACCGGTGTTTTCAGCACGGTACAGCCGTTGGCTTGGAGGAAAACGTTTAGATATTCATTTTGCACAGAAAATGCAACATTTATTTTCATGGACAAATGTACAAAAAATGTCCAGCAACGCAGGTTTGTTTGTTTGTTATTGTCTACGACTAACGCAAAAACAAATCGTTTCTGAAAGAGAAACATATTCGTGAACTGATCTCAGCGTGCATCGATTATTTTAATGCATTCTAATGCCACTTATTTCCGGAATGTCACGTCTGTCTAAAAAAAGAATGGTCAAGAATGTTCGATTATAATTATATCTACTTTTTTTTCTTATGGAAATGTTTCTGTCAGTGTAAGATATTTTTATTTCCTGGCTTAGAAATCAAAATTATGTGTTTTAAACTTTGTAATATATGGTTCAAATTCTGGGGAGTTGTATTGATAAAAAGAGCAGTGATTACGTACATAACATACGTCATCTTACAAAACAGTGATCATTTGATTAATTAAAATATCTGAAGTAGGCAGGACATGGTTTCCCTTTCTAATTTGAATTTTATCCTACAAAATAAAACATGAACTGAAATCAGTGACTTCATTTGGGGACTTTGGCGATTTGGCACTTGTTCAAAATGTACAAAAAAAAAAGTAGAGAACTGTTTATATTAGAATAATGGTAGTGGTCTAATTCATTGTGTCTTAAATTATTACTTATAAAATGATCATTTAATTGATATATGTATAAGAATAATTATGTTTTTACTTCAGTTTTTGTTAATTTGTGCGGGCTATTAATAAAAAGTTTAAATTATATTTTTCTCAATTTTACTGAAATTTAATCAGCACGAGGATACTTGACTTAACTGTCAAATTTAATGTAATTCGGTCAGATAATTTTTGAAACTAAGGATCATAGACAGATACATTGACACACATACATGTCATACTAAAAATACTTTAGAGTTCTAGAATGTTCAATACGTATAATTAAACAAGAAAGATCAATCATGCTTAAAGCAAATTGATTATGAAACACTTTCCAACTTCAATGCAATTTTATTTAAACATCTTTAAAATGCAATACATTCCTCGGTAATAGTTTAAAACTTATCACAATACTACATTAATTTATTATACTATTTGAAAACTTAAACCTTCATCGAAAAAAATGAACTTCATTCAAATGACAGCATTGAAATATAAATTGCTTGGTTTAAACATCTCTAAAATGCGATACATTCCTCGGTAATATTTTTAAAATTATCATAATACTACGATAATTTATTATATTTTAAAACTTCATCGAAAACAACTGACATTCATTCAAATGACGTCATAGAAAAAATAACACGCCTGGCTCTCTCTATAAAAGCAGCATTTCATTCATGAATATTTTCCCATTCATTTCATTCATCACAATACTATAATAATTTATTTTATTTAAAAATTAAGACCATGGAGTTACAAGTAATTAAACCCTATGCTTAAAATTTCATCAAAAAAATCGTCCTTCTCTCTGTAAAATCAATGAATATTTCATTCATATCAGCTATGCAGACTCCATGAGCTAAATAATTTTGCGTTAAAGAAATACAGCAATTCCTATACAACTCATTCTACATATTTTGCTGTTTACATTTTACATAAGTGAAAAATAGACTTCGTTGTAGAAATAATCAAATTTGGATGAGCATTTAAACTCAAATATATTGTAATTGCGTTGTTTCAGTATGTAGATGCACAGAATTTAAGAAAAAATAAAGCGATTTTAAGACAGATACAACACTCAATATGAATTAAAAAGAACTTTAAAAATCACGATTTGGAAACAAGATGGATGCCATATTTCATTTTGAAGTGGTCACGTGATCTTTTCATATCGTGGTCACGTGATCTCTTCATATAATAGGTGTAATTATTATTTTAATTTTTATTTAAAAAACTACTGAATATGTTTTGCTGAATTTTTTTTATATATTTTATGGAACAATTTGAATATTACCTAAAAATTTTGAAGTAATTTGTGAATTTTAAATCCGCTTAAAAAATGTTTGAAAAATTAGGTCCCATAGGGTTCAATGTATTTCATTTTTCAACCCGGGTTCAATCCAAAACTAATTGGGTAATATTATTCATTTATATTCCCATAGGGCCCACAGACCGTCTGAACAACATACTAAAATTTCATTTTGATTAAGTCATTTTTACGGCAGTTATCATGCTAACGGACAGACAGGCAGACAGAATGAACAAAGTCATAAACACTTTTCAACTTAAGGTTTCAACAACTAGTGTTAAAAACAGCTAATTATGCTGTGCGGTGTCTTAAATTTGTGATGTTATTACTAGAGCGGACAATGCAAATACATGAAACGTAATACAGGATAATCACAAGTAAATTATTTTTATTTAAAAACATGTGTAGAAATATACACTATTTAAGAAAAATATATCGAAGCGCCCTGATAAGATATTTTAAGAACCATTAAAGTTGGTATGTAAATTACTCTCGACTAAGTATGTGAATGATTAAACTTTGGTCGCCAATGGGTATCTAATTCATTCCCAGAGCGCATTCTATGTGCGCACCCTTTCGGCCAATGTAAGAACTATTAGATGCTGGATGTAAACATTTTAGTTGCTGTCACCGTTGCATCGACTGCTGTTGCTGCCATTAATGCCTCTACGATGCACCCTAAGACACTTTGCGTAACTTTGAGAGGGGTCGCATCATGGCACTGTGGTAAGTAGGTATCGTGTATGCGAATCGCTGGGCCAAACTGATATTGCCATGGCACATTGCTAGTAGCAGTGGTTATGAGAAGGTACATAAGGCTGTGGTCGAGACAGGAGGATAAGTAAGTGGTAGAAATGATAAGCTAATAGTGAGATAAGCCCAAGTTGCAAACCGCCCCAATAGTTCAACGATAAAGCATCGGCTGGCCAGTTCAAAGATCCTTGGTTCGATTCCTGGTTGAGACATCAAGGTTCTTTGCAATGGTGCCTGAACGAATTAACCCTGTAAGTGAGTGCAATAATGTTGGGGTTCTGAAAGTGACCCTTGTACGATTAGTATGGATTCAGTAGACTCTGATATATGGGCGCCGACTTTAAATCGGATGGTCAACGACCAGGCAGAATACTAACTCGGGTAAAATTAGTAGTATCAGAAAGTTAACATGAGGCAAAAATAGCAAGAGGTGATCAGCCACAGTCAGATTGTTAAGTTGCACGCTAATCTAACATTAGAGGGAGGAGAATGCAATTGAAGTTCACTTCGGCGATCATATTATGCAATTTCGTCCTAGTAGCTCAAAGGTGGAGCGTCGGTTGATCGAAGATCCGTGGTTCAATTCACGAGTGAGACAGCAAGGTTTTTTTTTTTTACAATGTATAGGAAAAGTATTGGAATAGAGTCGAAAATCGGCATTCCAGTTTTTGACGGATCTATGTTTCGGCACTCTAGAACACGAATCCGTAATTTTTAACGTTATGCCCCTGTATATATATGTGTGTGTGTGCTCTTGCCATTGTGTGTGTCTGTGCAATATTTTCAAGTCCACTCTAGTTCAAAAACTTCTCGATGAGTTTTTTAACCTTTTGCTTACGGATGAGACAGCGTCAGTCCTAAACGAAGAACCTCTAAAAAAAGCAGGTATTTGACATACCCTATCGCAAACAGTTCGATCTCCTTTTGCAGACATTGGCGTCCATAGACATCAATATCTGCAAAATATATATATGCTGCCCACACAAATATAGACATACATGTATATCTGTATTTCTGTGGGCAAAACATGTGCTGCCCACAGAAATATAGATATACATGTGCTGCCTACAGAAATATAAATATACAGGTATATCTAATTTCTGTGGGCAGAACATGTGCTGTTCACACAATTATAGATATACATGTGCTGCCCACGTAAATATGTGATATTTAAATAAAGTTAGCAGGCTGGCAACATTATTTTCTTAAAGAAAACGTAAACAACTAAAAACGCAGTCCATCTCAAAAACACTTTTTGTGTTATTATGTTACACCCCTATCTATTGTCTGCGACGACCTAGTTTTAAAGAGTTTTCTTGGGCTCTCCAGGATACCATCGATTTCTCGGAAGTTTTGTTTCGGTACTCACCGGATCTGAGAACACGTCATTTGATTGGTTTTTCACGATTCCTGGACATATTGAAATAATACTTCCGAAAACAAGATTTTTTTTCTTTTCCCAAGACGCCACCAGCTCGATATTTGGCCAGCTTACAAGTCCAAAGGTACGACCGAAATTGCGAAAGACAAAAGTCAATATTAGAGCGAACAGAGTTTGATTTTCATGTATCAAACGGTAGAGGATACGGTAATAATCACTAATCATTTTTATTCGTGCAGAAGATATGATTGAAAATGCATTAGATTCTTACGTATGATTTTTTTTCATTCGTACGAGACACATTGAAAGAAAATGAGCAGGAAATAATTAAACTCTAAGAGAAGCAGGAAGCGACGGCTTTTCTCAGCAGTAGTTTCAACGCAATTCTAGGAGGCAGCAATTAAATTAAATGTACAATTTTAAAACATTCAAATGAAATTTTTTGCAATATATATATTTAATTACTCAATACGCAATATAAAATATAATTATAATACACTGTATTATACTTGTTATTTTCAATTAAAAAACTCATTCGGAATTGGGAATAGAATCCGGGCTTTCTTAATTTTGCCCAGTTATGTTACTAGCTATATCAATTCAGAGAGAGAGAAGGGGGAACCTTATTTAAAGCAAAGCCATTAGACCACCCCATTCCCCTCTTGCGACCACCTCACCATATATTTCATCTACAGAACTAAGTATAGGGTGTTAAAACTTACCTCTATTTACAAAACTCATTCGAGGAGAATCAACAGCCAAACCCGGGCATTCTGAATTGCAGTCAGTTATACTGCCTGATACATCAACTCCTAACTTAAAAGTAATCATTTTGTACACCTTGCATTTCTCCTCTTCAAATCAAGCGGCAGTCCTAAACCCCGACCACCAGCGCAGTATATGTTAACTACGTCTTCAATTATAGAGTATTAGACATATTTTCATCGCAAAAATTTACTTGACCGGAACCAGAAAAAAGACGTGGGCGTTCTGGATTGCGGCCAGTTATACTACCAGCTATATCACTCTGACATTGACAATTATCTTGTAAACCTTGCATTCCCTCCCCCTTACACTCCTTTTAACAAAGGACTATCTCAACCGTCATCACACCATATTTTATCTAAAGCACCAATTTAGGGTATTAGACTTATTTTTTATCCCGAAAACTTATTCAGTCGGAAACGGAGAACCAACGTGAGTCTACCGCTTTTAGATTGCGACTAGTTATGCTACAAGCTACACCACTCCTGCCATGTAAGGAATTACCTTCAGCTACACTAAAATATGAATAATCTCAACAAAGTTATATGAATATTTCTCATTTATAGCTGAGAGGATAACGATTTGGTTGTGGATGAAGTCTTCAAAGGAGTGAATGTGGATAAAGGACACATGAACAACGAATTTAAACACAGATAGAGCAATGTAGCATACAGCTGTTTCGAGAATACGCTGGATCTCCCATCGTCAGTGTTAAACAACCAATAAACTCAAAGTCAAAAAGACGAAATGGGCACAGAAGGTTCAAGCCATTCAGCGTGTCCTCGAAACATCTGTATGCTGCATAATTTTTCTATTTGTGCTTAAATAAGCTGTCCAAAGTTTTTCTTATCCTTTACACAAAATGTTTACTTATTAAGAGGGTGGGAATTTGGCACTTTGCTGTTAATTATGGGATAGTTTGAATGAATGTAATCGCAAGGCTGTTATATCTTTTTACTCACTATATTACAACTAAGTGGAAAATCTCTCTCATTGGCTAATGTTTTTCTTTGTCTTGTTTTTTCTTCCTGCAGCACATAAAACTGTTGTTTAAATTTTCATATCATGAACACTAAACAATCAGGTAGGTCTTGAGTTCGTATTCCAGACCACTCAATGGGTGTTGACGAACTTATTTTCTTACTCATAGAACCCGCGTCCCCGAAGTTGAGATCACCCTCCCAATGCAATTTTCTGAACAGCATCCATGGGCAAGTTTCGCGCCTTTTTACGAGTTTGTCGGCATGGAATAGCTTATACCGGCAGTGGAATAAAAAAATAAATAAAATAAAAAAAATAGATAAATAAATAAATAAACCGCTGTGTGTTGCAATGTCATATGTAACCCTATAAGTTGGTATTGTGAGTATGAACTTGGTCGTTGCAGTAGGGCTGAATTTCTCAGTTTTCATGGACATTCATAAAGTGGTGGCCCGTAGTAAGTTTTCTTGCTGCCACTGCAAGTATCGGCTATTCCATGCTGACGAGCGCATAAAAAGTACGAAACTGGTTCATGGAGGATGTTACATGCAATAGGATGAGTGCGATTTTGAATTCATTTTCATCTTGACAAAATACAGGTTGATAGAAAAGTTGCACACCAAATTTTAAAATCATATACTGTACCGATAAATTGAAGTACTAGATTATTTTCCATTAGAAATGTCGTTTGCTGTTTTTAATATGTCAGACGATCATTACGGGCCTCTTTTTATCAATCGAAAAACACGGCGTTTTCCCAGAATGAAAAAATTTTTGCTTTACAGCAATATTTCTCTAGCCAATCTTATAAGAGTATCATTGAAGAGCTTCAGAAGCAAATACCTATGCTCTAGAAGCTTTCAACAATTGCAGTTTATACATATTTAAAGTGTAAACTCTGTCCATTCTGGCTTTGTCGGTAGTAGATATAGTTCCTCGCAAAAGCTTAATTAACCTCATAATTGGTGAATTGGTAGGGGTTTTAGGGCATGGGTATTTCTTCTTAATCTCTTCAATGTCACTCTCATAAGAATGGTTAGAGAAATATCGTTCTAAAATGATAAAAAAATCTTCCTCTCCGGGAAAACGCCATGATCTTCTATGGAAAAATTAACTGGCGTGTGATTCAACTCGACTTTCTCATATCAAAATTAATTATTTTTTTCAAATTTTAAAGAAAAATATTTGAAAAATCGGTATCTAGGGTACAAATTATTACAACTACAGCGTGTTACCCTTCAGTTTAAAAAGCTTAAACAGATCCTTCGACTGATACTATACTTAACAGTGTACCCCCCGGGGGACTAACAACTTCACGAACAAAAAAATTGTATCATGGCTATTTTTCACAACAATGATTGAACCTGTTAATAAATAAACTCTTTTATGCATGATTATATCAAATTTTATCCTATGTTGCCATGTTAAAAAAATATAAATTTCGAATGAATTTCGGTCGAATTTAGTTTTTTTTTTATCTAGTTCTAGATTTTTTGATAACAAAGCCGGATATAAAGTTTCGTGAAAATCCTTTAATATTTATGACTGCTACCGTGTACCACAGACATCAGACAGACAGATGGACATCAGTTCAAAAATAGTCAAAACGTGTTCAGGAGGTCTTAAAACATGTATTGGCATCAAAATCTCGAAATCGTAAATTTTCTTTAAAACAGTACTTTCTCAATACTAAGAAAGATAAAACACGTCTCTAATTATCGTCTGACATATTAAAAACAGTAAGCAATGTTTCTGATATATTTTTGAGGGTATATTAGCGCCACCTACCTGAAAAAATTCTACTCTCTCAATTTCTCGGTACATTACATGATTTTAAAAATGGATGTTCAGAACTTTTCAATACCTTGCATAACCTCTCCTATTCGCCTTTTTTTTTTTGGTTCTGGAAGAAATCGTACTTTCACAAGACACTGAATATATAAATGAAGCACAAATAAAGGATTCCTTTAGTCCTGTGTCGCTCTTCTCATCTTTTATATCTATAAAAGATGAGTGTGTCACTGTGAATTACGCTTATTCATGCGTAGGGATCACTTTAATCAGCCAACCGCACATCCTATCTTGGCTGTTATCGCCTATTGCGTGACCACTAGAAGGATCAATTTTATGCAATGGATTGTCGGATATACGTGTTTTGTAGCACCACTGTTACTAATTTTAACTACTTCTTAAGTTTTATTTGTTTTATGAAGAATAATTGCATCAAGAAAAGCCCGTTTAACCCTCTTCGTCTTGATGAAGGTTGCAGAAAGTTTCTTATTGGAGAATGGGAATCAAGGCACTTTTCAATTTCAATGGCTAATTTAATTTATTTGAACTAGTATTTAAGCTTATCAGAGATAATACTATTATAAAAGATGAAGTTGCAACTTTTATTTAATAAGGTTTATTTTGTTTAACACTGTATGGCGTTTAACATCAGAAATAGTCGTCTTCATCGAAAATTGGCTCAGTTAAATTCTGTCCCGTGTTTGTTACTATAAGTATGCAAGTATTTACCCTCCTAGGTTACCAAAAAACCTTCGGAGGGTCTGGAAAGGTATTTAGCCCTCTCCATTTTGTCCATCTATGGAGAATCAAAATTCTAATTGTTTGAGATTCCTACCGTGTTTGTAACTATAAGTATGCAAAGATTCAGCCTTCTGGGTTGCTGGAGGGTTAAAGTATTTACCCCTCTCTATTTTGTCCACCCCTGGGGAATCAAAATTACGACAGCTTGAGATTTTGTCTCTTGTTTGTTACTATAAGTATACAAAGATTCATACTTCTGGGTTACCGGAGAGCTTCTGCAGGGTCTGGAAAGTATTTAGTCCCCCCTCCATTTTGTTCACTCCACTGGGCAAAAATCGAAATTCTAACTCCTTGACATTCTTTCCAGTGTTCGTTACTTTAAGTATGCAGAAATTCAGCCTTCTAGGTTACCAGAGGGCTTCAAGAGGGTCTGGAAAATTTTTTAAAAAACGCCTTATTTTCTTGTCCCTCGGGGACGAGTAATCGAAAATCGGGTTCCATCAGGTTCTGTTCCATGGACGATACTATAAGTGTGCAAAAACTCGCCGTTCTAGGCCGTGGAGGGGGGTGTAAGTGGTCTGAAAAGGCACAAACACGTTAGAAAACTATTGTATACATGCTCTACTAAAATTACTTTCAGATACAGTTAGGTCGCCTAGGGCTGAACTTTTTCAAAAAAAAAAAAGATAACTTTTTTTTCAATACACATTCGCTTTCTCTCCATACCATGTTGTGACAGATGGGGTTACAAAAACACCATAAAAGGCAGCGAAGCTGTTTCCATATGGTACTATCAACTTCCACCAGCCATAGAACTACTTAACTGCATAAAAGTAGCACAGAAAACTATCACAATATAATGTTTTTAGCACTATGCTCAACACTGGACTGCTCCAAAATAGGATTTCAAGAACCATAGAAAATAAACCACTGAACTTTTATGGGAGAAGGTTATACCATTCAAGTTTTCAAAAGATAGAATTTTTTTAAATGTTTATATCTAAAAATAGATTAGTATGTAAGGCTGTATGTAACACTCATAAATAAAGCAAGTTTTCTTTGACAATGTAACGTACGACAAACAAGAGTTAGGCAGACGCAGAACTTGCTTGAATAAGTGAGGTTGCTTTTCATATATGCGTCAATAGCTATGGGTTATTTTTAAGAAAAGGGGTCTTTCATACCAGACTAACAGCCTGATTAGCCCATTTTTAAGAGAGGGGGGGGGGGGGGAGCAGTTTACCAATCCCAACATTTTTATTTTCTCTTTAGACAATTTGACCTAGATATGGGCCTATGAGGGCATTTTGAAATAATTTATGTATCTAAACCGTTTAAGCAATATAGGAAAATTTTTGCAGCAAAATTTAAATTTATTTCAAGCGCGTATTTTATAAGCAGTCTGCAATCTACATTTGTACGTAATAATTCATTAAGCACTATCTTCGGAAGACACTTATTGGATTTCAATGCAAGTTCAATTATTGACTGCAAAAGAGAAATTAAATGGAGGAAATTGAACCTCAAAAAATGACCTTAAACACGAACCCCAAAAAGTCGCAAATGCGAAGATAACATCAAAATAAAATATATCGACCATTTTATCTCCAACCATCAAAATTAAATTCAGATGACTCATCGCCGAATCCCTTTTAAAAAAAATTAACTTTCCACAAGGGCAATTGTCCTCACTTAGATTCGCAACAGACCGTGTCGTGATGTGTACGCTCTGGAATTCTATCTCACCATGTTTGTGCGCGCGTTTGTGCCGACGTGATTTTCTATTTATTTATTTATTTTTCTTCCATCTTATGAGTAATTTATTCTCTCTCTCACTTTGCACGCACCGTTGAGCGACTCGATACCAACAGGTTCTCTGATGACCATTAGTATTGGTGGTGGGTGGGGGTTTGAAGGTGTCTGAGTTTTTTTTTTATTTCAGATACTTAAAAAAAAACTATTGTGTTCTCTGACATTTGGAAGCGATAGCATAAATCTTTTAGAACATATTGTTTTTGTATACTGTTGCAGTTACCGTGATATGTTTTCACCCTTTGTTAAAAGAATCCATGTTGAAAAAATATATTTACAGTTATCAATGGAAAAGTCCGGGTCGTTTAACCTTGGCGAATTTTGGTGAACTTGGTGTAGTTGGAGAAGTTAATAGATTGATCAAGAATGTTCCGAGTTGCGTAAGATTTTCAGGTACATTGCCCAAGAATTCTGCAGATATGTCACAGCAATACATGCAATTTTTTGTTTATTTTTTCTTTACTTTTAGTCTGATGAAAATACATCCATGCAATAACACCATGAGTTTACGCAGCGAAAAGCCTATGTGGATATGTATTATGTGGTAGTCTGATAGTCAGGTATGTGTGTGTGGGAGGGGAGGAGGAGGAGGAGGAGGACGAACTCATTGAAAATATAGCCAACATATAAAAAGAGCTATTGTTTCTGAAATGATACATCTATTAAGATTGAGATACTCAATTTTCCCCAATTTACCCCACTATAATCTATGAGATCTGGATCTTACGAGTAAAATAAATGATACATGGAACAAAGTATTATTTTTTTAAAACTAAGTTTAGAAACTGGAAAATATTTTAGATTCTTCAAAATGTCCTGCATACTCTATTAATACTAAATAGCATCTGTAAAAATATAATTATGAATAATTAAATCATCCCCAGGTAAACCTTGGGGAATCAAATGGGACATTTTTTTACTTTAAAATGCAGATAATCTTTTAAGTACTTTATGAATCAAAACTATCAGTTTGATGCATACTATCAATTGTCAACGAGCTTAATAAAAAGCTAAGGCCTTTTTAAAAAAGCTCGCCAATGCGGATTTTAAAGTATTTTTTAAGTATATGGGATTTACTTGTATACAATTATATTTTATACTCTCCCTCTCGAATGCCTTGAGTACTCTATGAATACTCCTACTCATAGTACTCTCCAAAATGTCCTGTATACTCTATTAATACTCCACTTTCAATACTCTCTCTAAAATATATTGCACACTCTTTTAATATTCCACTCTTAATACTCTCTCCTACATACTCTATTAATACTTTATTATCAACACTCGCTCTAAAATGCCTTGTCTACTCTAATAATATTCCACACTTAATACTCTCTTCTACATACTCCATTAATACTCTATTATCAATACTCGCTGTAAAATGCTTGCCCACTCTACTATTGCACTTAATACTCTCTCCTACATACTCTATTAATACTATACTATTAATACTCGCTCTTAAATGGCTTGCACACTCTAATAATACTCCACTCTTAATACTTTCTCCTACATACTCTATTAATACTCCACTATCAATCTAAGATGCCTTGCACACTCTAATAATATTCCACTTCTAATACTCTTTCCTACATACTCTATTAATATTATACTATTAATACTTGCTCTAAAATGCCTTGCACACTCAAATTATATTCTACTCCTAAATTTTTTTTCTTGTTTGCATCTTGACTGAAGCTAATTTTATCGCTTGCAGACGCGGGTAATGTTTACTTTTTGTACACAATGAAACCATTTAATAAAGAGTTGTCTTACATCAATCTTCCCCAAAATATCAGAACAAAAATATGGTGTTCAAATTTCTCCTATTTTCCTTAAACAATTCGATTGTATTTTGTTGGAGCAGGAGCAGGAGCATGCATGCGTGTACACTCCTTTAAAGTATACGTGAAGGGAGAATTTAGATTGTGGGGAAGGGGTGGGGTCTGTCCTTGGTAGGCACAGACATCCTGCATTCGAAATAATTTCATTTGCTACTATCTGAATCACAACTACCTTTGTGTGAAAATATTTGCTTTTGGGATGGACTAAAGTCCCCTCCCCTTTCTTGCACACGCCTTAGAATTTGATTCTGAAAGATTCGATGTTTTGATATTATATTTCAAGCTGAAGAAAAGAAAGTTACATTTAATATATATGTTGCCTATTGTAATATATTTTAATGCGAAAACCTGTATCTAATACTATAACTGTATGTCACTCAAATATATATACACATCGTTTGCAGGATAACATTTGCAATACCGAGAGAGGAATAGGAAATTCTGATAACAAAGGCCATATAATTGAATTGACAAATATGATATGCCTCTATGAAGGAATCTATATAATATGGGCTTTATGCTACATTCTAGGATACCAGAAAATCTAACCCACCCAATCAATAGCATATTTTACGTATTCATGTTAAAGAGTATGCCGTTTTGAACTTATATAACGTTCTCTGGACTTCATGAAGTCCTTCTTATAAGATTTCCTCATAAGTCTTTAAGGGGACGGTGGACGTTGAATTTTTTTTTATTTATTTATTGATTTAGAAACGTAAAAATTTGCATAAATATTCCTCTTAACATTACTATATACAATACCATTAAATTTTTTTTTCAATTTGGTATTCAATTTTGTATTTTTTTTTTAATTTAATTTTTTTTAAAGAACATTTAAAAATACTCCTTGCGTGCCATTTGTTCACATTTTTGATTCATTTTACATTATGATCACTCAAAAACACATTATGAACAAATTTGGGTATTCATTTTTAAATCCCTTAGAAAGTTCATTTTTTAAAAATATTTTTCTGCATTAAAACTTAATTTTCATCATTTAATGAGGTTCTTATTCACTTTTAATTACCTTAATAAAGTCCAATTATAAAATGCATACCCAGTTTCATTAAAAGTATAAGAGGTGTCTTCTTGCCAAATTTCATGCATCTCAGACAAAAATTAAGACGCATGGAGCATTTTAAAAATGTAAATCCTTTGAAAATTCAGTTTCGAAAAAAATGCATTGAACCTTTTGCTTACGGGTGGGACAGCGTCCATCCCAAACGAAGAACCTCCCAAAAAGACAGGTATTTAACATACATAACATACAGGTTTGACATACAGGTATTTGGCATACATAATTTGACATACAGAATGTTTCTGCCGGCGATTTCCATGGACGCCAATGTCTGAAAACGGGGTCGAACTGTTTGGGATAGGGTATGTCAAATACCTGTCTTTTTGGGAGGTTCTGCGTTTGGGATGGACGCTGTCCCACCCGTAAGCAAATGTTAAATGTGTAAAATAATAGTATATATTAAAACTTTTTTTAGCCGATTTTTGCTCATTTCAACGTCCACCGTCCCCTTAAGCAATCCTTTAACTTTTTGATTTAAGTGTTCTGGAGCTGCAAAAATAGGCTGTACTAATAGGAAAGCGACTGTGCGCTATGGATTGAGAAACTTTGCAGCGACTCGAGAGACGAAATGAAGAAATTATGATTTCTACCTCGAACACTAATTTTTATTTACCGAAGTTGTAGAACCTTCTCTATTTAGTATGTAAATACGTGAGGTTGTAAAAACCTTGCTACTCGAACCGGGATTCAAACCCTGGATTTTCGAACTGGCCAGCCGACACTCTACCGCTGAGCTACTGGTACGAATTTGCCAGCTCTTATTGTCGAAGAGAATTCTGCATTCTCCACACTCTCTAATGTCAAATAATCTGACTGACCACCTCCTGCAATTTTTATCCTCCAGGTTAGCATCTTGCGTGGTCGTGGTTCTCTCGATTTAAAATCGGCGCTCAATGTTCCAGAGTCTACTGTATCCGTACTAGCAGTACTAGTGTCGCAATCAAACTTCCGACATTTGTTCACTAACCTACAGGGTTGATTTGTTCGGGTGCTATTGTAAAGAGTCTTGCTGCTCCAACCGGGAATATAACCCTGGATCTCTGAACTGGTCGACGTTCTATCGTTGAGCTTACTGATACAAAATCGCAAGCTCTTATTGTCGAAGTGAACTCCGCAAGGTTTGAACATAATATGCAAGCAGACGAAAAAAAATGATGCCAACTAAAAGGGGATAATTATTGTACTGCATCATTTGTCTGTCATTTTTATAGAACATTTATTTTTTTCTACAAAAAGGAGAATTCTACGGATATTTATTGTACTGCATCATTTGTCTGTCATTTTTATAGAACATTTATTTTTTTCTACAAAAAGGATAATTCTAAATAAATAAAAATTAGCTTACTGCACGGATTATTATTCTCCTTGCGTATCTCTTGCCGTTTCCTTCAGGAGTACTTCAGTATAACGAGACATTTGCATAATTATCGCTTTTCGTTGTCCTCATTTTTTATCGTCTGCGTACATGCCATGTGCAAACCTCGCATCTTTCCATACTAAATCGAGAACGCTCTACAAGTTTGCAATTGAAAATTGTCGCATATTTTGCTTCGTTTTCGAGATAGGAATTTTATCTTCTTCAATCCGTCGCTAGAGGTGCTGCAAACTCTCTCAATCGATAGCGCATAGTCACTTTTCTGTTAGTAGACCTTGCTTTTGCAGCTCTAGAGCATGTAAATCAAAAGATAAATAAATGCATAAGGACTTATGAGTGAACCCTGTATGGCTTACTTAATGATCCATATATATTTAAAATTAAGATTGAACTTTATTATGCACCAGCAGTATACCCGTTCTTCGTATGGAATTACGGAATGTAGTATAAAAAAATTTTTTGAACTTCACAATTGTCGGAGCCTCTCTTTTTGAAATTCTATAATAACTCTAACAAAAAGAAAAGAGACAGAAGTACAACTTACAATTTTATTTATATTGATAATGGCAGATATACTCGAAACATGCTCGTGATTTAAAATATGTGCATATATTCCTATAGTATTATCCCAAATTATACTCCAAGCATTCTATTGAAATATTTAATTTTGTTCTCCTAAAAAGAAGTATAAGAATCTCTGTTCTCACTATACAAAATTATCTTTACAGACAGATCTGAAGAATAAAACATCCTGGTTCAGTTTGTAAATAAATTCATAAATAATATGAAATTGGATCAATATATGCCACAAAATGAAATAGCTAAAATGGTAATGGAAGTTATAGTTAATGGTATTAGAAGTTATATTATTTTTTATTCTGTTTCAGCAAATGGCTAAATAAACACTATATATATACATTTGAAAAATATTTGACAAAATAAAACAGAGGACGTAAAAAGTTGAAAATATCAATAATTCTCTGAATTGATCTAATGCAGAAATTGATATAATTCCATAAAAAATGCAATACCGTTCATCTATAATATTTATTTTATATCGTTTCCTTTATTAATTAAATCGAAAAAAAATAATAAAAATCGTTTGCTGTATAAACATATTTGATTTAATTGCGTTGCTGAGTAACATGATATAATTTTTATTAACACTTTACAATAAAGTTGAAAAGTGTTTATGACTTTGTTCATTCTGTCTGTCTGTCTGTCTGTCCGTTAGCACGATAACTGCCGTAAAAATGACTTAATCAAAATGAAATTTTGGTATGTTGTTCAGACGGTCTGTAGGACCTATGGGAATATAAATAAATAATATCACCCAATTAGTTTTGGATTGAACCCGGGTTGAAAAAATGAAATACATTGAACCCAATGGGACCAAATTTTTCAAACATTTTTTAAGCGGATTTAAATTTCACAAATTGCTTCGAAAATTTTAGGTAATATTCAAATTGTTCCATAAAATATATGAAAAAAAATTCAGTGAAATACATTCAGTAGTTTTTTAAATAAAAATTAAAATAATAATTACACCTCTTACATGAAGCGATCACGTGACCATGATATGAAACGATCACGTGACCAACTTCAAAATATAATACGGCATCCATCTTGTCTCAAAATCGTCATTTTTAAAGTTCTTTTTAATTCATATTGAGTGTTGTATTCGTCGTAAAACCTCTTTATTTTCGGTTAAATTCTGTGCATCTACATACTGAAACAACGCAATGACAATATATATGAGTTTAAATGAGCATCCAACTTTGATTATTTCTCTAACGAAGCCTATTTTTCACTTATGTGAAATGTAAACAGCAAAATATGTAGGATGAGTTGTATAGGAATTGCTGTATTTTTTTAATGCAAAAGAATTTAGCTCATGGAGTCTGCATAGCTGATATGAAAGAAATATTCATTGACTTTACCGAGAGAAGGACGATTTTTTGCGATGAAGTTTTAAGCATAGAGTTAAATTACTTATAGCTCCATGGTCTTAATTTTTAAATAAAATAAATTATTATAGTATTGTGATGAATGACATGAATGGGAAATTATTTATGAATGAAATGCTGCTTTTTTAGAGAGAGCCAGGCGTGTTATTTTTTCTATGACGTCATTTGAATGAATTTCAGTTGTTTTCGATGAAGTTTTTAAATATAATAAATTATCGTGGTATTATGATAATTCTACAATTATTACCGAGTAATATATCACAATTTAGAGTTGTTTAAACCAGGCAATTTATATTTCAATGCCGTCATTTGAATGAAGTTCATTTTTTTGGATGAATGTTTAAGTTTTCAACTATAATAAATCAATGCATTATTGTGAGAAGTTTTAAAATATTACCGAGGAATGTATTACATTTTAGACATGTTTAAATAAAATTGCATTGAAGTTGGAAAGTGTTTCTTAATCAATGCTTTAAGCATGATTGATCTTTCTTGTTTTCAAATAAATTTGCGGCAAAAGTCTGCATAATGCTATAGTCTGCATATAGTCTGCATAATGCTGTAGTCTGCATATAGTCTGCATAATACTATTTCTATGGAAAGTTTAATTATGCGTTTTCAAATAATATATAGATAATCCTTGGACTTAGAAACTCGAAACATGAACTGAATTTTAATTGGGGCTATTCCAAGGCTATCCATAGAATTTCATGAAATTCTGTATAGTCATTCTCCCGTGATAATGAGAAGCACGCGCGCACACACGTATGCACACACACGCACTCGCACACACACGCGCGCACACACACACACACACACACACACACACACATACACACAGAGATAATGAACTGACTTGGAATGGATGTAATTAACTTATTTGCTGTATCCACAATGCTGCATGCAGTTGTAGCCGAATATTTTGTATTTCTAGCTCAGGTTCTTTATACACTGGTTACAAAAACGTTTCGAAAACAATTGAAAGAAAATTATTTAAGGCTAAAGAATGGCATTGATATAGTACATTCAATAAGATGTTCATAAATAGACATTTTTTGAGACAGTCAACATCATTTTAAAAAAAAATCTTCTAACTATACTGGTTTTTCTTTTATTTTACTATTGTTAAAGCTGCTTTTAAAGCAGCCTGGTAGTACACATGATTTTTCTTTAGACAAAATTTGAACACGTTAACTAGTAACGCAGATAATATTAGTCAATCATATTATGTCATCACATTTGTAAACTGCTGCTTTGTCTTTTAACTACCCTTTATATCCCTATAACTTTTTGTGAGCAGAGTATTGCATCATCATCATGCACTTTGTTTTCAGTGGTTACAATTATGCACGTAAATAACGACGTTTTAAACGGGAAAAGGAAACACATGTTGCAATTCCCTTTTTAGATAAACAGTTGTGTACATCTTTCAGCTATAGCACGTATTGCTAAAAAAATGTAAAACGCCCTCAAATTGTGAATCATCAATCACTATGCAGTCTGGGATGGACAACATAGCGACGATTTTCCTATATTATTATTCAGCAAAACTCCCTTTCCAATTTTACTTAAAAGGAAGTTGGTCACGAACTGTCAAACGTAGGATGTTCTTAAAGATTTTCCTGACATCACTAACAATTAGGAGGGCAAAGTCATTATAAAAGGAGAAAAGTCACTGCAGAAAAAAAATCCTTCTGACATATAGATACTTTAAATTAGCTACATTGAAAGGGATCCAATAAAAGAACTTTCAGACATATGGTTTAAATTTGGTATTAGGTGGATGAACAATGTGTTGTTTACTCTAAATCAATATTTTCTGTGAGAGGATGCTGGCTATTATGTTGTTTTACAATTTTTAACATATATTAAATTTCAATGCTATTTTAGAAAATATTACGCTTATATTATACTAGCAGATATACTCGTCGTTGTTCATAAATTAAAATATAAGCAAATTCTAAAAGCATTAAGTAATATTGCTTTTTAAAAAATTCCATTTAAATATTTTATTCTCTTATAAAAAAAAAGTCTAAGATATAATCTTTCCTCGCTATATAAAATTAGATAAATCTGAATAATTAAACATCTTGGTTCCTTTTGTAAACCAATTTACAAAAATATGAAGATTGATCAACATATGCTAAATGAAGATGCTCAAATGGTAACAAATATTTTACTACTATTCCGTTGCATCAATCGCATTAAGTATATGAATTTGAAAATCATTTTACTAAAATAAAACAGATAGCCTATAAATTTTAAAATATTAATAATTACCGGAAATGTACCTGTGGCTGTAACTGATAAATCAAAATATGATACTGTTGATTAATAAAATTTATTTTTCTGTTCATTGCTTTATTATTTAAAATTAGATAAATTAAATGAAAACCGAATAAACACATTTGACTTAATTCCATTGCTAAGCAACATGATATATATATTTTTTTAAATAAAATTTCAGGGGAAAAAATCGTCTGTACAATGTTATTTCTTTGAAAGTATTTTTTATTAATAGCTCGATAACCCTTGACCTAGAAACTGGATATAAAGGAGGTTGAAGCCAACAAGTTGAAATGTGTTTCTAACCTCCAACGTTATGAGGTTTGTCCCCGTAATTTTATCGTTTTTACCTTAATTGAACTCGGGTCCTCCGAGTGCAATCCCCGTACCCTAACCACTGGACTCCCCCCCCCCCCCTATTTAAGCATTTTCAATGGTTCAGTAAACCAATATACGAAGAGTATATTTAAGACATTAACTTCTATGGATAGCTGTTTTTACTTTCCCTGCAGTACATGGCAATGTATAGGGAAAGTATTGGAATCATGTCGAAAATCGCAACTCGAGGTTTCGACGGATCTACACGTTTCGAGACCTCTAGAATACGAAAAAACTATTTTTAGCGTGATGTCTGTGTGTGTGTCTGTGTGTCTGTCTGTCTGTGCAATGTATGTATCCACTCTAACTCAAAAATTAATGGACTGAATGTCACAAAATTTGGTAAGTAAGTGACTTGAATGTGACCCTGGTGCTGATTAGTTTTTGGTACTATTCGGAATAAACCAACCCGCCTTTTTTTGCGAAAAGGTCCTCAAAAATTGCCTGTATCCAATGTAACTGAAAAACTAATTGATCAAATTTTACAAAATTTGGTACATAAATCACTTTTAGGTCACCCTGGAGCTGATAAGATTTTCACTCGATTCGAAAAAGAAGAACCTGCATTTTTTTACGAAATGGCCCGCAAAAATTGTATATTTCCACTCTAACTCAACTAATCGACTAAATTTCATAAAATTTGGTTGATAAGTCACTTGTAGTCGACCCTGGTGCTGCTTAGATTTTGGTACGATTCGGAAAAGAACAACGTGCGCCATTTTTTACGAAATGGCCAGCAAAAATCGCCAAAATCTAAAAAAAAAATACTATATTGCTCAAATATATCAATTAAATTCTTGTTTTATAAGCAATTTTTGACGAGAAAAAGAACATAACACACTCCATTATGCTTTAGGATTAACCGTTCTCGACATATTTCAGATTTCTTGCATTTAGGCATTTATTATTTATTTGTTAGGCAGATTTCGGGAAAATGTCCAATTACCAAGTGAAAACAAAAATTGAATTAAAAATGCAAATTTAGTGTTATTTGGTGCAATTAAACTCAATCTAACGAATTATTAAAGAAATAAAGGAAATATAAATTTGAGTCTGCGGGGAAAGTCATGTGCTGCCCACATCAGATTTTTTAATTTTGTGAATGGCCATATTTTGAAACTTGGAATTTTGTGAAATATCCGGCTTTGTTATCAAAAAATTTAGAATTAGTTAAAAAAAAAATTTAAATGCGAGCGAAATTTATTCGAAATTATATATTTTTTTTAACATGTTTTTAACTTAATAGTTTCAATCATTGTGAAAAATAACTGTGATACAATTTTTTTTTCGTGACATTGTTAGCCCCCTTGGTGGGCAAATTACCCTCCGGGGTACATTGTCCAGTATAGCATTAGTCAAAAGATTTTAAGCCATTTAAAGTGAAAGGTAGTAACGCGCAAGATTTGTAATCATTTAGCCCCACGATATCGATTTTTTTTAATTTTTCTTTAAAATTTGAAAAACAAAATGAATTCTGGTATGAAAGTCGAGTTGAGCCACACCTCGTTAATTTATCCAGAGTTTGGAAAAACCACTTTATTATTGTAGTGATCTACAACTACAACTACATTATGACAAATGTAGTTAACTACAACTATTTTTATAAAAAGTAGTGACTACAAACTACTTTTAAAATGTAGTCACTACATAACTACTTTTATAAGACGAATTTTGCCACAGTTTCAATTTTCACAAAAAGTTGAGGATGTGGGTATACTGTAGTAATTTAACATACTTATTCTGAATAATTAAAATTTACTGATCAACTTACCAATCTTTAATCTTTTACCCACTTATGAAAACAGTAAAATAAAATAAAAGTATAAATTTTAAAATAAAAGACAATCAAAGATAGGTTTAAAAGTCCTTTAATAAAATCTCCTTTCCTCGACGTACAATAATTACACGGCCAAAGCGCTTTCAGGCATCATCGATGCCCTTCATCAGTGGCTTCGCCACGGGATGCCCGAAAGCTCTTTGGCCGTGTAATTATTGTACGTTGAGGAAAGGAGATTTTATTAAAAGACTTTTAATCCTATTTTTGGTTGTCTTTGATTTTAAAGTTTAATTAAAGTTGACGTGTATCCGTTTCATTTATTAAAAGTATAAAATAAAATAAAAATAAAAACTATTTATTTAAAAGCATCTTTGTTCTAAACCTATTTTTGGTTGGCTTTGATTTCAAAGTTTAATTAAAGTTGACGTGTATCCATTTCATTTATTAAAAGTATAAAATAAAATAAAAATAAAAACTATTTATTTAAAAGCATGTTTGTTCTAAACCTATTTTTGGTTGTCTTTGATTTCAAAGTTTAATTAAAGTTGACGTGTATCCATTTCATTTATTAAAAGTATAAAATAAAATAAAAATAAAAACTATTTATTTAAAAGCATGTTTGTTCATTTTTAGTAGAATTTGCATCTCAAAATTGCAATCAGATAAGCAGGATCATTTGGGAAATAACACACCTGAATATATCCATATAAAAAATCCACTTTACGAGGCAATGGCCTTCCTAACCCTGCAGCCATTCATCGTACATCGTTGAGCAGAACACTAAATTTCATACAAATGAAGAAAGGGTGATCACATGATATGTAGAATGGCACCTTGCTTGTTTACTGAAGCAACGTTAAAAGTAGAGTCAAACTCGATACAAACTAGTGATATATAGTATCGCGCTCCTTGCTACACTAATTATTTTTAAAAGTAACGCGTTATACTACAAGCTACGAGAAAAAGTAGTGGCTACTGTAGTTTTGCTATTTGTAGTGTGCTACTCCTCGATCACTGAACTTATCCATGGAAAATCATGGGGTTTAAAATATCATGAAGGGCCCGGTTTAAGAGTATGAAATTTTATAAAAGTCCGAAAATGGACCATATGTTTGTTAATATATCTTTAGATTTTTTTATTTACTTTATGAATTTTTTATAAGTAATTTTGCTGAATGTGAATTTAAAGTAAACAAGTACAATTTTCTAAATAGCACAAATTTGTTGGTTAGGTAACTACTGTTTAATAATATTATTCATGGCACTATTAAAATCACTATTAAAGATATCTATTAAATAGATCATAAATAACACTGTTAAAGTAATTTTTTAAAAGCCAACCATTTTGTATTGCAATGGTTGGCTATCAATGAGTTATATTTTCCAAAATTAAAAGTAGTCATAGCATTAAACAAGAAGCATAGCACAGTAGTCATAGCATTAAACAAGAAATAAATATTTTGAATTTATTTTGATATCTTCATTTTCTTCCATCATGGTTGATGAACATATTTTAAACGAGAAAAACATAACTCCCGTCGGTTTTTGAAAATGTTTGCAATTAGAATAATAAAAATTATAAGAAAAACAATTTTTATTATGATTAAAATTTAGTTTCTATAGGAAAATATATTTTTAGAATTTTATATTCAGGCAAATTTTATCTTTTACATTTTATATATTATATATATAATTACGCCAAGTTTCCATGACGACTATTGAGGACATCGGAAAACCTATCTGAACAAGCTTAAATCATGCTAGGCTATTTTTCATGTTCCTCTTTGACAAGACAAGAGTTTGCCATTTTGTAAATCTTTTTGAAACTGGAAGCGGAAAGTAAAGTGAGAAGCTTTATTTCAACAAAGAGCTTTGTGTGCAAACGAGACATTAGAGTATACGTTGATCATTGAAATGCAATAAGTTCGTTTAGTAGGCTATCGTTTTTATTTTTCAAGAGACATTTTGTCATGAATTCCCTCTACATGTTACAAAATTTTAATTTAAATTTTGCAGCAATATTATTTGATTTTAGATTTATGCATATAATCATTCTATCGTAATTTTAAGTCCTAGACTTTAAATACCTCTGCATGTCATAGTTACAGTATTTCGTGTGGTTTAATGTTTAAATAAATATACGATTTTGGCTTTATGCAGTTATTCTTTGTGATGAAATGTTTTCAATCATAAATTTTAAATACTGTTGCATATTAAATTTACAGTATATAGTTTTAATTTAATTATCGATAAAATGTTATTCAATTTCAACTTTATTCATTCTGCTGCAATTTGAAGTCATAAATTTTAAATTCCTCTACATGTTAATTCTTACAGTACATAAATTAATTCAATTACTAAAATATTATTCAATTTAAAAATTTTGCGTTTATTCATTCTATTGTAAGCTTTACATGTAAAATCTGTGATGCACACTAATTATAGTAAGTACAGTCTCTGAAAAATATAATCAAACCATCGTACCCCCCCCCCCCCCCCAACAAAAAATCGTTTAATTGATGATATTTTTTTTTTGTAAATGAATTATGTTATGAATCGTTATCGACCTGAAAATATTTGAAAAAGGAAATCGGCTCCAGTCAGCGTGAATAACATTTTGTAAGATAAGTGTATTCGATTTTCTTCAGACTCATTTGCTTAATTTCAGTTTACTTGCTAATACTTTTCGCCAGGATTTCATCAAGATTCTTCAACTTCACATCAAATTATTTTACTGACTTACTTGGTGGTATATCAATTAAACTTATGCAATATATCTGTCAAGATTTTAGATTCAAATTAATCTGGCGGATTTTAGATAAATGATTTTTAAGCGTTTTTTTTAAGCGCATGATCCAAAATACAATCGTATACACTTGTAGAGCTTTAAAAGGCGCAATTCTTGCTTATAGCTATCACTTTTAATTTGTGACATATACACATTACATTCCTGAAAAACGGAAGTTCTTCTTTAACTTGACAGGAAAAATTTTCTCATACATATTTTTGTCGCTTACTATTTATATCTATCTTTTATAGTTTCGAAGATATTTCGAGTGAAAGTAGGAAAAATAAGTTAGTTCGGGCTATTCGAAAAAAAAAAGAGCTCGATCCAGTTATATACGCTTAATAAGCGAGCTACAATTATATACACTTATAGCGAGCTACAATTATATACACTTACAGCGAGCTACAATTATATACATTTATAGCGAGCTACAATTATATACGAGATTTCAAAGATTACACAATTATATACATTTATAGAGAGCTACACTTATAACGAGATTTCAAAGAGCTACAAATTATTGCTTTTTTTTGCATAGCACTTTTAGTTTTTTCAAATAAAACAAAATTTTCAATCTTTTTAAATTTGACAAGACTCGAAAACTATAGATTTAAAAATATATAGATTTAGAAACTAAATTTCCTAATGTAATCAGGATGTTGTCTATGTCGGTTGAGGTTGCACTACATTTTTAAACTACATTTAATGTAAAGATTTCAACTATGGCATTCCTAACTTAGCTTTGCCTAACTTTTTATACAGTAGAAACAAAAACTGCAAAAGGTAAAGTATTTTTATTTTATTTATACAAACGTTTAATCAAAGAATTGATATTGTTACAGCGTATTCTTTGGAATCATGAGTGTATTTTCAGGATGCAAAAGTAAGTATGAATTTCTGGATAACTAACACTTTTATTTAAAAGCTCCAATAAGCGTAAAAATGAACAATATACAGCTAAGAACGCTCTAGATATCTTACAGAATCACAAAACGACTGTCAAGTACAATAAAACAGCAATTAAATGCTCAACTCATCCAATTCACAAAACAGAAAATTAAATTTTCAAAACACCGTCGTATTCACAATTTACATTTACTCAAATTACGGCAACTACTTCTATCTGAATAATGACCAGCTTATATCCCCTCTGTGAAAATTTCTAGAAATACTGACATAACTTGAGAAATTCTTAACCGATCTACAAAATTCTAAAAATTTCCAAAACACGTCAAGTTGGCGATATTTCGCTATATTTGTCACTAAGGCAGCTAAATTTATCGCCAAAGTCTAGCGACCCTGACCTTCAAATAATAGCAATGGTTGCAAGCAAATGCCGTTTTCCCTTGGGGCAGAAAATATGCCGTGAAGCAACTTTGGGTATTCCAACAATATAGAAGAATATTATATAAAATAACTATAATAAACATCTAGCAATAATTCGATACCAGTAACAACATAAAGCTGCAAATTTAGGGTTATTCTATGTTATTCTACTAGCAAACTAATCTCTTTTAATACGAGTAATTTGATGCAATTATGGTACGTCCACAAATACTTTTTCAATCTTAATTTTTATCATATGCGAGTATTATTTGTGTTGTATGGCCAATTTTGTGTGAAATTATATGGTATTTACAATTTTGCACGGGAACAGTTTGAGTAGTTTTTTTTATGTTGCCAAATATTTTACGAAAAACAGAACACTTTTTAAAGAGCTTTTATGGGTCCCTTATTGCTCACAATGTTAAACTCTCTCAAAATCTGGCTCGTGATCACTGGGTGTATTTGAAAAAAATATATATTACGTTATATTCACAGCACCAATACCGAAGGGAAGTAGTGAAGAATATAAACTTCAACAGCTACCACTATTTACAAACAAATAAATATTTTAAATAATATAATAAGTAGCTTGAAGCAAAATAAGACATGGCATAAGAATGCCAATGTCTTCCTCGCAATAGTGTCAGAAAATGGAATTACATAGAAGTTTGCAATCAACAAAGATTACTAGGAAACCCTTCCTAAGCCAGTCTTGGCCAGGATATGTAATACAAATGATGATCAATAAGTAAAATACACTTTATGCGAAAGAATAAGGAAAACTTAAGCGGAGTATATAAGCACAAATAAAATCATAATTATCATTTTATGTGTGCTTATACACGTTGCTCTAGTTTTCCTTACAAATGATGATGTTCTATATGCTCAAGAGCACACAATATCACATGGTTTCTTATGCAAATGTTCAGATTAAACTAGTAAATTTGTAACTTTAAAATATATTTTCTCCTTAATTTCGTTTTTCAACACAGCTCGAGAAGAAGTATTATTACTTTTTTATTGTTGAAACGGAAATCTTATCAGTAATACGCACGTGGTGACTTATCTTACGCAGAAACTATGTATAGTATATTGCGTATGGTAATATATACGAGATTTTCACAAATTTATTTGAACCGATATTACGGCAGAATGATTACACGCGTCAAAAAAGGATTCACAATCTTACAAGTGCAAATCTAAAGTAAGTTCGCTTTTAAGCTAGAGTGATATGAGTGATATAAATAAAATTAATAAAACTTCGTTAAAAAAACAGCATCAAACGCAAATTTAATGACGTCAACCGTTTTCGAAGGCGAAAAAATATCCTTCTTCGTCAGGATAAGCAGGTGGTGTAACCTTTACTGGTTAAAACAAGATCGACAACTGCTGTTAGAACAACAAACGGGAATGAAGCAAGGAAAGGGTTTTCGGTTTTCTTTGGGGTTTTACTGTTTATTCATAGTATCCCACTACTCCTTCTTTCTTCCACTGCTTTTAATTCTTTTTACATTTTTCGCTGTTAGAAACACCCTTTCTCTGCTTCACTTAGCTTTCGGTTCTAACATTAGTTGCCGATTTTGCTTTAATGAGTGAAGATTACGTTAGTTGCTTATCTCGACGAAGAAGGCTGTCTTTGCCTTTGAAACCGGTGGACGCTATTAAATTCGTATTCAATGTAGCTTTAAACGAAGTTTCATGTTTTATTGCATTAGCAGTAGTTTGAGTTCTATGTAGAGGGATATAATGTACACATAAACATACATATACGTGACATTGAAGCAATTGGTTCATTTATATATTAGTAATATGAAAAAAGAAAGAAAAATAATTTTAACCTTTGAATTCTCCAACTTGACGTCAAATATAGTTTTGATTTAATCTATTTGACCTTGAATTGCCTCTGTAATAAAACGTTCACATTTTCAATTGTATAGTTTTTCCTCGAATATTCGGGGAAATATTTTTTTTTGTCTGGGAAGTATTCCTAGAAATAAAACAATAGACCCTCACGTGAATGATAAAATGGACGGCAAACTATGCTCAGCTGCTTTTCTTTTTATAGATACCACTTCTTTAGCGTGACTTTACTTCGGACTTCCTGCTGACTATTCATACATCGCCAGCTATCTTGGGCCAATTTGTATTCAAGAAGAATTCGCTCATTTCCGACCGTTTAGGCTAAATAAACCGATTGAATGGAGAAATCAAATTTACGTCTTTACTTGTTTGGAGATCAGTTTTTGACGAGGACAAATTAGCAGTTCCTTTGTTGGCATGGGTTGAGCTCAGTTAAAGACGATTATAGTTGTAGAAGTATTTATTCTGTCACGTTACTGGGGCATTTGTAATTTGGATAACAATTTATTAATGTTATTGCTGATTTTGAATTGTACCGGATTAAGTCGCTTTCTCTTCGAAGGTTTCAATCCGAGATCAATGGCGGATTAACCGAGATGAATGGAGGATTAAGGTTAAGGTTATTTTGATAAATCTCATTTGGGAGGTCCTACGACGTTATTGTTTCTTCTAACGTTCAAAAATAAAAAGTTTGTGTAATAAGGAACATTATTTTATTGAAATATTTAAAGTTGTCCTTGATCAGAGATTTTAGGGAAGGACGGGTTCATTCCTAAAAGTTGAAGATTAGGAGATGATAGAAAAAATTTAGTTTCTTGAAATTGGCAACACGCAGAACATAATGAAAGCATTTCCCGTATTTGAGAAGTATGAGGCTACCTAAATCCACTGAAAACTAAAAAGGGTTATAGTTGTCGATATAATGGCTAAGACAGAAGTAAAATTATCGACAATTGGACTCCTTTTCTTGTAAACCACCACACATATTGTAGAACATCCTTACATAAAAGATCTGAAAACCCCGTTTTTCTAATAACCCCTCGGTTTCATTGGGATCTAAAGCTTTAAATTCGTTATAGCTTCATTACAAATTCGTCCTTTTGCGGGGTGGATGAGGTGCATATGTATAAAATGAATAAATGAATATTGACAGTTAATGAAAAGTTATTGTTTGTAAATATTACCTAATATCATAGTACAATTGTTCTGCTACAATTAACTTGGCTCTTGCAGCATCGTATAGCCTGAACTAAGCCTTAAAATATAAAAAAAACCAATTACATAGTAGGATGGAATTTGTCAGCACTCGTTTGCAAAATTATGGCTTATAGCAAGTTTACTGTCTGCCGTTGCCAATATCGATTATTCCATGTTGGCAGACGCATACTGAGTGCTGTTGTTGTTGCTGAGACCCATATCGTCCGACCTACCAGAAAGATATAAGGTAACTGTTTGGACGGCCGGGAAGAGCCACTCAATTTAGACCGGAACCCAGTGCGGAAAGCTTCCACAGGGACTGTACCCTCCTTCCCCTACCACCTACCTCTGGGAAGGACTTACGCACCCACATGTCGTGATCGTACTCCGCGTGAACACGGCGGCAGTTTTGGCAGCGGAGGGAATCGAACCCGGGAGACGCAGACTGAGTGCGAAATGGGTTAATGTATGCCGTTATCTGCATTGAGAACCTAATTCTAACTATGTAAAAAGCATGAGACCGCGTAAAAAAATTACGCGGTATGCAAACTGCAAATAAATTAATCTGTACGTGATATGCAAACTGTAAAATAAATTAATCTAGTAAAAATTTATGGAGTTGATCAATTGAACGTGTTTATTTAATAAAATACGCGATGAATTGCTTTTGTCATTCGCAACATAAACAATTACTGGTAATTACTGTCATTGAACAGGTAGTGGGTATAATTTTCAAAAAGATATGTAAGTTATAAATTAACAAAACTAGAAAGATTGAACAAAAAGCCTCTTGCTGAAATATTTTTCTAGGAAGGGAAATTCCAAAAGTTATATGTAAGTTGTTATTGCTCAATCACCATTCAGATTCCTTCTTCAAATAACTGTCAAAATATATAAGGGATATGTTGTAAAGGTATAAAGTTGTACTTGTCATGTGAGGTGTAAAGCCGATCTTATCTTCGAATTGGTGGACCCTTTTCATTTTGTGTTGTATATTCCATTAGCAGCAGTTTGAGCTGTACGTAAATCTAAATGTGCTGGTAGAGAAAGCTATGCTTCAAAACTCCAAAAAAATTAGCTGTTTATCGATTGGCCTATATAAAATAACATCAATCATCTGACAGTGTTTGTGAATTAGAATTGACATACACAGGTACGCAATACGTTTAAAGCCCCTTACGCTCGGCTCTGCGACCAGTGATGTGTTGAAGACCCAGACCGTCAGACTCGCCCTAAGACTTCAGCAGCAGCTATTTGGACGGCCGGGAGAGTACCAGTGGTGTGTGTCGTCCTCAACAAATCGCAGAAAAGAGCCCGTTTTTCGTGAAGCCAGGCACATCATTCTTGGACACAACAAGATTAGGGCTGCATCCTTTTCAGTGATGAATCGAGATTCAGTACCCAAATTTATTCCCGACTAGTCTTCACCTAGTGAGAGCTTAGGGCCCGCTATTGTCCCACTAATTTAAGGGAAATCGACCACTCTGGAGGAAGCGGAATCATTGTTGGAAAAACCGTTCTGTAAATATATATATATATATATATATATATATATATATATATATATATTTACAGAACGGTTTTTCCAAAGATATGGGATTTTACTCATTTTCTTTAATAATTAATTTGATGCGTATAAAACAAGCATTAAATTAATGCATTTTGGCACAAATAGTCTTTTATTTCAGATTTTGTTGATTTTTGCGAGCATGAAAAAGAAAAGTCAATTCCCTTTTATAAAACCATATCAAAATTTATTCGTGTACAGAACATTACATTATTAACTTCACTACCGAATTTCGTGAAATTTCATCTGATATATTTCTATTTAGAGGGATACATATATTGCACACACACACGGGTTAGACTATAATTAGTGGATTCTTGTTGTAGTGTGTCCAAAACTGTAAGTCCATCAAAAACTCGTGTAACAATTTTCAATCCCATACCCATATTTTCCTTATACATTACCTTGCAAAATGAAAAGGGAAAATTCGATCTTGATCTGACTAAAAACAAATTTAATGGACAGAGTAGTAGAAAAGTTTGTTCGACTAACTCCAATTGCATTCCAGTGAAGCCATATAATGGTACTCCAAGAGTAAAAACATCTTTCAAGACATTTCTTGGGATTCATCACGTAAACTGCTATAAATGGTGTATATATAACAGAAATGAAAATTTAATGAAAGAAATTTAGAAAATTTATACATATTCTTAAATTCTTCCAATGGTTTGAAATTTCCTTTTATTTTCTACAATTTATTGTGTGTCTGTGGGGAAAAGTATTTAAAGAAAATCTTAGCATTTATATACATGGTCCTTAGAAAAGTCCCCCCAATAACTAAGCATAGGTCCATGAGTGTACACGTTCGGTCTATCTATAGTAAAATGACCATGCCCGACCGAATAAAAGTGATTGTAGCGCCCCTAGTGGAGACTGTAAAAAAGTTACAATATGAATTCGGCAACAAAATGATGTAGACGAAAAGATCAATTCCAAAGTTGTATAACAGTGTCTAATGAGCAGGAATCGGCACTAAAATTGTCACAGAAGACATTTATTTGACAGAATAAGGTTATTGGCAAATGGCTGTCCTATTCAGGAATTGATACAATAAACAACATTTACATAAACAGAAATATAGTGTAGAGTATATTTAAGATGCCTTCTGTCAGAGACAATGCACATTTGGGTTTCAAAAAGAATATGACCGCGTACTTTGACTTGTAAGCATTGTAGATACCACCGTGTTGGTGGTCCTGATAATACAACTTTTTGACAAGTATTTATTGGCTTTCCTATATGCATTTCGTTCGTCCTTGGTGTTGACAATGGTGTAAACAATACTCTGCAACACTGAAATTGTGTTTTCCCATTTATCAAGCCTTATTGAAGAGTTCGTTATCCTAGCTTCTTACATTCTCCGCTAAGGGCGCTGCAATTATTTTTATTCGAACGAGCATGGTCACTTTAGACAGACCTAACGTGTGCATACATTTCTTTACAAAGTTATTGGGGGTATTTAAGGATTGTCCCAGGAACCTGTATATAAAATGGAAATTCTGTGTGTTTACAAATGCAGCTTTTCTGACCGTGTCTCGAATAGACTAAGAGGTTATCGAGATATTAATAAAAGACATACAATTAAACCTTCCATAAAAATAACATTAAGCTGATCATTTTTTGGTGAAACAATTTTTAAGTGTTACAGATCTCTAACTTAATATGGATTCTGCTAAATGACTTAAATCCTGTGTAATAGATCATATACATTCAGCGACCATTTGAGTTAAATACTCGTATCGTGATAAAACATGACATGGAATGCGAAAAATTTAACTTTATGTATCATGTTAATTATCTTTGAAGAACCACCTTTATTAAATTCGCACATTTGTATGTTTCGAAATAGTAAAAGATTAAAAATGTAAACATTGGACATTTATCTTCTAACCAGCCTGTCAAAGAGTGAGAAAATAACACTAAAAAAAATTGAAATTTCAACTTTTTTTAATAATTTTAATTTTGTTTAACAATGTGTGGCACTTAGCTTCTAAAATAATCTTTTAAATCGAAAATTGGCTCAGTTAGATTCTGTCCTGTGGTCATAACTATACATGTGTAAAGTTTCAGTTCTCTTGGTCACCGAAAAATGTGATCATGAAAGACCTAAGTTCTAGAGGTCGGGAAAGTCTTTCGGGGTGGGGGCATTTTCTCCACCTGCTTAGAGAGAAACCGAAAATCCTATTCAGATAGGTTTTGTCCCGTGGTTAAAAAATATGTGTCCAAAGATTTAGCCTCCTAGACCACCAAGAAATGCTTCTAGAGGTTTTGGGAAGCAAAGAAAAAACCGCTAGCCAATTATTCTATAGATTACTGTTCTAAGTATAAAAAAATATTTTTCTAAAATAATCTCGCAGTTTGCAGACGCATTTATCTCAAATTAGCGAATGAATTTTTGGAATTTTGTCTGAAAAACAAAATAATTGCATCATTTCATCACTTCTTGGAAATTTTGTCCTTCATAGATAAGATATACCAATATCTACTATATAATTTTGTTAATCTTCTTTCCTTGTTAATCGTGCACGTCTCAACCCTTCACTTTTCTGCCTTTTGGGGTAACTGCTTTATCTCAAAAATCGGATTGTATACAATCTTGATTCTAGATCATCCACCCTATTATTTTCTAAAGCTATTGGCCATGGTCCAAACATGTGACCTATCCTTTATCCATACTCACTACACAACTTTTATTTATTAAATTTGCATTGTGTTTCATTTTATAAACTTATGTTTCAGATATGCTGAATCTTTACTGTGCTACTATTGCATACAGTATACTATTGCATACAGCTACTATTGCATACAGTACGCACTATTGCATACAGTAAAGCTGTGTTTTTCAAAGTGTGTTCCACGGAAGTCTTGCAGTTCCGCTACAGTGTTCCAGGGGTTGTTAGTTTTGCACGATTTTTTTTAAGCATTAACAAAAACGCGTAAAGTATGAATGCATAATTTGGACCACAATGCACTTCTCATTGGACTTCTCAATGAACTTCTGTGCTATCAAATTAAATTTCAAAAGGGTTCTACGATAAACGTTTGAAAAACTTTGCAGTAAAGCATTATTTTCACGAAAATTTTCAAATTCAACGGAAAATTTGCAGTGTCCACGCCGACAATAAGAGTCTGCAATACAATTCCAGTAGCTCATTTGGAAAAGCGTCGGTTGCCAGTACGAAGATCTGTGGTTCGAGTCCTGGATAGGGCAGCAGGGTTCTTTACAATTGCGCCCAAACGACTTAACGCTGCAGGTTAGTGCAGTGATAATGGAGGTTCAAAAGTGACTTTAGTACGATTAATACGGAATCTGTGCACTCTGGCATATTGGGAGTTAATTTCAAATCGAGAGGCCTAAGATCATGCAGGATACTAACCTGGATAAATAAAGTAGTATTAGGAGGCTATGCTGGAGTAAATATAGCAGGAGGTGGTTAGTCAGATTGTCAAGTTGAGCGTTAATCTGACATTAGATGGAGGAGAAGGTAGAGTCCATTTCAACGATAAGACCTTGCAATGCCGTCCCAGTAGCTCAACTGGGAGAGCGTCGGTTGTCCAGTATCCGTGGTGCGAATTTCATCTGGGGCAGCAAGGTTTTTTACAAATTATGTTTAAAGACCTCCTGGAACGAAAAAAAATTCTTTGCAAAGCTACATTTACTAGCCACATGTTTGATACTAGTGCGGAAATAAGTTAAGAACTTATTTCCGCAAGTAATGAAAGATTAAGATAATTGAAACATGAAGAGAGATCGTCAAAATAAGAATCTAGTATCTTCTTATATAGTATTAACTTTAAACTCCTCGCAAGTCACAATCTAATTATCTGGTGTCAAGCCCCCGATTGTATTCACGCATGTCCTACATTCGGACGATATCATCCCTTTGATGAGATTAAGGGGCGTTTTTGATGAGGTGCCATGCAGAACGTGATGTGGATAAGAATATCGTTCCATTCTATCGTTTCGGCTTTTCTGTATTTTTTTTTTATATATATATTTTTTTTTATATATATATATAATCACGCGGCCGTGCTTCCAGGAGATTAAGGGGGGTTAGTTGCTCGCGCAAATCACGCGAGGGTGAACGAACCGATGCGAGGGAATGATTTTATTTATAGCTTCGTTAGGCTCGTCTTCATCATTCAAGTCATTCTCGATAAGTTTGCATGTTTCGGAAATATGAAGTTGCATCTTCCTGTTTTTCATAGTTTTCATTAGTGTTCAAATTTTTCATTAGTGACACATTTTCTTAGTGACACATTTTCTTAGTGACACATTCTTTCTCAAAAGCTTTCGTTAGTGACACATTCTCAAAAGTGTTTATCAGTGACACATTCTCAAGAGTTTTCATTAGTGACACGTTTTCTCTTCTATAAAAGGTATAAGCTAATTTTCATAAGCCAAATATAAATGAATGATAATAGGTTGTGGTGTAATCCAACGCTAATATTGAGTTTTAATCAGTAGGAGCGACCGGACAGGTTGGCGCAGTGCTAATATCTCTGTAGCTTTAAGTCAGATGACGTTAGAAGGATCACGACACGTGCATTGTTACGAATACCTAAAATATTTTCACGGCATATTGCTTGTCACCGAGGGAAAACAACATTTACAGGCAAACATTGTTATTGCATATTTGAAGTTCCGGGCCGCTTGACCTTGCCGAAAAATTCGATTACAGTGGTTACAAATTTGGTGAAATACTGCCAATTTGGCGAGTTCTGAAAACTTTCCGAATTTTGTAAATCTTTGAAGAATCCCTAGAGTTACGTGCGTTTTCTTTGAGAACTATCTATAAAAGGTGTATAAGCTGAACATTGTTCGTGCTGAAAACACCGGTTCTCGTTAGATCACCGAAGTCAAGCAGCATCAGGCGCGGTTAGTACTTGGGTGGGTGACCACCTGGGAACACCGCGTGCTGTTGACACATTTCGGGCGCAGTAGCCCGGTGGTTTGCGCGCTGGGTTTGCACGCTGCCACAACTGCCACCGTGTTCATGCGGAGTACGATCACGTTAAAGATGTGGGTCCGTAAGTCCTTCCGAGAGGTTGGTGGTAGGGGAAGGAGGGTACGGTCCCTGTGGATGCCTCCCCCACTGGGTTCCGATCTAAATTGGGTGGCACTTCTCGACCGTCCAAACGGTTACCTTACACCCTTCTGGTAGGTCAGACGGTCTGGGTCTCAACAACAACAACAACCATCATTCTCGCGGACCTAGTTAGTTCCATTCATAAGACTTTCACGAGAGTGGTCGGGAAGGGGGGAAATGAAATTATAAAGGGGGAGAAGCAAGTTTTCTATTTTCCTGCTATAAATTTATCACATAAATAGAAACTAGATTAGCATAAAATGTCTCCGGGGGGGGGCATCGCCCCCCGGGAGGTATGCCTAAAAGAAACACTGACAGCATGATATACTCGTATATCGACAGATCCCTGTAAGAAGAGTCCTCTCAGGATTTCCAAGATATTCTTTTAAAATTTCTATCCTTTGTTCCGCGTCTGGTTCCCACACATCTTCTGTTCCCGTCCACTGATCATGAATGGAGCCATTTCTTTTCGTCTTGGAACATTTATTTTTCTAAAGCTTTTGTTTCTCTTTTCCATCGTTTATTGAGATAGGAAGGTCAGCGACACGCGGTAGGTCACATATGATGGACCCACAAATATGTTTGGAAGTGTCTGACGGTTGGTCGATAAACCTTTGATAATGGACCCTCTATTGCTCTTTCAACCGCGGGGATACGCTGTCATTTTAGGTCGAAAATAGCAAAATCTTACAGTAAAAAACATTGAAGCAATTGGACTTGTTTTGAACGTTTGTGTGGGGGAGGATTAAAAAATATGATTAAAAAAAAAAAAAATCTCAACCGCGAGGAACTAGTGTTATGGTTATTTAATAATTATCAATGTTTGTGTACGAAAGACAATACAAATGCTTAATCTTTTGCTTACGGGTGGGACAGAGTCCATTCCAAACGAAGAACCTCTTAAAAAGACAGGTATTTGACATACCCTATTCCAAACAGTTCGATATCTCCTTTGCAGACATGGACGTCAATGTCTGCAAAGGGGGGTTTTGTTTCTGCGTTTTTAGTTGTTTACGTTTTCTTTGAGAAAATAATGTTGCCAGCCTGATAACTTTATTTAAATATCATATATTTGCGTGGATAGCACATGTATATCTATATTTGTGTGGGCAGCACATGTTCTGCCCACAGAAATTAGATATACCTGTATATTTATATTTCTGTAGGCAGCACATGTATATCTATATTTCTGTGGGCAGAACATGTGCTGCCCACAGAAATACAGATATACATGTATATCTATATTTGTGTGGGCAGCATATGTATATTTTGCAGATATTGATGTCTATGGACGCCAATGTTTGCAAAAGGAGATCGAACTGTTTGGGATAGGATATGTCAAATACCTGTCTTTTTGAGAGGTTCCTCGTTTGGGATGGACGATGTCCCACCCGTAAGCAAAAGGTTAATAGTTGCGTCAAAAATGAAGTGTACACGCTTTTTCCATTACAGGCTTCTTCATTATTTTTTTGTTTAAATTAATGATTGTCTTCTCTAAATTGTCAAATTGGAGTGGTTTAAACATTTCGTGGGAAAAGTATCTGCTCTATATAAAAGGTTCCTGTGAAAGATTTTAAGCGTCTCAAAAACTTTGTAATTAAAGGTCCATGAGTATACACGTTAGTTCTGTCTATTGTAACGTAACCATGTTGGATCGAATAAAAGTGATTGCAGCGCCTCTGACGGAGAATTTAAAAAGTTAGGATAAAGAACTGGGCAGCAAAGCGAGATAGACAAAATATGCCCAATTGCAAAGTTTTAGAGGATTGCGTAATTAGTAGGAGTCGGAGTCAAGAAAGCACGAAATTCGTATATGGAGGGCAACAAATACCTTTCAAACAGTCGTATAGCATTAAGTACTGCAACAGTGTAACGATTTTATCACGTACTGTACTGCAGTGCAACCATTTTTACAATGTAACGATTTTTGTTTTTGAAAACAAAAATCTGATGCGGGTAGCATATGACTTTCCCTGCAGACTTATATTCACGTTCTCTTTATTTTAATTAAATTTAATTCATTTTTAATTCAATTTTCGTTCTCATTTGATAATTGGACCTATTTTCAAAGGTGGCGTAGAGAAAATAAGAAAAAACTAAAATATATCGAGAACAGCTAGTTCTAGTGTAATGGGGTTGGTCTTATTCTTTTCTTCGTTAAACATTACGTATAAAACAAGCATTTAATGAATATATTTGAGCATACGTAGTTTTTTATTTTAGATTTTGACGATTTTTGCGAGCCATTTTGCAAAAAAAAAGGTAGGTTATTTTTTTCCGAATCGTACCAAAATCTAATCAGCACCAGGGTAACCAACAAGCGACTTATCTACTGAATTCTGTGAAATTCGTACCGTTAGTGTTTTAGTTAGAGTGGATACAAAATCTGCACCGACAGACAGACATACAGACAGACACACAGACGTCACGCTAAAAATAGTTTTTTCGTATTCCAGAGGTCTCGAAACGTGTAGATCCGTCGGAAATTCGAGTTGTGATTTTCGGTATGATTCCAATACTTTCTCTATATATTACCATGTATTGCAGGGAAAGTAAAAATCTGATGTGGGCAGCACATGACTTTCCCTGCAGACTTATATTAACGTTCTCTTTATTTTAACTAAATTTATTTCACTTTTAATTCAATTTTCGTTCTCATTCGGTAACCGGACTTATTTTCAAAGGTGGCGTAGGGAAAGTACGAAAAACTGAAATATCTCGAGAATGGCTAGTCCTAGTGTAATGGGGTTGGTCTTATTCTTTTCGTCGTTAAAAATTACGTATTAAATCAGCATTTAATGGATATATTTGAGTATACCCAGTTCTTTAGTTTAGATTTGGACGATTTTTGCGGGCCATTTTGCAAAAAAAGGCAGGTCATTTTTTTCCGAATCGTACCAAAATCTAATCAGCACCAAGGTAATACACAAGTGACTCATCTACCGAATTTTGTGAAATTCAGTCCATCAGTTTTTCAGTTAGAGTGGATACAAGCTTTTGCGGGCCATTTCGCAAAAAAAGGTGGGTTCTTTTATTCCGAATCGTACCCAAAACTAATCAGCACCAGACCCGCTCACAAGTAACTTACCTACCAAATTTTGTGAAATTCGGTCCATTAGTTTTTTACTTAGATTGGATACAAAATCTGCACAGACAGACAGACACACAGACACACACACAGACGTCACGCTAAAAATGGTTTTTTCGTATTCTAGAGGTCTCGAAACGTGTAGATCCGTCGAAAACTCGAGTTGTGATTTTCGGTATGATTCCAATACTTTCTCTATATATTACCATGTATTGCAGGGAAAGTAAAAATCTGATGTGGGCAGCACATGACTTTCCCTGCAGACTTATATTAACGTTCTCTTTATTTTAACTAAATTTATTTCACTTTTAATTCAATTTTCGTTCTCATTCGGTAACCGGACTTATTTTCAAAGGTGGCGTAGGGAAAGTACGAAAAACTGAAATATCTCGAGAATGGCTAGTCCTAGTGTAATGGGGTTGGTCTTATTCTTTTCGTCGTTAAAAATTACGTATTAAATCAGCATTTAATGGATATATTTGAGTATACCCAGTTCTTTAGTTTAGATTTGGACGATTTTTGCGGGCCATTTTGCAAAAAAAGGCAGGTCATTTTTTTCCGAATCGTACCAAAATCTAATCAGCACCAAGGTAATACACAAGTGACTCATCTACCGAATTTTGTGAAATTCAGTCCATCAGTTTTTCAGTTAGAGTGGATACAAGCTTTTGCGGGCCATTTCGCAAAAAAAGGTGGGTTCTTTTATTCCGAATCGTACCCAAAACTAATCAGCACCAGACCCGCTCACAAGTAACTTACCTACCAAATTTTGTGAAATTCGGTCCATTAGTTCTTTTGTTAGAATAGATACAAAATCTGCACAGACAGACACACAGACACACACACAGACGTCACGCTAAAAATAGTTTTTTCGTATTCTAGAGGTCTCGAAACGTGTAGATACGTCGAAAACTCGAGTTGCGATTTTCGACATGATTCCAATACTTTCCCTATAGATTACCATGTATTGCAGGGAAAGTAAAAATGTACCATCACGCCAATAACAAATTATATGTCCAACACTTGACATTTTTCCAACAAACCCAAAAATTTTGACCTTGTGTAAAGGCAAAATCCTAAATCAATTTGCGATTCGATATAACTAATAATCGACACAGACTTGTTTTAATGTCGGATGAAAATAAGGTCACAAAATTTCATCCCTACAAATGAACTTTTTCTTTCGAGAAATATCGTGCTCAATTTAGGGTAGAATTTTCGTAGCAGGAGAACGGCGAGTGAAAAGTTCAAAGCAATCAAGTTAATCCATTTGTAGTGAACGTCTGAAACGTCTTCTCTCAAAATATTACAAAGAATGTTCAATCTTTTATCGTTTTCGAAGCTCAGAATGAAAGCGTGCAGTATCTTATGAACGGTACATGTTAGCGTCTGACAAATTGCGCTTCGAATTAAAAAAAAAAAATGACGTAAAATAACTATTCAATTATTGGTTGTCTTAACTAATATTTTGTTAATCTTTTCCAATTTTTCGCTGAAATATTTAAATGAAAAATATATTTTCGCGGATGTATCTTTAAATTAATAATTTCCTCTTGTTTACCTATTAGAATAATCATATTAAACGTGAAAATTTCAGGGAAATAATTTTATCTTTCTGGAAAATATCGTTAAAGAGACACATATATAGTATAGGGCTTCTAGGAAAGTCTTTATAGGTAACTTTGTAAGGAAAAGTTCATGACACGTTAGATCTATCTTATAGTAAAGTAACCAAGCCCGATTGAATGAAAGGGATTTTAGCCTCCTTAGCTGGGAGTTCAGGTGTCACAGCTTTGAAGGCCTTGATGATACAGCTTTTTGACAGATATTTATTGCCTTCCATATATGCGTTTCGTTGGTTCCTGGTGTCGATTTTGATTCATTAGACAATGCTCTACAACTTTGTAATTAAATTTTTTCGTCTGTCTGACTATGTTTCCGAGTTCGTCATCCTATTTTTTTAATTTCTCCACTATAGGCTATGCAATTATTTTTATTCGACTGGGCATGGACACTTTACTATAGATAGGCCTAACCAGGACCGTTTTTACTTTCCTTATATACATAATGTATAAAGAAAGTATTGTGACGGGGTCGAAAATTCGAATTCGAGTTTTCGACGGGAGAGCACGTTTCAAGCATCCCTGATCACGAATCAAATATTTTTGAAGTGATATCTGTGTGTGTGTGTGTGTGTGTCAGTGAGTCTGTGGAGATGATAACTGATGAACGAATGGACCGATTCGAATGAAATTTAGTACTAAAATCACAATCCGTAAACACTGGAAGCCTATTGTTTTTATACGCAATCGAATGTTCAGAACCCCCCTAAATTTTCGCGTGAAATTTTGAAAAAAATCGTCAAAAAATCAAAATCGCTAATAAAGTTACGCAAATAGACATTTCTTATGTAATTTTTCATTAGAAAACGATTGACATAAATTTTAGAACGCTAACGTGAACCGTTCTCTAGATATTGCACATTTTTCAACAAAATTATCAAAAAGTCATATAAAATTAAAAAAAAATATTTCCTATTGAGAAACATATTCACTTTTCATATGTAATAATACCATGCGATAAATTGGGTGACATCATCCTCGTGGACCTAGCTCGTTCCATTCATGCAAAAAGATACTTTGAGTAACACTTTTGTATTTGAACGCCAATAGTCATTTATCTGCTGTAAGAATAACTTATTTCTTCGTCCATAATGCTTGGCGAGATTTTGGCGACGAATTTGGCGGTATGCCGCCAACTTGGCTACTTTTTGAAATGTTGCCAAATTAACGAAAATCTCGCCAAATGAATAAAAATGATGCTAAATCAATGAAAATGACGACTAATTGCCGAAAATTCCATATCTTGGAAAGAATATAAGTATCTACTATAAGAAAAACCTATTTTGTTTATTGTAAAAGTAGTACATTTATTACATTATATAAGGAAAGTGATGTGTTGCCCACATCAGATTTTTGACTATTGACATAGGTAAATGCTGGGAAAGGGTCCATCTTCTGTGTTTAATGCACTTTTTTATTCACTATAAAACTTTTATGGGGCGGCGTTATTTATTTTAACTATGTTCCCCGGCAAGGGTTGAGGCGGCCCTTGATCTAAAGTGTACACTCATGGACCTGTCTTTACAAAGTTATTGGGATGCTTAAAGACTCTCCTAGAGAGGCACACTGTATAGTCAGACTTCATTTTTAAAAAGTTTGATTCAAGTTTAGGGATAATTAAAATGTGTAGATCCAGACATTTGTATCCCAAAGCTGTAACTTTACCTCATCGCATTAATTTCCCTTTACACATATATACTATGTATGCATTGGGAAAGTAAAAATAGAAATCCGTTTTCAACAGTGCGCCACATACTTTCAATGCTAACTTAACATTGAGTGACCGGATACAACAATAATAATTACATCATTATCGAAACATGTATAATTACATCATTATCGAAATATGTATAATTTCATCATTATCGAAATATGTATAATTTCATCATTGATTGGGGCTTTGGATAATCTTGTTCTCTGGATTTTCGAATTAATCACAGATCACTCGAGCATTTTGATAAAGATGCTCGGCCTTCTTTTAGATTTTAGTTTTCCTCTCTTATCTATTATGTATTTGTTCTGATATCCCATTTTGAAAGGATTCAGATTTTTATAACATTCTGTTTCAATGTGCATATACATATGTGAAATATAGAACGCAAAAGTAAGTCTGTGCTGATAAAATTAAGACCTTCGTAAATTAATGCAGCTGTCCGTGTTTTTTCCATGCAGAGGGAATGCATCAGTGTCCATGTTGGTCAAGCAGGAGTTCAAATCGGCAACGCATGTTGGGAACTCTACTGTTTGGAACATGGCATCCAGCCTGATGGACAAATGCCCAGTGACAAGACTATAGGCGGTGGGGACGACTCTTTCAATACCTTCTTCAGCGAGACTGGAGCTGGCAAACATGTACCCAGAGCCGTCTTCGTAGATCTCGAGCCAACTGTTGTCGGTAAGCTTAAAACTTTATGTGTTATCTCAAAACTTTTGTAGAACATTCTATGAAAATTAGAACTCTTCCGCCCCTTGTTACTTTCCTTATATACATAATGTATAAGGAAAGTATTGTGACGGGGTTGAAAATTTGAAATCGAGTTTTCGACGGGAGAGCACGTTTCAAGCATCCCTGATCACGAATCAAACATTTTTGAAGTGATGTCTGTGTGTGTGTGTGTGTGTGTGTGTGAAAGTATGTGTGTGTGTGTGTGTGTGTGTGTGTGTGTGTGTGTGTGTCAGTGAGTCTGTGGAGACGATAACTGACGAACGAATGGACCGATTCGAACCAAATTTGGTGTAAAAATCACAATCCGTAAACACTGGAAGCCTATTGTTTTTATACGTAATCGAATGTTCAGAACACCCCTAAATTTTCGAATAAAATTTTGGAAAAATCGTTAAGAAATCAAAACCACTAATAAAGTTACGCAAATAGACATTTCTTATGTAATTTTTCATTCGAAAACGATTGACATAAATTTTAGAACGCTAACATGAACCGTTCTCGAGATATTGCACATTTTTCAAAAAAATTATTAAAAAGTCATATAAAATGAAAAAAAAATATTTCCTATTGAGAAACATGTTCACTTTTCATTTGTAATACCATGCGATAAATTGGGTGACATCATTCTCGTGGATCTAGCTCGTTCCATTCATGAAAAAAGATACTTTGAGTAATACTTTTGTATTTGAACGCCAATAGTCATTTTTCTGCTGTAAGAACAACTTATTTCTTTGTCCATAACGCTTGGCAAAATTTCGGCGACGAATTTGGCGGAATGTCGCCAACTTGGCGACTTTTTGAAATGTTGCCAAATTAACGAAAATCTCGCCAAATGGATAAAAATGACGCTAAATCAATGAAAATGACGACTGATTGCCGAAAATGCAATATCTTGGAAAGAATATTATCTACTATAAGAAAAACCTATTTTTTTACTGTAAAAGTAGTAAATTCATTACATTATATAAGGAAATTCATGTGTTGCCCACATCAGATTTTTTATGATGCTTACCAACCCAATGTTTTCGATATACATACATCCAAGATCCAACTTTCAAAAGCAACAAACCTTTTCTGTTCTCACCACATTTGCCAGCTTTCATCATTCGAGATTGAACTAGATAAGTTAAGTAGAGCACGTGGTCTTAAATTCACCAAGAAATATGACTAGTGCCTTCGAAATGTCATTCAACAAAAGTCAACAATTAAGAGATTTCTAATTTTACCAATATAAAATTCTTGTTCGCCTGTAATGATTATATATACATTTTTTAAAATCGTGCAAAATTAGTTCACGTTATATAGCAAAGCCTGCAAATTGCCAAAATTCGTTAATTAAATCATTTTCGGAATAATGCGGTGATATTCACCGGTATTATTATATTATTTTTTTTTTAATATTCAGAGTGATGATTTTTTTTTCATTCATGGTCTTACATAGTGTCTTGGAAAATGCCACTTCGTCTTTGATTCGGGAATAAGGAATCTCATCTCTTAAATTGATTTCTCTGGGTTTCTTAATTTAAAAATATATCTTATTTCATTGTTTCTGCACATATAGAATGTTCATATAAGCATTGTTAAAGTCACTCGATAATTCGATATCAAGTTTTCTTCACAAATACATGTTTTTAGCACTGGATTCAGGGACGTATATAAGAAGGCATGCCAGGGGACTTAAACCTATCCCGTGCACAATTGCTACTGTAAAAAAGCTCATAACTGACATTAACTAAATTTAGTCAAAATTTGATCTCAATACCAAGGTCAATGAGCTTCCTTCAAAATCTACCTCTCCGTACACCACTGACCGGAAAACTTTTAAAACTGTTTTCAGTTAGTTTCTGTGATGCAACAAATCAAAATATGCATAAGTATGTTTTGCTGAATATATTACGTAAGTATGCATTTTCCTATAATCGTTGAAATTATTCTCAGACATGAGTTCGAGAACAGAACAGCGTGAAAACTTTGGGGAATTCTGAATTGCATATTTCCCCAAAGAATTATTTCTTTTTGAATATAGTGCTATTATTTTCGTAAATTCACGTCAAACAGGAATAATTTATTCCGCCTCGAAGTAATGTCCTAACTTAAATTCGAAGCCGACGCCTAAACTTGCATTCAGAAATCACTGGGGAACAACAGTGGCTTAGCTTCAATAAGCAGAGTAAAAAGGGAAAATGTAGGTTAAAATTATAAGCACAATCATATCAAATTTCGCTAACAATTGGTTATTTGAATGGTACTTTTTGACATTTACATACAATTTGCACATCATAAACTTCAAAGTATATTTACTATTACGATTAGGGATTTATTTTCTGTCAAATTTAAACAATCACCATGTACTTAAGTTACAGACGCCACCCTCTGAAAATTTGTATGTCCATAAAACTTAGGCTCGGTGAATGGTAATCAATTATGATTATGGTTATTATACCTCAAAATGTGTATTACAATTCAGATATCAATTATCGGTTACAACTTAAGTACGGCAATAACAATTAAGATTATAAAACTACGGTGTAGTTAAATGAGCTGTTTACTTTCTCATTATTTGATTTTCAAACTACAGTTGTTCGGTAATATTTTTTATTTTTTATGAACTTGATTTTTCATGCTTAAAGATTTGTTGATGATTTTTTAATTAGGCATCAAAATTTGGTAAATAAAATAATTAATATATTTGATGACTTTATTATCGTATATACGTAATTTACGCAAAAATAGTGCAATTACTATTCAATAAAATTCAATTTCGTGTTTTGCCTCCTAAAATTGGACACACAATGATTAACAAAATCGTGGAATATTAAAGAGGTTTGTATGTATGGATGTAAATTTTTGTAGTAACTCATTGGTTCTTTATATATTTTTAATATTTTGTTACAATAAATAAGAAAATATATATGAGGGCCAATTTTCAGACAGATTGAAGCAATCTTTGATAGCCCCAAAAATCCGCAAAAATATATAAAACTTGTGCTAAAACTAAACATGTTCACTTACATAGAGTTCCCAGAATTGTATCCCAGCGTAAAACAATGGTCAGTACAAATCAAGAGTCAATGCAAACTACAGGTAGGGATATTACATGTATTTTTTCCATTCTATTTTTTCAAAAGTTATACTATTTAAGGAACATTTTAAAGATCTGGGGGAAGGCCCATTAATATACATTTATGAATTTTACGTATTTTACGTATTTTTTATAATTACATGTATTTTACGTCCATTAAAATATGACATCCTTTTCGACCGTAGTGAGCTTGTTAGAAAGTTCATCATTGGACGTACTTCTGGTAGATATATGGTCGATAGTAATTGGAATTTCTAGAGCGTCTCGACTAATTTTGGAACTCTGAGCTTAAGCCCATGTGATCATAGACAAATGTTTAAATATTTTTTATAAAATTACATTTGAAGCCATTATCGATCACATTACAGCCATTATCGATCACATTACAGCCATTATCGACATTTTTCTGTGTTTCTATGTATTTTTTCATCTATGAAAAAATATGCTTTGTTACCTGTTTGTCCGTCGAGCCATTCAATCCATAATTTAGATTCATGTAAAACTCATTGAAATGTAAAATATAAAGTAAAATGATCTACCACTCAGAAAACAAAACATTTTTATTAATCAATTTTTACAATCCTGTAGTATGAAAATTTTATTTTATATTCAAACCTTTTATTTCAGAGGATTTCAAACACATTTTTCATGTTTGAAAAGATAATATCCATAGACAAAAGCATATATTAACTGAGTGAAAAGGAACACCAAACTACTACAAAAGTAGAAAAAACAAAGAAACTACAAACCTATTCCTTAATACATTTTCAAATTATTGATTCCATTGAACCTTCATAAAGCAGTTCACACTGACATGGGTTTTTCTCTCGTCAGATGAGGTGCGTACCGGTACATATCGGCAACTTTTCCACCCTGAGCAGCTCATCACGGGCAAAGAAGACGCTGCAAACAACTACGCCCGTGGTCACTACACAATTGGCAAGGAGATCGTGGACCTGGTGCTGGACAGGATTCGGAAACTGGCTGACCAATGCACAGGACTTCAGGGCTTTCTAATCTTCCACAGTTTTGGTGGCGGCACCGGCTCCGGATTCACCTCTCTTCTTATGGAGAGGCTTTCCGTGGATTACGGAAAGAAATCAAAGCTGGAATTCTCCATTTACCCTGCACCACAGGTATGTTGATTCACCACGCTCTGTTCAACCAGGGATGTTCCCAGACCCTTGGGTGCTATCAACAGTATAGTTTGTGTTTAATTTGCACAGCATTATCATTTGCACATCCAGTATAATTTGTTTTTCCCTTTTTCCACTTTTCTTGGAACTCACTTTGAAAGGTTAGCCTATGGAGAGTATAGGACATGCACTAACTCGCTCTTAATCAGATGTTGACGCTTTAGATGAAATGGCAAGGTCGTGAATCCTTGGAAAATCCTGTATTTAATTTTTCTTTCCTGGAGAAAATAGGTGTTTCCAGTGGTGTCAATATAAAATAACAAGGATATTTCTTGAATCAACCTTTAATTTTCTTCATCACTTAGTTCTGATACTACTCCTTTGATGAAGAGCAGTAATACGACTGGCAAGATTAAAAAGATTAAAAATTCCTAAGGAATTGAAGAGTCTTATTATGAACGTCTTTGAAGTTATTTATCATGCCTTGAATTTTAATGATTACTTAGAAAATAAGATTGAATATGATTACATCTGAAGGTTGAGGATAACACACTTGCTGGATAGGAAAATATTTATATGTTTTCTGGCGTGACTTGTGAAGTTCTCTGATCTCGGATAGCTCGTATGAGAACTTATTTTGAGATCATAATTTCATATGTGGGAATTTTTTTAAGTACAATATTTTACATTGCTACCCAAACGTCGTTATCAGTCTTGCCAAACATTAATTAGGAACACTGCATTAATAGTTAAGTTGACAGAGTATGACAGAAAATAGATATAATAATTTTATTAATTAGTCTCCAACTAAGCCTCCAACTAAGAAAGATAATATTAAGGTCTCTATTAACACAAGAAACTTCGTTGGTTTATCCTTTGTCTCGGGAGCAAGATGTCGTTTGTTCGAATCCTACTCAGGACTAAGTATGGCTCCCTTGCTTGTACCATTTTGGTGCAGATAGCGTCACTTACTTGATGAATAAATGCATAATTAATGAATGTATGTCATTCAATAGTTAACAAACGAACTGATATCGTTAGTTTTGTAACTTTACTTGTGAAATATGCCATTGAATTTAAACTGGTATATCTAATTTTGCCAATGACATTAGTTATCGTGTGAAATGTTTTTTTTTTTTTTTTTTTTTTTTTTTTGTAAACATCTGCTCATAGTGTAGCACAATATTTATAAAATAAGATGTTAAAAATGTAGGAAAGTCATCATTAATATTTTCTAGTCTCAAGTTACCTTGCCGTTCTCTGGGAATCTGACTGATTATTTTCATTCTTTAGGTGTCGACAGCAGTCGTCGAACCGTACAACTCAGTGTTAACGACGCACACTACGCTTGAGCATTCTGACTGCGCTTTCATGGTGGACAATGAGGCCATTTACGATATATGTCGGAGAAACCTTGACATCGAGAGACCCACATATACCAATCTCAACCGACTGATTGGACAAATCGTGTCCTCCATTACCGCGTCACTCCGCTTCGATGGAGCCCTCAACGTCGATCTCACTGAGTTTCAAACCAATCTTGTACCCTACCCAAGGTGAGATATTAAGCTTTTCAATAAAAGCAAACATTGTTTCAAATCATTATTTATTGGCTATTTCTGTATATCATATTCTATATATCATTTAATTTAAATCATCTGTGGATAGTCTATCGTACACATAGTACAAGTGTCATAGTACAGTGCTCGCTGGCTCACTTGGTGCTCTCTTGACATAAAATTGTCTTTTCGGAGACAATCGTGGTCAATCTGAAAATTTTGTTTATAAAAATGTCATTTCAAATCTAAATCTTATTAAGTAGATAAATTAACTAGTTTTTAGCTAGTTGATATCTTTAAAATAAATCCGTATTTGTGATAAAAATAATATGAGTCACACGTGCAGCTATAGGTTTTGATGTAAAAGAAAAATATTGTTTCGTTGGTTGATGATTTTTAAAATAAGTTCTCTCAGTCTAATATAGTAAATATGGTCATGTAACAAAATTTATACACATTTTGCAGTTCTGACAAACTTATATACTAACTTTTGAAATCACATTATTAGGCTTATACAAAAACTGAAGAATTTACTATGACTCAATTACATATATTTAGATTTATATATAAAGTACAATCGACAGTTTCAGTTACGAGAAATGTATAGTATAACAATCACATTTTTAAACATATTTGAAGTCCGTTGTTTTTAAAGACAAAAAATAATGGAAGTAAAAATATAAATTTTAATTCGAAAAGCTGCGTATATAGGTGTTTACAAAAGTGTTCACTAAAACTCCCTAGAAGAGAGTAATGCTATTTTTGTATTCCTTGAAAGAGTTTAATAGTGCTGGTGCTTCCTGGCAGAATTAAATATAAAATCGGTGCTGCCTGAAACAATGTAATACTAGCGGTTCTCGAAAGAATTTAATATAGAACTGATATTTTCCTATGGTGAAACTTTGTAGATTCCTAGTTTAAAACGATTCCCAGTGTAACTTGCTTAAGCCCCTATTACACGACAGTAATTTGGGACAACAAACCGTTCGCAGAACAGCCCAGACAGCAAATTTAGCCACAACATTTTAAGTTTAACCCGAAAGTGTTGTTGTTGAGAGAACGGCTGTGCGAAAACCGACCCATCAGGAGTGCATAAAACCAAAACGTCACAGGCCACATGCTTTCGAGTTATTTTATTTCTTACTTGAATGGCGACCAAGATGGCCCATAGACTGTATTGGAATGCAGAAATGGAAGCTGATTTTATTGAACTTATTCAGTCCAAACGGAACCTTTGGGATGTTATGAGTACTCTTTACAGTGAGCCCCTATTACACGACAGTAATTTGGGACAACAAACCGTTCGCAAAACAGCTTTGTGACGTCACTCCACGCAGTAAGGTTCCTCTATATACGAGCTGACTCATCAAGCATATTGAAGCCCACCATATCTGGATGCGCAATCCATTAGCATTAACTCTATTCGTATTTTCACTTTAGGAAGTATAATTGAGATAATTATGGGTGGTTGTTCTGCGCCGAACTGCTCTAATCATTCTAGAAAGGGTTTTAGGCTATTTCGCTTTCCTAGAAACGAAGAAAGAAGAAAACAATGGCTAATAAATAATTAGATACCCGGTACTGGAGAATACTTGTGCGAGCTAAGTTAGATAATATTCTAATTGAAACTTATTTTTTTATATAAAGTATTTATTTTAAACACTTTTTTTATAATTTCTGTAACTGTAGTATGGAACCCTATCTTGATAAGTCAGCCTGTAGTAGAGGAGCTCTACCACGCAGCACAGAACGAAAGTGATGTCACTCCAAGCAGCAAATGGGGAAGCTGCGTGGAGTGGCGTCACAAACGTCTCAAAGCTGTTTTGCGAATGGTTTGTTGTCTCAAATTACTGTCGTATAATAAGGGTTTTAGTTTAACTCATTTTGGAGACTGAAATGTTTGAGAAACGTTAGGAATCTTCTCGACACGTGTGTGAAGAAATATATTTGGCCCCGAAGCATCATTCTAGCTTTCAGAGCCAGACGTCAAAACTTTCACCTTAACAAAATTTCAAAACTGCTTTCAAGCGAGATGCCCAAAAGACGTTATATAAAGGCTCAATCAACATTATACCAATGACTTGTTGAAAGTGCTCAAATGCATTTAGACACATTTTAAATACGCATTTTCGTCAAATCGCTAGCACCTGAACTACACATGATTCATGAATAGTGTCAGCATAAAAGATCTTCTGAACAAGAATATATGAAAGACCATAACTTAAACTGTGCTGCTTATATTGTTCCTAGAGGCAGAGCAAGTTATTTTGTATCTTGCAGGATCCACTTCCCACTGGCAACTTACGCCCCGGTCATTTCGGCGGAGAAGGCATACCACGAACAACTGACTGTATCTGAGATCACTAATGCCTGCTTCGAACCTGCCAACCAAATGGTGAAGTGTGATCCTCGACACGGAAAGTACATGGCTGTCTGCCTGCTTTACCGAGGGGACGTTGTGCCAAAGGACGTCAATGCAGCCATAGCTACTATCAAGACCAAGAGGACCATACAATTTGTAGACTGGTGTCCGACAGGCTTTAAGGTACAGAATCGATTTAATGTTTAATAGTTTGTTTTTTAAATTAAAATTTGCTTGTTGATTTCAATATTTTCAATAAAGTTTGAAAGTTTAAACCAATTATTTGCTAAATTTATATTGCAACTTTTCCTATCTTGTATTTATAGAATTTCAAGAGACAGTTTTCGCCTTTAGGCATTATTGCTTATCAAAATGTACTAAATATAAGATTCTCGGAATTATCAATAAATTGCAAAGTTAATTTAACTATATTAAACTAAATTTTAATTATGTAAATTTATGATTGTTTAATAATTGTACATGAATGTCGTGCATAGAAATTAATAATTACTAAATGATAAATATTTCTATGGATTTATGAATCAATGGCCCATAAATCAATGGATCACTGATTTGTACCAATGTAACTTTCAGACTAATCAAAACTGATGTCATTCTAGGTCGGAATTAACTATCAACCACCTACTGTCGTCCCAGGAGGCGATTTGGCCAAAGTTCAACGAGCTGTCTGCATGCTGTCCAACACAACGGCCATCGCCGAAGCTTGGGCCAGACTGGACCACAAATTCGATCTCATGTACGCCAAACGGGCTTTCGTGCACTGGTATGTAGGGGAAGGCATGGAAGAAGGAGAATTTGCCGAAGCTAGAGAAGATCTGGCAGCCCTGGAAAAGGATTACGAAGAAGTTGGAGTTGACTCCATGGAGGGAGATGAAGACATGGCTGGAGAAGAATACTAAAATCCATTTTCTTCTGCCCTTTTTTATACATGCTCTTTGCTTTTTGTAAAGAGCATTTTGATTTATTGCACTCGCACTGTTTGTTTCTTGGTTACCTTGATGTAAAAATTCACCAAGTGGCTTGATCGGAATTTACAGAACTTTAAAAGTGAACGACCTGAAATAAGTGAGCTAAGATTTTTAACACGATCATTTATATTTAACACAGAATTAAAAATAGGTAAAAATTTTAACCCCTATTCGTATTAAATTATTTTGAAATCAAATTTTTCTGTAGTCAATTTCTACTCTTGGTTGAAAATTAGTTTTTTTCCTACTTTGTTGCACATCTTGGGTGTCTGCAATTATATTGTCAAACAAAAAGTGCACCAGACTTTTTATCGTGTTTCCTAGCAAGAAACTGCATATTGAATACCTACCAATCAAAACCACATGCTTCTCTATCACTTAATATCTAAATGCATTTGATAATTTACTTGTGATAGTCCTTGCATATTATGTTTTATGTTGTCAGATGTTTGTACATATAGAAAATCAAGGCTCCAACTGTGATTGGTATCAAGTGTAATTTCCCACCAGTTTTCTTTCTTTACTAACATCAGCACTGATAATTTGCAGAATTGTATGTTTACAAGTTGTCACGTGTGATTGATTATTGTCATAAATTTACGCTTATCCACTTCAATTTGTTCTACATATGTCTAACACCAGTTAGTCTTTGTATGTAGAACCACGTTTTTATTTTTCCCTTACCATTTAATAATCATTTTGATATTCAATCCGTGTGGAAAACAATGTATTGGACTATGTATTTGGAATTCATAGGTAGTTGAGATAATGCAAACTGTAAAATCACATATGATATTAATTTGCTAATTGCATTTTTTGATGCATTATGATATTCTACTTTGATACGAAGCGAGTAAAAGGTAACGGTAGATGTAAAAGAACGAGTGAGTAACTTTGATGCTGTGACCATTTTCGAGTTCGTCAAAGATATTTCCTTTTCATTTGCTTTTTTGTGCTATTTTTATAAGCTTTTACTATACTTTATACTTTTATGTCCTTTGACTTTGAAGAATTGCTACTGTGATAGAAAATGAAGTTAGAACACTGAAAATCTCTTTTAAAATAAAAGTTTTTTCAAATACAACTTGCTTATGTTTTTTTCTTATTATACATCTGTTTTGTGCAAAAACAAAACAATATCAAATTAGCAACAATGAAATAGCAACTTTAATACAGATATAAAAATGAAGACAAGACAGCAACAATCATCGTTTTTGTGTTCATTTTCTAATACAATGAATTTTTTGTTTATAACAATTTTGTAAAGGGTCGAAAATTCGAATTCGATAATTTATGCGATTTGAGCATCCCTAAACTCCGGTCGAAAATTTTGGAATTAATGTCTATATATATATGTGTGTGTGTTTTTGAAATTGGACACGATATTTAAAAAATAAATGAAACGATTCGCATGAAATTTGGTTTCTACTATCACAATCTGTAAATACTGAAACCCTATTGATTTTAAACGCGATCAAAAATTCAGAAGGCCCCTAAATATTAGAACTTTTGCTTTAATCATAAAAAATAATAGCAGCCCAATATGCTATATGAACAATTATTTTATATGTAATGCTTCGTAAACAAATAGCAGTAATATTTGCACGCTGACACAAACTGTTCCCAGCATATTCCACATTTTACGAATAAATTTATAAAAAAAGTCTTTACTTCTAGCATGTGTTACAATACCTATTGTAACAGTGTACAGCAATACGTAACACGTGTACACCAATGAACGTAATAAAGCCGAATTTAAAAATAAAAGTCCATTAGTACAGCAATATATTGGCATCAACTGGTTTCAGAGGTAAAAAGCAGTTTCCTTAAAAAAGGCAGAACAGCCACATCAGCCAAGTCAAGATAGTTTGAACGAACTATCTAGAACGAATAAATGAACGAACACTCTAGAAACTATTGTAAGTGAGAGTAGAGTGGCGATCTTTTAACTATATGATCTGTGTACTAATGAATATTTTTTGATTCCGTAAACCATGGGATAGCCTCATAGGACCCTATAGATAACCCCACTAGTTACTTCCCAACGTAGTGCATGGGCGAAACGGCCAGTTCATAATTTAATTTTTAATAGTGATTTTTTTTATTTTGTAATAAAGTTATTTTCATCTTTCTATAACATTGCATGTAAATGAGTTCAATTATACTTGCGGCAAACTTAACTTGGCTCTAAAGCGGTATAGAGAAAACTGTGAACCTCCACGAAGTTATAGAGTTCGTCTATTAAAAGTTCTTACTATTTAAAATCTAAAATTTTTCTGTATTAAATCGATGGTTTGAGCTCAGATTAACCTATTTCTTTAATTAAACAACAAAATTACATTCATGTTCTTTTACATTGTAATAATAAAAGCATTATAAATTGATACTTAAATAAAATTCTCTTGCTATGAAAACGCATTAGACAGTGGGCGTATAAAGACAAAACTGAGTAATTAGCCAGTCATAGTATCTGTCCATAACGTATTCAAGTTCAGGGGGGGGGGGGGGTCATCCCGGGGCATGACTGACTTCATTATTGTTGCCTTGCTCTGAGTATATGACGAAATGGGAATTGAAAACGCGAGCACTTTGTTCTCGGGCTCTCAAAAGGGAGCAAATTTGTTCAACGACGTCATTAAATTTCCTCGGACGTCACTGGATTCTGTGTGAAGTACATCACAATTTAAAATCTTTGCGCTAGTTGTTTACGCCTGGATGTTGCCACTTCAAAACTAACAAACTATTTTTAACAATAATAATGCTTGTGATTTGGCAACCCCTCTCAAAGTTTACTCTAGATCCTAAGCGAATCTTAATTCCCATTTCGTCAAGCTGACAACTTTTCATTGGTTGCCGGGCTGAGTGCCCAACCTTGTATTAAAGAACTTTGATCAAGTTAATCAGGTCGTAAATATAGTATACTTGCAATACGACTATATTGCAGCGAGCATACGAGAAACTGTTTAACATGGCGTCAAAACTGAGTTTGCTATTCAATGCTGAAAACGGTGTGCTTTGGATCTTGAACATGATTACTTGGATGTGAATGAAGTAAATTCATTGCAGTACATAGAAAAAGTCCTGCTGTCTATATAAGATTTTCTTTTTAATTTCACGTCCTTACTATATATTTTACGATACTTATAAACTGGACTTGGATTTGTAATAGACAATTTAACTGATGTTTTTTATGTTTATGTGTGAAAGTTATTTCGTATCCCAGCAAAACATTACCTACTATCCATTTCTGACCACTTACTGGAACTATTGAATATCATGTCCAGGCTAAGATCTCGAATTTTTCGAATGAACACAGGTGAGTCTTCAATTCAACTAAAGCATTATATATATATTATATATATATATATATATATATATATATATATATATATATATATATATATATATATATATATATATATATATATATATTAACAACTTGTATCTGAAAATTGAAATATACAATCCAAATGCAACGAAATTTTAGGTTTTGAAGTTTAAAAATACTTAGATTAAGATTCTATAAGAAATGAAATATGTTACGATTGGTAATTCACTTATTTTTTCGGAACTCTGGTCAGCGATAACTCAGTTCGATAAAGCCGAAATAGCGATGCGTGAATAACATCTTGTAAATTAAAACTTCAATAAAGTTGTATAAATCTATCCGTTGTTTCTAGTTTCATTTGTTTAGTTTACAAGAGATAATATAAGTCAAACAAAGTCTACAATAGATAATATAAGTAAGATACATAATTGAAACAACTAAATCTTATGCAAGTTTTAATCTAATGCAAGTTTTAAATTGTACGTTGTCTGCATAAATTCTATAACTTTACATTTTCTTATTTCTTGATGTCTGCATTAAAATTTTGAAATGCATAATTGAAACAATTTAATCTTAATGCAAGTTTTAATCTAATGAAAGTTTTAAGTAGTACATTGTTTGTGCATAAAGTCTAATAACTTTACCATTTCTGATTTTTTGATGTATGCGTTTAAATTTTCAAATACATAATTGAAACAACTTCACCTTATGCAAGTTTTGATCTAATGCAAGTTTTAAGTTGTACATTGTTTGCATATATTCTAATAACTTTACATTTTCTCATTTCTTGACGACTACGTAAAAATCTTCAAATAATTTAATGGGCATATTCGGATCACTGAAGTTTTTCGTAATTATAATCACTATATTTTGAAACTTAAGAACACGATCTTAAATCCAATTATATGCAGGGTTGCCATAATTAAAGTAGAGGTATTTAGAGCCCGATAGTGAGAAAACTGTTGGGCCAAACTCAACCAAATTTGCAGTAAATACTATTTAGACCATGGGGTTTTGCTTTTAAAAGACAAAAAAATAGTTCGGAAATTTGCCACCGCGGGGCCAAAGTGGCGCTGTAAGGTCCATTTTTGGAGTAAAATAGGCATAAGAGGTACAGAAAGTTAACATTTTACATGCATTTTGAAAAGGACATCACATTTACATTTTATACGTATTTAGTACATTTTATATTTACATTTGCATCTTACATTTACATACGTATGGCATTAATTTTCATATTGGCATTATTTACATGTGTGATTCAATATGTTTTCCTTGCATATGTTTCAAAAAGTGCATTCTCTGAACAGCATTTTCTACTGCAGAATGCAGCAGATCTCCATTGATTTGCTTGACGTGCAATGTTATTCGGTCCTTCAAAGTGGCTAAATTATCCACATTCCTTTGGTATACCAAGCACTTTACATGATCCTTCAACCAAAAATCACAAGGGTGAAGATCAGGTGAACGGGCTGGTCACTTCATAGGAAACGCTCGATTAATTATTCGGTTGTTGGTAAAATGCTGTCGTAGGACTTCCTGTAAGCACAATCCAATATGAGGGGGGGTGCTCCATCCTGCATAAATATCGTAGATTCAAGACATCCACGCTGTTGAAGTTGCGGAATAACAAAGTTCAGCAGCATTGTTCGATACCTGTCAGCATTGACGGAACTTTCTGTACTTTCTATGCTTATTTTACTCCAAAACTGGACCGTATACAGCGCCACTTTGGTCAGTGTTGGCAAAAATCCGAACTATTTTTATTCTTTTAAAAAACAAAACCCCATGGTCTAAATAGTATTTACTGCAAATTTGGTTGAGTTTGGCTCAACAGCTTTCTCACTATCGGGCTCTAAACACCTCTACTTTAATTAAGGCCACCTTGTATATCGTTGTAGGGCTTTCAAAGGGCTAGAGATTATTTGCTTACTGTTTGTTCACAGGTAGCACTTTTGCTTTTCGATATATAAACGTTACAAACTTTAAAAACTGGAAATGTTCAATCTTCTTCAACTTTTTAGGAACATTCTTCAAAAATAGAAAGAGCATTGTAAACTCAAATTAATGATCTAGAAACGGGATTGATTTTCTACTGAATATTTTGTTGCTTGCTGTTTATATCTATATTTTATAGTTTAAAAGCCATTTCGAGTGACAGCAAGCAAAGTAAAGCAAAAACTCACTCGGAAAAAAACCCTTTTTATTTTTATTTTCGAAAAGAAAAAAGTTCAAAATAAATATAGTTTGTATATTCATAAACATTCATTCTATTTCCGATAAAACGAGTATGAATTGTTTACATTCAATATATTAGGTTCGGAAATATAGGCATCCAAAGTTTTTTTTTTTTTTTAAGAGAGAGAGAGAGAGAGAGAGAAATAAAAACCAGTTTCATTGTAATACTTCTTTAAGGTCTTAAACTACAGGTATCAAAGGGGAAAAGATTCCAATAGCTAATGTTTACAAAGACATATCCTTCCTATTTAAAAGACAAATGAACATTAAAGGATCGAAACTTTTATTATCAATTTCTAACTCAGATTAGTGGTTAACTACGTCGACCATTAAATTGTGGAGTTAAGATGCGGAACGTGGTTTCAATCCTTATCTCAGACCATATTCACAAGCTGTGTATAATAGGTTCTCGTTGGCATGTGACGAAATACGGTGCAGTTTCCCTTTAGGAAACCCTCCAAGAAAGGTAATCCTCCTTTAAGTACTTGAGTCTATATGTGACCGTTGATAAAATACTACTTCTTCTCTATTGGCAGCTGTTAAAAAAGTTTTTTATAACAAAATCACAAAACTTCGCATGTGGTCGATTTCCGATGCGATAAATTAAATGTTGCAGGAAATTGTTATCTTTCATCATAGCATGTACCATATATGTGAAAATAATGGTTCTGAAACAGTATGGGACAAATGAACGGTAAATTACGCGAGTAAAAACGTTATTTTTTAACGTACACTCTTTTATTATTTGCATATAACATGAATATCTGAAAAAAGACTCCGATATTCAGCTTCGTATATATCTTATTTTAGCCTGACATCCACTTTCTCTTGAATAAGCATTACCATGTATTTACATGTTCTTACTGCTGAATATCACCTTTTTTCGTCTTTTCGCATTACTGTTATTTCTTTCTCACGATTAAGCAACAGCAGTTCTCGACTTTTTTTTTTTTTTTGAGATTGGCAACATTGATATCTTTATTCAAGGCTCCAATGGATCAGACGTATGCAGTGTTTTATCAGGTATTCTTGCTTCCTATTATTTTTCAATCTTTATGCATGTTGTCCAGGTTATCTAAGTTTATAGATATAATCTATCACTGATATCAGAAACATGCATTTTGTGTTCATTTTTGTGAAATACCTGGACTTGATAAAAAGTTTTATCGAAATGAACAATTCATTATTAGGCCTAGGGCTTGTCCACGTGTAAAGCTTTCATGCTTGGATTTTATTTGATATTATTTATCGATTCCTTTCCATTGATGTTTTTGGATTGTCTTCAGCTTGATAACTAGAGGTTTGCATTTGCATTTTCCACTTGATGATCCTGTGTTTGATACTTTTATTTGTAAGGCATTTTGTAATATTGGGGTTTTTTGAGTTGAAAACTCTCTCTATTTTGTCATTGGATTTTTAAACTTTTAGTATATATATATATATATATATATATATATATATATATATAAATTGAAAGATTTTAATAGAAAACTATACATAAACTACTGTCCGGCCACACAGAAAGCTACCATTAGCCTATGGGTTGGTCGTGTGGTCTGGGCTTTCTACATAAACTACTGTATATACAAAAAAACCCATCTCTAGCATATCTGTTACAAATGAGTAACTATAAGACTAAGGATAAAAATAGAAGGTAACATATCACTACAATACTATATATATATATATATACTCCGTTGTTAAAAACAGCTACAGACGCGAAACTTGGCATGCAAATGTCGTTTAAAGAGTCATACAAATGATCAAACTGTCAGAACCTATGATGCTATGGAGCTTATACAATGCGCACGAGAACGATGAATCGTGCAGCATTTAAAACGACAGGTGTTATCACTCACGGACAATTAAAACCGGATTTTATGCATTGATACTGCAAATTGTGTACAAAGATGCCTTTGAGACGCACTACGAACAATTACCTGATTTAGAGAGAGGCCGCATCATAAACCTGGGGGAAGCTGGATGGTCCAACAGACATATCAGTCGCCATCTTGGTCGGAGCAATATGGCAGTTACTCGATGTTGGCAACATGAGATCAGAAAAGGCACATGTAACCGTCGCAGAGGCTCAGGACGCTTAGTCAGAAAAGGAGAAATGTCCACAACAATGGCGTCACTATCAACCATTCGAATGCATTTGCCATCCTCTGTGCTTCCCGTATCAAGGGATACTATTCGGGGACGACTGGCAGAAGGTGAGATTAGGTGTTGCCGTCCATTAAGACCCCTACCACTGACCCCTCTACGTAGGCAGAACCGTCTGAATGGCCGAGATCGGTCAACCTGTACAGTGTGATTGGAGGCATGTTGTCTTTATCAACGAATCTCGCTTCTCTCTCAGTGCTGATGACCGCCACATACGTATATTGAGGAGAACTGGCCATCGTTCCGATCCTGCATTTATTGTCGAGCGACACGTGGTGTAGCAATCTGGGGAGCTATCTCGTGGGACAGACGATCTCCTCTAGTTGTGCTGCAAGCCAATCTGACGACTCGCTTATACGTCGACGATATTCTACAGCCGCTTGTCTACTTATGCTATCAAGCCGTTTTCAGGTTCCATTTACCAATAAGACAACGCTCGGTCACATACTGCACGACTTTCTCAACAATGTCTTTGAAGATTTCATATCGTCCCATGGCCACCCAGGTCCCCAGACCTATCACCAATAGAATACGTCTGGGATATGCTCAGTCGGTAATTGTAGCCTTCTCAGAATACCACTGAATTAGCCGACCAGTTGCAGCATTTGAGGCAGAATCTTCCATAGAGGAACATAAGCAATTTAATTGACTCTGTGCAGCACCGAATATCGCCTTGTATAGCTGCTTATATAGCACAAACTAAAGTGTTGTCTTCTTGTTGCCTCCATTTCTTAATAAAATGTTTTTCTTTTTTCTTTTATTGCTCCCAAAAATTCTAATTATTTGCATATCTCATCAAACAATATATATATATATATATATATATATATATATATATATATATATATATTCAAAATGAAAAGAGGTATGGATGGAAGCAATGTACCAAAAGATGGCCGGGATGTGTGATTTCTGATAAATTTATAATATTTCATTTCACCGTATTTTCATATTATATATATATATATATATATATATATATATATATATGACGAGTTTCACGACTATAGCTCAATTTCCTATGGATGGATATATACCTAGTTAGTTATATAGTAATAGCTTCACCCTTGGAGTAGTTCAGACAGATCGGATTTGATTTTAGATGAGTTCCTAGCTGGAAAATTTAACCTCTGATTTGTGTCAGACATTTGAAAACATCATATTATTTAAGCAGAAAATGATTGAAAAATGAAGTTAAATATTTTCTATTATTAGTAGCAATAAAATTGTGTAAATAACGAGTTGTACAGACATGTCCGATTTGACGAATGAAGAGTTCCTAGATGAAAAGTTTTACTCTCCGAACGTGACATTGAGCAAAAAATATTTGGGCTACAGTTGTATAAAAAGCGCACCTATTTCTTTTGTTATTAAAGTATTGGTAGTTATTGATGTATGCCTGGTAACCTTATCCTGGGAAAAGTTTACTCTTTGAAGACTTTGTGGATAAAGATATTTCCTTTTTAAATATAAGAGTTAAAATATTATTTTGGGAAAATATAGAATTTATTTCAATATTCTTTTCGACTTTTCTTAACTTTAATTTCCCGTTGTAGGAGAAACCAGCAATAATCATTAATCCTTTACTGATTTTTTTTTTTTTTTTAGAATTTTGGAACAAAGTTTATTTTTTTTTCTGTTTGCAATTTTTTATTGTAAACTTTTCTCCTGATTTGTGATAGTAAATCGATCTTTTTTGTTACAATCGCTTAAGTAGACCCATACTTCATCAATATTTAAAATATATTTCGATCTCTCTCTTACTAAATGATTTTCATAAATAATTCTGCAGCGTGTTCTGTGTTCAGCCACATACTTAGAAAAAAAGCGATTTTTTTTTTAAATCTTTGATTTTTTATTTTATTTTATTTGCAGTTGCTACATAGGCGTTTAAATCTATTGCAAGATTCTTTAAGTGGCTGGTTATTTTTAAGATAAAAAACCTTACGCATAACTCAAATTACTGCCAATGTAATGACACTAAAATAACTTCATTAAAAGCAATATACAATACAAAATTAATAATGTCGACCGGTTTCGAAGACGTTACCAGAGACTTTACTCTTTAAAAAGTCATAGAAGTACGTACCTTCTTTGGCTATTCGTTTGGTGTTCTTTTTCCCGTTGAAAGCAACAGTCAATACATTTTTTTTCTTTTATTATTGATAATATTGCTTTTTTCTGCATTTGAAAATATTAATTCCATTATTTTCACACCGTGTTTTACTCCCGGTCGTCCATTTTGTTGCTCCAAGTCCTCTGGACGAGCCGGACGGCCTGGGGCTTTCACACCGTGTTTTACTTGCAGAATTGGAATATTTCTCATCGGGAAAAGTAAAAACATAGCCTTCGATTCAACTCCTGTTTACGAGCGATATTTAACTACAGCAGACGATAACTTAGTTTCATGTAATAATGTGTTGCCAAATAGTATTATTTTAAATTTTGTTATTTTTTTTTTTTACCAAAATCGTTCTAAGAATAAGCAAAAACCGTTATATGAGGCAGTTAAAGCCGAAGAGTTTGAACTCCCGGCCTTGTTCGAATGGAATATAGGGTAATTTCATTCCATATGTAACAGGAGTGGTGGAGCATCTGGTCTAAATCCCGGAGTTCTAAGTGTGATCCCTGGTTATGCTGGATTGCTGTTTTGAGCCCATAATTAAATCTAATCTCTACAGTGCATTTTGGATATAAAATTAAAATGTGTCAAAATAAGCAAATAAATTGCAATCTCGAGTTTGAATTTTCGACTTTAATATAACATAAATCTATAAATACAATATAAAACTTCTAAAATGTTCAAAAGAGACTCAAGAAGCAAAAGTAAATTATAATGAATACAAATTTTTCAGAATATATATTTTTATTTTCTAATACAAATATATCACAGATAATTGAAGTTTCTGTCTTAAAATTTAACATTTATCAAAATAGCTTTGCTTCAAATAGCTTTATTTACTAACAGGCAGATAGATCTTTGACGCTTTTGCCTATAAAATATTTCATTTTGCACCTTTAATACTAGGATTATTTTCGATATCCAGCATAAATATCTTTTCAGAATATGTATTTTTATTTTCGAATACAAATATATCACAGACAATTGAAGTTTTAGTCTTAAAATTTAACATTTATCAAAATAGCTTTGCTTCAAATAGCTTTATTTACTAACAGGCAGATCTTTGCCCCTTTTGCCTGTAGAATATTTCATTTTGCACCTTTTATACTAGGATTATTTTCGATATCCAGCATAAATATCTTTTAAGTATTTATGCCGACAACGAAATTCATTTGTCGGGAATTCTTTTGCGAAATTATTTTGTAGAGTTTATATCCCATCTACCAGGGCAGCTTTATTTACAGAATATGATTTGCTGTTCATTAAGTAGAAAAAATTAAGTTAATACCTTATAAACAGAATCAGCACACATTTAAAATATCAGTTTCACAGCTATTGCACGCATTTCTTTGAAACACATGCATAAATTAACAAAGTACATAAACTTGCTAATTTAGCTCTTTTGCGAAATATACTTCACATTTTAACAATTTTATTTATTTATTTATTTACCTTATGGATCTGCTAAATATTAGTATCTTATTTAAAAACAAGTTTTATGGGACGTTCAATATTGTATATATGCAAGTACTTGTGGTGATAAATGCATTTATAACATTTTTAACATTGAGTGCTGATGTCTAAACACCCAGTAATATTAGAAATGCAGCTTGCAGCTCATTGCATTATGAATGTAGGTCATTGCAGTCATTATTTTCTTCTTTTTCAATTAAATTTTTTACCAGTACAGTTGCTTACAATATCAAAATATCTATTAAACAGATATATTTTAACAAATTAGTTTAATGCTTGATCCCAATTGTGTTGCGTAAAATTTAGTTATCTTAGTAAAATTCTACAAGAAATATAATTTTTATTCTTTTGATCTCAAGGAATATATTGTTCTTTTATAATTATCAATTTTACACGCTTATGTCATAAGTGGCAATAATAGGAATGTTAAGAAAGAAAGTGCACTTAAGCATACCTACAGAAGCAATTCCAATATAATCATAAACTATTTTAAGATATCCATATTCGAAAACCTCCATCATAAGTTATAAAAATTCATTACATAAAACTATGATTATTACTATAAAAGTAATCGCCTACTTTCCAATGCAAACTTATTTTGTATATAATAATATACCTTAAATATGGTAGTAAATAGAGATCTGCAAGTTATATTTGAATTAGGATCTGTAATTGACTGATCCATAGTTTTCTCTTAACACATCTTACTATATATTGAGTTTACATTGTCGTAATAGAATGTTAACTATTTTATTGACCATTATATAGCAACGATGGTTTATATCAACTGAGTTACGTCTTTCGTTGTTTTGGCACATAACTCAAATTACTATCTCACTTACTTAAATGATGCCAAAAAAAAACTTATATCACAATATAGCTGTAGAAGAGGGATATTTAAACTTTTCAAACTATATTCTTATATCAAAACATATCCTTAATGTATGTCTAAACAAGATCAACGGATAGTCAATAATTAAGTAATAGATGAATATGAAACATTATAAGTTATGAAATAGTCTAAATGTTTATTGACTGTTTAGTGTGTGGTAAACTATTACTCACTATTGGAATAGGCAAATAGTGGAGTTTCCATTCCTTATAGGAATGCCGTAGTGCAGATGAAATTGGTTTAGATTTCATAGAAATAGATTTAGATTGATTTAAATTTCATAGCTGGATAGATTTCTCACTATCAAAGTCATTTAACTGCTGCATGAAAAGCATTGCGAAATTTTCCAAACTGTTCCAAATATTTGACAATCTAAAAATTCGTTTACAATCGCAAAGAAACTGATTTAACACAAATTTAAGGAACTACGCTTATTTAAGGGCACATAATTGTTGGGAAATTTTACCTCATTTTATTGCATTTAAGAATATAGGAGTTTATTTCTTCTGTAGTATTTTGAGGTAAATTCAAACCGTGCCTTTTTCACAAGGCAATAAAAAGGATATTCCTCATCAAAATGGGATAATTTTACATGATTATTAATTAATATAATAAAATTTTTTTAACTGGGTTAACTAGAATCACACATAACGTCAACATGAATCTGCTGCCGATAAAATTCGTTGATGCGTTCAATGTTCTGCAGTTCCTTTCCCAAGTCCTGAGCGACGAGTCTCATCCTCTGAGCGAGTTCTGTCTTAGATCCCTGATCGTAGTTTTGGGAGGTTTTCATGAACTGGTAGATGTCCAGGGCGACAAAAACAGCCCCCAAGCCAGCCGTGATGATTTGAGTTGTAAGAGACGCTACTTGTGCGCTGTTGGCAGCAGTACTTTGCAACGCAGCACCACTAATATGTTTTAATGTTTCTGGTCCTAAGGTGGCGAGTTCCTTCATTGCCTTAAATGAGAAAAAATAATTAGAGTTAAAAAGAGTAAGCTTGAGCCGTCTTTATCAAAGTACATTGGGGCTATAGTTGTGGGTCTTCGAATTTTAAAGGGGCCCCTAATTGGTATTTTTAATAATAAATATCTTAATATTCAAAGGTGTGAAAGCCCCAGGCCGTCCGGCTCGTCCGAAGGACTTAGAGCAGCGAGATGGACGACCGGAATATTCAAAGGTGTGTAATAAGTTCGACAAAATATTATTAGTCGACATAATATTATTACAAAACTAAAGTTATCCAGGTTGAGTGAAATAATTATTTATAGTCGTACACGAATCTTGATAAAAAAAAAATTCTCAGATTTATAGTTTACAAAATTTTTTTATGCACGTAACGTGTTTGTATATCTTGTATGTTTGTTGTAGGCGCGCTCTATAATAGATACTTGAAATATTTAACTACTGAAGTTTGAAAGGATTTCATCCATATAGTATATAATTGGAAGTCCGTCTATTATATAAGATATTAATAAAAACATAAAATTAATCTATATAAAATAACATTGAGCAGACGTCTTTTTCTGAAATTTCATTTAAAGAAAAATATATCGTGTTATATACTTAGCAATCGAATTAAATTGGTTTTATTCCGTAAAAGAAAGTTTATTAATCAGATGTGTTGGTGAGGCAAGCGAATGTGACTCGATTTATCCAATATAAATAACTAGAAGAATAAGCTAGTCATAAGACGTGAAAAAGTTGCAGAAGATTATCTCAGATCCACCATTCATGAGGTTGCAAAATATTTCCTCCCATCTACTACGCGCTTACGCATGCGAGCTATGCGCCCCCTTCCCCCTCAATATTATTATTAATTATACGAATCTCTACCAAAACACACTATACCATCCGCTAACATAAATAACGCAATTAATCTACGCTCTCTTAGGCCCCCTAACAACAAATTTATCAAGTTGAATTCCCCAAACTTTTTATTTTTAAGTTTTCAATTACTGGTTATATCATATGGAAGTAAAAGGGACTAACTCTTTCTAAACTTCATGGGTCATACAATTCAGCTCAAACTAATGTATCTATAAATCAATTCTGCATTCTTTTATCGCTTAAAACATGAATTTTAAGATAAAGAAGGAAGAAAGTCTCTCTAACTCCATGATTCACATATTCAAATTCTGACTCTTTAAATTGGGAAGACCTCGCAATATTAACTTTCGTTGGGCTGCACAGACACAGATTGAGTGTCGTCTTTTATTATACAAAATGATAATGAAATTGATAAAAAATAAATGCGATAAATCGACAATATATTACGAATTGTGTTCTATCGGTTGCTTCCAAGAGGTCACATAAGATTACGGGAATTATGGATATTTTCAATTTAAGTCATCTATTTTATTTTGGAAAACGTTTTTCTTCACATTTATATATTTACGATTGTACTTAATTGATGGCTGCAACGGAAAATAATACATTAATGTAATTTCCTACTACTCTAGTGTCTTCAATTTGGCATGCTTATTAAACTTCATATATTGCGCGAAATGGTTCACAAACTGAGCAGGATATTTTAATTTTTGGATTTACCTTTAAAGACAATTTTGCACAACGAGAAAATAAATTCTTATACTTTTATATGAAAATTAAATATTTAAAGGATTTTTTTTAAAACAATATGTATATGAATCCTTTCATATTTTTTACACGTATTTTAAATCACAAACAGCTAATATTGTTAATTTAAACTAGGCATAACTATGAGCTCACCTGAAAGAAATCTGATGAGGATGATAACGTAGCAGAAAACGTCGGTGCAGCTCCAAATAAATTATCAGTTTTATTCAGCTCCTGTAAAAACACTCTATCTTCAGGGTATAGACATTTCACAAGCACCAGAATATCTTCCATGGAATTAGCACCGCTCCTCAGATGGCAGAATCTCTTCTTCACTTCATCACAACACGGTGATGTCTTGAGGACCTTCTCCAAGTCCTCGAGGATAGTGTCATTCTTCAGTTCTGCAAGAATGCTTATCACGTCCTGTTCTTGCAGGATTATCTCCCTAAAAGCAGCACTCAAAGCTTTCGTATAGAATGCATCGGTGTCTAGAACTTTCGAGGCCTGCTCCGTCAGTTCCTTGGTGAGATAGACCTCGGCGATGTTGGCACCAAGTGTAGTTGCTGAACCAGCAACGGTGCCTACAAGTCCGCCTGCGGAAAGTGCTAGAGATAAGCCACCTGAAGGGGAAATAAAAGCATTAGTTCAGTTTGCAGATCATTCGAATTTTCTAAAAGCAAATGGAATGTTTGAAATTTCCCAGAAAGAAGAGGAGATTTTCCTAAGTGTGTACTCCATTGTAAAGAGTTAAGGTCAAAAAGAGAAGTCTTTTATTGTGCTGCTTCATTTCATTGTATGGTTGTTTCGCTATCGGTAGTTTGATTCGTTTCAAATAAGCCTCTTACATAGGTATAAATTATTGTTAATTTTAAAGTGTCCATGGTTTAATCTCTTAATATTCAGGGAGAACCGAGAGTCTGGAGTGCTAAGGTGTAAAATTCTAAAGTTCAAATTTTCTAGTAACAAATTAATTTTAAGCTTTTAACGGTCACAGTTTGCTTGAAAGGTTTACATGTCATGTCTATCGGATTCTAAAAACACTGGGCACATATTCCTTCACTAATCACAAGAATACGTGATTTCAATCTTTTTAGAAATGGACTTCCGCTTAGATATAATTTACTCTTACGTATCTAATCTATGCAAGAGGCCGAAACATTTTCAATGTCTCTCAATTGAACCGTTTAAATTTTCTAGTCACCTCCATTAGTCTTTCGGTTCATAATCAACTGTTTGCTTTGCTTATTGCTAAATTTATCGCTGATTATCTACCACGACGTCTTACATCCATCATATAAATTTTGTTGGCAAATTGTTTCATTCAACTTTTGTCTACAGGTGACGCAGCTCATTTTTTGGCAATAATTTTTATTTACTTTTCGAGTTGAAAGTTTTAGTGTATTTTTAATTTTATATTATATAAGTTTTAGAGTTTGTATTTATTACTTTTAAATTTTCTGGTCATCTCTATTGGTCTTCCGATCCATAAGCAGCTGTTCGCTTTGCTTCTTGCTAAATCCATCACTGATTGTCTATCACGACGTCTTGCATCGATTATACAAATTTTGCTGACAAAAAGTTTCATTCAACCTTTGTCCACAGTGCGCAACTCATTTTTTGCAATGATTCTTCATTTGACTGAATTTGCATTTATTACTTTTTCTACAACAAAATTCACAGGGATAGTATTGTGATGGGGTCGAAAATTTAAATTCGAGTTTTCGACGGAAGAGCACATTTTAAGCATTCCTGAATTCAAATCGAATAATTTTGAAGCGATCTTTCTCTCTCTCTCTCTCTCTCTCTCTCAGTGTGTGTGTGTGTGTGTTACTCTGTGTATATATGTTAGTGCGTGTGTTACTCTGTGTATATATGTTAGTGTGTGTGTGTGTGTTACTCTGTGTATATATGTTAGTGCGTGTGTTACTCTGTGTATATATGTTAGTGTGTGTGTTGCTCTGTGTGTTACTCTGTTTGCATATGTTAGCGTGTGTATATGTTACTCTGTGTATATATGTTACCCGGTTATGTTAGTGTGTGTATGTTACTCTGTGTACATACGTTAGCGTGTGTGTATGTTACTCTGTGTACATATGTTATTGAGTGTGTGTATGCTAGTGTGTGTGTGGGGGGGGGGCGCAATATCTGTCGAATGAAAGATGCATTTTGAAAATAATTTAGTACGAATTTTAAAATCAGTGTATACTAGAGCCTTATTGATTTTAAACGGAATCGGATTTTCGGAAGGCCCTCCTCTCCCAATTTTCGAATGAAATTTTTAAATAAAAAATTAAGATCTTCAATAATGATACATAAATAATTATTACATACGTAATTTTTCATTAAAAAAACGAATAAGACTACCTTTAGAACGCGAGCATGAACCTTTCTAACGATATTGCACGTTTTCCAAATAAATTAATAAGAAAAATTTCATAAAATTAAAAAAGGTCGTAAATATCATCCACTATGTTTAATTTCCATATGCAGTATTATGCAAGAAATCTGTTAACATGATAGGGCTATTTCATTCCATTCACGAGAAGAGATAAATTTTTGCAATAGTTTGTATTTGGACAGCCATGAATTTGCCAATAGTCATTTATCTCACGGTATATTAATTAATAGTCAATTGTATTTTCATGACAATTTTTGTACACGCGTATTAGTTAGTCATTCTATTTGGACAAATAAGTTGCCAAAAGCACAAAATTTTTATCTACGCGTTGTTAATTTAGTGCCAGAAACATTGTACCGTGGATCTTAAGTAAAGTCAAAGTCTTAAGTAAAGAAAAAAGTAAAGTCATTGCATTATGTAGAGAAAGTCATGGGATGCCCACATCAGACATTTTATTTAATTATCATTTTTGGAGTTTGAATGTTATGGCTTATATATTTCGCTATGAAACCATTGTCCACTGAATCAGGTAATATAAAGATTACCATGGCACATTCAAAATATGTTTTTGAACACGTTGTGGAAAAAAATAGAACTATAATAAGATTTTACGGTAGGATCAGAAAAGGATGCTAGTTTTTAACTATTTCTCTTACCACTGAACGGCGATAGTATCAGGCCTCCAATGGCAGCTGTTCCTCCAGCAATGCTCGAAGTAGTACCAGTAAGGCTGGCAATGTTAACGTTGTGGTGGTGCCTGTCTATCTCCGCTGCCACGGTCAAGAGGGTAGAGATAGCCTCCCTTCTGCTGGACATCCACATATCCGACAGCGTGATGAAAGTCGTCTTGGCCTGATTGCATCGAATAAGCAATGTCTGCAAACGACTGTTGAACTCCTGGATTTGACGCTTCAGGTCTTCTCTCATATCTTCTTTGCTTCTCGTAATCCCCATGATTCACTAAAGACAAAGCTAAGATGAGCATGGGAACTAAACAGAAGTAGTTATAAGCAGTGGTTGGAAAAACTACTTTATTATTGTAGTGATCTACAACTACATTATGACAAATGTAGTTAACTACAATTACTTTCTTTTAAAAAGTAGTGACTACAAACTACTTTTTAAATGGAGTCACTACATAACTACTTTTATAAGACGAATTTGGCCACGGCTTCAATTTTCACAAAAAGATGAGGATGTGGATATACTGTAGTAATTTAACATACTTATTCTAAATAATTAAAATTGACTGATCAACTTACCAATCTTTACTCTTTTGCCCACTTATGAAAACAGTATAAAATAAAATAAAAGTACAAACTTTAAAATCAAAGACAATCAAAAATAGGTTTAAAAGTCCTTTAATAAAATCTCCTTTCCTCGACGTACAAAAATTACACGGCCAAAGCGCTTTCGGGCATCACAATGCCCGCCATCAGTGGCGGCCAAAATTAAGATGTCAATAGTTCAGTAAGCTGATGCATTTGATGGATTCACCTGATTTGTGCTAATACATACTATTTTAACACTTTTTACATGCATCTAATATTTTAAAAATTCGTTTTCTCTATACAATAGTATACTATCCTTGTATCGAAAATTATTATTGTTCCTTACTGAAAAAAAGAAATACTGTGAAAATCTTAAATTTCAAATAACGTCTATTCTAATCATGTCAAATGTAAATTTTTTTACCAAACTCTAATTTCCCACATAACGTATACATTTTCATAGCGATAAGTCCGTCCTTTCTTCGGTATATCATGCTCACATCTTAAAATTCGAATACTCCATATTCTAATCATGCGATTTACTAAACATTCTATGCAGTTCTAGCTTTTGTTTTTTAATTTACATAATGTATCTACACATAACATTTCAGAGCAGTACACGGATATGTGCTTGAGATAACATGCCTACACCTCACACACAGACATATTTTTGAATGTGTTCAAATACTCTGGGGGATGGACCGTATCAACACATCTGGGGGCCTCAAGTTCTAAGCTAAATGGTCCTTCATTTTCATAAATATGACAAAATGCAGATTTTACTATCTATTAGAATCTCTTGCCTTTTGCTCGTTGTATCATTATAAGCTCATAAATTTGAGGAAATTTGTACACGTCGTAGAAACTTGTTTTCTTTATCAATGTTGTTTCACTCTCAGTTTAGATTCTTAATTTCATAGAAATTATTCTTTGGAATCACAATAATAGAATATTTACATTTAGTAGTTGAAATACAGCATTTAATTAAAATATCTAGAAATTATATTCTGTATTTAACTATGAAGAAATTTAACGCTGAAAATACAGCGGCAAGACATACTGAAGCTTAGAGCCAGTCGTTTCAGTTATTCTTCCTCAAATAAGAACATCAGTATCAAATCATAGTTTCAGTGGTTTCTACATTCTGCACCTCAGAATACACTAAATACATAATGAAATGTAAACTCCATATGAAGAAAACTTCTAAAAATAGCTATTTCCTTGAGTACATTAAAAAAAATCTATAAAATAATCTGTAAAAAATTTCTATTTATTTATTAACTGATTTTATGTACCAGTCAAATTTCAATTCGTTAAAAATGAAGGTGGCTATTAAAGAATCATGGCCAGAGAACCACGGTCGAAGTTACAGCTTTATGGTAGATCCGACATTGCCTGGAGGGTCATGGAATTTGCTTTCCCTTCAAAATCTAAAATTCGTTTTCGAGAAAGCAATACTTTCTCTATACAATAGAATGAATAAATAACAAGTACGCCCTAGAAACAGGTACTTGACACTTAACTATGTCAATATGCAGATAGTTTACTTAAAAAGTGTACTTTTCTTAGTGTACTGTTGCTACTGCATAAATCTGCATTTATCTCTAAATAATATTATGTACTGTAATTTCTGCAAATATGCAGCAGGTAATCGCTTTAGTAAAGAAAATGCTTAAAAACCTAAAAGTGAACAGAAATCCCTCATTAAACGCCGACTGTGTGCTAAAACTAGTTGTCTTGCTGCTATTATGTTATCAATGCAAATTTAGTATAATTTTTAGCTAATAATATTTGTAAAATCGAACAGTCAACTAGTGCTTGGCTAAAAGCTATTGTTTAATGACTTTCGATCCATGTCTCTTTCAATATGATATCAGAAATAAATTTGAATTTATACTATTACCAAGATTGTGCTCCAGAAAACTTAACTCGAATTAATTTATAAATTTTAGAACTCTCATACCATGCATTTTGACTAGCTTTGAAATATAAATTAGTACCTCACATTCATAAAAAGAAAAAATAATGCGTTGCATATCTTGTTTATACGATACCTCATAACAGCAATACTCAAATGAAACAAACTCGATAAAAATATGATATATTATATCTGATTAGCACGAAATTACAACAGTGTGTTTATTTTTCTATTCCTACTAAGTATGAAAATTAATTCAATGTCATTTTGACTCTGCAAATCAACTTTATTTAAAATATCCCGAAATTAGCCGTATCACAGAATCACCCATTATAGTCGCAAACACTGAAAGCATTCATTGTAGTACATCGAAGATACATTGTATCCTATATCATTTTCTTTGGCAATTTTCGAATTCGAATACCAAAAGTTTGTTTCGGATTTAAATACCACAAAACTAACAAATTTCTAGAAATTTCTCACGTTTGCTGTGTTTACGCGTGATATCGCCTTATTTGGAAGCAATCCCCTGGGTAAGCTCTTCGTGAAAGTGTTTATGGCATTTTAATGCGGTTTTATTTATTTTTATTTAAAAAGCATTCAGTCCTATTTTAGGACTTTTTAACAGCGCAAGTTGGCTTTAAAGACAATCTCTAAGAAGTATGCAGTCGAATGAGATACAGGTCTAGATTGCGGGTATACTATCTGGCTTTCTCGAAAAGTATTTATCTTGAATGTTAGAATGTTCGATAAAGACTGAAAACTATTCCTTTATAACATATTGCTTCAAAATAAGTTGGTAAGTTGAGTTTTTAATCTTAATATACTTTCATTATACTAAGTCATGTTTGTATGATTTAACTAATATTCAAGTCTGTCAAAGACAGGAAAACTAACGCTCTCAAAAAATTAAGTTCCAACATTTTTCAATAAGGTTTTTTTTTTTAGTAATTTTATAGTATTTACTGTCAAAAATTGTCATCCCAATAGCAAATTGGCGCAGTTAGGTTTTGCCTCGGGGGCGTTACTATAAGTGTGCAAAGCCAAAGATTCGGGGGCTTTTAAGAGGATCTAGAAAATTATGTATGTATATATATATATATATATATATATATATATAGTAAATCCAATGGTAGAATGTAAGTAGTAACTCATAATACACAATCTTAAAATTTGCCTACAAAATACAATGAAATAAAGGAAATTCAACCATAAAGAGGAAATTATAAAACGTAATGCAGGTCATAAAGCCAAAGATAATCAACACATTTCAAAGGGGAGTAATGAAAATAGAAAAACAAAAAAAATCAAGCAAAAAAGCTTGAACGTGGAAGAGCTCTAGGCTTAAAAATAGTTCATTTCGAAAATATTCTTTTTCAAGTCCATATATCCCTTCGAAATGAACACAATGCTTGTTTCTGAAACACAAGATAGATTTTATCTATAAACTTGTGTTATATGGACGACAAACATAAAGATTGGAAAAAAATATAGGAAATAAAAATACCTTAAAATACACCTCTTAAAGTTCAAGCATGACGAGCAATATATGACTAGACCAATGTTGCCATACGCAGAAATGAAAAGAAGTTATCTGCTGTTGCCAAAGGGAGTAATTAAAACCGTACTGCGTAAAGGCAATAAAAAGAGGTATTCTACAGTTAAAGCTACAAAAGTAAAAGATGAAAATATATTATAATGTAAATTCAAGAGAATGTAGAAGTATGGCTAAAATAAGATATTAAGGAGAGATTATGAGAATTTTAGGCTAATCGAAACTTATTAACTATTCCATTTACTAAATATGCTGGATATTCATAAAATTTACTGGTAATTTTGAGGTTATTAATGTGCAAAGCATGACATTTTTTAGCTGATAATCTATAAATTCTAAAAAGTTGATTAAGTATAATATTTCTAAACAATTGAATCGAGTTGCAGGAATTAAATGGTAATAATTTATTAATATTAAATTAAAAAAAATCTTTTTTGTCACATAAATTAGTAACTATCCCATTAGTAGGTTCTATAATTAGATTTAAATCCAAATAATTAATATTTTTACTAATAGAAGTTTCATTAGGTATTAATTCCAAATTATCCGGATAGAAATCTATATCTATGACATAGTTATCTGTAAATACAAGACAAATCAGATCATCTACATATCTGTAAATTTTATAATCTGTTGAAGAAAATAATTTTTCATATTGATATAGGTATAAATTAGCTAACATACTGCTACTACAGCCACCATAGTATATATACAGGGTGTGAAGTAAAGTTCTTATAGGACCAGCAACTTTGAAATGGTTGATTATAGACACATACTTCCAATTAGAAAAAGTATGCTTATGATGTATAGATTTTCGATATGCTTTGGATTCGACAAGGGGCCGTATAGTTATGAAAATACGACATCGCAATTTTTATACGGTCCCCGGGTCCTATCATTGATATTTACAAAATTGAAGTCCCGTAGCTAACGAGTACATCAAAACAAATTCCATGCTTCTAAGTGGCATATTCGCTGAGAAATGTAAAGGTAAATGTCATGACTTCCACCACATTACCTACCCAAGTTTTGGCGGCAAAAGTGCTCATTTAGGGGACCGTCTATGAGATACACAAAGTTAAATGAAAATCTGCCTTTTTGTTGCTACTTTCCTTATCCCAATTTAAACCTTTAAAACACGTAACAGTGCAATAAAAGAATTATTCCTCTTAGTAGCACTCATAAACGGACCTACACACATCTCTCAACGTCTTTTCAGATTTAATGCAATCAACGTTTCTCAATTTTCAGCTGATCCCTTACAACATGCTCCAAATTTCAATGTGCGATATATCAGCGAATATGTATGTCCCTTAGAAGCATGGAATTTGTTTTGATGAACTAGTTAGCAAGAGGACTTCAATTTTGTAAATATTAATGGTAGGAACCGGGGACCGTATAAAAATTTCGATGTCGTATTTTCATAACTATACGGCCCTTGTCGAATCCATTACATATGGAACATCTATACATCATATGCATACTTTTTCTAATTGGAAGTATGTGTCTATAATCAACCATTTCAAAGTTGCTGGTCGTATAAGGACTTTACTTCACACCCTATATATATATATATATATATATATATATATATATATATATATTATCTTTATATACAGTCACTCAAAACAGTATTGCGTTACCACCATACACCAGCAATTTCCAAATGCTAAATTTCGTTTATTTAATTAAAATTAAAATTTATTATACAAACGGAACGAAATAAATTATTTCAAGTTACAAAGCATTAACTAGATGTTCGTAAAGTAAATATATTAAATTTAGTCATTATTCCCATAATTATTGACCTCGTCATTCGGTCAGATCAAGAATAATATCCAAACAAGAAAGATCAATCATGCATAAAGCATTGATTATGAAAGACTTTCCAACTTCAATGCAATTTTATTTAAACATCTCTAAAATGCGATACATTCCTAGGTAATATTTTAAAAATTATCACAATACTACATAGATTTATTATATTTGAAAACTTAAAATTTCATCGAAAAACAATGAACGTCATTTAAATGATGGCATTTAAATATAAATTGCCTGGTTAAAACATCTCTAAAATGCGATACATTCCTCGGTAATATTTTTAAAATTATTATAAAACTGCAATAATTTATTATATTTGAAAACTTCATCAAAAACAAGTGAAATTTATTCAAATGACGTCATCGAAATATAACACGCCTGGCTCTCTCTGCAAAAGCAGCATTTCATTCATAAACATTTTTCCATTCATTTCATTCATCACAATACCATAGTAATTTATTTTATTTAAAAACTTAAGACCATGGAGGTACACGTAATTAAACTCTATGCTTAAAACTTCATCGAAAAAATCGTCTTTCTCTCTGTAAAATCAATGAATACTTCATTCATATCAGCTATATTGTAGACTCCATGAGCAAAATAATTTTGCGTTAAAGATATGCAGCAATTCTTATACAACTCATTCTACATATTTTGCTGTTTACATTTTCCATAAGTGAAAAATAGGCTTCGTTGTAGAAATAATCATAGTTGGATGATCATTTAAATTCAAATATATTGTAATTGCACTGTTTCAGTATGTAAATGCACATAATTTAAGCAAAAATAAAGCGGTTTTAGGACGGATACAACACTAAATAGGAATTAAAAAGAAGTTTAAAAATCACGATTTTGACACAAGGTGGATACCATATTTTACTTTGAAGTGGGTCACGTGATCGCCTCATATAATGGTCACGTGATCTCTCCATATAAAGGGTGTAATTATTATTTTAATTTTTATTTAAAAAACTACTGAATATATTTTGCTGAAATTTTTTTACATATTTTATGGGATAATTTGAATATTTTATAAAACTTTCGAAGCAATTTGTGAATTTTAAATCCGCTTAAAAAATGTTTGAAAAATTAGGTCCCATAGGGTTCAAGGTATTTCATTTTTTTAGCCCTGGTTCAATCCAAAACTAATTGGGTGATATTATTCATTTATATTCCCATATGTCCCACAGACTGTCTGAACAACATACTAAAATTTCATTTTGATAAAGTCATTTTTACGGCAGTTATCGTGCTAACGGACAGACAGACAGACAGACAGACAGAATGAACAAGGTCATAAACACTTTTCAACTTTGTTGTAAAGTGTTAAAAAGTATTAGGACAATATGCAATTAAAAGTCATCTTTGTAGGGTTCATTATTCGGTATCTTATTGGGCAACTTTTTCCTTATCACTTGTATCTAACAAACATTGAATCAACCAATTTTTCACAAAATGTTTATTGATTTACCCTTCTGATTCTCAGAAAGTAAAAATCCTTATTTTGAATAGTGACGCTTTTGATATTTTGGTACACTGAAACTTATTTTTTGTGTTATGATTCTTTACTAAGCAAAATCATTTATGCAGATTGTACTTCATCACTTTCAAGAAATCTTCGTACTGACACGAGTGATCCGACTAATCACTTATAAAAAGATAAGTTGGCTCTCTTTTCTGCTGATTGATAGGATGAGTGTTATGTGGGTTTTAACCACACGTCCTGTTAGAACGCATAAATTAGTATAGTTTCTCATCTCCGACATTGGCCGTGTCGAACAAAAATACATAGAATTAAATTAGTGGCAAATGAGGACAACGGACATGATATAAAACAATAACAATGTATTTATTGATAAAAATGAAATTAAAAAATAATAATAATAAAAACATATTTGATTGGTTCAATTAACATTCTTAACAAATTACAATGACTCTCCATTGACATTTTCTAAAATCATGAATATTTAAAAAATGTATATAATTAAAATCTCCATTTATGTTTGCAATTAAATTCGTCCCTACTATTTACTCAACTCAAGTGTGGATTTAACAAGATGTCGAGAGAGTGAGACATTAATTAAAACTGTGTCAAACAGACTAAGTATGTGATACATGCATTTCATACCTTCGAACAATGTTGGATGCGCCACTGGATACGGGGAACTTCGGCGGAGGAATCGCCGGACATCGCTGCAGACGTAATTTTTGAGAGACACTTCTCTCTCGAGCACACAAACCAATTCTCCGTCCTTTCTCTCTGAAGTCTCAAAACTAATTCTCTCGTTCTTTTCGAAAAATCTACCACTCTCTCGATCATCGGAAAAATGTCTCCTCCTACACAAGTAAGCCCCAGGTTTGTTACTGGTCCCCCCAATCAACGCCCCTGGTATCTTCATTGGATATTTCCAAAACTGTCCAGCTATTGGGTGCTGTGCTGACAGGAGGATGGCGATCACCCCAGAATTAATATCTGGCAGGTGGACCGCGGGTTCTCACGACCTTGCGTGCACGTGCAGCCGAACCGGACAAGGGTCAGCTCTCCCCAAGAGCGCCCTGCTGTGCGCCCCTTTGTAACTGGGTGATCGTTGTCCATATTTCCCAGAAACATGGCTTGCTCATCCTTTTGCAGGTGTTCTCTTAGGGAAGTGTATATGAATTAGAGGAGAAGTACAGGGACCATCTTTGTAGGTTACACTCCTCCATAATTTGCAATGTCCCAAATTTGCCTTGGGACAGATGAGGTTTACCTAACTTCAGGCCTAAATTAAATACTGCTATTAAATACTGCTGGCGAGATCTCTGGAATCAATCGGGCCCCTTGGAAAACATTTTTTTTCCTTATCGATAATGTGTATGATGGGTAAAAGTTGAAAGGCCGATTATGCCATCGACGTCGGACCTCGTATCTAGGCCTGCCTAATTTAAAGCAATGATAACCTGATAACTCGAAAATTTCAATCTTTACTTTCCCTCATAAATTGTAGAGTGTAAGTATAGGGAAAGTATTATGACGGGGTCTGAAATGCCAATTCGAGTTTTCTGAAAGCCTTTCAAGCATCCATGAACTCGAATCGAACCTTTTTCATGTGATGTCTGTGTGTGAACCCGAATCTATGGACGCATTGAACGAATTTCGGAAATAATTTGGTTCGGTTATTGCAATCGGTGAATACTGGAGCCCTGTTGATTTTACATGCCACAGAATGTTGGAAAGACGCCCCCACCCCTCTCCTCATTTTTCGAATTAATTTTTTTTAATTTAATAACATATCAGGACCTTCAATAATGACAAATAAATAATTAGCTCATCTTTCATTTTTCATTAGAAAACGAATGGCATAAACTTTAGAACGCTAACATTAAACGTTTTCGAGATATTGCACGTTTTTCAAATAATTTTATCAAAAACTTATATAAAATTAGAAAATATCATTACAGTCGGGAAGGGGGGGGGGGGGTTCTTAACATAGTAGTTGAAGACCCAGACCACTCGACTGGTCCAGAGGCGTACAGCAGCTATGAAAGTGGCCGCTTAACATAGTTGTAAAATAATTTATTCAAGTTCTGTGAAGAACACTAGTCATGTGCTGGCAAAACTTAATGCCCTGGCACGCGACTGCTGTGAAAATTCGCCAGGGACTAAGCACCACTCAGATTTTTTCCATGTACAACTATTATTCTTATTACAATTGAAATGGTTGGAGCTAGATCGGCTTTACTACATCAGATATTTTTCCGTTCTGTCACTTTTGAGGCCAATGTGTATAACGTTTCTTTTGGGAGATGCGAGGCGAGGGCGGGTGGTTCAAAATATCACCGTTTTCCCTTATTTCGAAGCTATGATGGGAGATTTTCCAGGGTCGACTTTCGAACTCCAGTGACTCAGTTGTGGGTAACCGCTAACTTCTTGCCATAAGAGGAAACGAGGCGTTACAGATGCCCTCTCCGCAAATAGCAACCGCGAGAAAGAGTTGAGAGATTTATTGGGAAGGTCTTTGGAGATGGCATTTCCGTATGTAATCCACATGCCCTAAGAAACTATACCAATTTTATTTATTTTTTGTGCTTTGGGAACGATAAAGTCTGTCAATGAACTGTAACTAGGCATTATCGTGCAAAGCAGTGGCATTTTCATAGGAAGAGTGTATTTTTAATTTTACATTTCAAATTTCGTTTTCAAAAATTTTGCCGTACTTTTGTTTTTACTAAGATATTTTCCTCGAAACATATTTTCCCCAGAATATGGTACCGAGAGAACTTTGATGATGACTGATATCGATTCCGGAGGAGATTTAATTCCGAAGGAGATTTAAGGTTCACGAAAGATTTCCATTTTCGTTTCTTTTCCCATTATCGGTTAAAAAATTGTCATTTAACTTGAAACATTTATTTCTCACGAGTGGCTATAGATAGAGTTTAGATAACTGATATGGATTCAGCATCAAATTCCGGAGGAGTTAGAGTTGTTCACTAAGAATTTCTCTTTCCGGTTCAAAAGTTTTCAATTTACTAAAAAAATTAATTTTTCAAAATTGGTAATATATAGAGGTTAAATACTAACTAATATGAATTTTGGATCATGAAATTCGGGAGGAATTTACTAAATATTTCCCCTTCTGGTTCAAAAATATCTGAAAACACCTATTTCTCAAGTTTAGTTATAGATAGAGCTTGATAATGACTGATATGCATTCAGCAGCACATTTTGGAGGAGATAGGGACGATTAAATAAAAATTTCCACTTCCAGTTTTCTTTTATTTCCGTTCAAAAGAATTCTTCGAAACATCTGTTTCTCAGGATTGGATGTAGATAGAGCTTACATAATGACTAATATGGATTTAGCATTGAATTCCAGAGGAGGTTCACATAGATTTCCTGTTTGGGAGATGCTCCTTCCGTTTTTTTCCGTAAATTCTTATAAGTGTACGGCGTAAGTATGCAAAAGAGAATAAAAACTCTTAATAGATCCGTAGAAAATGAAATGTGTACACCATTTGAACCTGCATAATTTCTTGTTATATTTTTGTTTCAAGGCTTTAAATGAGTATCATAAATTTTACATTTTCAATTTTACATACATAAAAGGAAATGTAGATGTTTAGATAAAAACCGATTCTCAGCTCTCTCGCAGCACACTAAACAAAAGCCTTCTTTTTTTCGTTGCTCACTAAACTATAGTCATTATTCCAGATTACTAATTTTTTCGAAAACTAAAACAATTACTCAAAAAATGATTTGACTAATCAACATACAATTTATTGAAAAATACGTGAAGTATGAGGCTCCATTCGACTTCCTCATATATTCGTTTTCCATGTATTGTCTAGGTCCACGCGTATCCAAACCAATATAACAATAAGAAATACATATGTATTTTAATAAGCTTTCTTACACAAGTTATTCTTTAAAAAATGCTTGAATTTTCTTTCGTAAATTTTTCTAAAGTTTGTATTTTCAGTTTGGCAACAGCTTAGAGGCGCCAATGTATTTGGCTGATGTATGAACACAAAATTTCAATAACCTTTGCATTTATAGCGTAGTCAAACAATTATTCCCTCATAATCTATATATTACCTTTATTATTCGAGAATTGAATTTTCTCATTGGAAATAATGCTTTGAAAATCTTTAAATTCGAAGCGTTCCAATTATTAAAAGACTGTCTAGTTATAGGCGGAATGAAAGAACGACATACATCTTTAAGTGTTCGAAATGTGTTCAGAAGGTCTCGAAACGCACTTTTCTGGAATTTGAAAATTTGAGAGATACAATACTTTTCCATGCAAATTCAAGATGAGTGAAAAGTAATATATACCAAATTTTAAAATCATATTTAATAGGGCAGATAATATACCGAGAGATTAAAATAGTAAAAAAAAATTCGGTCATATGGCATTAACGTACCCTAAAAAATATATCAGAAACATAATATGCTGTTTTTAATACGACAGATGATCATTACTACCCGCTTTTTATAACTCGAAGATCATGGCGTTTTTCTAGAATGAAACAGAGGTTTTAGAGCAACAGTTCTCTGATCATTAGTATGAGAGCAACATTGAATGATTTTAGAAAAATACCCATGCTCAATAATTCATCAACTGAGAGGTTAGTAAAGCGTCTTCGAAAACTGGATCTGCTGCAGACAAAGGGAGAAAAGGCAGGTCTTCTATTTTAAGTGAGGATAAACTGTTTGAAATTGAAACTGCGTTGTTCAAACTGTTTAATGAAGTCTCTAAAAAGTTAATGACACTCTTTATAAGAACGGCTAGATCGGTTAAACCAGGGAAAGTTTAACTTAGTTGGATATTGGCGTAATAGTTCATATCTCAAGCAGCAAAATATTAAATTAGAAAGAACATTTTTATTGGAGCGAATCTTTGTGGAAACAAAGGGATTCAGTTGGCAGTAATGCGATCATTACCAGCACTACCGGCAACTACTCATAGGGTTGGAAGATAAAAATTTTGAAGAAAAAAATGCCAAACCAGTTAAAACAAATTTTTTTCAATCACATGTAAGGGTGAATGTATTTTCTTTACAATAAAAGGTAGCTTTGTTAACAATTTTACGAAAAACAAATATATTAACACAAAATCAACACAAAATATGTATGCAGTGTTTGTTTGTGACTAATAAGCCAGATGTAAAGAAAATATGTTTGTCATTATTTTATAAATAATTGATAAAAAGAAATAGGCAATTAATACTATTGCAATATATCATTCAAAAGTATAAGTTACTTAATATTTATGAACTGCTTTACACGCCTATTTTGTAATTGTAATTTTTCCCCATCTAACCTAATGTATGTCAGCAAAATAGAGGTTCCACGAGATTTTACTAAATATTTCAAGGTTTCCGCATGACAAGAAAGGTTGGGAATTAATGAGTTAGAATAATATTGCTCCATAATAAAAGTTTCACATTTGGAAAATGCCATGAACTTCGATTTATATATATATATATATATATATATATATATATATATATAAGATGTCTGTAATGATCATCTGACCGTATTGAAAACAGCAGACTATATTTTTGATATGTTTTTGGTGATATATTAGTGCTATTTAACTGAAGAAATTCTACAATTTCAATTTCTCTTCATACTTTATATGAATAACCAAACAGTTAAATAACCAGAGTCGCGAAAACTTTATTTCAGTGCTGAAAAACTAAATTAAAACGAAATAGTTAATAATCAATTAGTCTATTTTAAACACGAAAACGGTCATACAAATCGACGTGCACACATGCCCCACAAGCTGCAAGGAAATACCTCCATCTGCTTGCCAGTGATGTGAGAAATCTGTAGCCTTATCCATAAATAGATGGAGAGAATCGGTGGAGAGATTTATAGAAAGATTTCTCTCTTTCGAGCAGGGGTATTTTTTTTCTTTTTGCAGATCATGTACACAACCTTGTTTTCGTATGCTGTCTGCACGGGGATTAAGATTTATATTGATATTTCAGAAACAGCTGCTAACCTTCCCGATTGTTTTGAAGTCAGATTTTGACATCACATAAACATAGCGAATTTTCGAATATTTTTATTTAGGGTATGATACAGATTAAAACATTCAAAGTAATCTATATAAATAAAATTGAAAAGTTGTCTGTCCCGTCATCACGGGAGACCGGCGAAATTTCGTGGGTAGCCTTGAAATAGTTCCACTTAAAATTTAGTCCATGTTTCGAGTTTCTACGACCTGTGGTTCTCGAGATATTAGTAGAAAACAAAACTTTCGTTTGTCTCATCATTACGGGAGAACGGTTAAATCGAATTTAATTAAATATTGTGGGTATCCTTGAAATAGCCTTCTTTAAATTTAGTCCAAGTTTCGAGTTTTTAAGATCAGGGGTCGTCGAGATATTAATCGAAAACGAAACTTTTTCCTAGGAGTTCCACTCTCAAACTCCCTGGTTCCTCCAAAAGAAAAGGTTGAAAACCGTTTGTTTAAAACGCGAAAATTAATTAAAATTTTATCTCTGAGGTTGGTGGCAGATTTTTGTGTTAAATAGTCACTTTCTGAAATCATGAATTGTTTGAAAACATGAATTTAAATGGAAAATCTATCACCATGGTATATTTTTCACAAACTTTTACTCAACAATGAAAGTATTAAGAAATCAAAATGGTTAATTAATTTTTAGAATTTTATGAGGATATATCATGTTACTCGGCAACGCAATTAAATTAAATGTGTTTCTTAATGTTTATTATTATTTTTTCGATGTGAATAATAAATAAATGGATATAAAAATATACTATCTTATAAATGAATGGTTTGATTTTTCTTTTAATTTTAATTGCGAACTGCGTACATTACTTTCATTTATTTTGGCAAAGAGTGTTAGTTAGTTTGGCCGAGCTTATATATTATGTTTAGCCAATAAATTCATTTAGCCGATTGTTGATTGTTGAAACTGAAAAAGAGTAGAACGGGCATATCTTCTAATACAATTTTAGTGTTTTCATTTAGTATATACAAACGGGATATGGATGTTTTATTCAGATCTGAAAATTCAGAGCTACGAATTTGGCGGGGTATTGCTAACTTGGCAATTTTTCTTTTTTGCCAAATTGACGGAAATGTTGCCAATTGTTAAAAACGACGCAATTCAATGAAATTTATTTTGCTTTGATAGAAGAAAGTACTGAAATGATGTTCGTTAGAATTTGTCTGTCAGTCCAACCATCCTACTTAGTAACACATTTAGCGAAATTTTAAAATGTCACCAAATTGATAAAAATGTTTGTAAATCCATAAAAATATCTTGAAATTGATAAAATTGCGCTAAATAAATGGAATTATTTGTGTTTTGTTATTGGATAGTATCGTGATAATGTTTCGTCTATTTATTGCCAAGTGAGACTATAGAACTGACAGTCCCACTTAGCGACAAATTATTTTCTAATCTACGAGAATATAAGTAGTACAGGTATATTGGCATATATTGGCATATATTGGAATCAAATACGGCCTTCTGGTATGAAGATTACGGGGATTATTGATATTTTTAATTTTAAACGCCATCTGTTTTATTTTAGCAAAGATTTTTGAGACTCATATTGTATTACGAGTAATCTTCTACTAACACACTGGCATATTTTCTAATCTGCGACAATATTAGTACAGGCATATAGTATACCCCCATACCCTCATATAGTATACCCCCATAGTAGTACAGGTATATAGTATATTCCCATATAATTTTGGAACATTCATTCTGGCATATATTGGAAACAATTACGGCCTTCAGGTTTATTGATATTTTCAATTTATACATGTAATCTACTAAGGTTATATCTTCTAATATTCACGTATATAAGTAGTACGAGTCCCATACAAATTTAACGCTTTTATTTTGCATATATTGATTCAATTTCATATTTTTTGAAAAATTGCTTAGAAGAGGGGTTAGGATGTTTTATTCTTCAGATTTGCCCATGAAAATAATTTTGTATTGCGAGAACAGAGATTCTTAAACTTCTTTTTAGGAGCATTAAATTAAATATTGCAACAGAATATTTTGAGTAAAAATGTCATTTAGTATAGTATAGGATTTACACATGATTGTGAATTTTAAGTTTCTTTATATTATATACTCCTTACGAAGAACGGGTATACTACCAGTCGTAAATAAATTGCTTCCAAACACGTCGAGATATTTTCATTCAAAATATAAGTACAAAATACCTGTGTTAATAATATAATAATACACTTGACAAATTGAAGTCCTACATTTAATTCCGGGAAACGCCGGGTAAATTTTCTAGTATTCAATATTAGAAAAAAAAAATAAAATAAAACAAGAAAGATCAATCATGCATAAGCATTGATTATGAAACACTTTCCAACTGAAATGTAATTTCATTTAAACATTTTTAAAATGTGATACATTCAGTGGTGATATCTTTTACATTATCACAGTACTACAGTAATTTATTATACTTAAATATTTAAAAATGTATCGAAATATAAATCATCTGATTCTCTATGCAAAATCAATGAATATTTCATTCATATAACTTGTATTCCAGGCTCCAGAGCAAAATAAATTTGTATGAAGAAAATTCAGCAATTTTTATGTAACTTACCTTACAATCACTTCAGATATTTGCATTCTACATGAGTTAAAATTAGGCTTCGTTGAAGAAATAATAAAAGTTTAGGGATCATTTAAAATCACAACTATTGTAATGGTGTAGGCACGGAATTTAGATACACAGATAATACACAGATACGCAGATAATATATGTGTGTATGTATTCAAAGTATTGGAATCGTGCCGAAGATCGGAACTCGAATTTTCGAAGGATCTACACGTTTTGGGACTTCTAGAACACGAAAAATCTATTTTTAGGAAGACGTCTGTGTGTGTAAGAGTGTATCTGTGTATGTTTCTGTGTGTATGTGAGTATATTACATCCACACTAATTGAAAAACTAATGGACCGAATTTCATAAAATTTGGTAGGTATGTTCTTTGTGGGAAATCCTGATGTTCATTAGATTATAGTACGATGCGTAATAAAAGAATCTGCCTTCTTTGCGAAATGGCCGGCAGAAATTGCCTTTATCCACTCTAGCTAAAAACTAATGGAACAAATTTAACAAAATTTGGTGTATAATATTTCAATGACCTACAAGTGATTTATATACCAAATTTAACAAAATTTAACAAAATTTGGTACATAAATCATTTGTAGGTTATTCTAGTACGATTCAGGGAAAAGGAACGGGCTATTTTTGCGAAATGACCCGCAAAAATCGTTAAATATAAAAATAAAGGACTACGTGTGCTCAATTATATCAATTAAATTAATATTTTATACGTGATTTTTGACAACAAAAATAATAAGACTAACCCCATTACTCTAAGACTAGCCGTTCTTGAGATATTCTAATTGTTTCGTGTTTTCGCTACGCCACCTTTGTCCACCTATCAAATGAGAACCAAATTTAAGTTTAACGTGCAAATTCAATGTCATTTAAAATACTTATGGCTGTTATTTTGTGCAGATAAACTCAAATTATTATTGAAGAAATAAAGAGAACGTGAATATGAGTCTGCAGGGAAAGACATGTGCTGCCCACATCAGAATTTTTAACAATATTACAACAATGATTTTTAGAAGTGAACGGGGATTATTTGCAGGCCATTTCGAAAAAAATGTATGATCTATATTTAAAGATCCGCCAAATTTTTGTAGAATAAAATGTTCAACAAATTTAAGCTGTGTACCAAATTTTAACTCTCTAGGACGTAGGAAAGTGCATTAGAAATGCCATCAAATAAGTATATCATGAAGAGTTATATAAAATTAAAAAAAAAATTGAAAAATAGTTATCTACCAAATTTATTTTAAAATGTGAAGTCTCTTTCATATACAAAATGATTAAAGTCTTGGAAATATATTTATTATATAATATATCTCTTTTTTCTTTCTGGAGGATATCCCAAAAGTCAGAATTTAATTGAATTTGTGTTTTTTCTTATATTAAATAATTTTTAATTAAAAAACGACTTAACATATTTTACTGAAATTTTTTATATATATTTTATGGGATAATGTAAATATTTCCTAAAAATTTCGAAGCAATTTGTGAATTTTAAATTTGCTTAAAAAATGTTTGAAAAATTAGGTCCCATAGGGTTCAATGTATTTCATTTTTTCAACCCGGGTTCAATAAAAAACTAATTGTGTGATATTATTTATTTATATTCCCATAGGTCCGACAGACCGTCTGAAAAACATACTAGAATTTCATTTTGATGAAGTCATTTTTACGGCGGTTATCGTGCTAACGAACAGACAGACAGACAGAATGAACAAAGTCATAAACACTTTTCAACTATGTTGTAAAGTGTTAAAAACTAGAGCCAGATAAAATCTTTGTAAAATATATAATTAGAAAACGAATTTTTCGAAAGAATTTTAAATGTGAGGTTTGAACACAAAGACAAAATGTCGTACTGCTATGAAATTTTAGGTGTAAATATATTATGTAAGAAGAGTCAGCGGTGGCTCCATTCCGATGGAGCCGAAACGGTTTTGCGTGAATAGCATTTGTTAATATAAAGCTCCAGTAATCAATAAGTAAAATTGACTTTGTGCAACGCATAAGGAAAACCAGAGCAACGTAAATAAGCATAAATAACTCAATAATGCAACATACAACTGTTTCGAGGATACATTGGACCCCCTTCGTCAGTCCAAGAGCAATCAACAAACCCGAAGTCCAAAAGGGGAATGGGCGGACCCTATTGAGAATATGATCTGTCTTCTTGTGAATTAATTGAGCATTTATCGTTCGCGGATTTCTTACGCCATCGAATTGGGCATATCTATAGTTAGTTGTTGCTTTTAAAAAAATGCCTGTTAAAAGAGTCGTCTTAAAAGTGACAGCTAAAGAAATGAACATCTAGCTACGGGCAGAAGTATACAGACATATAATATATTAAATACGTATGATATTTAAAGGACTTTACAAAATAGTGTAACCGTCTATTGTTCTAAATTTCATTTTAAGTAACCGTGTATAGTGAATTTTTATGCCGCATATCACGCAACATGTTTTCTCATAAATAGACGGATGTGTTTTGGAAGGGACTATTGAGATTATTTGTTCTATCTATTTCAATTTGCTGCGACCTGTCTCAGAGCAGCTTTCTGGATTTGATTATGATATTTAAGATTATATTGATTGAACGAAATCAATTTTTATATAAAATATCCTTTTTAAATATTATTGGTGACTATGGATGGTAAGCAAAAAAATATATATATATATATATATATATATATATATATATTTCACTTTTAATTTTTCTCATATTCCTGTGAGCAGATAAAATAACGTTATCTGTTTTCAGCTTAACTAAGGACGTAAAAATCTATTTACATATAGCATTTCGGCCTGCAAATAAAATAAAGTAAAATGAAATTTAGACTTGAAATAGTAAAATTAGTGCCAATATGAAATCCACATTAAAAATGCATTTTAATTTCCTTATTTTTCCTTGGTTATATTAGCACCTGCAGGAATAGTGATTTGGAATGAAACTACCTCCTTAAACAGTACCCTCGTTTTTTATATTTATTGCAAATAAATACTATTTCAATCAATAAATACAATACACTTTGTGCGAATAATAAGAGAAACTTAAGCAACGTATAAAAGCATAAATAAACTCAATAATGCGACATACAGCTGTTTCGAGGATACGCTGAATCCCCTTCGTCACTATATCAATGCTCCCAAAAAAACTCCGAAAGCTAGAAATGAGAGTGGACAAATGTGGGCGTGGTAAAATTCTCAATTGATACATGTCCTGGTTATTCATAATTGAATCTTGAAGACATTGATATCTTCTGCAATTGCCATCCCAGCATATTCCAGGCGTATTTTATTGGTGATAGGTCTGAGGATCTAGTTGGCCGCGGGAGAGTATTAAATCCTCGAAGCTGTTGAGAAAGTCGTGCAGTATGTGGTCGAGCTTTGTCTGGTTGGTAAATAGAACCTGGGCGATTTGGCAGCATAGGCAGAACAATCTGCTGCAGAATATTGAAGACGTACAAGCGATCCGTTAGATTGGCTTTCAGCACAACCAGAGGAGATCGACTGTCCTAAGAGATGGCTCTCTAGGCTGTAACACCGCGGGTGATGGTCGTGTGCCACTCGACAACAAATGGGGGACCGGAACGTTAAATGCGGGACCGGAACGAGAAGCGGCATTCGTCTTTAAAGACAACATGTCTCCAATCAGACACTGCCTGGGATGATCGAGCTCGGCACCAATCCAGACGGCTCTGCTATATGTTGAGCGGTCAGTGGTAGGTGCCTTAATGGACGTCGATACCTAATCCCAACTTCTGCCAGTCGTCTCCGAATAGTATCCCTCGATACAGGATATATGAAGGATGGCAAATGACTTCAAATGGCTGATAGTGGTTCTATTGGCGTGAACGTGGATCCTCACCTGACTGCACGATTCTCTCGAACAGTTGTCTGTCTGGGGCATCCTGAGCCACTGTGACGGTTACATGCGCCTTCTCTGATCCACTGTGCCAACACCGAGCAATCACCATTTCGCCCTGACCAAGAAGGCGACTGGTACGTTTGTTGGACCAACCAGCTTCCCTGTAATGCGATGCGACCTCTCTAAATCCGCCAATTGTTCGAAGCGCTGTCGGGTACGTCTGAAATGCACCTTTGTACACAACTTACAGTATCAAAGTAGAAAATCCACTTCCAATTGCCTGTGAGCGAGGACATCGGCCATTTTCAATCAATGCTGTCGAATAGGTCCTTCTCGTGTGTTGCATGAGCCCTATAGCGTCATTGGAGCTGGCAGTTAGATCATTTGCATAAATCTTAAAACGACGTTTGCATGCCGAATTTCGCAGCTGTAGCTCAATTTTTATGGATACATACATTTTTTTGTAACAGAATGTCTTAAAGAGAGGCAAATAAGAGTTGGCTGCAGTGAAAGAATTTGCTAGGTCCAAATTACACTGTTAACTGTAAAAATTAGACAAATCACACTAATGATTATATTTTGCGTTACTTATGTTTCCCTGCTAACATTGTTAACGACAAATCGTTGTTGCTGAACTTTAATAAAAGCAGACCAGATCCAGTGGTGTTGTTTGCTTCATTATATGAGCAGGGCGCTTAAAATTGATTTCAGTTAGTTAAGTTTATAGTCTGTATATTATATCTCTATATATTATATTAATTTGATATTAGTGAATAGTGACATATATTTCTTGCGGTTTCCGTATTTATAAACAAATTTAAATCATCCGAATTCTATTTATGCATATATATACAAGGTAGGATCAAAAAATTCGGAGACAGTGATGATATCTCCAACCCTGATTGGAGGAGAGGGGAACCATTTTACCTTGGCGTAGAGACACGGGTGCTACGAGATGTGAAAAGGAAGAAGCAAGTGTTTTCCCAAACAATGCGTGTCAGTGAACTGTAGCCGTTCGCGTTCGTCGAAAACGAAAATGGCGTTTGAAGACCAACGCTCAAATATCAAATTCTGCCAGGGTTTTGGGGAAATCGCCGACAGAAACATTGCACATGCTGCAGCAGGTGCAATGTTTCCGGCAGCAGGTGCAATGTTTCTGTCGGCGATTTCCCCAAAACGCTGGCAGAATTTGATATTCGAGCGTTGTTCTTCAAACGTCATTTCTATTTTCGACGAACGCGAACGACTACAGTTCACTGACACGCATTGTCTGGAAAAACCCTGCACTGCGGACCTGCTTCTTCCTTTTCACATCTCGTGTCACATGCGCCTCTACGCCACGGTAAAATACATAGTTCCCCTCTCCTCCAATTAGGGTTGGAGATATCGGCACAGTCTCCGATTTTTTTTATCCTACTTTCCTATCTTGTATGTGTATATATATATATAATTATTATGTATTACTTTTAAATCTACTTTCTTCCAATGTTAATTGAAGTTTTCTATGTCTCACACACACACACACACATTCTCCTATTTTATTCTTTTCTTTTATTTGCCTAGGTTATTAATTATAAATATTTCATTGTATTCTGTAGGCTTAAAAATTTGTTTAAGATAGTGTATTATGAGTTACCTCTTCCATTCTACCATTGGATTTATTATTTTAATATTATATATATATATATATATATATATATATATATATATATATAATTAAAGGATTTTTATTTTACTTGTATTATATATACCTGAGATTGATCATAATTGAAATTGTTCTGTATAGCAAAATTGAAAAGAAGATGGATTGAAGTGTAAATGTGATATCAAAACTGACTATACGACAAGCTGTTGAAGAATATAATTAGAACATTATAAATAAAACAGATACTAAAGTGGTATAAAATACCCCATTTTTCCTGTTCCATATATAAGGAGTGGAAAAAGAAATACATGCGGTAAAGATGGGTGAATATAATCCTTTAACTACACACTTAGATTAAAGTTTTATAAATCATATATATGATGCAGGTACTTAAGGTACTAATCCCCTTGTTCCCTGCATAAACATACATGGTGTAAATGCAAGAATTGTGTATTAGATGAAAAGTTGCAAAACAGAAATATGGATTTGCACGTGGAGCTAGGCCTTTATGGTTTCCAAAAATTTTTGAAAATGAATAAATTGAAAAAGTGAAAAGCATTTCCGAAGCCATGTACTTTATCAAGGGCCATACCTGGTTCGTTAATGCGGGTTCTACGTTTCTGTGTGCATTGCTGTAAATTGTATTACAGAAATAATGAACATGGTTCGACGTAGAAGGAAATAGAAGGTGGATCAGATATATAAGAAATCAAATAAAATAATCAAATATGCCAAAATGTGGCTTTATATTCATATGAGAATACAATGTAATGAAAATGTATAAAAATAAAATAATATAAATATAGTTATCCCTTGCGCTGCTTACATTGTAGATTACGTGATACGGACTAAGCTTTTTAACTCAAAACAGGTTACAGTTAAGTCAATATATTAAGATTGCAACTGTTGTAAATGGAGATGAATATTTTTATTTAAAATTGGTTGAGGTTGACCTGTCAATATGTTGCTGTAATTGGAGCAAGGTTTTGAATTTAAAATTAAATTGTGTTTTAATAAATGGAAAAATAAGGTGTGGCGGGTAGGAAATTTGGATAGTGGTGTTTATGAGTTTAAGAAGATGTTCTTTGTAGTAACATGGTGTACTTAACATTTTTATTCTTAATAACTGGCTATTTTTAATATTTTTATATTCTGATTTTGATAGATTGGATGAATAATGTTGATGTTTATTTACTTTGATGTTATATGTTTCAGTTTTGTCGTATATTTTAATGTTTAATGTGTCTGCATTGTGAATTTTTAAACTAACGTTTAGGTAATTGATCCAGTGTGACGTATTTTAAATTACTTGCAGATTAGGTGGATAAGACTTAAAGTTTAAAATAGGGGCTTCATTAGTAATTTTATTAATAATTAGATCATCAATAAATCTGTACATGGCATGACTGTTGAAAGGGTACTGAATTTCGTAAAAATGTAGATAAAAGTTGACCAGTATTGTGGATGAGATTCCTCCCTGTGGTATTCCCTTATTTAATTTGTATATGCAATTTCCTTGAAATAGATACTGTTTGAACAGAATGAATTTTAACAATGTTTTGAATTTTGGAAAAGATATGTTTTTTGATTGAATAAATTGTTCATATAAACTGAGTATGACTTTATATAAATCATTAATATCAATGTTATTAAAAAGGTGTTTGAAATCAAAAGTTTTAATATCATGTATGTAAGGTTGTTGTTTTAGGTTATTAATCAGTTCTAAACTATTTTTGATTATATGTGTTTGTTGTGTAGTAAAATGTTCATAAATTTTATTTAGTATAATTAGAAGTTGTTTGTCCGCAGCATTGGTGTATGAATTACATCCTATAGTAACAGTTCTAAAAGTAATTGGTAATTTATGGAATTTAGGTATGAGTATCAGGTAAGGAAAATTAGAACTGTGTTTTCTTTTAAGAAGTTTGTAGTAAGCAATAATGTGTTCACTTATAATAGAGATATTAGTGTGTGGAAAGCCCAGGCCGTCCGACTCATCCAGAGGACTTGAGCAACTATTTGGACGACCGGGAAAGATATTAGTGTGTATAGGAGTTAATGAAATTGAGGAATTGAGTTGCAGTTTGAGTCCGTCCAAATAAAATTTTTGCAAATAAACGCATAATTACTGGATGCCTTATCAACATAAGTGATTACAAAATTGTCTTGTAGTAACTTGATCTCTTTTAAGATGTCTTGGTAATTATGCGTATATTTTGGTATAGGAAATTGTTGAATCAATTGTTTTACATGCCAGGTGACTTGTACTTGCCAGCTCTTAAAGGCTTCAAAAGGGCAGTTGTATTGGGAGTTTATATATATATTTATCTAGATCAATGTCAAAAGTTTGAATCATTTTATTTTTATTATATAGTAGTGGTAGTCTGTATTTGGATCCATAGCTTAAAAGCTGTTTGAGATTAGGTTCCTTAATTAAATTGAGATTTCCGGTGATTACATGTCCATGATATGGGTCAATAAAGGGTTGATAGCATGATTCAGAACACGAACAAGATACACAATTGTTCAACTGGTTTGATAAAAGATTGTTACGTTCTAATGGTACTAGATATTTATATGCTTTTATTATATTAACATTTTTAATTGGAAAAAAGGATTTGAAGTCTTCAGAAATTTGTGTAAAGTTGAAATAATTAAATATAGGATTTGTGTAATTAATAACACAATAAGATAGGTTGGTTTTTCTTTCTGGTGTAAAGCTTTCTTTCTGGTTTCAATTAGAGCAACACATTGACAGGACAATCCCAACCAATTTTAAATAAAAATATTCATCTCCATGTTTCACTTCCAACAATTGCAATCTTAGTATGTCGACTTAACTGTAACCTGTTTTGAGTAAAAAGGTTACTCAATATCACGTAATCTACAATATAAGCAGCACAAGGGGAAACTATATTTATATTATTTTATTCTTATACTTTTTCATTACATTGTATTCTCATGTGAATACAAAGCCATATTCTGGTATATTTGATATTTGATTATTTGATTTGATTTCTTATATATCTGATCCACTTTCTATTTTCTTCTACGTCGGGCCATGGGCATTATTTCTGTAATACAATTTACAGTAATGCACTCAGAAACGTAGAATCCGCATTAACGAACCAGGTATGGTTCTTGATAACGTACATGATTTCGGAAATGCTTTTCACTTTTTCCAATTTATTCATTTTCAAAAAATTTTTGAAAACCAGAAAGGCCTAGCTCCACGTGCAAATCCATGTTTCTGTTTTGCAACATTTTATCTTGTACACAATTCTTGCATTTACACCATGTATGTTTATGCAGGGAACAAGGGGATTAGTACCTTAAGTTATTTTTAAAAATTGAATAATTTATTACCTTCAGTCATGTTATATGAATCTATAACAGTATAATATATATACAAGTATATATATATATATATATATATATATATATACAAATATGTATGTAATAATATAATCTTTATCGCGAGCTCGTCAGAATAATTTGAAATTTGTTAATACTCGCGAATGATAAAAGGTTGCGAACTCCTGCTCTACAACGTCGTCATTGGCTTTTCCGTCTATCTCGCTTTGTTGCCGAGTTTGATATCCTAACTTTTTAAATTCTTTTCAAAAGGCACTACATACAGGAACAGACACGGGAGCTTGAGCAGGGTCACTTTAATTATAGATAGGCCATACGCGTACACTCATGAACATTTCCTTACAAAGTTATTGGGGTGCTTAAGGACTTCCCTAGGAATCCTGCATATACAGTAAAATCTAAGTCGACCACCTTACATCCCGGGAAAATGCGGACCCTTAGAGAGGTGTTTTCTTTCATAAAGATCTATGGGAGGGATAAGCATGTAATTAAACAAAAAATAATTTAAATTACATCATAAATGGCAAAATTTGTGTTACATTAACATGAAAAATATAAAATTTAAAAATATGACTTTGTAATTTAACATTTAACTTGTCAGCCATGAAATATACAAATTTTTGAAAAAGGAATAAATAGTAATTTGTTTGGGTGCTACATTTTTTTTTTCTATTACTATTTATTTTTTAAAACAAATTTAAAATTTATAAAATAAATATAGTATTTTATCGTCTTCAATATAACGAAGTTTCCATTAATATTATTCACTGCCTTGAGTGTTTCCCGAGACGAGAGGGCAAAAACTTCTTTTCTGTGAGAGTTCGGGCGATGGTTCCTTTATCAGGATCGAAGTGTGCGCCTAAAAACCCTTCCCCCTCCTTAAAAGAGTTCTGAAGCTTAAATTTGATTTTAAATATACAGGTTGTAACCCCACGCCCCGTCCCCCCGCGCGCCCACTCCCTTAAAATGTGGTTTCAGCTGCTAACCGAATTCCTTTGTTTACTTATGAACTGTAACTGCAGTCAAACGCAAATCTCTATTTAACGACCCGTGGTAAGGCGCGATTTGGCAATTTATGGTGTTTGTACATGTGCTAGAGATAAACTCTTAGGAATTTACTCTTTAAAATAAGTTCCAAACTACTACGATCATCTAATTCAAAGCTTTAGAACCAAACCCAGTGATATATCAGAAAAACAGAGATCTAACCGTTCAGTTAGATCTTAAAATTTCTAATCTGATGTGGGCAGCACATGACTTTCCCTATATAATACAGTTAAATTACTTTTTTTACAGTGGTAAAATGGTGTATAATAATCACGGGGCAATGTTACTCGTATCAACGTTGACTTGTACATTTGGTGCTTTTCCGGATGAAAACATGTAACAATATTTCGGAGAACCCAATCAACTTGTTTTCGGGCCAACAATGAGAAATGTAGTCTATATATTAAAATATTAATTTATTCATCAATTTGGCGTTATTTCCGTTAATTTAGCATCATTTTTGCAGTTTTGACTATATTTTCATCAATCTGTGGCGTCATATCGCCAAGTTGGCAATATTTCGCTAAATTAGTCGCAAAATTCATCAAATTTTGTTCAAAATGCTCCATTCGTTCGTATGATATCGCTTCTACAGACTCACGGGCACACACGCTAACACACCCACACACGCTAACACATACACACACAAACATACACACACAAACATATACACACAAACACACACAGAGAGAGAGAGAGAGATATATATTACCTCAAAAACATTCGATTCGTGTTCAGGGATGCTTGAAACATGCTCCTCCGTAAACTCGAATTCAAATTTTTTACCCCCTCACAATACTTTCCTTATACGTTATACTATGTAGATAGGGAAAATAAAAACACAGATACTAATACTAAGTTACAAAACACATTTCACTATTTTAACTGCTTATTAATCTGTGTTTAAGTTAATTAAAATGTAATTTATATTTTTAATTTCTGCATATTTAATGCTCGTTATATTGATTTATATATGCGTTATGAGAGTAACGCACATATAAATCAAGAGAGAGGAAGGAGATTAGATATTGAGAATAAATTGGCACTACACAGTGCTGGATGGGTCACACCAATCCTTTTTTGCAATTATTTTTATACTTGTAATCTCCAAATTTCATCAAATTTTTAGCATATTTTCTACTAAACTGAAATTGTTGCTATTTTTATAAAACGTATATGCGAATTTTCTGACCTTAAACAAATGAATAGATTTTCCAGATCCTATATTATACCATACACTTATGCACAGTATCAGTATCTGATATTATATGTTATTTACTTATTTATATCTGATTCTCAATTCTCACGAAACTTCGTGAGATTGTTCGTGATATTGGTGGTGGCGATATTGGGAACAGATCCGAAACTCTAAGAAACGTGTTTGTTTGCTAGAACAAAATGTTTAAAACATAGTAAAAACATCTGATGTGGGCAACACATGACTTTTCTTATATAATGCAATAAATTTACTCCTTTTACAGTCAAAAATAATGGTATAAGATCACGGTACTGTGTTTTTAATGTTAAATTGTACATTTGGCGATTTTCCGGATGACAACATGTAATACTATTTCAAAGTACCCAATTTACTTATATGTCACACAACTCTAAATTAACAATTAACGATATTAATATCATCCTCAATAAGCGATAGACTCCATATATTAAAATATTTTGATAATTAATTTATCAATTAGGCGTCATTTTCATTTATGTAGCGTCATTTTTGCAATTTTGACGAAATTTTCGTCAATCTAGGGCGGAATATCGCCAAGTTGGCGATACTTTGTTAGATTATTCTCCAAGCGTCATTTCTATCAATTTCGTGACATTTTTGTCATTTTGATAACATTTAAAATAGCCGACAAGTTGGCCACGTCCTACTAAATTTCTAGCCAAATGTTACGGACGGAGAAATGGGTTATTCTTATAATCTATTCTTATGTTCTTTCTAAGATATTGAACTTTCATTAATTAGTCGTCATTTCATTGATTCAGCATCAGTTTTATCAATTTGGCGAATTTTTATCAAATGGGTAGCATTTTCGTAAATTTGGCAACATTTAAAAAGTCACCAAGTTAGAGATTTTCCGAAAAATTTGTCACCAACATTTTTCAAAACGTTACGGACTGAAAAATAAGTTATTCTTATAGTACTCGTAAATTCTTATATTCTTTCCGAGATATTGAATTTTCGTCAATTAGTTGTCATTTTCATTGATTTAGAGTCATTTTTTTTTATCAATTTGGCAATATTTTTAAAAGTCGCCAAGTTAGAGACATTCCACCAATTCGTCGCCAAAATTTCGTCAAGCGTTATGGACGGAGAAATACATTATTATTATAGCAGATAAATGACTATTGACGTCCAACTACAAAAGTATTACCCAAAGTAACTTTTCCCATGTATGGAACGAGCTGGATCCACAAGAATAATGTCACCAAATTTATCGCATGATATTACATATAAGCAGTGAACATTAGTTAATTAATTAAGCATAAGCATAAGCGTTAATTAAGATATTACATATAAGCAGTGAACATTTCACAATAGTTAATATTTTTTTTTATATTTTATATGATTTTTTGATAAAATTATTTGAAATATGTGCAATATCTCGAGAACGGTTCATGCTAACGTTCTAAAGTTTGTGTCAATCGTTTTCTAATGAAAAATTACCTAAGAAATGACTATTTGTTAGTCGCTCCATTCGTTCGTCAGATATCGTCCCCCCAACCTACACACACACATACACACTCACCTCAAAATCATTTGATTCGTGTTCAGGGATGCTTGAAACGCGCTCTCGAGTCGAAAACTCGAATTCGAATTTTCGACCTCGTGCCACAATGTTTTCTTTATACATCATACTATGTATATAAGGAAAGTAATAACATTGGCAGACGATTTTCTTCATAAGATTCATTGAGTAACAGGACGTGTCGTGTGCTACTAAGAAATTGCAAAGGTTGATTTGTGTTCTTTTAAAATTTATCCAATTGAAATTTCTTAATGGAATAAAATATGAAAGAGTTAACAAACTTTATTTACATAATTTATTCCAATATAAAAAAATTAACTGCAGTGTGGCTCAACTCGACCTTCTTATACCAGAATCCATTTTTAAGTACCTTTTTTTTTTTTTTTAATTTTACGAGTAAAATTTTGAAAAATCGTTATCGTTGATCCAAATGATTACAATTATAGCGTATTACCCTTCACTTTAAAGGGTTTGGAAAAATATTTCAATTGATACCATACTTGACAATGTATCCTTGGGGTAAGGGCAGCTTGCCTCTCCCCCTCCCCCGAGAGAGGCCAATTACGTCACGCGTCTAGTTTTGACAACAATGATTGAAACTACTAAGTCTTGTGATCACTGAGCCAAATAATCCCTTTTATACATGATTGTATCAAATTTTGTACAATGCTGCCATGTTACAGAAATATAATATTTTGAATAACTTTCGAAATTTTCGCTCGAATTTAAAAAGTTCTGAACATTAGTGGCATCAAAACCTCGAAATCGAAAATTTTCGTAAAAACAGTCCTTTCTCGGTACTATGTATGAAAGAGTAACAAGAAAGTTCAATCATGCATAAAGCATTGATTATAAAACACTTTCCAACTGAAAATGTAATTTTTATTTAAGCGTCTCTAAATTGTGATACATTCAGCGCTGATATTTTTTTTAAATATCCCAGTAATTTATTATATTTGAAAACTTAAAACAATCAAAAAAGACAATCAAAAAATACAATGCCAGTAACCATGGAGGTAAAAGTAAGGAGTTAAAACTTCACATTAAGAAAACGTCAATATCGTGTAAGACAATAATTTAGGTGACGCTGGGATAAGCTGCATTGCATGAATTTCTATAATGAAAGACCTAAAATATTTTTTTAAATTATCAGTTTTGTAAAAATAAATAATTAACGCAATGCAAGTTAGAACTGAAACAATAACGAATACTCCTACTCATTCAAAATTATTTTATCTTTCAATTTATTTTTATCCCCATAGATTCTGCACTCCTTTATCCTACTACTATGAAAAAATACTGGTTAATTATACTCATAATTAGTTAACTCTTAATTTAAAACTAATCAAAAATACATCTACAAAATACTACGCCTTTCTGTTGTGTCAATTAGCAATAGCTACTTTGCTAGTACTAGCGACACCTACATATAATTCTCAAAACATTATGGCATTTTTAAGCATTTCTTCCATAGGAGTTTTATATCCTTCTTTCTAACTCCATGCTAGTTACACTAAATGAACTTTATTCAAATAACGCCATTGTAATATAAATCGTTTGCCTCTATATGTAAAATCAATGAATATTTCATCATTTAAAATAAAAAATATTGTAATTGCGTTGGCTCAAAATTTAGATAAACAGATAATACGTAAAAAAATCTGATGTGGGCAGCACATGACTTTCCTTATATAAGGCAATGAATTTACTACTTTTACAGTAAAAAAAAAAAAAAATTATTTTTATAGTAGATATTTATATTCTTTCCAAGTTATTTAATTTTCGTCAATGAGTCGTCATTTTCATTGATCTAGCGTCATTTTTATCCATTTGGCGAGTTTTTCGTCAATTTAGCAACACTTAAAAAAGTCGCCAAGTTGGCAACATTCCACCAAATTCGTCGCCAAAATCTCATCAAGCGTTATGGACGGAGAAATAATTTATTCTTATAGCAGATAAATGACTATTGGGGTTCAAATACAAAAGTATTACTCAAAGTATCTTTTTCCATGAATGGAACGAGCTAGATCCACGAGAATGACGTCACCAAATTTATCGCATAGTATTACATATGAAAAGTGAACATGTTTCGCAATAGGAAATTTTTTTTTTTTGCTGTAGTTGCTGAAAAAGAGTTTGCGCAGTTAATAAATACTAAAACACGTTTAAAATGTAGATTAGAAAATAAATTTAATAACATTTAAAGTTTAAATACATTTCACAAACATTTAAAAAATAGGAATACTAATTAAATGCATGCCAACACGCCTCCTCTTGTCAAAAATCACTCTTAAACATAAACATTTTTAATTTGTGCTAGAATTTCATTCAGAAATTGTAGAAAATTAAAATATGTAAATTTCTCGTTATATTAAAAGCTTGCTGGGTTTGCGGATGGTAAAATTATTTCTGATTGCAGCCCACAATTTTGCAGTTCAGCAGAAGTGAAGAACTATTTTATGTAATATCTTAACATTTTTACAAAATAGCGTACATTTGCGTCAAATTAACATTGGCGACAAACTAACTCTACACAGCCGGATTAGAATCCTCAAATTCAAGAAAAGTGTTATTCACCCATTTCTACTTATAACGGTATCGATTCTATCTTTTGTACTATATGACCTGCTTGGTTATGATTTTTGAAAATAATTTACTCATAAGCATGATAAAAAAAATAATTTAACACTTGGAAAGATATTTATTATAAAATATATCTATTTTTAACACTTTACAACAAGTTGAAAAGTGTTTATGACTTTTTAACACTTTACAACAAAGTTGAAAAGTGTTTATGATTTTTTAACACGTTACAAGAAAGTTGAAAAGTGTTTATGACTTTGTTCATTCTGTCTGTCTGTCTGTCTGTCTGTCCGTCCGTTAGCACGATAACAGCTGTAAAAAGGACTTTATCAAAATGAAATTTTAGTATGTTGTTCAGACAGTCTGTGGGACCTATGGCAATATAAATGAAGAATATCACCCAATTAGTTTTGGATTGAACCTGGGTTGAAAAAATGAAATACATTAAACCCTACGGGACCTAATTTTTCAAACATTTTTTAAGCGGATTTAAAATTTACAAATTGCTTCAAAAGTTTTATGAAATATTCAAATTATACCATAAAATATATAAAAAAAAAATTCAGCAAAATATATTTAGTAGTTTTTTAAATAAAAATTAAAATAATAATTACACCCTTTATATGGAGAGATCACGTGACCGTTATATGAAGAGATTACGTGACCCACTTCAAAATAAAATATGGCATCCATCTTGTGTCAAAATCGTGATTTTTAAAGTTCTTTTTAATTCTAATTTAGTTTTGCATCCGTCCTAAAACCGCTTTATTTTTGCTTAAATTCTGTGCATCTACATTTTGAAACAACGCAATTACAATATAGTTGAGTTTAAAAGATCATCCAACTTTGATTATTTCAACAACGAAGCCTACTTTTCACTTATGGAAAATGTAAATACCAACAAATGTAGAATGAGTTGTATAAGAATTGCTTCATTTCTTTAACGCAAAATTATTTAACTCATGGAGTCTGCAATATAGCTGATATGAATGAAACATTCATTGAATTTACGCAGAGAAGCAAACGATTTTTGGATGAAGTTTTAAGCATAGAGTTAAATTACTTGTACATCCATGGTTTTAATTTTTTTAATAAAATAAATTATTATAGTATTGTGATGAATGAAATGAACGGAAAATTTTTTATGAAGGAAATGCTGCTTTTATAGAGAGAGCCAGGCGTGTTATATTTCGATGAAGTCATTTGAACAAATTTCATTTGTTTTCGATGAAGTTTTCAAATATAATAAAATTTTGTAGTATTATGATAATTTTAAAAATATTTCCGTGGAATGTATCGCATTTCAGAGATATTTAAACCAGGTAATTTATACTTCAATGCCGTCATTTGAATGAAGTTCATTTTTTTCGATGAAGTTTTATCTTTTTCAAGTATAATAAATTAATATAGTATTGTGGCAATTTCAAAAATATTACCGAGGAATGTATCGCATTTTAGAAATCTTTAAATAAAATTGCATTGAAGTTGGAAAGTGTTTCATAATCAATGCTTTATGCATGATTGATCTTTCTTGTTTGTTTCTGGAGAATAAAACAAGAGTCAGAATTTAATTGAATGCGTTTTTCTCCCTATATTAAACAATTTTTTTTAAAAAACTACCTAACATATTTTACTACATTTTTTTTATATATTGTATGGGATAATTTGAATATTTCCTAAAACTTTCGAAGCAAGTTGCGAATTTTAAATTCTCTTTAAAAATGTTTGAAAAATTAGGTCCCATAGGATTCAATGTATTTCATTTTTTCAACCCGGGTTCAATCCAAAACTAATTGGGTGATATTATTCATTTATATTCTCATAGGTCCCACAGACCGTCTGAAAAACATACTAAAATTTCATTTTGATAAAGCCATTTTTACGGCAGTTATCGTGCTAACGGACAGACAGACAGAATGAACAAAGTCATAAATACTTTCAACTATGTTGTAAAGTGTTAAAAATGGCTGAATTTAATCACTGAACCCATCTATTTTACAGACTGTTGTGGCAATGATACAATCATGTAAATTACAGAATATTGAACTTGTTGAGAGTGAGAATTAAAATACATTACTTTTAAAATGTTTAATTCCTTTGTTTAGGCTATCTGGGCAAGGTCCAATATTCAGTGGACCTACAGGTCCACTACCATGTTGGTCCACTGACCTACTTAGTAAGTCCTCCAAATCAAAGGAGTAGGGCAGGGGAAAAGCACTAAAAATAAATTTGACATATAAAGATAAGTTTGTATAATGTATATAGTTTAAGGATATAAATATCTGAAAATGAAATTTAAAGATTCGATTGGCTGCACCACAGGGCGTAACTGTTATGTAAGAATACTATTACGAAATGTATCCTCTAGAATCGTGGGTGTATATATACACAGCATACAAGAACGAATCCAAGTTTCTGGATAACTGACGTTTATTCACAAGCACAAAGGAAACAGGAACAATATACAATCAAACAACACTTAAATGCTCCACTAATTTCACAGAATAAGCGATATTATTCACAAAACGTTGACGAAAGTAATGTTACAAAACAGCAGCTCCTATTTATTCTCAAAACATTGACAAAAATCACAGTCCAATGTAGCTCGTGTTACGTCCATTCGTCAACTCCCAATTGAAATCCAACGGAGTAATGAGTCCTTCTTATAGTCAGTCTCTCAATAAAAATTTCTGGAAATCTCTCTGTAGAAATTTCCAGAATTATCTAAGATTTCCTAAACTAATCGTTATTTCGTGAAGTTTCTGGAGCATTCCAGAAGTCGCCAAATTGGCGATAAATTGCCGAATCTGGAAACCCTTCTTCTGACTCGAAATTCTAGGAACCATAGAGTGGCGTCAGGGAAAGAATGCTCGTACCGTTGTCTTCTGGAGAAAACACTCCGGTGACACCGTTTGGTCTGCGATAAAGACGAAAGACAAAACGGGGTACGCCAGTGAGAGATAATTACATGTTCGCAACAATACCCACGGAAACTCAAAAGTGAGGTTTAACAGAAAGTAGTACCATGCATCCAATGAATATTTAATAGAAATAGGGTTACTCCTCATTTGTATTTTCATCCTTTGTAACACTTTACAATGTAGTTGAAAATTGTTTATGACTTTGTTCATTCTGTCTGTCTGTCTGTCCGTTAGTACGATAATTGCCGTAAAAATGACTTTATGAAAATGAAATTTTAGTATGTTGTTCAGACGGTCTGTGGGACCTATGGGAATAGAAATGAATAATATCACCCAAATAGTTTTAGATTGAACCCGGGTTGAAAAAATAAAATACATTGAACCCTATGGGACCTCATCAATAAGCATGCTCCTTCATAGCCAATAGCATGGTCTTCATCCACGATCGTCCTGTTTACATATTAAAGTAGAATGATCTTTACAGGTACGTATTATATCCTGTAAATTATATCCTGCTTTGTTAACGAACGATCTAGAACTAGATAGAATTCTTTTAATTCAAGGGAAAACTTCGAAGCCTATTCGAAATTATATATTTTTTTAACATGGCATCATAGGACAAAATTTGACATAATAATGCATAAAGGGGTTATTTATGGTTCAATGATCACGAGACATATTAGTTTCAATCATTGTTGTGAAAAATAGCCACGATACGTTTGTGTTCGTGACGTCATTAGCCAATTTTTGTGTTCGTGACATCATTAGTAAATTTTTGTGTTCCTGACGTCTTTAGCTATTGGGGCAAGTTACCTTTCTGAGGAGATACATTGTCAAGTATGCCATCAATCGAAATATTTTTTCAAGCCCTTTAAAGCGAAGGGAAACATTCTAGTTGTAATTATTTGGACCCACGATACCGATTTTTTAACACTTTACAACAAAGTTGAAAAGTGTTTATGACTTTGTTCATTCATTCTGTCTGTCTGTCTGCCTGTCCGTTAGCACGATAACTGCCGTAAAAATGACTTTATCAAAATGAAATTTTAGTATGTTGTTCAGACGGTCTGTGGGGCCTATGGGAATATAAATGAATAATATCACCCAATTAGTTTGGGATTGAACCCGGGTTGAAAAAAATGAAATACATTGAACTCAATGGAATTAATTTTTCAAATATTTTTAAGCGGATTTAAAATTCACAAATTACTTCGAAAATTTTAGGAAATATTCAAATTATCCAAATATATTCAGTAGTTTTTTAAATACAAATTAAAATAATAATTACACCTTTTATATGAAGCGATGATGTGACCACTATATGAAGAGATCACGTGACCCACTTCAAAATAAAATATAGCATCCATCAAAAAAAAATCGTCAAAATCGTGATTTTTAAAGTTATTTCTAATTCATATTGAGTGTTGTATCCGTCCTAAAACCGCTTTATTTTTACTTAAATTCTGTAAATCTACGTACTGAAATAACGCAATTACAATATATTTGAGTTTAAAGGACCATCCAACTTTGATTATTTCTACAACGAAGCCTCTTTTTAACTTATGGAAAATGTAAATACCAAAAGATGTTGAATGATTTGTACAAGAATTGCTGCATTTCTTTAACGCAAAATTATTTAGCTCATGGAGTCTGCAATATAGCTGATATGAATGAAATATCAATTGATTTTACAGAGAGAAGGACGATTTTTTCGATGAAATTTTAAGCATAGAGTTTAATTACTTGTATCTCCATGGTCTCATGTTTTTAAATAAAATAAATTATTATAGTATTGTGATGAATGAAATGAATGGAAAAATGTTTATGAATGAAGTGCTGCTTTTATAGGGAGAGTCAGGCTTGTTATATTTCGATGACGTCATTTGAATAAATTTCATTTGTTATCGATGAAGTTTTCCAATATAATAAATTATTTTAGTATTATGACAATTTAAAAAATATTATCGAGGAATATATCGCATTTTAGAGCTGCTTAAACACGGCAATTTATATTTCAATGCCGTCCTTTGAATGAAGTTCATTTTTTTCGATCAAGTTTTAAGTTTTCAAATATAATAAATTGATGTAGTATTGTGATAATTTAAAAAATATTACCGATCAATGGTTCGCATTTTAGAGATGTTTAAATAAAATTGCATTAAAGTTGGAAAGTGTTTTATAATCAATGCTTTATGCATGATTGATCTTTCGTGTTAAAAATATTGTTGTAAAATTTGAAAAAAGAAATAATAATAATAATTCTGGTATAGGAAATTTGAGTTGAGCTACACTCCCGTTAATTAAATAATAATTTTACTATAAATATTTACGGTATTCTGGACATTGCCTTCCAAAAATCCTTGTTTCTTTGCCGAAATAAATGTGCTCTCGAATAATAGAATCCATCAAAATACAACAATCACCCACAGTCGTTTCTTTCTTCAAATGATGAAACAATATACGTATATCTCGTTTCTAGGAAGTAGTTTGAATTCGTCTTTCAAGAAAAAAGAAAAAGTCTGGAACATGGTATTTTTTTTTATGAATTCTATTGGAACGTTGCTTAAATGTATCATAAATCATGCTGCGCACATGTATCACGGAATAAGTACAAGACTTATCATTACCATGCCTGGGTTTTTTTTAATTACTTTTTATTATTTATCTCTTATGCCTGTCAGAAACTACAGATTTTATTAAATACTAGAGGAATGTCGGCTGAACATCAACGATGTAACGAAAAAGCAAAACTCTATTCGAGACACGTTGACATGGGGAAAATGCAGTTCAATGAACTTTGGAATAATTTACTCTATATATAACAAATCTGATGTGTCCAATGTATAACTTTCCCTACGGGTTGACAAATTTGGACCTTCGTATTACTAAATCTCAGTAAAAACCAATAGGTTTGTAGATGTTAACGATTTAAATGAGTGTACAAAAATTCATGTAATTCGTTCGATTATTCCGCTTTAGATGTCGTGTTCCCTGTGAAATAGTAAAATTTCTAATATCTCGAGAATGTCTCGTGATAACTACTAAGCAATACCATCCATTTATTTTGATTAAAAGTACGTACAAAGCATTAAGTCATTTGATAATTTAGTGAAAATATATAAATGTAAGATTTTCCCTATTTTAGATCAGAAAAGTACATATTTCAAGAAGGGCATAAGTCATGTCATTCATTCTAAAAAAAATTACATGCAAAATAGCTATTTTCGCAACAAATTTTAAATTCATATATATAAAAGCCCTAGCAAATCGTGCAAAACAATGTTACTGTTTTGCAACTTTTCATCTTACACACATTTCTTGCATTTACACCATGTATGCTTATGCAGGGAACAAGGGGATTAGTATCTAAGTACCTGCATTACATATATGATTTATAAAAATACTTTCATCTAAATGTGTAATTAAAAAAAAGTTTTCACCCATTCTTGCCACATGTAATTCTTATTCCATTCCTTAACTTATATTTGGAACAGGCAAAAGGGGGTATTTTATATCAATTTAGTACCTGTTTTATTTATAGTGTTTATTTATTATGTTTTTTTAAATATTCCACTGCTTGTCGTATAGTCTTTTTAATATCACATTTACATTTCAGTCTATCTTCCATTCACTTTTGCTATACAGAACATTTTCTATTAATGATCAATCTCAGGTATATATAATACAAGTAAAATAGAAATTCTTCAATTATATATATATATATATATACTATAGGGAATACACTATAGGGAATATTTGTTTTTTTACTTTATTCTCAGTGATCACCTCATCTCTAAAGAATTAAATGGTTGATTTAGAATTATATTTGATTAGAAGCAGGGGTGTATTGAAGGATAATAGGGTTCAAAACCTTCTTATCAAGCCCAATATATTCAGACAAATCTCCCTAAAATGATATTGCAAAACTTTATCAAATTCGTAGATGTGATTACCACAAATTGATTGACACTATAGAGAATGCTTTTTTTACTTTATTCTCAGTGATCACCTCATATCTAAAGAATTAAATGGTTGATTTAGAATTATATTTGATTAGAAGCAGGGGTGTATTGAAGGATAATAGGGTTCAAAACCTTCTTATCAAGCCCAATATATTCAGACAAATCTCCCTAAAATGATATTGCAAAACTTTATCAAATTCGTAGATGTGATTACCACAAATTGATTGACACTATAGAGAATGCTTTTTTTACTTTATTCTCAGTGATCACCTCATCTCTAAAGAATTAAATGGTTGATTTAGAATTATATTTGATTAGAAGCAGGGGTGTATTGAAGGATAATGGGGTTCAAAACCTTCTTATCAAGCCCAATATATTCAGGCAAATCTCCCTGAAGTGATATTGCAAAATTTATCAAATTCGTAGATGTGATTACCACAAATTGATTGACACTATAGAGAATGTTTTTTTTTACTTTATTCTCAGTGATCACCTCATCTCTATTAAAGAATTAAATGATTGATTTAGAATTATATTTGATTAGAAGCAGGGGTGTATTGAAGGATAATAGGGTTCAAAACCTTCTTATCAAGCCCAATATATTCAGACAAATCTCCCTAAAATGATATTGCAGAACTTTATCAAATTCGTAGATGTGATTACCACAAATTGATTGACACTATAGAGAATTTTTTTTTTTACTTTAATCTCAGTGATCACCTCATCTCTATTAAAGAATTAAATGGTTGATTTAGATTTAGATTTGATTAGAAGCAGGAGTGTATTGAAGGATAATAGGGTTCAAAACCTTCTTATCAAGCCCAATATATTCAGACAAATCTCCCTAAAATGATATTGCAAAACTTTATCAAATTCGTAGATGTGATTACCACAAATTGATTGACACTATAGAGAATGCTTTTTTTACTTTATTCTCAGTGATCACCTCATCTCTAAAGAATTAAATGGTTGATTTAGAATTATATTTGATTAGAAGCAGGGGTGTATTGAAGGATAATAGGGTTCAAAACCTTCTTATCAAGCCCAATATATTCAGACAAATCTCCCTAAAATGATATTGCAGAACTTTATCAAATTCGTAGATGTGATTACCACAAATTGATTGACACTATAGAGAACTTTTTTTTTACTTTATTCTCAGTGATCACCTCATCTCTATTAAAGAATTAAATGGTTGATTTAGAATTATATTTGATTAGAAGCAGGGGTGTATTGAAGGATAATTGGGTTCAAAACCTTCTTATCAAGCCCAATATATTCAGACAAATCTCCCTAAAATGATATTGCAAAACTTTATCAAATTCGTAGATGTGATTACCACAAATTGATTGACACTATAGAGAATGCTTTTTTTACTTTATTCTCAGTGATCACCTCATCTCTAAAGAATTAAATGGTTGATTTAGAATTATATTTGATTAGAAGCAGGGGTGTATTGAAGGATAATGGGGTTCAAAACCTTCTTATCAAGCCCAATATATTCAGGCAAATCTCCCTGAAGTGATATTGCAAAATTTATCAAATTCGTAGATGTGATTACCACAAATTGATTGACACTATAGAGAATATTTTTTTTACTTTATTCTCAGTGATCACCTCATCTCTATTAAAGAATTAAATGATTGATTTAGAATTATATTTGATTAGAAGCAGGGGTGTATTGAAGGATAATAGGGTTCAAAACCTTCTTATCAAGCCCAATATATTCAGACAAATCTCCCTAAAATGATATTGCAGAACTTTATCAAATTCGTAGATGTGATTACCACAAATTGATTGACACTATAGAGAATTTTTTTTTTTACTTTATTCTCAGTGATCACCTCATCTCTATTAAAGAATTAAATGGTTGATTTAGAATTATATTTGATTAGAAGCAGGGGTGTATTGAAGGATAATAGGGTTCAAAACCTTCTTATCAAGCCCAATATATTCAGACAAATATCCCTAAAATGATATTGCAAAACTTTATCAAATTCTTAGATGTGATTACCACAAATTGATTGACACTATAGAGAATGTTTTTTTTTACTTTATTCTCAGTGATCACCTCATCTCTATTAAAGAATTAAATGGTTGATTTAGAATCATATTTGATTAGAAGCAGGGGTGTATTGAAGGATAATAGGGTTCAAAACCTTCTTATCAAGTCCAATATATTCAGACAAATCTCCCTAAAATGATATTGCAAAACTTTATCAAATTCGTAGATGTGATTACCACAAATTGATTGACACTATTGAGAATGCTTTTTTTTACTTTATTCTCAGTGATCACCTCATCTCTATTAAAGAATTAAATGGTTGATTTAGAATTATATTTGATTAGAAGCAGGGGTGTATTGAAGGATAATAGGGTTCAAAACCTTCTTATCAAGCCCAATATATTCAGACAAATCTCCTTAGAGGAGAGATACGAAGTAGAGTTACTATAACCCTTGATTTGGTGTTCCATCGTTAAACCACGTGATTGCCGGCAAGAACTTCTTTTTCCTCCCGTCATTTCAGTGTTATTTCAATGGACGCTTGTGAAATTAACTATTTAAAAGAGGTTAAAATGGTTTCGTCATGCTGCTGTTACAACTGTTCAGAAATACAAGTAAAAGGAGGATCCATAACGTTTCGTTGTTATGTATAACTATTCATTAATATTTTGTTATTGTGTAGTTTTTTGGTATTCAGTTCGCTATTGAACAGCCTGGCTGATCTAAATTTGGGATTTGCATTGTAGCAAGCTATATAATATTGCTATTTTTTGATAAATTCTTTGTTTTCGCGGGATTCTTAAAATACGCATCGAAAAGTTATTTTCTTAAGCACTAAGCAAGCATTTCTTGTTATTTTAGAGATGCGAAACGCACCGAGTAATAGATAGAGCCACCAAATGTGGCAGCTCTTCTGCCGGTAGTCACGTGATTAACTGCAGAACACGTTCTTGGGGAAAATTCAATGGGCTAAATCACTCTACTTCTGATTACTGCTCTAAGCAAATCTCCCTAAAATGATATTGCAAAACTTTATCAAATTCGTAGATGTGATTACCACAAATTGATTGACACTATAGCGAATGCTTTTTTTACTTTATTCTCAGTGATCACCTCATCTCTAAAGAATTAAATGGTTGATTTAGAATTATATTTGATTAGAAGCAGGGGTGTATTGAAGGATAATATGGTTCAAAACCTTCTTATCAAGCCCAATATATTCAGACAAATCTCCCTAAAATGATATTGCAAAACTTTACCAAATTCGTAGATGTGATTACCACAAATTGATTGACACTATAGCGAATGCTTTTTTTACTTTATTCTCAGTGATCACCTCATCTCTAAAGAATTAAATGGTTGATTTAGAATTATATTTGATTAGAAGCAGGGGTGTATTGAAGGATAATAGGGTTCAAAACCTTCTTATCAAGCCCAATATATTCAGACAAATCTCCCTAAAATGATATTGCAGAACTTTATCAAATTCGTAGATGTGATTACCACAAATTGATTGACACTATAGAGAATTTTTTTTTTTACTTTATTCTCAGTGATCACCTCATCTCTATTAAAGAATTAAATGGTTGATTTAGAATTATATTTGATTAGAAGCAGGGGTGTATTGAAGGATAATAGGGTTCAAAACCTTCTTATCAAGCCCAATATATTCAGACAAATCTCCCTAAAATGATATTGCAAAACTTTATCAAATTCTTAGATGTGATTACCACAAATTGATTGACACTATAGAGAATGTTTTTTTTACTTTATTCTCAGTGATCACCTCATCTCTATTAAAGAATTAAATGGTTGATTTAGAATCATATTTGATTAGAAGCAGGGGTGTATTGAAGGATAATATGGTTCAAAACCTTCTTATCAAGCCCAATATATTCAGACAAATCTCCCTAAAATGATATTGCAAAACTTTACCAAATTCGTAGATGTGATTACCACAAATTGATTGACACTATAGCGAATGCTTTTTTTACTTTATTCTCAGTGATCACCTCATCTCTAAAGAATTAAATGGTTGATTTAGAATTATATTTGATTAGAAGCAGGGGTGTATTGAAGGATAATAGGGTTCAAAACCTTCTTATCAAGCCCAATATATTCAGACAAATCTCCCTAAAATGATATTGCAAAACTTTATCAAATTCGTAGATGTGATTACCACAAATTGATTGATACTATAGAGAATATTTTTTTTTACTTTATTCTCAGTGATCACCTCATCTCTATTAAAGAATTAAATGGTTGATTTAGAATTATATTTGATTTGAAGCAGGGGTGTATTGTAGGATAATAGGGTCAAAACTTTCTTATCAAGCCCAATATATTCAGGCAAATCTCCCTAAAATGACATTGTAAAACCACATTTTAGATAAATTTAGACGAAAATCCATTTTAAAGTACCGTACACCAGTCCTTTCCAAATGTTCAATATACGCCACTGACTGGAAGTGTTAAACACAAGAAGCCTACTAAATGTCAGTATGGTTAAACTAAAGAGAAGCTCTCATTTTATCGAACTTTATATTAATTGAAAAAAAATTAAAAGCAATTATAATAATTTATATTAAATAATAAAGTTCTATATAATTTTTTACAATAAATTAATTATATCATTGCAAAACGTGAACATGCAACGTTCCGAATATGCAACACCTTACTATTTAAGGGGACGGTGGATGTTGAAATGAGCAAAAATCGACTTAAAAAGTTTTTTTTTAATATATAACATTATTTCATACATTTAACCTTTTGCTTGCGAGTGGAACAGCGTCCATCTCAGGGTATGTCAAATACCTGTCTTTTTAGGAGGTTCTTCGTTTGAGATGGACGCTGTTCCCCCCGCAATCAAAAGGTTGAATGCATTTTTTTCGAAACGGAATTTTCAAAGGTTTTACATTTTTAAAATGCTCCATGCGTCTTAATTTTTGTTTGAGATGCATGAAATTTGGCAAGAAGACACTTTTCATACTTTTTAATGAAACTAGATATGCATTTTATAATTGGACTTCATTAAGGTAATTAAAAGTGAATAAGAACCTAATTAAATGATGAAAATTAAGTTTCAATGCAGAAAAATATTTTTAAAAGATTGACTTTCTAAAGGATTTAAAAATAAATACCCAAAATTTGTTCATAATGTGTTTTTGAGTGATCATAATGCAAAATTAATCAAAAATGTGAACAAATGGCACGCAAGGATCATTTTCGAATTTTTATTAAAAAAAAAATTAAATTAAAAAAAAATACAAAATTATAACAAAATTGAAAAAAAATTTAGTGGTATTTTATATAGTAATGTTAAGAGGAATATTTATACAAATTTTCATGTTTCAAAGTCAATAAATAAATAAAAAAAATTTCAATGTCTACCGTCCCCTTAAATTAAAGTATCCAAACTTTTGAAAAATTGAAATATTCTTACTGTTATTAGTAGACTGAAATAGGCGATTCGTGTGTATGTATTTTCCACACATTGAAATCATTTCTTAGGAGTTCAGTTATCTCGAACCTTTCTCGATATGTTACAATTTTTATTTCTCTGCAATTAGTTCGCTATCTCTTTACAATTAACTAGAGTCCATTTTGTGATTTTTATTTTATATTTTACACCTGTACCAGATAGCATAGTATAATTATGATAATTTGGAACAAAAATTTTTACAGATAGGGTTAAACTGACGATACCGATATATCTTTACAATACTATTTCTTAACAAAACACAATTAATTTCATTGATTTAACGTCATGTTTGTCACTTTCGTGATATTTTTATTGATTTGGCGATATTTATGTCAATTTAGCAACATTAAAAAAAAAAACCTCGCCAATTTGGTGATATTTTTGCCAATTTCGTAAAATTAAAAAAAGCTCGTCAAGTTGGCGATATCCTGCCAAATTTTTAGCCAAGCGTTATGGTCTGGATTATTAAGATATAACATTAATAATTCCCACAAAGCAACGTTGATTATCAAGGAAATTGAACTTAATTTTACAAAATATAGAATTTTCATCAATTATGTGTCATTTTTATCAAGTTAGCGTCATTCTATCAATTTGGAGACATTTTCGTTTATTTGGCGATATTTTGTTCAATTTGGCGACATTTAAAAAAGTCGCAAAATTTGAAGCCAAGTGAGACGGTTGGATTGATACACAAACGCTACCGAAATAGTATTACAGTACTATCTCCTAACAAAACACATTTAATTTAATTGATTTAGCGTCATTTTTATCAATTTGGCGACATGTTTTACTGATTTGATGACATATTTTATAGATTTCGCGACATTTTTAGCGATTTGGCGAAATTTTCCATCAATTTCGCAACATATAAAAAAGTCGCCCAGTTTGCGATATCTAGCCAAATTTGTCGTCAAACGTTACAGGCATGAACTGGAGAAATGGGTTCTTAAAGTAAATTTTAAACAGCTTGTGATACTTTTTTGCAATTTTTTTTTCCTGAAAAAATTAGAAAAATTTATTTTGGTACAAATGATCACAATTATAACATGTTACCCTTTACTTTAAAAGGCTTCAAAAAAGCTTTCAATTGATACCATACTCGACAATGTATCCCCCCCCCGGAAGTATTTAGCCCCCTCCTTCCCCTAGGGGGCTGATGACGTCACGGACACAAAAAATTGTATCGCGTCTTTTTTTCACAACGATAATTGAAATTATTAAGTCTCATGATCATTGAGCTATAAATAATCCCTTTTATAAATGATTGTGTCAAATTTTGTCCTATGCTGCCATGTTAAAAAAATATAAAATTTCGGCTAAACTTTCAACTTTTCTCTCGGTTTTAAAAAAATTCTATCTAGTTCTAGATTTTTTGATAACAGAACCGGATATAAAGTTTTGTGAAAATCCGTTAATAGTTGCGATAACTACACTACCGTGTACACAAAAGACGACCACAGACATACAGACAGACGAACATCACTTTAATAGTCAAACGTGTTCAAGAGGTCCTGAAACATATGGTGTCATCAAAATCACGAATTCGAAAAATTTTCGTGAAAACAATATTTTCTCTATACTGTATTAGTACGAGAAGGTAAAAATTGAAAATAAAATTCGACACGATAATTTCAATTGGAAATTTCCTCTTGGTTTTCAGATAGATCAAATCATAAAAAAAAATTTATATAGTCTATTTCAAAACTTTTCCTAATAATATCATATTGAAACATACCCTATTAATTGAACATATATTTTTAGCGTAAGTTATTTTATTAGTTTTAGAATTAAAGACAGAAATTATGAACGCTAAAAATTAAAAAAAAAAATCTTTACAAAGCATCAATTGTTCAAATCAAAGCAATTACAATTGTGACATAAATTTATCGCTGTAGCATAAAGAAGAGCATATTATGGTCTAAACACAGTGCTGTAAAGGGTGATTCCTGTTTTGATGAAGCTTATCGCCTGGCTCTTCAATGCAAGGTCGAAATTATTATTAATTACTTAGTTGTCATATTGGGACATGAATTTCGGTGCTGAATGCGTTCAATAATTTTTATGGAAAATCGTGTGTGTGTGTGTGTGTGGGGGGGGGGGGGGGGTGATTCCAGTCAGTAGGGCATCCAAGATTCAGCTCGGGAGAAGGGGTGGGGGCACGAATTGAATACACAAAAAAACAAAAGAAATACGCGAAGAAAATTTCACGTTAATAAATAAATTAGGCCTCTAGGGGAACACTTTTCCCCTTTCATGGTCGTAGCCAGAGACGAAATTGAAGAGGAATTGGAATGGAATTCAAGAGAGGTGTGTGTGTGTGCGGGGGGGGGGGGGGGGGCTCAACAGTCTTGAAGGAAGGGATCACCAAAAGTACTGTTAACCATGAGCATTCATAGACCATAATAGTTTTCATTATATATTTAAAATCCATATAATTATTAACAAATGATTAATTACATACTTATATTCGTAAGCTGAAAGTTGATTAGAAAAATCCCTATAGCTACTATACACCAATATTAATATATAATAATTACAATTTATTTTAAAATAAGAATTAACTAGTAGTAAAGCTGTTAATTAATCTAAGAAAATTTCTTAAAGTTAATACAAGTTAATGCTTAATATTAACTCTTAACTACTTATCAGTTGATTTTGACTTTAGACCGTATAACAATGAACCCCGCAATAATACAAAAGAAAATTTCTTAAAGTTAATACAAGTTAATGCTTAATATTAACTCTTAACTTATCAGCTGATTTTGATTCTAGACCGTATAACAGTGAACCCCGCAATAATACAAAAGTATCCAAAGTACTATTGTCATAATTTTTAAATACTTTTAAATTAAATATATAAATAAATGGATCATTAGTATAACCATAAATTCAGCTAAATTAAAAACCTTTAAAACGAGGTCATTTATGAAAACTTCACAAAGAAATTTTTAATGCAACATTTGGATAACATTTTAGATGAAATTTCATATCACTACTAAAAATTTAATATATTTATCGGGGAGTGGGGGTGAGGATGAGTATACCACTTCGGGGGATTAGCCCCTTTTAGCGCCTGCCTGACCACAGGCCTTCCCTTCGCTGCACTACTGAATTCGGTGTACCCCCCCCCCTCCCTTTATCTCCAACTACAAATAAATTACTTACGTTTCTTGATTTTGGAAAATGTTATTTAGTACCTGTATGCTCATCTGTGAATAGGATATTCGTTAGTGAAACAACAGAAAAATAATTTAAAGATATTAACTGCATAAAGAGTTCCCTCTTTAGCAAAGCCTTAGCAAAGGAACGGTGCCCCCGCACTAGGCGCCGTATTGATATAGAGGCGCCTCCAATGGGTGAAGAGGCGCAGTCAAAATTACTTTCCACTGGTGCCAAATAGAGTTGCTGCGATACTGCTATAGTCAGAAAAGATATAGTTACAATAAAAGATATAGTCCCAAAATGCTTACATGACTCAGAGAGAAGCGGGTTGCCAAATCGAAAAAATATAAAGTATTAAACGGAAAAACCAATGAAGCATGAAACAGTGAACACGAACAATAAAAGAATAAAAAAAAAAATTCTCTGAAACTACAGTAAAAAGTCACAGTAAATTAACAATAGCCAAATTAAGTAGCATATAAGAAAAGTAATAAAAGAAACTGCTAGTTTCGTAAACTAAATAAGCTGACAAAATAAAAAAAAAAAAACGAATGCAGCAGTTGCATATAAAGGAAATAATAGCTATTGGAAAACAATTGTGGAAAAAAAAAATTAGCGGTGGCTCCACTCCGATGAAGCCAAAATGGTTTCGCGTGAATAACATAACAACAATAAAACTTCCACTAATGTTCAATAAGTTCATTCGATTTTTTTTTAGGCTCATTCATTTTGCTACCAGGCTTACAAAGCATTGCAAATTACTTGCTAACTGCTTATAGCTAGCAAGCACTTTGCCCCGATTTCATCTGTATATTCCGACCCTAGACATCACAACAAAATATAAATTATTATTTTACTAATTTTATTTTCGGTATGTTAATTAAATTTATACAATATATCTAACAAGTTTTACATTCAAGTTAATCTATAAACTTTCCTGACGCCACATAAATACGTACTTGAAAAGAATACGTATATTTTCATCTATTGTGTTCAAACCTCACCAATTATGAAACATCATTAAAATCCTCCAAAGTTTGTTTAACTTTTTCTCACCCATTGAAAAACCCAAGTTAAAATGTTAAAATTATAATCACTATACTTCAAAAACTAATAGCTCGACCCAAAATCTAATTATATATATTGGTAGGGCTTTCAAAGAGCTACAAATTCTTGCTGTTTGCTCATAGTCCACTTTTAGTTTTTGAGATATAAGCATTATAAACTTGAACAAGAAAGACCAATCATGCATAAAGCATTGATTACGAAACACTTTCCAAATGAAATGCAATTTTATTTAAAGATCTGTAAAAGGCGATACATTCAGCGCTAATATATTTTAAATTATCACAGTACTACAATTATTTATTATATTTGTAAATTTAAAACTTCATCGAAAAAAATTAACTTTATTCAAATGACGTCATCGAAATATAAATCGTCTGGCTCTCTAAGTAAAAGCAATGAATATTTCATTTATATCACTTTTATTCCAGACTCCAGAGCAAAATAATTTTGCGTGAAAAAAAAATTCAGCAATTCTTATACAACTCATCTTACAATCACTTGTTTACATTCGGCATCCATTAAAGTTAAGTTTCGTTGTAGAAATAATCAAAGTTTGATGATCATTTAAACTAAAAAATATTGTACTTTCGTTGGCACAGAATGTAGATGCACAGAAAATATGTAAAAATAAAGCGGTTTTAAGACGGATGCAACACTAAATAAAAATGTAAAAGAACTTTAAAAATCACGATTTTTGCACTGGGAAAACAGATGGATGCCATAGTTAATTTTGAGGTGGGCCATGTGATCTCTTCATATAATATGGGTTTAATTATTATTTTAATTTTTATTTAAAAAACTATAAAACATATTTTGCTGAAATTTTTTTGATACATTTTATGGGATAATTCGAATATTTCCTAAAATTTTCGAATCAATTTGTGAATTTTAACTTCGCTTAAAAAATGTTTGAAAAATTAGGTCCCATAGGGTTCAATCCGAAACTAATTGGGTGATATTATTCATTTACATTCCCATATGTCCCACAGACCGTCTCAACAACATACTAAAATTTCATTTTGATAAAGTCATTTTTACGGCAGTTATCGTGCGAGCGGACAGAGAGACAGATAGATAGACAGAATGAACATTCATAAACATAAACACTTCACAGTCATAAACACTTTTCAACTATGTTGGAAAGTGTTAAAAACGGAAAATGTCCAATCTTCTTCAACAAGATGATTAGTCGAAAAGTATAAGAGCTTCTTTTCAAAGTAAATATAGATTTAAAAACTAAATTTCCTAATGCATATTTTTGTTGTTTGCTATTTATATCTATGCTTTATAGTTTCTATGATATTTCGAGGAAAAAAAAAATGTGTGTTCTACGTGCGAAAAAAAACCCTAGATTTTTCGAAAAAACAAAAGTTTTAAATATTGAAACTATTTTTACATATTCTGAGTCTGGACCCTATTTTCGACAAAACAAGGGGAATCATTTACATTTTTATCTATTACTTTCCCTGCAATACATGGTAATGTATAGGGAAAGTATTGGAATCATGCCGAAAATCACAACTCGAGTTTTCGACGGATCTACACGTTTCGAGACCTCTAGAATACGAAAAAACCATTTTTAGCGTGACGTCTGTGTGTGTGTCTGTGTGTCTGTCTGTCTGTGCAGATTTTGTATCCAATCTAAGTAAAAAACTAATGGACCGAATTTCACAAAATTTGGTAGGTAAGTCACATGTGGGCGAGTCTGGTGCTGATTTGTTTTGGGTACGATTTGGAATTAAAGAACCCGCCTTTCTTTTGCGAAATGGCCCGCAAAAGCTTGTATCCACTCTAACTGAAAAACTACTGGACCGAATTTCACAAAATTCAGTAGATGAGTCACTTGTGGGTTACCCTGGTGCTGATTAGATTTTGGTATGATTCGGAAAAAAATAACCTGCCCCTTTTTGCAAAATGGCCCGCAAAAATCGTCAAAATCTAAACTAAATAACTAGGTATACTCAAATATATCCATTAAATGCTCGTTTAATACGTAATTTTTAACGACGAAAAGAATAAGACCAACCCCATTACACTAGGACTAGCCGTTCTCGAGATATATTAGTTTTTCGTACTTTCCCTACGCCACCTTTGAAAATAAGCCCGGTTACCGAATGAGAACGAAAATTGAATTAAAAGTGAAATAAATTTAATTAAAATAAAGAGAACGTTAATATAAGTCTGCAGGGAAAGTCATTTGCTGCCCACATCAGATTTTTAAGCTTGGAGGCATAATCGTCCGAAGTGTTTATATTTTTTAATTTCAGCCATAGAAACCCCAAAAGGAAATTCGAAAAATTAATGAGTTATCCATCATCCGAAAAGGAAAATAGAGCATTTGCATATGAAAGATAATATCTACAGTTTTGGAAATTAAATTAGCTATCAACACGTAGATATTAAATTTCCTATAAATAATTTAATAACATTTAATGATGATTCAATTTTACTTCGATAGCTGTCGATTCCGAAAGATCGAAAGATTGCGAAATCTTATTTCAAGAACTATACATCCTAAAAAAAATATGACTTTAACTATCATTTTATAATCTAAGGCTAATTTATGCTACCGTTAACGTATGAAATCCGTTGTGTATAATTTAACTAATTATTCTATGCAATAAGTGAAGCACTTCAGTTTAATGAAATGAAGCTGATTTTACACATCATTCACTATCTCGCCCATCCAAACAGTTAGTTACCTCAAGGTTAATAGAATTAACTATATATAAGATAATTATATATAAGAATAATTATATATAAGATATTCTACGGACCTTGAGTTACCTTACACCTTTCTGGTAGGTCGGACGGTCTGGGTCTCAACAACAACATCATTCACTATGTATTTTATACAATGCTGACACCTACCTCTACATCAAAGTGTTAATGATATTTTTAACACTTTACAGCATAGTTGAAAGTGTTTATGACTTTTTAACACTTTACAACATAATTGAAAGTGTTTATGACTTTGTTCATTCTGTCTGTCTGTCTGTCCGTCTGTCTGTCCGTTAGCACGATAACTGCCGTAAAAATGGCTTTATCAAAATGAAATTTTAGTGTGTTTTTCAGACGGTCTGTGGAACCTATGGGAATATAAATGAATAATATCACCCAATTAGTTTTCTATTGAACCCGGATTGAAAAAATGAAATACATAGAATCCTATGGGACCTAATGTTTCAAACATTTTTTAAGTAAATTTAAAATTCACAAATTGCTTCGAAAATTTTAGAAAATATTCAAATTATCCCATAAAATATATAAAAAAAATTCAGTAAAATATGTTAGGTAGTTTTTTTAAATAAAAATTCTTTAATATAGGGAGAAAAACAAATTCAATTAAATTCTGACTCTCGTTATATCCTCCAGAAAGAAAAAAGAGATATATTATATAATAAATATCTTTCCAAGACTTTAATTATTTTATATATGAGAAAGGTTTCACATTTTACAATAAATATGGTAGATAACAATTTTTCAAATTTTTAAATAAAATAAATTATTATAGTATTGTGATGAATTAAGCGATTGAAAAAATGATTATGAATGAAATGCTGCTTTTATATAGAGGCTATTTATATTTCGATGACGTCAAAGATAAAGTTCATTTGCTTTTGAGATGAAGTTTTCAAATATAATAAATTATTGCAGTGTTATGATAATTTTAAAAATATTACTGAGGAATGTATCGCATTTTAGAGATGTTTAAACCAGGCAATTTATATTTCAATGCCGTCATTTGAATGAAGTTCATTTTCTTCGATGAAGTTTTCAAATATAATAAATTAATGTAGTGTTGTGATAATTTTAAAAATATTACCGAGGAATGTATCGCATTTGAGAGATGTTTGTATAAAATTGCATTGAAGTTGGAAAGTGTTTCAAAATCAATGCTTTATGCATGTTTGATCTTTCTTGTTGAATTTAATGTTTTGATTGTTAAAGTATTGGAGTTTTCATTTGCATCATTGATGTGATGTCCATTTCCACATTTACAAAATTTATGAAAAACGTTTTTGAATAAAGTTAAATATTTAATTATTTAATTTTAAGTGCTCTTTAGACATTTATAATTTAATTGCTTTTAATTAAAAAGATCAAATAAACTTAAATATTTAAATTTAAATTGTCTGTGTTAAAATAAATGTTTTAAATAATTTTAAATAGAATCATTTTAACAATATTTAAACTTTAATTAATTATTTTAATTTGTTACATTTTTAAGTTTTAATATCTGGAAATTTTTGTTAAGTTTACAATGTTAAGTTTTAATATCTGGAAATTTTTTTAGATATTTATATGTATTTAAATTTAATTTATATACTTTAACCAGGCAAGAGACACAAACAACCATAATCTATAGGAGCTGTAATACATGTCTTGACACTAGGGGCAGAGCATATATCTCGTTCACAACCAACAGCATCAATTTTCATACAGCTTAGATATAAAATGCTTATACGATGAAAATACATTCAGTTACCCATGGACAACAGGACAGATTTATACTTTCTCTACATATATAGTATAATATATATTGAAAGTATCATGATCACTGACGAGATTGAAAATTTCAATTCGGGATTTCCACAAATTTCCACGTTTTCAGCATCTTGAACTTAATCAAACGTTTTTGTGGTAATCTGTGTGTGTGTGTGGAAGAGAATGCATTTGTCTGTGAGAGACTGTGAATCCCATATCTCAAGAACGAAAAGAGAAAATCGAATAAAATTTGGTACGATTATAGCAGTCTGTGAATACTGGAACCATAATTATTTTCAACGCTATCAAATATGGGACATCCCAATTTTTTCAATGATTTTTTGAAAATCAATCTTAAATATCAGTGCAGTCGCTCATGCTAAGTAAATAATCATTTTAAATGTAATTTACCAATAGAAAACAAATCATATTCATTTTGGAATATTGGTATGAAACGTTTATTATAATGTTTGCACGTTTGATATTGTATGGTTTCCGAATAAAATTACATTCAATTCAAAAATATATATTAAGCATCGTAATATAAATTGGTTTTCCATATGGAATATTATACGACACATCGATGAGCATAATTCCCGCGCTGTTATCACGTTCCGTTCGCGAGAATAATTACGCCTTCTAATATTTTTTTATTTTAATGCCACAAATTCACCAATTTTCATGTGATATTAATTAAATTCGATATTTCCATTTGGATTTTGAAAGAGCGCATAAATAATTTTATTTAGCGAACAATGTCGCTTTTATACAGGATTTTATAATTTGGGTATGCATAAGGATGAAAATAAATTATGTTTTGTAGATATATCAAAAGGATTAATTCATCACAGTGAGTAGGTAAATTCATGTGATGCCCCCCATCAAATTTTTTGTTTATTCCTTCAATAAAATTGTTCTTGAAAATTTATTGCATGATTTTTTAGTATATCTACGTATAAACTTATACAAATCTACTTAATTATATTAGATGACACTTGAACATTATTTTAGGAAATCCTGATTTTACGTAACATTATGTAAAAGCATTGTATAGAAAGTATTATTTTCCCAAAAACTTTCAAATTCAAGATTTTAACAGATAATCACGTTTTAAGATCTAAAGCATTTTGAATACATATGCGTCTGTGTGTGCATGTGCATGTGTGTTTTAAGTCTGAGATGTGGACAAGAACGCGGGAATGAATGTTCGTATAGCTATGAAATTTTATGTGTGAATACATTATGTGAAAAACTAGAACTAGACAGATCTTATAATAATTTCCGTGATTAGGACTCGAATTATTCGAAATTTTAAATTTTCATAACATTATTTCTTCTGGAGAAACTATATAATTCTCAGAACAATGATAGTCAATGCTGTAAAATTATATTTTGAACTAAACTATGGTTGTAAAAGGTATTAAAATAGCATATATTTTCAGACAATTCAAATGATTGCAATTCACTGGCATGGGTAACATTTATGAATATTTTACAAATAAATAAATTAACATAATAACTTGGGAAGCTAATAAAAAAATAATATGTTTTGTAATCTGATGCTGATTTAGACAGAATTAGACCTCAGCAATGTAGAACATGGATGCATGAGGAAGTCGAGTGGACTTCCACTATCAGATATGTTTCTAGAAAATCACGAAGCTTTTAAAAATTAGTAAAATTATGCACTTATTTAAGTGTATTTTACCAAAATTTGTTACATTTCCACATCAGACCTACCTTTGCATGGATGGTGAATGTTTGTTTATCACCAAACCACATCATCACATCGTTTAGGAGACATTACTTTATTATTTCCAAAAATGCCAAAGTTATTATGTAGCACAGAAACAACATGGCGGCAAACTAGTTTGCTTTTTTCTGTTTACACTCTATTTATATTAGCTCCAAATTAAACAACAATAATATCACAATCATGCCACCTCTTTAAGAGCTGCGACACGTATATAAAACTACTTCTTTCTTACAACGTAATAAGTGTAAAATCCCTCCCACACATCTTGTGAGACTTACAAAATTCCCAATTCTTTTACCTGCAATTCTGTTCTCCAATCTTCTAGGCTGTCATGTCATGGCTAAGGCCTTCCGCACACAAATGAATAGGTTATGTGTCATCGTTGTGTGACAACATTGCAGATGTTGCCCACTTTCTTCTCTGATTGTTTCGTCGCTGAAATCATGGTTCCTGCGAGTAAATTTCATTCTAATTTTAACTTTTCCGAACCTCCTTGCGGGACGTTACGTTTGTCCCGAGCACAAGTAGAAAAATGACGTCAGTCGTCGATTTGAGGCAGAATGGCATAAGTAGTATGCTTGGACATTTGCTACACAGATTTTTCCTGTTCGTTTTACTTTCCCTGCAATACATGGTAATGTATAGGGAAAGTATTGGAATCATACCGAAAATCACAACTCAAGTTTTCGACGGATCTACACGTTTCGAGACCTCTAGAATACGAAAAAAACTATTTTTAGCGTGACATCTGTGTGTGTGTCTGTCTGTCTGTGTGTCTGTCTGTGTGTGTGTCTGTCTGTGTGTCTGTCTGTGTGTGTGTGTCTGTCTGTCTGTCTGTGCAGATTTTGTATTCACTCTAACTAGAAAACTAATTGACCGAATTTCATAAAATTTGGTAGGCATGTGACTTGTGGGCGAATCTGGTGCTGATTAGTTTTGGGTACGAGTCGGGATAAAAGAACCCGCCTTTTTTTTGCGAAATGGCTCGCAAAGGCTTGTATCCACTCTAGCTAAAAATCTAATGGACCTCATTTCACAAAATTTGGTAGATAAGTCGCTTGTGGGTCACTCTGGTGCTGATTAAATTTTGGTACGATTCGAAAAAAAAAATAACCTGCCTTTTTTTGCAAAATGGCCCGCCAAAATCGCCAAAATTTAAAATAAAGAACTACGCATGCTCAAATATATCCATTAAATGCTCGTTTAATACGTAGTTTTTAACGAAGAAAAGAATAAGACCAACCCCATTACACTAGGACTGGCCGTTCTCGAGATATTTTTGTTTTTTCTCTACGCCACTTTTGAAAATGAGTCCTGTTACCAAATGAGAACGAAAATTGAATTAATAGTGAATTAATTTTAATTAAAATAAAGAGAACGTGGATATAAGTCTGCAGGGAAAGCCATGTGCTGCCCACATCAGATTTTTATCTATTACTTTCCCTGCAATACATGGTCATGTATAGGGAAAGTATTGGAATCATACCGAAAATCACAACTCGAGTTTTCAACGGATCTACACGTTTCGAGACCTCTAGAATACGAAAAAACTATTTTTAGCGTGACGTCTGTGTGTGTCTGTCCAATGTATCTATCCACTTTAACTCAAAAACTAATGGACCGAATTTCATTTGGTAGGTAAGTCACTTGGATGTGACCCTGGTGTTGATTTGTTTTTGGTACGATTCGTAAAAACAGAACCCGCCTTTTTGTGTGAAATGGCCCTTAAAAATTTCATTTTTCCACTCTAGCTAAAATACTAATCGACCAAATTTCACAAAATTTGGTTGATAAGTTAATTGTTGGATACTCTGGTGCTGATTAGAATTTGGTACGATTCGGAAAAGAACAACCTGCCCTTTTTTTTTACGAAATGACCCGCCAAAATCGCCAAAATCTAAAAAAAAAAGATTAAGTAGTGTATGCTCAAATGCATCAATTAAATTCTTGTTTTATACGCAATTTTTAAGGAGGAAAATAATATAACACACTCCATTATACTTTAGGACTAACCTTTCTCCAGATATTTGAGATTTCTTGCATTTTTGTTACGCCGATTTCAGAAAAATGTCCAATTACCAAATAAAAACAAAAATTGAATTAAAAATACAAATTTAGTGTTATTTTGTTCAATTAAACTCAATCTAATTAATTATTAAAGAAATCATGAAAATATGAATTTGAGTCTGTAGGGAAAGTCATGTGTTGCCCACATCAGTTTTTACTTTCCTTATATACATAATGTATAAGGAAAGTATTGTGACGGGGTCGAAAATTCGAATTCGAGTTTTCGACGGGAGAGCACGTTTCAAGCATCCCTGATCACGAATCAAGCATTTTTGAAGTGATGTCTGTGTGTGTGTGAAAGTATATGTGTGTGTGTGTGTGTGTGTGTGTCAGTGAGTCTGTGGAGACGATAACTGACGAACGAATGGACCGATTCCAACGAAATTTGGTACAAAAATCACAATCCGTAAACACTGGAAGCCTATTGTTTTTATACGCAATCGAATGTTCAGAACCCCCCTAAATTTTCGAACGAAATTTTGAAAAAATCGTCAAAAAATCAAAACCGCTCATAAAGTTACGCAAATAGACATTTCTTATGTAATTTTTCATTAGGAAACGATTGGCATAAATTTTAGAATGCTAACATGAACCGTTCTCGAGATATTGCACATTTTTAAAAAAAATTATCAAAAAGTTATATTAAATAAAAAATAAAAATATTTCCTATTGAGGAACATGTTCACTTTTCATATATAATACCATGCGATAAATTGGGTGACGACATTCTCGTGGATCTAGCGCGTGCCATTCATGAAACAAGATACTTTGAGTAATACTTTTGTATTTGAACGCCAATAGTCATTTATCTGCTGTAAGAATAACTTGTTTCTCCGTTCATAAAGCTTGGCGAGATTTTGGCGGAATGTCGCCAACTTGGCGACATTTTTAATTGTTGCCAAATTAACAAAAATCTCGCCAAATGGATAAAAATGACGTTAAATCAATGAAAATGACGACTCATTGACGAAAATTCAACATCTTGGAAATAATATAAATATCTACTATAAAAATAACCTATTTTTTTACTGTAAAAGTAGTAAATTCATTACATTATATAAGGAAAGTCATGTGCTGCCCACATCAGATTTTTTTTTTTTAGCTAGCATGAAAAGTGGTAGCAATAGTGAACTCTAAAAAAAAAAAATCCCTATTATTTTATTACAAGAAAAATTCATTTTGACTATTGAGAAAACGAAGCTTTCGAAGCCAAGAAACCTCTTAATAGATTTTCTATGCAATATGCAGTCACAAACTCAGAAATTCACTGATTCTGGACATTCCGTGAGCTGCAAAGCTCGCTTGTGACTGGATGGTTATTGTTCAAGCCATAGAATTCATAGGTACGGGTTCAAATCTCAATTATGGATAGGGAGTCTCGAGTATTCTGGCATATTTACAGCAGAAGCTTCATTTCAATAATTTCTTAATCTATCTCCCCCCCCCCCCCTCCTCTCTTGCCTAAGAAGTTGTCGTTTCTAAGTTACCATGCCTAACCATGAATTTCGAATTATCCATGTTATACCTGATTTAGCAGTAGGTCAGTTGAGCCAATCGATTTGATGCATTTGGCTAATATCTGTTAATAGAAACTGTTTTTATGTCTTCTACACGCATAAAGAATTTTAAACTATCATTTTTTTTGTACTGCTGTATTGTCATAATTCGCTATGGAAAATATCACAAAAATTGAAATAATTCGTATTCTAATCACGCGAAATTCTATCCAGTCTGTGTTTATATTATGCTTACACAAAATTTCTTGGCGATAGGTGCATTCGTTCTTTAGTTATCGTATCCACACCTGACAGACAGACACACATCGACAGACATTTTCCCGAAAGTGTTCAGACTGAAAAAATATCAACATTTTCATAGCAAAGCAAACTTTTGTTAATCTGGCACGTCTCTCGAACCTCATTCGGGTCCGTTCGGCTGTACTGCCTGAGGTACATTTACCGAAATAGGCTAAATGATTTTATATGTAGCTTTCTTTTCATTGCAGTTTACTTTATAATTTTAAAATTAATTCAAATGTTTTTTCACATACAGTACACTGCTATATACATACTATATATATACTGCTACATACTATATATATACTGCTACATACTATATATATACTGCTGCATACTATGTATATATACTGCTACATACATATATATTTCACATACAGTACACTGCTATATACACAAACAGCTACCATTAGCCTTCGGGTTGGTCGTGTGGTCTGGGCTTTCTACACTGCTATATAGTCTGTGTAACATTTTAGGCAAATATATATCACATATAAGCATTTATTCACATCCGAAGTTTCTAATCTTGCTAAACAACTCAGTTTTAGTAAGCCAATAGGCATTTGAAAAGAACCCCCCCCCCTCCTCCCCCCATCAGATGGCTTGACAATGTCGAGAATGACCTAAAACTTTTGGGAATTACCGATTGGAAGTGTGGCGTCAGATAGATCCCGCTGGCGAAAACTGATTGGGACGGCCATGGCCTGTAGTGCCCAAGAAGAAGAAAGATCACATATATTGTCCATTTATTACTTTCCCTGCAATACATGGTAATGTATAGGGAAAGCATTGGAATCATGCCGAAAATCGCAACTTGAGTTTTCGACGAATCTACACGTTTCGAGACTTCTAGAATTCGAAAAAACTATTTTTAACGTGACGTCTGTGTGTGTGTCTATTTGCGCAATATATGTATCCACTCTAACTCAAAAACTAATAGACCGAATCTCATAAAATTTGGTAGGTAAGTCACTTGGGTGTGACCCTAGTGAATTAAATTTAATTAAAATAAAGAGAACGTGGATATAAGTTTGCAGGGAAAGTCATGTCCTGTCCACATCAAATTTTTTTGTTTTAAATTAATTTATCCCATTTGTGTTTGACAACCAATGATCAGGCAGATTTGTTAATTGGCCACTGCTGAAGTCCGGAACGTGCCGGATTATCGGAAGTATACTGTAGCAGGATTTGGAGCAAGGATCGGGAGCGGGTGGCTCACTTTCTCCGATGAAAATCCATGTTAATAATTTGCTTATGAAATATTAATATGTTAATAAATTGCTTATAAAATATTAATATTTCCGATAAAGATCTATGATGTTAATAATTTGCTTATAAGTTTTAAAAAATTAAAATTACAGCAGTAAATACGAAATATTTCAATTATTGATTAATAAAAAGGCTCAATAGTACTTAACGTTTCTCTGCATTTTAGGAAATTGAATTTTTAAATATATGAAAAATGTAAAATAAATAAATATATATTTGCTATTACGAAAAGTAAAATACCTTTTTGGGTACTATATTCTTTGCAATGCATATGACAGGATAAAGTTGAAAAGCGAGTTGAACTGTAAATCCAGTTTATATTACTTTTCGTGCAATACATGGTAATGTATAGGGAAAGTATTGGAATCATACCGAAAATCACAACTCGAGTTTTCGACGAATCTACACGTTTCGAGAACTCTAGAATACGAAAAAACTATTTTTAGCGTGACGCCTGTGTGTGTATCTGTGCAATGTATGCATCCACTCTAACTCAAAAACTACTGGACCGAATTTCATAAAATTTTATTAGGTAAGTCACTTGGGTGAGACCCTGGTGCTGATTAGTTTTTGGTAGGATTCGTAAAAACAGAACCCGTCTTTTTTTTTGCGGAATGGCCCGTAAAAATTTCATGTATCCCCTCTAGATAAAATACTAATTGACTAAATTTCACAAAATTTGGTAGATAAGTTACTTGTAGGATACTCTGGTGCTGATTAGATTTTGGTACATTTCGGAAAAGAACAACCTGCCTTTTTTTACGAAATTGCCTGCAAAAATCGCCAAAATCTAATTAAAAAAAAAAAAAAGACTACGTATGTTCAAATGTATCAATTAAATTCTTGTTTTATACGCAATTTTTGACGAGGAAAAGAATATAATACACTCCATTATGCTTTAGGCAACCGTTTAACCGTTCTCAATATATTTGAGATTTCTTACATTTTTGTTACGCCGATGTCGGAAATGTCCAATTACCAAATAAAACCAAAAATTGAATTAAAAATGCAAATTTAGTGTTATTGGTGCAATTAAACTCAATCTAACGAATTATTAAAGAAATAAATAAAATATGAATTTGAGTCTGCAGGGAAAGTCAAGTACTGCCCACATCAGATTTTTTGTACTCGCATTATGTAGCATTGTAGAAAAGAAGATATTTAAAAATATCTTATGATGTCTCTCTCTTGAAATTTTTCTTCCCGCTTAAACTTTTAAAAATTAGAAAAAATATGCAAATTTATATCTTATGGCTTCGAAATTCACTGTATTTTATTCAATTTGATTCTCAATTTGAAAAATAGGTACTTGACCTTTGATTTCAAAGAATAAAGTAGTAAGCTGAAATCTTTATGAATTTCCAGCTCTTGTAGTCTGTTGAAGAAATGAATACTTCAGAAGTATTTGAACATATACCACTTTTATTCAAGTCAAATATAACAGTTTTGTCGCGTGTTTTTCTTATTCTCCATATTTATAGTCCATTGTTCTGTTACGTTCGCAAGGGTTGAATTTCATTTTTTAATTTATTACTTTCCTTGCAATACATGGTAATGTACAGGAGAAGTATTGGAATCATACCAAAAATCGCATTTCGAGTTTTCGACGGATCTACACGTTTTGGGAAACTCTACGAAAAAGCTATTTTTAGCGTGACATCTGTGTGTGAGTGTATCCACTCAAAAACTAATAGACCGAATTTCATATAATTTGGTAGGTAAGCCACTTGGGTGTGACCCTGATGCTGATTAGTTTTTGGTACGATTCGGAAAAAAAGAATCCGCCTTTTTTTTACGAAATAGCCCGCAAAAATCTCATGATCCACTCTAGCTGAAATACTAATTGACCAAATTTCACAAAATTTGGTAGATAAGTCACTTGTAGATACCCTGGTGCTGATTAGATTTTGGTACGATTCGGTAAAAGAACAACCTGCCTTTTTTTACGAAATGGCCCGCAAAAATCGTCAAAATAAATAAAAATATTAAAAAATTAAAAAAAGGACTACGTATGCTCAAATGTATCAATTAAATGCTTGTTTTACACGTAATTTTTGACGAGGAAAAAAATAAAATCGTACTAATCGTCCGCGAGATATTTGAGAATTTTCGCATTTTTGTCACGCCGCCTTAGGAAAAATGTCCAACTACCAAATAAAAACAAAAATTATATGAAAAATGCAAATTTAGTGTTATTTTGTGTAGTTAGACCCAATTCAATGAATTATTAAACAAACAAATAAAGAGAAAAAGAATTTGAGGAAAGTCATGTGCTGCCCACATCAATTTTTTTTATACCTATAGTGTACTTGGGGTTTATGTGGTGGAAGACGGAGGGTTCCGGAAAATGTAAACACTTTGCATGCTTATACATCGAACCTAGTACATAAAACTGTAAATATATTATTTGATGTTTTGGCAGAAATAGGGTCCAGATTACGTATATATAAAAATAATTTTAATATTTTGAACTAGTAATTTTCGAAAAAACTTCAGAAGGTATCTAAGCAAGAGTTTTTTTTTTTTTTTTTTTAACTTTTACTCGAAATAACTTCGAAACTATAAAAGATAAATATAAATAGTAAGCGACAAAAATATGTACTAGGAAATTTAGTATCAAAATCTCTATTGATTAAAAAAAAAAAAAAAAAAAACCTCAGTTTTCGAATAATTGTCTTGTCGATGGCAACAAGAATTTTCGAACATAAGAAAGATCAGGTCACAGCTTTGAATTTTTGGATAAGATAGGATTTTCAGAGTCTTGTGGGAAAACGAATTTAATAAAGTTACATTCTATAAAGTATTAAAAATAAACTTTTATATATCCTCTCATGCTTTATGCGTGTAGTTTTTCAAAAGCCACTGTGGTTACAAAAATACAGATAAAAGGCCTGAAACGTCTAGTGACAAGTTAAAAAATTTTAGAACAGCGTAAAAAATTAAGAAGGGAGATATTCTGGTGGAGGTTATTATCGGAATTCCAGGGTACGTAATTTTCTGTCTGCTGTTGTAAAAATTCCTGACGCCACCCATGATTTGAGGGCAATAAAAATATTTATTTTTAAGAAAAAAAATAAAGTTCGGAGACTGTGCTGATATCTCCAACCTTGGTTGGAGGAGAGGGGAACTGATATCTCCAATTCTGATTGAAGGAGAGGGGAACTGATTGTTATATTGGGAATTGAAAATTACAAATTTTCAATTCCCAATATAACATTGCTCTTTTGAAAAAGGAAGTGGACCTAAGAAGACGGTCCCTCATGAAGTGAGGCAATTTTTGTAACATTCCCTCGAACGCAGCTGCACCGGACATTCATTTCGAAAAGAGAGGGTGCTTCTCAAGTTCATGTCAGCATTAGGTGCTACAACAAACGGAAGGGGTTGAACTTCCTGACCCCAGAAGTCAATTTATATCACTCGAACCTTGGGAAAATTCTCGTGAGAACTTTCAACGATTTTAAAACTGGAGACTGCATATCTCATATTTCGGGGGGGGGGGGGGGGGCCTTGACCAATAATATAGCCTGAAGGGCGTAGCCCTTAATTTACTTAGCCAATTATGGACAGGGGCGCCTTGTTAAGGGGGTAGAGACAGAGAGCAACTTTGGACTTTAAGTTTTTGAAATCGGAGACTTGAATTTTGGTGAGTGAAAAGAAGAGGTCGCAAGAGCGACGGATCTCGGAGAGAGCGAGCCCACGGGACAGAGCCGGAGCGCGCTGTCATAAAGTCCGACATCGGCAGTGATGATCGAGGTAGGACAATTCTACACATATTTTTGCACTTTGATTATTATTATCTCTCTGACCCTCCTAAATAAGGTTAACCTGGGCCATTAAGACGTAGGCTTGTAAGAATAGTGAGTTAATGTACATTAATAGGTTAATAATTGTAATGCTCATATTATGATCATAGAATGAGGGGATTTGATTGTCTTAATGTACTACACTAAAGATGTTGGTATATGAAATTTACCAGATGTTAATAGTTATTAAATAAGGTTTTATCTTAATGAAATAAATTCTTTGTTATTGTTTAAAATTAAGCCTCTTCATTTTAATTACTGGTATTATGTATTTCTTTATTTACTCCACTTTACGAGAACGGTCCACATAGCGTCAATACATGACGTGTGACGACTCACATATCACTGATATCTCCAACCCTGATTGGAGGAGAGGGGAATTATTTTACCGTGGCATAAAGGCACATGTGACGCAAGATGTGAAAACCAAGAAACAGGTGGAAAAACTCTGCACTGCAGACCTGCATCTTTCTTTTCACATCTCGCGTCACATGCGGCTCTACGCTACGCTAAAATAGTCCCCCTTCCCTCCAACCAGAGTTGGAGATATTAGCAGTCTCCGAACTTTTGATCCTACCTTGTATATCCCAAAACAAAATTGTCACAACAGTGACATTGGAAAAAAAAAAAATACCAGTTTAGGGCAATTGGACTATGTGAATAGGTGCTCCATAAATAAATCAAAATCATAATTTTAACAAGAAAGATCAATCATGCATAAAGCATTGATTATGAAATACTTTCCAACTTCAATGCAATTTCATACAAACATCTCTAAAATGCGATACATTCCTCGGTGATATTTTTAAAATTATCACAATACCACATTAATTTATTATATATGAAAACTTAAAACTTCATAGAAAAAAATGAACTTCATTCAAATGACAGCATTGAAATATAAATTGCCTGGTTTAAACATCTCTAAAATGCGATACATTCCTCGGTAATATTTTTAAAATTATCATAATACTACAGTAATGTATTATATTTGAAAACTTCATCGAAAATAAATAACATTTATTCAAATGACGTCATCAAAATATAACACGACTGGCTGGCTCTCTTATAAAAGCAGCATTTCATTCATACACTTTTTTTTCCATTCATCACAATACTATAATTTATTTTATTTAAAAACTTAAAACCATGGAGGTACAAGTAATTTAACTCTATGCTTAAAACTTCGTTGAAAAAATCGTTTGCTTCTCTGCGTAAAATCAATGAATGTTTCATTCATATCAGCTATATTGCAGACTTCATGAGTTAAATAATTTTGCGTTAAAGAAATGCAGCAATTCTTATACAACTCATTCTACATATTTTGCTGTTTACATTCTCCATAAGTGAAAATTAGGCTTCATTGTAGAAATAATCAAAGTTGGATGACCATTTAAACTCAAGTATATTGTAATTGCGTTGTTTCAGTATGTAGATGCACAGAATTTAAGCAAAAATAAAGCGGTTTTAGGACGGATACAACACTAAATATGAATTAAAAAGAACTTTAGTGGGTCACGTGATCTCTCCATATAAAGGGTGTAATTATTATTTTAATTTTTATTTAAAAAACTACTGAATATATTTTGCTGAAATTTTTTTTATATATTTTATGGGATAATTTGAATATTTCATAAAACTTTCGAAGCAATTTGTGAATTTCAAATCCGCTTAAAAAATGTTTGAAAAGTTAGGTTCCATAGGGTTCAATGTATTTCATTTTTTCAACCCGGGTTCAATCCAAAACTAATTGGGTGATATTATTCAATTATATTCCCATAGGTCCCACAGACCGTCTGAACATACTAAAATTTCATTTTGATAAAGCCATTTTTACGGCAGTTATCGTGCTAACGGACAGACAGACAGAATGAACAAAGTCATAAACACTTTTCAACTATGTTGTAAAGTGTTAAAAAATTAAATTCTCCCATTTAATATACAACATTCTCCTCATATTACATAAATCATGACACACTTTCTATCCTACTCAAATTGCTGCTCGTGCCCTAGGGCGAGTCGGGTGGCCTGGGTTTTCAACACTTTCTGTCCTGCAATGAACATGACATATACCCTCAATATGCTAAATTTTATTTCCTTCTTTATATGCTCTCTCTTTGGGGGTTATAAACTTATCTGGGCCAAACATAATGTTTCTGTAAAAATATTCTAAACAGTATTAAATAAGTTATTCAAACTACTGTTGAAAGTACCTGTGAATAAAAACAACATAAAGTAAATATGCAACCAGTTTTAGAGACTTCTTCAGGATAAATGAAACAAAGCAGTTGACAGGCATTTTCCTGCTTTAGTGAATACTGTCTCATTTATCCTGAAGGAGGTTCTTTTAGGTTTCAAAACATTTGTATACTATTTGTTTAATGCTGTTTTACTAATAAAGTTTTCTATATACAAGGTACTTCAACATTTATACCATCATCTTGTAGCAACAGACTTAAATCTTATATACTAAAATTGTGAAGTACTCTACTTGACCCTGGTAGTTAAAGTTTTCAGATTCGAAGATTAAGTTTTTTCCCCCGAGTCAATACTGGAGTAAATTCAAGAGCATGAAGTAAGAAAGATTGGAATAAAAAAATTAGATAGTGTAATGGAAAAACAATTGATTCCTTGTGACATGGCCGGATAGCCCAATCTACAAATTTAGAGGTTGGAGATTTGAGTTCTTCACCTAATCCAGACTTCATATGGTAGTTCAGACCATTTAAGGTTTTAGAAAAAAAAAATCACTTAATTTTCTCTGAAACCTTAATTGCCAAAAATACAGTGAAAACTAGCTTTGCTAAAGGAAAATATTGTTTGTGTTTCGATAACACTTTTTGATGAAATTGAAATTCCAGATGTTCAATCTACTCAACCAATTGAAATTAAATTTGGAACTAAGATAAACTATTACACCGATGTAAAATTATGATTTACATTTTTAATTTGTCAGTGTCCATCTCAACTGAGTGAAATCAAATAAGATTACGAATATAAATAGTTAAAGTGGCTTTCCCCAAATAAAATCTGCATAGATATAGTTTATATTGGAAAAATTCTGATTTGCATAGTAATCAGCTCGACGAATACTGAAAAGAATTGGCATTTTATTATATGGAGGCAATACATTTATTGTCGATCAATTTTATCAATGAAAAGAAATAAGAGTTAGATATTTTAAAAATGTGCAAAAATTTTGTACCCAAATTGAGTATAACATTCAAATAATTGTAATGAGAATTTAAATATGCAGTTATTTAGCTGCACATCCTTCTGCTTAAATAACTTTCAAGTAATCTGACATTGAATCTACGAGACTTTTATTTGTTTTAGTATGTTATTTTGATAACTCTTTTGATAATTATTAAATGCTATTTAATTGTAATTTTAGGATTTTTTACAGCTAGAACAAATTCACAATGCCAAGTTTTGTTGTGTCATGTAAAGTTGATGCGAGTAATTATACATCTCATAAGTGGAGCTAGGGGGTGTTAAGTACCTGAATGTGGCTTTCCATTTAATAAGTATTGTGACCCCTGATTTAAAGCAGTGGTTTCATAAATTTTTGATTATGAACCTCTAAGACCAACTTGCCTGTGCCTATGGTAAATACAGATGCAGAATTTTTTTTCCATTTTTTGTACTAAATGGGTTTTGTATTAGAATAGCACAAGAATGCTTTTAGTTCTAAATGGGCCTTGTAGTAAAGCAATATTCATACAATCATAATATTGTGTAAGTTAAAAATACAAGTTAATACTTAATATTTGTTTAATAAATTTTCCTTGTCCATATAGAACTTAGGTGAAAAAAATTACAAAAATAAAATATTAAATTTTCTTTGCGATCCCCCACATATTGACTCACTCCACTTTGGAGACTCCTGATTTAAAGAAGCAATTTTGACGACATGTTTAATTTTCTTTAAAAAGGAATAATATTTGCCATTCTTCTGACTGTTTAAACACACTTTTTAAAAACTTTGAATAATCCTAAATATGTCTTTGCAAAACTCTTCTTTCCATGATTTTCCTTACTAACAATTATAAATCTCTTTGAATATAGGATAAAGGCAGGTGATTAGTAAGTAGTCTGGAGATGTTCAAATTTAAAATATACCTGTAGCTCAATAGATTGAAATTGGTTAAGTAAATTTACTATCTTCTTCAAAATGTTAATTATTTTTTCAATGAAATGAATTTTACAATTAATATACTTTTAACAAAACAAATATATAGTTGAACTCCTAATAATTCAACTACTTCGGTAATCCGACATATATTAATTACTATGGGGGAAACTCTTAACCTGACACATGTTAACAGAAACCTGCTTAAGTTGACTACAATTCACACTATTCTATCACAGCTAATCTTTACAAATTATCTGCGAGTTCTAAGAATTCTATCTCGTATTCTTCTTGTATATCTTGGGTATTTCAACAATTCTTTGTTTCATTCTCTGTGGTATTTACTCAAAGATCTTCCCTTCTTTCTTATAACCTAAGACCTGGGGGGTGTCTGCTGAAACAATGTCATCAGTAAACATCTTCTGGGAACTTGCAGCAGGAGGGGGGAAGGTAACCTTGATTTGTCCCAGCTGCTTCGAAGTTAGAAAGATTGGACTTTGGTCATTGCTTTGATAATGATCAGGTAAATAATATCTGCCTTTTAAATTTCTTGGAAAGAGCAAGCAAAGGAAAAGAGTGGAGCAACTGGTGCTGGAAAAGTTACTTGTTTTGTTTCATGATTATTGACTGGCTTCACACAAACTCAATGCTTTAAAATAAAAACTTCAGATTTGAAAAAACTTGAAATGAGTAAAATGCAAACTGCTCTTGCCATGAATATGGAATTACATGGAACAGTTTCAACATTTGTCAAAAATAAATAAGAGATTTTGTCAGCATCTGAATCTTTTTATAAACTAAGCAGAAAAAATCAGACTTCACCGCAATAAGAAATGACTCTGTTGTGGTTCAAAGCGGCTTGAGTTTGCCCAATCCCATTATCGGGGTCAATAATACAAAAGAAAGTTTTGATCAAAACAATTTTTTTGTACACAATGGACAGTTAGCACAATTCAAACAGAATATTGGCATTGTTTTTAAAACTCTATGTGGAGAAAGTGCATCTGCTTCTCAAGAAACTGTTGAGAATTGAAAAAAGGATATCCTCAAACCAATAATGGAAAGATATAAAGATGCAGATGTGTTCAATTGTGATGAGACTGGTTTACATACTGGTGTCCAAAATTATCTTTACATGCACAAAAACACTGATTTCTCAACATCTGTTCAATATACTTAAATGAATTTTTTTTTTTCCTTGAGTAATATAGCATCAAAACATACAAGTACAAACTGAAAAATCAAATAGGAGTGCATACGATACAAAACTAATTATGAAATAATTTGCTACTTCCATCAATGTCTACACAGCTTTTAAACAACCGGCAACTTGCCACCTCAAAGATTTTTTCCAAATGATACTTCAGAGCCATGAAAAACTGTTGAGTTGATAAACATCGAAATCAAATCCTGAATTGCAGAAGTTTACAGGGAAACATATTTTGTGCACAGTGCTTGTGCCATTTATTTTTTATGTATGTAAAGATAATTTTGGACACAAGTATATTTTTTTGTGTTTTGCCCAACAACAAACTGCTGCCTTCAAATGAGAAAAATATGACTGAGAAAAATAAAGATTATTTATCAGTCTTCCTAGCAGCAAACTTAAATGGTTTTGAAAACTGAAACCATTATGAAATGGTAAATCAAAAAACCCCAGATGTTTTAAAGATATTGTTACATGTGGACTATGAAAGCAACGAAAAGGCATGGATGACGGCAGAAATTTTTGAGTGATGGTTAAGAAAGATAGATCAAAAGTTTTCAAGTGAGAAAAGAAAAAATGTAATGATATTGGACAATTGTACTGCTCACCCTCAAATAATGGATCTTTTAGCAATTAAATTATGCCTTTTATCAACTAACTTGACATCAATTTCCCAAGTACTACATTAAGAGATGATTCTCAGTATGAAAAAAATGTAAATATCAATTTTAGATGATTTTGAAATAATAAATTATACATGGAAATCGGTCACAGATGCTTATAATTCAGAACTGTTTCTGTATATTGGGTTTTTTTTTTTACTCATCTAATGATTCTTTTCAAGCAAGTGGTGTGCACTGAAAATGCTACAAATGATCCTAAATCAGAGGCGATATTGGCAAATTCATCTGATCTCACTACTTCAGGACACTTTATTAATTGATTTCAAAATATCAATATCCAAGTATATGCTTCACCTTTTGGGGGAAAAAAAACCTGGAGGTTCAGATGGTGAAGTAACCTGTACCCTCTTATTAGGCAGGCCACACATTGAGTATTCCAGATGCACTCTATTTTGTATATTGCTCAAATATGTACTAGAAACTGTTTTTTCTTTTGCATTTCTAATTCAACATGTTGCTATTTGTCTTTTGTCTTTAGTGTATAGATAGACCATATGTAGCAATCACTGTTCAAAACAAACCATATTTTGCACAATGCATCCTCAATGTGTGGCCCCTGCCTTATGATGCATTGAAAGCTGGTGGAGCAATATGTTGCTTCCTAAGTACACAGGGCACATTAAAACATTCATTGAATAAATTAAGTAGTGTTGAAGAATTCTTTTTCTTGCTTCAAAGAGAAAAAAAATCTGGATTACATTTCATGAGGTAACCTAAATTTAAATATGTAACAACATGCTCAACTTAAATAGTCCTATTAAACATAATTTCCATTTATTTAACTATACATATTAAATTATTAAATAACATATTAAATGATCTTTTAATACTGTTTGTAGGGGTGTCCTCCTCTCGCGAAACCTTGATAAATCGACATATTTTCTGTTCAAGGAGGTGTCAAGTTATCAAGGTTCCACTGTAGTGCATATTACCTATAAACACTTTTAAATACACATTGTTATGGTGGGCATTTTAAAAAAAGTAAATGTAAATTTATATTACTCAATACTTATATTTACCTGGCTGACCACATTATTAAGGGTTAGAGAAGAATGCAAAACTTCTGGTGGAGGGTAAAGTGGAATGCATTCTAATCTAGTATTATGAATTATATTTTTAACATTTATAGGGTTAAAACATAAATTTGATTAAAACTACATATCTGGATTACAGAAATTGGGACAGTTTGGGTTTTGTGCAAAGTTTTAGATAATTATACACAAAAAGCAAATTTTTAATTATGAGAAACACATTTCATGTAGGGTTTTTAGTAATAATTTTGTGATATTGGGTCATGAGTTTGATTCTTGCAAAGAAGTTAAACTTTATTGGGCAAGAGCTGGATGTGGCCATGTTGCCACTCAGGGATGTATTTTGTATAGAATTTTATAAGTTGCACAATAATTACATATAATAAGCTAAAAAGAATCAAAATTATGCACAATATCAAAACTGTATGAGAGAAATTAACAAAAAATAACATCTGCTACTTTGAAACTTAAAAATAAATGCTATTCTTTTGGTGTCATTGAAGAAACAATGAGGCAATGCAGATTCATAATATATTTTTTATATAATAGAAGCAATATCACCCCAATCTGACCTATCCAAATAGTACACAGTAGTAGCACAGTAAATCAGTGAAGGAACAAAAAATATTAATAAAACAATATTTTATTCTTTAGGCAAAAATGGTTTAATTTTTAAAGTAATTCCACTTTTTCGGAGAGAAGATCTCAAATTTTCAAGTCGTTTCATTCTTTTTTCTTTGTTTTGTTTCAGTTTTTCTTTACTTCTTTCCTTATTCAACAACTGACGACTAATATCTCGTTTAAGAGGCATACCTTTTTTCCAACCTTTGAAAGCCCTGGGATGAATTTTATCACTAGGGAGGAATTGACACTTTAACAGCTTTTCAAAAAACAAATAGTTATTCATTGTATCTGCAACTATTTGGGCTACTTCCTTAGACTGGAACTCAATAAAAGCAAAACCCTTTGATCCACCTGTTTTGGAACTTCTAGCCAAGCGTAAGCGAAGAATTTTTCCAAACTGAGAAAAATATGCTCTCATCTCTTTTTCATAGAAACCATGAGGAATGTTACCAATATATACAACTCCAGGCTCAGAAACTTCATCAACTATAACTTTCTTCTTTGGTCTTTTTTTAGAGCTGCTTTTAGTAGGCAGCTTGATTTTTCTTTTTACATTTTCCACAAATGCATTCATCATCTTGAAGTTCTGAAAAAAAAAAAAAATAATAACATTAAGATAAATAACATGTATACACATATTAGTCAATTATGTTCATTCTACTAGAAAATGTATCCAGTGTTACAAAGGATTTAGCTGAATTCATGCATTCAATTTTTGAAAAGGCATAGTCACGCCCTGACCGGCTACATTATCTTTATCAGCTGTCTGGAATGCCTGAAAACCGAACACTTTTACAATAAATATATCACTACTTCCATAGCAATGGACAGGTTATGACATCAGTTGCATAGCAACCTAGATCAGCCCAACAGTGAACCAAAGAATGAAGTCCCTTTAACAGCAGAATTGAAATTCTCAATTTTTATACTTTTGTATGAAAATTCATTGAAAGTCAGAGAAAAAAAAAAACATTTTTTAAAATTAATGTAAAAATATACACCCATATTATTGTAAAACAACAGAATCATGCTAATCTTCTTTTTTCTTCCAATAAGAATCAGTTACCGAAAACATGCATATTTCTATGCATATAAAAATAAATAAATATAAAGGAATGTTCTACAGATTAGGTTTAACGATAATTAGAAAGCTAATGTTCTTTGATCTTTCTGGTAATGTCTAAGATCATTAAAGAGTGTTGTTGTTGTTGAGACCCAGACCGTCTGACCTACCAGAAAGGTGTAAGGTAACTGTTTGGACGGTCGGGAAGTGCCACCCAATTTAGACCAGAACCCAGGGGGAGAGGCATCCACAGGGACCATACCCTCCTTCCCCTACCACCAACCTCTCGGAAGGACTTATGGACCCACATGTTTAACGTAATCGTATTCCGCACGAACACGGCGGCAGTTGTGGCAATGTGCAAATCACCGGGCTACCACGCCCGAAGTGTGCCAACAGCACGCGGTGTTCCCAGGTGGTCACTCACCCAAGTACTAACTGCGCCCAATACTGCTTGACTTCGGTAATCTAACGAGAACCGGTGTTTTCAGCACAGTAGGGCCGTTGGCATAGAGATATTACTAAATAGTGTGTGAAAATTGCTCAAAATCGTACCTCAGTATAAAATAACTAAACTAATATGAATTTTAAAAAAAAAACATGGAAGAGGTCTGTTGTACAAGGAGTTCAGCTAAAACCTACCCCAGTACCAAATATGTGGCTTTCCAAAGCTTTGATATTACATTACAGATGACACAAACACCTAATAGTAAGGTGTGAAGGGAATTTGGGGAGATAGTATCTACAAAACAACCCTCTACCAAGTTACTTTCTTTCTATTCATCCACCAAATTTAAGGGCATAAAATATTTCCTCCAATGTGTAATTAAAGTGAGAGTTGCTTGGTAAAGTTATTTAAGCTGTTGCTTTTTGCCATCTCCCGAAATTTTCTTCACGCTTCGCCATTGCACACACATAGAAAAATATATTATTTTATTACGTACGATGGAATAGCAGCTCAAAAGAAAAACATATCTGCATAAACAATTGTAATATTTGCTTACATGACATACAGCTATGAAATTTGATAAAGATACTTTCAAACAAATTCTATGATATCCTGGGGGTCAATCCCAGTGACCAATAAGGTCATTTTCTTTTGTCGAGCCAAATTGGCAGTAAGTGGAGGGCTATTTGGATACCATGGCATCTTTTTGGTAATTCTGGCAACATGTGTCCTTTTATGTGCATTTCTTGCTTCTGCTCATTTTGAAGGAGATTTGGGGACTGAATTTGCTTTTGAATATAACAACCATGTGACACAATTTTGATGCATTTCTGATTCTCTTTTGTAAATTTGGAGCCCTCTCTTCATCTTTTTTTATCGTAAGTTCCATTGATTTGTTTTGTGTGTGTTAAATAGCTGTAAAGAAAGATTTAATATCGTTTTTTTTAATTATGATTGATAATGGTAAAATGTATGTGATTAAATGGTGTATGGCTTACGGATTGATTGCAAATGGGTACGAATGTCCCAAATGTAATTCATTTATAAAGCTGTTGGAGAAATGATAGTACAGAAGAATGTGATGGTTATACGTTGGCCTATCATGCTTTTGAAGTGAATGCATATTACGTGAAAAATCAAAAAATATTGTTTCATCAAATTTCTCTTAAGTAGCGTCTTTTTAAATTTTCTGCTAAGTAGCATGTTTATAAAATTTCTTCTACGTATCAATCTTTTTAAAAATTTTTAAGTCATGTGTTTTATCAAAAATCTTCTAAGTTGCATTTTTTTTATACAAGTATCGACTTTTTTTTTAAACGTTCTTTTGCCCATAATTAACATATCTCCACATGAAATTTTAAGAAAATTTGACTTATTATTCATGTAAGTTTTTACAAGTCATAAATTCTTAAAATACTGTTAAATTTGATTACTTTTTACATTTTTTTTAAGTGCCATTTTCAAAATGTGTTTTAATTTAAAGTCTTTTCCTTTGGATCGTTATGCAAACCTGACTTTTATCAATATAACTTTTCACAAATGAATTACCATTAAGATAAGATATTGTTAAATTTGCAAAAAAAAAAAAAAAAAAGACCGGAAATGCCTTTCTATAAGATAAAAATGCATTTTAAAAGTACCACGCGCCATAAGGCAATTGGCACCAAAAAAGTCACCAAATTAGAGACTGTACCGTTCATTGAGAAAATGCCATATCTTGAAGTGATTATTTTATAATATTCAATTTAATTTTTTAATGTTGAAGCAGAATTTTGAGCTATTTTTACACTAATTTGTTCATAGCGGTCAGAAAATTAATTATTATAGAATTTCAATGTTGATATCATCTCGTAAAATAAAGCCTAACAATCTTTTTAATGAGCTTTGACATCCATAGCATAATGTTCTAATTTTAGGTAATATTTTGAAGAATTTAAAATTTCTGAGTTTTTCTATCGAAGTAGGCATAATTTATTTTTCCCGACATTGTCAAAACTAACCTTTGATCATAAAATAAGCATCAATTTTGCTCTCTTTCATAAACAGTATTTATCTTTCATGATTTAGAGATTTTTAAGGAATATTTTCAGTTTAAACAAAATAGCTTAAAAGCCATAGAACAATATGATTCCAACAAACTTCTCAACTGTTGCACTACACACAAGTACAATTGACATCAATTACTAGGCAATATTGCTGTCCCTTTTCGAAATACAAAATGATTGTCTAATTTTATGTATGGCTTATTTGAATATTCTTGAATGCCAGCTTCTCGTGCTTTGCTGTTTAAACTTGTTTTAAAATCTGTTGATGCTATCATGCTTTTAGAAGTCATTAATATGAGAAATAATTCTATGATAGTTTTATTAAACTGATCTACTTTACTTTGCAAAGGTTTAGTTTCATTTGACAAATTAATGCCTACTTCTGCTTAGTTCTCAATTTTTAATTAACATTTATGAACGAAAATAAGTTTTGATATATGATTATCTTTTAGTACCAATAACTTTATTTTAAAATTATACAATGAAAGTTTAAAACAAGTAATTTATAAGGTGTATTCATAATTTTATCTTCCTCAATTCTTGCCAGTTTATTTTCAAAACTTATTTGGTTTATAAATAACTATTTATTACTCTATAAAGTTTGATAATAACATTTGTACCCCTCATATGAGCTTAAATTTGATTCTTACAGTATAAAATTATTAAGAAAAATCATCTGCAATTTTGGTTCACTAGGGTGCCGAGCCAATAGTAGATACATTTAAGGATCTTCTCTGTTTAATTTAATATTTATAGAGTTCTCACCATATATTTCAAAGATGTTTTTAAAAAGTTGAGGTATTAAATCAAGTTTTTGAGCTTTTTTATCAATACATAGCCACTTTTCATTAGTAATAAGAATAGTTTTAAAACTGTCGAAGGCAAGAAGCAAAAATAGTGCAATAATTAACTGTAACTCTCATAAAATGGATTGCAAAAAAAGAAATTTTCAGCATCTAAAAATAGAAAATACACACAGTATTTGATGCCCTAAAAATTAATGACTCATGTAGTACTTGTGTTGTGTTGTTGTTGAGACCCAGGCCGTCCAACCTACCAGAAAGGTTTAAGGTAACTGTTTGGACAGCCGGGAAGAGCCACCCAATTTAGACAGGAACCAACCCAGTGGGGGAAGCATCCACAAGGATAGTACCCTCCTTCCCCTACCACCAACTTCTCGGAAGGACTTATGGACCCATATGTTTAAAGTGATCGTACTCCGTGTGAACACAGTGGCAGTTTTGGCAGTGGAGGGAATTGAACCTGGGTCTACCGAGTGCAATTCCTGAGCGCTAACCACTGGGCTACTGCACCCAGTGTTACTTATGTGTGAAAAAACTTCAATGAAGGCCTTATGTACTACTAGGCACAATGAGTGATAATGACTTATAAAAGCTTAAACAAATTTATAAACTTTTTAAGGACCCTTTTAATAATATACCATTGAAGTAACATTTCTCTAGAAATCTGCCACAAAAGAACAAATGATTCCACTTACAGCATGATCATACCTGTTTCATAATTAATAAAAATAATGAGTATTTTCTTCCAATTCTTTTTAATAAAAAAATATTTCTTTGAAACATAAGGACTACCCTCAAAATCTAAATACTCACAATAAACAAAATTTAATTGCTTAAAAGAAAAATATGCTGAAACAAAATAATAAAAGTTATCTTATTAAACATCAATATTGATTACTGAAACGGCAGATTTATACACACAAATGAGAAAGGGGATTTATTGTGCTCCATTAATGGTCACCTTATATCTTAAATTTATCTGTGTGACATTTTTTAAAAAGTTATATAAATAGTTTTATTACCAAATTATACAAATATAAAATGTATGAATATCAGTACAAATATGATCTGATTAATAAAACAATAAATATATCATTTCTGAGTGACAGAAGGAACGATTTACTTAATTTTGAATCCAGGTGACATTGAATTATACATTATAACTTCTTATTGGCATTCTCCCGATGTAAAACCTGTCTTACAAACAAGACTATGATGGAATATTAAACTGCAATAATAAGAAGCTGTAAGATTTATTTTGGGATGTTCAGTGATTTATAGTTAATGGTATTCATTACTGGCTTATATGTGTATATCTTCTATGTGTATATATACAAACATGTAGAAAGTTTATCATTGCAATTAAAGAGATGAAAGCTATGTTTACAAAATTTTAGTGATATAGTCATTATAGGCATTAAAATAATGCCAAGACATTTGATATTTTTGCGTTATGTGCAACAAATATTAAAAAATATGCAACACAAATTCAATAATTCTTTAAAAGGAGAAATTGAACTTAAAATAGTAGTACGTACTAAATAACTTTTATAAAAAGTTAATGTTATTCGATTGTTTAAAGATTAACATAATTGGAAAATACACTATTTTTTTAACTTAACTGACTTACTTTGAGTTATTTTGTGTTGTGAAATAAATTTATAAATTTTTTCACACGCACATGGATGTCGCGTTTCAAAATAAAAGAAATGATGCCCTATCGGTTGCAGTTAATAATAACTTCAACTCATATATTATCGGCTATCAGTTATTCTGAAAATTAAACATTGATTGATTATTTACTTCTAATTAAAATTGATCATTGATTATGAACTTAGAATAAATAATCGGTAATCTAGTTATGAGAAATTACCTTCAGGAAAAAGATATTTTTTAAGAATGACTACATCCTATGAATTTGTGTACAATGTATGAATAGTGGCATCAGTTCTTTACACAATGTAAACAAATACGAGAAAGGAGGAGGTATTGAACAAATAATTCAGAATTTGACGCTTTAAATATTAACTTTCATTTACGTAAAATTTATACATAAACTAATTCTTTCACGTTTAAAATTGCAAGAACTACTATATATATATGGTCATTTATTTGGTATATATTTCTATAAGTTTATAAGAGTAATTAAATTATATTTCTTTAGAGATGTACATTCAAATTATATTTTTTGTAATTTTTATGTTTTGCTTTACACCTGTGCTTTCATTATTTTTACAGGTTTATTCACTTGCTAAGTTATGGTAATGGAAGCGGTTGTTTTAGTCGCTATTGGCGTATTAAGTGTTGTTTTCCTTGGATCTTTACTTGCTCTAATAGTTGTGTGCCGCCATAAATATTGTCGGCCTTTAGATTTGTTATCTCATCAGTTTAAAGATGCACGGTAAGATTATTGTCAGCATGTCTTCATTACTAATAAATTAATTCCCATTTGTATTTCCTTGTGAATTCGATATTTTGTTACTAAAAGTTATTATTAACCTTTTTGTACTATGAAGAGAAATAACATATTTTTTATATGTATAAACAATTTTATATTCAAACACCTGTATGAATTTAATTTGTTTCAGTAATAATACTCTTATTTCTACCTGGTTACAAATATAGTTTTTATAAATGTCTGTTCTTATCCAATAAAGTTTTAGATAATTTATAAATGTGCCCATTTTATCTTAAAGGCACACATTTATGTATTACAGAATCAAGATTAATTTTGATAACTACTAATCATCTATATTAACTACAATAACTTGTAAAATAGGGTGTAGTAAGGATGGGAACCTGCACCTTTTCTGCATAGGGACCTGAAGAATTTTGTCGGAGGCACTGTATCTGTCTGTGTATACTATCAGCTACTATTACTATATTTCTGAAATTAAATCACAGTTAGCATTAACTAAAAAGTTTAATATATTATAGAGGTAACCTTGCTTACATAATACATGAACAATTGTGCAATCCTAAGTTAATTCAATGTTAGAAAAGCATCACCACATATAACACAGCATATAATTGTTCTGTTGTTACAAACTGTTGTAAACAGGTACAGGTAGTAGTTATAAAATTTTTTTAAAAAATAATTGTTAATTTTTAAATGATAGGCCATGTTACAATTGCATAACTTCAGACGTTCAGCCTCAATCTAAAGACTTCTCTTTATACTGTATGGGTGTGGAAAAGTAATTTTATAGTAAAAGCCAGAAAGTAGTTGCCAAGCAGAGACCTTTTTTTAAAGTTATTCAATTGAAAACTAGTTTAATTGTTATGTACCATTTTATTTAGTACTTCTTCTTACTAAAAAAAACTGATGTTTTAAAAAATATTTATGGATTGCGATTAGATTTTATGTGAGTTATATATTTCATGGCATCCTGAAAAAGTAATTATATCCTTTTTGAAACTATGTCTTTCCATGGTTCATAGACAGATTAAAAAAATGTATAACCATCACAAACTTTATTTTTTTTAACTAATAAAACTATATTTTTAATTCATAAGAATTGTATCAAATATTTTGTAAGATTGAAGGTAAAGATGGTCTCCATGTGAATAAAATGAAATATATGTAATCATATTAGCTTAAATATCATTCGGTGTTTCTGATCAGTTTTTTAAAATTAGTATTGCATACTGTGAGATTTAATTTTGTTACCTTTCTTATTTCCTTCACTGTTTATAGCATAGGTTCTCAACCTTTTTTTGCCCACCGCCCACTTTGAGAATATTTTTTTTCCTAATGCCCCCCCCCCCCCCCCCAATTTTTTTTACTTGCGAATCTGAAACAGCTATTGCCAGGATTATATTTAAATGTGTAATATTATATACTATAGTCATAAGATAGGATATGGCCCTATCCTATTTCTGAGAAGTATTTTTATTAACATTCAAAAGACATTGAATTTATAACTTATCTAATGAGAAGGTTGAATTTGATGCATTTTAAGGAGTTTGTTAATATCAGGCTCGATTTTACTTAAAAACAACCGTAAGTTGCCGCGTTCAGTAACATGGAGCCGATTTCTCTTTTTAGTTACCAACGTTGTTACAGCACTAAATCCACGTTCAGCTAAATAGGAAGATGGGAATGCTATCATAAATCGTTGACAATCGACCATAATCCTGGGTACAGTTGCAAAATCGGCTTCTGCAGCCAAAATTCTTGGTAGCCATTCTTGAATTTAATTTTTAATTCCTCATTTGTCATCAGTTCTTCTTCTAACTGGGATGATCCTGCTGTGTTGACATTTGAAAAAGGATCCAAAACCCAATCTGGTATCTCCATGTTTAAAATGTCCTGGAATCGTTCCTTGAAATCACTGTGGAGGTTTTCCAAGTGTTGACAGTAAACAAGCAAGTTGTCGTGCTTGAATGATACTGCTGATAAATTTGGGAAGTTATTGAATTCGCGTCTGCCGATATTTCTTTTGTATAATAGCAGTTTGGACACGAAAGCAGCAATGCTATTTTTTGCCTTAATCAAGTTTAAGTCGTCGCCTTGAAGTTGGAGATTGACATCATTAAACAATTTATACAGGTCTGTCAAGTACGCAATATTGTTCTTTGATGAGATAAGGTTGTCGGGCAATTCCGTGTCTTTGCTTCCTAGGAACTCTATCACAGACCCAAACAGATTGTAAAATCGAGTCAAACAAGTACCTTTTGACAGCCAGCGCACCTCTGTGTGAAGCAGCAATCGGTTGAAATCTTCATCATTAGCAATGCAAAGCTGACTAAATAATCTGTCATTCAATGACTTACTTCTGATTTTATTAACTGCTCTGATAACTTATTGCAGTGATGTATGGAGGCGTTCACTCAAATTTTTCGCAACCAAATGCTGGCGATGAATTACGCAATGCACAGCAAACACGTCAGGAACTTTATTTTTTAAGCACGCTATGAAGCCTTTGTGACGCCCTATCATAGCCAGTGCACTATCCGTAGCAACTGACAAAATATTATTAAAAGGAATTTCCTTTTCGTCACAAAACTTTTCCAGTGTATTAAATATGGTTTCTCCTTTTGTATCTGTTTCCAAATTCATAGCAAACAATAGTTCTTGACATATTTTCTCATCTTTGATAAACCTCACATATGACAATAAAAATGCTTCATTGGTCCAGCTGAATTGAAAATTGAGAAGTCCGCAGATGATTGCACAATGATTCTTCGATGTTTTCAGCTATCTCATCAATTCGTCTTTGCACAGAACTATTGCTCCAAAGAATTTTTCGGATAATATCTGCAGCTAGTTTATGGAGCACAGTGGTTATTACTTCATTTACTGCTGGTAAAATTAAATTTTCCCCAATAGTATGTGGTTTGCATGTTTTAGCAATCAACAATGAGATATTGTACGAAGCTCGAAGTCCGTCATCGTCTTGCTTAGAAGCTGATAAAAAAAGTTTTGATACAGTTGGCTGAATTTCATACTTCTTTTTCATGTCTTGAAAATAGGTCACATCTTTGTCTTTCTTATCCGGGTGTATTTTATTAAAATGATCTTGAAGCCTAGAAGGCTTCATCGCTTCATTTGAAAATGTTTTTTGACAAATAAGGCACATTGGCGATGATGGATTTGTGGGATTTTCGATAAATCCGTACTTAATATAATCCACACTATACTGCTGCCTCTTCTTTTTAGGTTCCGACATGGTTTTTACTTTACAGATACGTGAGTAGTATTAGTGTACTTTTTAAAACCTGTCATCAATTGCGTGTGATAATGCTAATGAAAATAAAATGAACAATTACTGCCTTTATATAGGTTGGAGACATATAACACGCATCGACAGGAATAAGATAAACATGCAGTGAATCATTTATAACACCCGGCGCCGAAGTAAAGCGCGGAGGCAAGGGTGATGCGGGTTAGAACAAGCACAGATAATACTGTCAATTCTTGCGTGATTGCAAAAATCACATTATTTAACAAAAACTTGTTATAACTGAATTGCTGCTACAAGCATATTTTTTGCTTTTTTTTATTAACAGGCTTTTGTTAACTTTACCTGTATTCATATATGAGATATTTCACGTGAAATTGGAAGATTTGAAAATTTTTAATTCAAATCTAAAATTAAAAATTTTTATATCATCCAATTTAATGTAGATCTGAATATAATGGAATCTTTAAGTTCAATTTTCATCCACTTCCCGAACTACCGAAATATGTGAATTTTCGCACACGTGATAAAAATGATTAAAATACATACAATAACAAAAATTAAGTAATATTAAAGTTTACTTTAGTTAGTACGTGACTAGCGTGTTTTTTTTGTCTTTTTTAAACTATATTTTTTTAATCTGCCCACCGCCCCTCCGTACCATCTCAATGCCCCCTAATTTTCTCTGGGTCTGCTACTGCCCCCCTGAAAGTCTCAAATGCCCACAAGGGGGCGTTATCACCCACGTTGAGAACCTATGGTTTATAGTATGCTGTCATAGTATTTAAAATTATGAAACACTTTGTGTTTAATTTTTTTTTAGTTTATAACAATATTTTAAATCAATTTTTTATTTAACTTTATTTAAATACATTTAATAGTTGTGCTGACATAAATAAACATTCTTTTCTCAGTTCTGAAATAAATCTGATCAGTAATGAAGATTTTAGTTTATAACAATATTTTAAATCAATTTTTTATTTAACTTTATTTAAATACATTTAATAGTTGTGCTGACATAAATAAACATTCTTTTCTCAGTCCTGAAATAAATCTTATCAGTAATGAAGACAATATTGATATGGAATTAGATGATGTAAGATTGCATCCAAATATTGAAAAAATATTGACTGATGAACAATGGGTTGATGATGCTACGTAAGTATTTTGTATATAAAATGAATATCATATTCTTATTATGAACATGCATAGTGGTGAGCAGCCACAATTTTAATAAATGGTTTTCCTTCAAATTTAACAATTGTTGTACTTAAAACTAATATTCTCATTTCTTGTTATGTTCTAAAGTATTAAATAAGTATTATTTATATAAGTTTTTTTCCTGTTTGAGTTATAATTTAGAAAGTTCTATTTTCTTAAATGTTTTTCATATTTAATTCCAAATTTTACTTACAATTTAACAGCCTTAAAAATTTTTTGTAATCAATTTATCTGTACTGGTTCCAACTTGCTTATGAACAAAATTATTATATGACATTAGTGTCTGAAGTGTGTTATTTGCTCCCTTTTTTAGGTCATAATTAAGTAATGCACATAGCTTTTGCCCAAATGTTATTCTTATATTCTCAATTGTTAATTGGTCTGAAGAAGGCTAATAACATTATCTCAAAACAATTATCATCTATTTACATCTCAATGTATAAGAAAGTTTGAGCTATATACTAATTTTGCTAATGTCATGTTATATCCGATTTAATTTTAATTTGGAAAAGTTAAATTCTCATCTAAAAGAAAATGGTGCTTTAATTTAAATTTATTTTCAGATTTTATTTTATCAAATTTTTTTAATGTTATACATTATTTTTAAAGAATTGATGTTAACACACACTGAGAAAACATTCTTGTTATGTGGCAATAGTTTAGCCATCTGTGCAGGATGCTACCTGCATGGAAATTTATGCTATTAAAAAATCCACTCCTTCAAATTTAAAATATGATGTTGTTAAAAGTACAATAGAATTGTTTTTGACTATGTAATTAGCAGATTACTAGAAGAATTTCATCAATTTAAAATTGATTTTTTAACCTCTATCACGATTTTTTTTTTATATTTAAGAAAACTAAGTTGTATAATTCTGGCAATTAAGTCATTTTCGGCTTGATTGACATACATTCTTTTGGAAAGTGAACAAGACATAAATCTGAGCTAACATTGTACATTATGTCTAAAACTTTATATACTATTTAATTATTTACTAAACAACATTAATGTGTACTGCTTATTATGCCTGACAAAAAAGAGGATAATAATTTAAGATTATTATGGCTTGAAAACCGAACTGTTGCTGTAATTAAAAACATTTGACTTATGATTTTTAATATGCAGTCATGTTTACAGTGTAACCAGCATCAGTGGACAGATTTTATTCATGTTAGAGATTGTAAGCACTGAGCATCTGTCTTTGCAGCAAGAAGACATACTATATGCAACAATATTTTAAATAAAAAAAATTCGCTTGGATTGCCATCAAAATGAATCTGTAAAATAAGCCCTTCATTACTCACAGCATGTGAATATAGGGCTAAAAGAGGTATCAACTGGTTTTAAAGGCGATAAAGATCAGTCTTCATCAGGATAAATGTGACAGAGTACCAGTATCAATGAAGGCAAGAATGAATCTGTTCAATATTTTAAACCTTTGTGGTGACCAACAAAGTCAGTTTTGTGGAGTTTTTACTATTGCCTATTATATTAATGTTAGAAATAGTTTTGAAATTTTTTTTTGCTTACTTCAATTTACTAGTACTTTATTTTAGAAACAGTATTTTGATGATAAAGCAATCAAGTTTAAAACAAAAGTGGGGTTCAACTTTTCATTGAAGAAAGCAAGCATAAGGAAATTAGGCAACTGCAATTATTTTGAAGGTGTTATAAGTCCTCTTTCTCAGGTCAAGAAAAATGTGCAGTGATGTTAATTCTGCTTCCATCGTTCTGAACTGCTTCAAATTACTGTGTCTACTCCAATCTGCTCCCAAAGAGGGTTTTTCTGGGAAATTTATTCCCATCCTGCTCAGAAATGTAAAATTTAGAATTCATTGTAGTTAGTGATGAGTATTTTTTGTACTCTGCTTGAAAAAACATTTCTCCAGGATGACATACAGAGGCTGTTCACACATTTTTTAGACGATGTATATTGTATTCACAAAACTAAATTACATAAAATTCTTGTGTTTTAAATGTTCAATTTGACAGCCCTTATTCTGAACTATCTTTCGACACCGCAATTTCCAGGATAATAATGCCTTTTGAAGTGTCAGAAGAGGTATTCTATCCCATTCCTCCTGAACAGCTTTCCAGAGTCCTGTAAGAGTTTTGGGACGACGTTTGGATAATGCAGATTTTAAAAGTCCGAAAGCACAAAAATCCATAGGTGATACATCGGGAGATTTAGTAGGGATATCAGTGAAGGGTATGGCCTTGATACCAGTTTTTTGTTCCATTTCTTTTAGGAAATTTACAGTGGATTTTGATGTGTGACTGCTAGCTTTGTCCTGATGGAGTCTCACAGATTGATGGCACTGTGGGTAAAGCGATGGTATTTCATTCAGAAAAATTGGCGATAAAATATGTTCCTGATAGTATTTGCAGTTAATCTTGACATTTTTTCCCACTCTCTTTATTTTTAACTTGCCATTATAAGAAAAACCAGCAACAATCATGAATCCCTTAGAAAAACTTTCTTTCGATTCTTTGAACCATGTACTTAAATTTTTTTCTCCCCTTTTATGATAATAAATGGCTCTTTTTTTGTTGCAATCATTTAAATACACCCGTGATTCATCTATTGTGACAATTGTTTTCCATTTTTCTTTGGATAAGTGATTCTCATATAGAATTCTGCAGCGTGTCCTGCGTTCAGCGATATGATTTGGAAGAAGACGATGCACATTGCGTTTTTTCGCTTTCTTAAGATTTAAATCAACGTTCATCATTTTGTTTACAGTGGACACCGAGCATTTTAATGATTTTGCAACTGTCCTTTGACTAGGGGGATTTTCTATTAACATTAAACAACGTACCTTTGCAATATTCGAAGATGTCCGTTTTTTCCTTGGATACTTGTTTGGAATTTTTGTCCCACTTGAGGCTCCAATTTAACGTTTTTTTCCTTTCCTGTTGACGATATTACCTATCGACGCTTTAGATATCACAAAACCATGACTCTCACATCGTTTTTGGATAACAGAGTATGCATATTTCTCTTCGGAAAGAGCATAAATGTAGCCTTCGAACCACTGTTTTGTTAAAAACGCCATTTTTGAATAAAAACAAAACTTTCAAGCCGCAGACGATAATTTTGACTTTTAAAAACATAGTACAATTGGAATTATTTCTTTTGCAGCAAACGATTTTTTATTACCGCTTAGCAAAATCGTCTAAAAAATGTGCGAACAGCCTCTGTATTTCATGATTAATATTTTAATTTTTGTGTGCATTCTGAGTAATAATCTATTTATAAAACACAAGACCTGCCTATAAGAGTCATTCCCCAGTTCCCATAAAAGCTCACAAAAATTGTGGCTTATAGCAATTTTTTGTTGCCATTGCAGATATCGGCTATTCCATGCTGACAAGTACATAAGTGCAAAACCAGTCCATGGATGCTGGTATCTGTGATGAGAGTATCTTCCCTAATAATTTATTGTAATTGTATAAAAGTATTGAAACCATAACTATGTTACTTCAGATATAGGAATTTGTTTTTTAAATTCACTTTAAAATTATTTCTTTTTTAAATAAATAATTTTATTTACTGGGTTTGTGCAAATTTAAATAATGAATTGAAACACTACCACAATCGTAAAGCTCTTATGAAATTATGCAACATGATTGTAATATCATGATTCAATAGAAATAATGTATTATGAGGGCACAAAATATAGTAATGTATTTGGGACTTACGAAGTGGTCCATTTAGGACTGCACTCACCATGTAAAAACATCCCTGCATTAAAAATGTAATTTGTGTTTTGTATTTTAATCTGTATATTTTATATTGGCGAAAAATTAATGAATACAGGGTAAAAAACATAATGTAGTTTGTTGAAATTTTTGTAATGAGTCCCTTCTAAACTTTGTAAACCTGATCCCAAATAGCATTTTATTTGTTCTCGAAGGTGCTTCAAATCCTTATATGGTAGTTATTATCCCTGAGTGTGCTCTTAACCCTTTCGAGACGATTAGCACGCCCGCATGTCGGCTGTGAACTTGCATTCAAGGACGGACGGCACACACTCATGATGGAGGAAACTTTATCGTAAACAGAGAGTGACACGTATGCGTGCCTTAACATGGAACGTTTTAATTTGTCCACTAGATGGCGTTAAATGTCCGTGGAACTAACTTCAACATATTTTGCAGATGTTTGACCTTGGCATAAGGCGGATCCAATGAATTATTTCTCCATTTGGAGCAGTGAAACATGATTTAGCAATATAAACAGACAGAGCAATTCTCGCAGCATCAACAATTTTATAATTGAGTTTCGGTTTTTTTTTTTATTTCAGCTTTATGATTTCATTGGTGAATCATAGGAATATAAGAGAGTATTTTTTTGTTTGGGTTTTAGAGGCAGTGAAATTATTTGTTTATTTCGGATAAAAGAATGGGAGCAACTAACGAGTATTTTGTATTCAGATTTGTATGAAAAATATACATCAAATAGAAAATAAATATTTCTTTTATTCCTGAAAATAGTAGATTTCTGTGTCGAATAGGTGATTTTTAGTGAATTTATTTCGAGAGTTAGGCTTAGTGCAAAAAAATTGCCGTCTCCTGGGAACAGTTTGGAAGCAAAGCGCTCCGTACTTTAGGCCGCGGCAGTTCCGGAATGCCGCCGTCGCGAAAGGGTTAACAAATGCTAAGGTACAACTGAGTCTTTTTCTTGAGTTGTAGCTTAGTAATTGTTAAGAGCACACTGCTCTTAGCCTGAAGAAGAGGATAAAAATTGTAGTCATCTAATTTTCTTATGTCCAACTTTCATTTATTCCTTGAAAACAAGGAATAAATGGAAGTTATATTCTCACAAACAGCAGTTTCATTTATTGTGAAAATTAGGATTGCCAAAATTGTTCCAATTTTTATTTGAAGATATATAAGTAGATGAATGGTGACACAAAGCAAAATAAGAGTAAAATAATTTTTATCTTTATATCTTCTGAATGGAACATTTTAAGAACTGTAAACGATGCATTACAGTTGAACTGGGTTATAACAAACTTCGTTATAGCGGAAACTTGACTATTATGTCAAAATTTTGAAGTCCCCTCATGAGCCTCATAGGAATGACGTTATTTTGCCTTGGTTATGCCATAAATTTTCTAAATAACTCGGTTAGTACATCAAAATAAGTCAGCATTGTGTATTTTAATATGGAGTCATTTACAATTTTCTGTATTTCTTGGCATTTTTTTCTTCTCTAAAGGTCAAATTCCATGCCTTTTAGCCCTCCTTTCTTGCAAAGGTATTTACCCTCTCATAGTATTATTGACATTAACACTGAATAAACTACCAAATCTTGGGACGAAGCCAGGAATATAAACAATAACTTCCTATCTTTTGAAAATGTGTTGAATAATTTTGTGGACAAGTGCAATAAAACATTTCTGAATTTCGATGAATTCGTCGACATTGATGTCGATTTTACAATATGTGAGACACTTGTGAACAGTTACATAATGGCAAATGTTAAATGATTTCTGTATACTGCTGAAGAAGAAGATTATGAAAATGATTGAATCGAATCATACCGAGCACAAGAGGAAGCCATTCATATAATAGAAAAACTTTGAGACATAGGTCCAAAGGTGCTTGAGAGTGTTGCAGTAGTAGAAATTAAGACAAACAAACAAACTTATTACATAAATTCTAAATCTGAAAAGAAAATTATTGATTTTTTTCTCACTTGGTGCATATGAAAAATTTTATTGTCATATATAAACATTTGATTTCTTGTATTAGTATGTATTTTTTCCCAAAACACAGAAGATGTTAAAGAAAAAGTAACATGCACTAATAATGCCATTTATGAAAATTATACTATGTACCAGGATTTCTAAATAATATATTGGTTATAGTGTCAAAATTTCAGAAGATCCTCGAATGCTGTTATTACTGAGTTCATACAGCATTTGACTAATAAATTTTCCTCAGTATCAGGGAGACCCAGAATCAACTGCATGCAATTGGTAAGTCATGAATTTTTATTGTTAGCTAATTGACTATGGCGATGTCTAAAAGTGAGTTGAATTAATTGTAATTTAATGTAGAATTATTTTTAAATGAATCATTATAAATTTTTGTTACCTTCGAGAAATAAATTAAATATCTAAGTTCTCTTCATGTCAAAATGACTCTGTTGGCAACCTTACTTAAAGCTAAGCAACCAAAATCTTTATATGTCAGCTTATGTATATATCTTCTCTAAGCTTCATAACTACTTAATGTAGGTCATAATTTTGGTGTTAAATTGAAACTACATTAATTATAGTTTGGAACAAGCTTTTCAAACTATAAAAAAGTGCATAATTGTTATCTACCACAATATAAGTAATGTGAGGTAAATTTAATTTAAATAGCATGGTTCTTTCTTGGTGTTGCAATTTTCATAAAAAATAGTGTATTAAAATATTTTAGATTTTAACATTTAATTATAGACTCCCCCCCCTCCCTTAATTTCACTGAAATTAAATGGCATTTTAAAGAATAGCATGGCAGAGTTTATTAAGAAGTTAACTGGAGTTATCAAAGAGAGACTTAAAAAAAAGTAACTGTATAGACTATCCCTTACGAATAATTTTCTATCAAATAGAAAATCTGAAAACATAAACTCGAGTTTTATTTATTATGAAGTTTGCTTACAATGTTTTTTCAATTATACTCTATTGAAATTAACAGGATGATATTAGTATTTAAAATAAAATTTTATTTCAGTGGCTTAATACCACACTGTTTGGCAATTTTGAAGAAATGTCATCATTTGACTGAAAGACTAGTGGCAATGATGATGACTCATGTCTCACAGCATTCTCATCAAGATTTAGGTGAGATTATAGAAGTGGCAAAGAAAATTAGCCCTCGTGTGGATGATGTTGTAAGAGCTATGTATCCGCCATTGGACCCCCGTTTATTAGAAGCAAGGTAAGGCACTTAAAAATTAATAAAAATGTTTCGTGTAATTAAGATAAAATGTATTTGTCAGTTTTATATGAAATTTGGCTGTTAGATGTTATGCATTATCTCCGTATCTATTAAATTTTGTTTTGACAATGATAGAAACCAATATTAGCTTCAGACAGCTGTTGGTCTAACCAGGCTTTGAAGTGCTGACAGGATATAATTATGTTTAGTGTCATTTTTATAGGATTGATTTATCCAATTCTTCAATGTATCCATTATGTGAGGAAGAAGGTATAACAGGACACCATGATATGAGCTCTGAACATAATGACATTCATTTTTCTTTGCTACATTCTTTTGAAGTAATCTTTCAAACTTTATGTGAATAATAATGAAAAGAGACAGTATGTACAGGTTATCTCTCATGATTGAACAGTTTTACTACATATTGTTACAATGTTTTCTGCGAGTTAACACACAAAAATAACTTTCATTAAAACATAAAAGTACTGGACTGTTTGATAATGCATGCTTACAAAATCAGTTGTCTTAGGACTATATATCATAAAAGTTCTTTTATATATAATTTCACATAACAAAGTAAAGGATACTAATTGAATTGATAGCTTTCATATATGCAACGATTGCCAAGCATATTACAGGGTTCTCTAATTAATATAATGGTTAAAATCATGATCACACATTTAACCCTTTCCTATTCAGCAATATAGTGGCCATGTCAAGCATGAAATCACATGAAAACTATTGGATCATGCACACAATATGGCAAACAGTATAAAGCTCATCATCAGTGAATAACCATTTATAAGCAAAATAGTAACAATAACAAATAGAAATAATAAATGTTAATGGTTCTTGATAAGTATTAACAATAACAACCTTTGATATCTGTTAATAGCAACAACAAAGGCAATTCACTCATGATGAACTATCACAAAACAGGAGAGAAAGTGTTTCAGCAATACTGTTTGCAGCACTTGAGATATGATTCTCAGCTTTGAAACACTTCCTTTCAATGGATTTTAAAACTATATTTCTAACATATGATGGAATAAACTGTTTTTGAGCATTACAGTTTTTGGTGGTTTTATAAAATATTTCATGCTTTAAGCCAGTTTTAAAGCAGTATAGCAAGCATCAATAAAACATGAGTCTGAAAACAGGTTATGTATTAATGTATTTGAATCATTTTATTTATGGTGTTACATTAATAATTTTTTTTATAATTAAAATATCTTAATGAAATTAAATGGGATGTTTCCCTTTCTTCTAATATAATACCAGTTTCAATTAATGAATATTAGAAAAAGTTGTTCAAATAAATTATCAGTTGGAGAATTTAAACTACAACATACCCCAAGGAATTGTGAAGCAAATATTATCAGTTGTTTTGATGATTAGAGTTATTTTTAGTTTTAATGAAATTTGAGGAATAGCAATTATACATAATTTCATGATACTATCTTCTGTATTAGATAACTAGTTTTCCTGTAGATAATTCACAGAAATCTATTTTTAATTAACCTAAATTTATATTTCTAGATGCAGTGCACTTATTCTATCTGTAAATCATCTGGCTCTTGTGACACGAACTTCGTGCCATTGGAGAAGATCTTGCAACTGGATTGAAGCAGCTTTGGCAGACATGGAAGATAATTTACAGGTAATTCAGTAATTTTGTATTAAACACTAAATTTATCACAACAGTTAATTTTCAGTTAATTTTCTTTATCAGCTATTGCAATTTCTTAATTAGTCATGGTGAAAGTGAAAAAAAAAATTAGTGTTTGTTCTTTCATGAATAATTTTTCAGTCAGTTGGTCAGAACTTTTTTCATGGAAACTAGTGATCAGACAGTTTTGGCATAATTATTTTTTTTATCATTTGTTAGCAGTACAGTAGAGAAAACAGCCAGGTAGCCTGCTGTGCAAAAATCCTCTTTTTCAGACTGATGACTATAAAATTAGCCTGGATTCTTGACTAAGATAATCTATGGAGAATACTATTGTCTTCAATTAATTTTTCAAACAACATGTTAACAACATGTGACATAGAATTCATTTTATTTAATTGTTGATCTTCAATCTTTGTGCACATAAAATAATTGGCACCAAAACAACCTAATCTAACCATTTATCTCAATTCAAAGAATACCTTATTTTCTTTCTTTAGAATAGAATTAAAATTTTTCTAATTTAAAGGAAGAGATGAATATAAGTACCACCCATAAGAAGATTTACCATTTTTCACTTATTAACAAAAGTACTTTTGGTGCTGCTATTTTATTAATTAGAATGTCAGGCATTTATAAATAGTTGTTATGTACTTCTTCTAGGAAATTATTTAAAATATTTTTATTTCAATTTTGAAACATTCAAAACAATTTTCTGACCTACTTAATATGAAGAACATTTAATATAAAGTCAAAGATTTTGCCCTTAAAATTTTTCTGAGCTAGGCTGCAACCTACTTATTTCTATGATACATTTGCCACTGACACCTTCTAGATCAGGGATTCATTGCTGGTGGGATGAACCCCACTTGCAAAGTGAAGCATATGTAGTTCACTTTCAGAGTAAGTTGTTGTTGTTGTTGTTGTTGAGACCCAGACCGTCCGACCTACCAGAAAGGTGTAAGGTAACTGTATGGACGGCCGGGAATTTTCAGAGTAAGTGTGAAGGTTCAAAGTTTGGGAATTCCTGCTCTAGACATATTTTTATTTCAATGTTTCTCCAATTTTAAAAAGAAGTAAATTGAGAATATTAAGTAAATCAAGCTGATGATTCCTGTTGATCCTACTTTTTAACAATGGTTTATTAATTGATGGCATAGATATCTTAATTATTAGCGTGCACATTATTTGATATTTCAAGAACACCTTAAAAGATATTTATACATGCATGTAAGACCCTACACCATGTTTCATAAAAATCCAATCTGATTTGATGTGCACATCTAAAACACGGAGGTTGGTGAGCACAATTCAATGAGGGAGAGCCTTCCTGGTAAAACAATAAAGAAAACCTAATGGAAAAAGTATGTTCTTTTTAACTGCATATAGAATTTTTCACTCTTTATATTAGTAAGAATTATTTATTTCTCTTTTTGTTCAGGTTTTAAGAGAAGCTGGAATGAGCATGGAAAATGCCGCCTCTTGTCAAGTAAATGGAAGTGCCCAGATGGAATATTCTGAGGTAGCATCTATAAATTTTGCTTCTGGCCATCAAGTCACACCTCAGAACTCTGTCATTGCTAATATGTGTTAAAAGTATTTATAAAAACTATATATTTCATTTTTAATATATGCTATGTATTACATGCATATTTTAATATCTAATGACAGATATTTAAAAAATGAATCTCATATGCTATGTGATCTTTTGTGCATTTGTTTTACTTTCATTTATTGCAAATGCTTTACATCTTGTAGTATTTTCCTATCTTTTGAGAACATAAGTACAAAGTTATTTTCTTAAATACCAAAATATACATGGAAACCCAAAACATATTGGATCTTATCAAAACATTTACGATATAGATATGTAGACCAGTTCTCTTGGTCACAATATGTTTTTCAATTGTATTGTTGTATACATAATCCACAAACTATATGGTAGGATGTCACTAAGAGTTATCAGCAGGCTGATCTCTAATTCCAGTACAATCTGGACAGTGCTGACTCCAGAGGTCAATTTTATTTTCCCAGGCGATAGTGTATTCTAAAACAGTGATAGGTGGCATTTTCATGTTTTAAATATTACATCTCTCTCACTTTTGTAAATATTTTAGAGAGTTCAAATATTAATTTATGTTTTAAAAGAAAACAAATTACAAGTTATCACACACCAAGAAATGCACAGCCGTCCAAATTGCTGCTCATGTCTAAGGACGAGTCGGACGGTCTGGGTTTTTGACACTAAGAAATGCATATGGTGATGTTTTGCATCTCCTCCCCCACAAAAGTCTACTTTTTTTACTTGATAGTGAACTCTTATTTGATATTTATTTGTACACAACTTAATGGCTAAAATTCTTGCTTGACACAGTTTAATATATGCTCAATAGTAATGTGCATCGAGAGTAGACATGCTGGGTTGGGATATTTGAGCCTTCCACAGTCATTTTAGCATACAAGGACTAATTTCCAAGTGTATAGAAGATAATTGGGTGATAGAATATTATATCTGCTTAAACATTTTCAAAGATTTTTCCATTAATGAATAACAATTAGTTTAATATTACTTATCTTATTTCATTGAATACTTGTAGTTTTCAAGACTTTTAAAAGTAAAATTATTTTGCCAAAATTTTTTGAGATGACAGGGGTTAATGACAACCCCCGTAATAATGAATTGGTGGAGGTGGCATTTGAAATTTCACTGTAAAGGAGAGCGATCACAAAAAGGTTGGGAAACACTGCAATAAAGATTCTTATTTGTTTTAGAAATGAAATTCTGAAACTGCATATAAAGCTCAAATTTGGTTTGAAAGTAATTGAAATTGTATAACTAAAGACTACATATTTGAGGAACTTTGATTATATATAAAAGGAGTCAGATATTGAAATTGTAAAAATTTTTTGCTTTCAGAGTGAAATATATTTTTAAAATTTTATCTTTTACAATATTATACATATTTATTTAACGATATATTTTAAAACTGCTTTTACAATATTTAATTTAGATATATGGCTAGAATATATTTAATTTGTTACGAATCTCATTTAATCTGCTTCATGTGAATCAATTTTACATATTGAGAAAATATTAAAAACATTAAATTTGTAACATGAGGTAACTTCATCAGGCTTTTTTACTGGGCTATAAAAACATATAGACTATCTCAGAAATGAATTTGATAAATAAATGTATTTGTTGATATTCCATTTTATTGATTGTTTATATATAGTGAAATAGATATGCATGTTAGAGGTAAGTGTTTGTTTTGACAGATATGCATGTTTTTGTACAATATGAAAAGTTTATAGTTGCAAGAAAAATGTGTATTATAAATGTTCCATTGTTTAATCATTGGTTATATAATTAATGATAAGCACTGGCAAATCTGGAAGAGATTACTGTAATCTGGCTTATGAAACTGGATATTGAGCATGGGGTGCAGCAACGGATGTTTGCATAAATTACCAGTGCATATTATATATGTTATCAATTGTGTTAATGCCCAGATGTGCGATATGCACTCTGCTAGTTACACCATTAGTGGTAAGTCAGTCTTTTTCAGGGCAATGCTTGTCTTCCTGTACTGTAGAAAGTATTTGTAGATAGTAATACATTGATTTGAAGAACCAAATATGTTAACATTCCATTTTAAATGTTTTTATAGTGCATATCAATATTAAAGACAACATACTCTTCCATGGATATTCATATTTTCTGAAAAGACTTATGGCAAGAAATAAGTGTGTGCAAACATTCCATTTTAATGATTATTTATATAATGAATGTGTGGTTAATGAGCCTGAAAGAATATTTTATGAGAAATGACTCATTTGATTTTAAAATTTATTATTAAAAATTAATGTATATTCATTAAGTGCTTTCCTCATAATATTTTATGATACAAGTTGTGCCAAAAGAAAACTGCTTGTTTATAAATATTAAAAATGAATTATTTGTTAAAAATAAGAGCATTTATTTAAAAAAAAATTATACTTTAATTTGTTACAGTCAATGGTGGTATTTTCCTAGACTGAAAGAAGAAAGCACCCAAACTTTTGAGTGTTTTTATTTATATGTTAGACAATTAGGAATTTTAGTAATTAAAGTTTTAAGTACTTTTACAACTATTTGCGGAAATGAAATTTTCTCATTCAATAACCATTTTGTTTCATAATCAAGAAGCAAAAAATCCTGCATAAACTTCAATTGTAAAATATACCTTTTATTTTCTAAAAAGGGTTAACAATTTACGAACAATTGAAGTTGAAAACTGCTGACATAGTTATAATTTGATGTCAGCTTATCCAAAATGCACTGAAATTTTAGTAATTTGCTGTGCCTATAAACCAATGGTTCTATAACTTTTCAGTATTATGGAAGCCTTAAACAATATTTTAAATGGAATGGTTCAAGTAATTTAAAAATACATCTGTCATAGGCATATTTTTATTATACCATTTGAATAAAAATTCTACAACATTAAGCAAGAGAAAACTGTTATGCTCTATATGAAAGGATTTTCTATGAAGAATAAATTTTGGTATCTGATATACAATATATTTTTGGAACTAAATATTTAAAATGAACTTGTATGAGTATAACTTGTATGAGTATTTACAATTTCACTGAAATAAAGGGTTTTTTTTAAACTTATGTTGCATTTGTTTTAAATCTCATTTTTTATTTTTAAGTGGGTTTCTTGAGCTATTCAAAACTTACATAATAGTGCATACATTTCTAGGATAGTCAAATAAACCCTATAATACTAATTTTGTGTTCATTTTAAACTAGCACATTCACTTTTTTGTTATGTTTTAGGGTGATAATTATATTTACAGGTTTAAACTTAAGGATCAAATTTCTGTAAAAATTTTGGCATCCACTTTAAAAAACCCTCATTTTAACTTAAAAATTAATTTGGCAAAACAATTTTTACAGCATTGTTTTTGGATCTAAAAACAACTACATTTTAGAGCAAAACAAAATTGCTATAGTTGAACATATTTTAGAATAATTTATAAAGAAGTAAGGAAGTATTCAATTAGTTATTACTTCAACACCCTTGGACCAAAGTTGTCACTATTTGTTAGCAGGTGACAAGTGATGAAATAACTAGAACACAAAACTCTTTTAAAAATGGGAGTTTTTATGGTAGAAGTTCTTAAACATTTATATCTTACTACCAATAGTGCATGGCATTATTAATTTAGCATTATTCACCATTTACAAAACTCAGCAGTAAGAGGACGAATGATCTTGTAAAAAAAATCTAGCATATCTTTGATTTTACTTTCATTATGCAAGTTAAATATCTTATGAAAGATGCATTTTATTATAAAAATAAAATATTTTAACAAAATCAAGAATAATTCATATCAGGAGGAATACTGCACTTGATCTCCACAGATGGGAATCTTTCTTGTAAAGTAGATATAGCCTCTTTAACAGAATTATCACAATAAGATACATCCAATAACTTTAACTTTGAGCAGGACTCTAAAATCCTATAGAACAGTATTAACATTAGTTTATTTACAATTAGTCAAAGTTTTCCTTTACTTTCCACCTACAATAAAGATGCATAACTAAAGATTTTAATATTAACAGATAAATAAATTTCATGTAAAATATAGGTATACAATGGAAACAAATTCTACAGAAATTTTGGCTCAGCATACATTTTTTTTAATTTAAAAAATCTTTAAAAAAAAAATTATTAATTTTTTGGATGATTTCCATATGCACTGTTGCAAGAAAATATATGCAGTCATAAGAAATTGTGCTACAGTTGCATAACTTGGCATGTATGTATTGTTTGAGGAGATATGAAAATGATTAGAATTTGGGAGCAAAAAATTTTTTATCAAGAAATGTTGGCAACAAGAAGATGACATTTTAGTAAGTGGTAGATCTCCTGGCAGCTATACAAGCAGATATTTAGTGCGGCAGAGTCAATTAAGTTGCTCATGTACTTCTGCGGAAGACTCTGCCACAAAGGTTGCAACTGGTCAGCTAATTCAGTGGTATTCTAAGAAGGTTGCAATTGTCATCCCAGCATGCCCCAGACGTGTTCTATTGGTGATAGGTCTAGAGGTCTACCTGGATGGCTATGGGATTAAATCCTCGAACCACTGTTGAGAAAGTCATGCAGTATGTGGTGAAGCGTTGTCTTGGTAAATGGACTCTGGGCAGCTTGATAGCATAAGCAGAATATAGTTGATATGCAAGCAAGCCATCAGATTAGCTTGCAGCAAAACTAGTGGAGATTGGCTATCCCACAAGATATCACCTCAGACTGTTAAACTACATGTGATGGCTATGTGCCATTCGACAAGAAATGAGGGAGTGGAACACTGGTCAGTTCTTCAAACACATTTGCGGTGGCCATCAGCACTGAAAAAGAAGTAGGATTAGTTACTAAAGACAACATGCCTCCAATTAGACACTATCTGGGTTGACCGAGCTCGGCACCAATCAAAATGGCTCTGCTATGTTGAGGGAGTCAGTGACAGATGTCTTAATGAATGTTGACACCTAATCCCTCCTTCTGTCAGTCGTCTCCGAATAGTATCCCTTGATACAGCATACATGGAGGATGGCAAATGGCTGATAATGACTCCATTAGTGTGGATGTAGCTCCTCTCCTGACTGCACAATCATCTCGAGCAGTTGTTTGTCTGGAGCATCATGAGCCTCTCGGTGGTTACAAATGCCTTCTCTGATCCACTGTTGCCGAGACTGAGTAACTGCCATATTACTTCAACCAAGATGGCAACTGATACATCTGTTGAATCAACCAGTTTCCCTTATGCTTTTGATGAGACTTCTCTCTAAATCTGACAATTGTTCATAGTTCCGTCGAGTATGTTTCAAAGGCAGCTTTGTACAGAACGTGCAGTATCAAAGTAGAAAATCCAGTTCCAATTGCCCGCAAGTGAGAATATTAGTTGTTTTAAATACTGTGAGATGCATCATTCTCATGTGCATTGTATGCATTATTGGTGCTGATAGTTTGATCATTGGCATAACTCTTAAAACAACATTTAAATGTCAAGTTTCGCAGCTGTAGCTTAGTTCTTTATGGATGCATATATTTGTTTTGCACTAATAAAAATTTCAATATATTTCCAGATAATTACCTCCTTTTAAAAAATTTGTAAGATTCTAGGGCAAGAATAATTGTTTTAAATGTGCTGGGCACACAAGTGTTAAATTTTAGCCTTTTTTATTTTGGAAGTATTTGTAAATAATTAAAAATCTATTCAATTTTTTTAATGTTTTAGGATTATGCTTAGATCATTATCTCACTTTAAAAATAAACAGCAAGTTTCTTCTAAAGTGAGGTAGGCCAAAAATTGGCATTTTAAATCAAAGGCATGTACATATTTACAAACATACATAGTCTGAGGGAAATTAATAGGATAGGTTCATCATCATCATGCCTAGTGGCACATAAGGCCTTTAGCTTACGTCGGCACCCTGGTCGATCCTGTGCCACAGTCCTTGCTTCTGACCAGCTCGCCCATCCCATAATAGGATAGGTTATAAATATACAACAGTGTGCATAGGAATATAACTTTTGTTTTAGAAATAAGCAGGCATACCTCGGGTGTAAAGTAACCACTCTATAGTCAATATTTAATTTGAGCTAAAAAAAAACACCTAGTTACTCATTTTTGTGAATAATTTTAATATTGTAGCCACTCAAATAACATATAAAGTTCCTTGGATGAAGCCTTTTTCATATGTCTGCACTTACCTACAATACTTTAGCCTATTCATACTCTGCACTTGCTTACAATGAATGTTCCCAAAATGCCCTCTATACATAGGCAGGTGACCCTATTTCGGGAATTTCTGTGAATATGAACTTGATTATCAAAGCCTAAGCTTGATCTTTTAGAAATTTGAAGCAAGCTGGATGTGTGGTAGGGCTGAATTTGACAGTCTTCATAGAGATTTGGAAAATTATAGCACAACAAGTTATCTTTGCTGCTATTGTAGGCATCAGTTATTCCATGGAGATCTGCAAAAACAATCCATGGATGCTTGGAACATTGGAACAGTCCATGGGACATTTGATCATCTGACATTTTCAGTAATCTAATCAGTTTTGATTAAATTTAGATAACAGAGGCGTTACAGTACCAGCATTTCCTTATTAAAGCTTTCACTTTTAAATAGAAACAATTAGTCATAGTTTTGATACTTTTCATAGAATTTAAAATTCCCAAATTTTAGATAATTAAGTAATCAACCTGAAATACTTCTGTACAAAATTTTATCATTATTTGATGCTTAGATTTCCTACTACAGACCACACATACATTACTTAAAAAACTTAAAAATACTTATAACTTAAAAATATGAATATACTACCTAATCATGAATAAAAAAAAAACTAGAGATTTACCAAAGTCTTTAGTAAAATATAAACTTAATGCTTACCTTTCACAGGTTTCAAGATTTATTCCACTTGTGCCAAGAATATCAAGTTGCTCAAGTTCTTTACAACAATTTCCAATTATGTTTACTTCATAGTTGGATACAGTCCTGAAAAGTAATTTTGCATAGGCTAAACACCATTAAGAAATAGAGAATAAAGGAATTATTTTTACCATCATTTATTACTTTTATAAACGAATAAAGAAATTACTATTTTAATACAGTATTAATTTAAGATGTGATGGATCAAACAAAAAATATAATTTACAAGATTGACAGAAAAATTGAATAGGTAAAGATTACATACAACCATATAACTGGATCATGGAGAAAAATATGTTTGTAGTAGTTTCCAATAAAAATAAGCATATCAAATTTTATGGAAATCATTTTATTCTTTGGAAAATGTGTTTGCAGTGAAGAAAGTAAGATTTATAATATCTTGAGAATGGTTCATGATAACTGCTAAGCAATAATATCAATTCACATCTAGTTATTCATTTGATAGTGAACATATTTGATTTGTTTTTTTTTATGAGTTTTTTCATTCTAAATTGAACAAAAACATGTACTATCTTAAGAATGGTGCAATTTAAAAATTTTATCATTCACCCTTAAATAAGAAAGAATGTATAAAATGATTAAAATATTCAATTCAATACTTCCTTTGAAAAGCAGGCATATAATAGTTAGGTGACTACAATTGTTTCAATACATCTGTTCGATGTTTTTTCTACAACATAAAATGATTGTTTAACTTTTTTTAATATAACTATTTTTTACAGCATTTTTTTTTTAATTTTTGAGAAAATATGTTAAAAAAATTAAGGACTTTTTCCCTACTAGACTCTTTTAAAATCATTAGGTCTTTTGTATTTATTGATTGAAATAATATTAAATTTCATTTTAATTACCCAATTTGTGCGAGAGATTCATTTATGCCTACACACTTACAAGCAATCAGGTACACACACGTCATTGGAAAAAATTAGTAATAGTTCATATTCAGGAAACATCATGTAAACTCATCCAAATCCCAGAGTCATATTTCTTCATGCGATCACAATATTTTTCCTTATCATACACTACATTGTATGAAAAGTAAAAAGGAAGAATACCTTTATGAAATATTTCAATGGGAAATATTACTATAATTGGGTTGCATCTAAACCACTGACCACATAAGAAATGGAAAGAAATATTAAAAAATCATTGCAGAAGATTTAACAATTATATAAATAAAAATAAATTAAAAGGAATTATGCTAATACATTTTAATTAACGTCAGTAATAGGAAATTTATATTATTCTCATTTGAAAAAGGATTTAGCAGTATGTTGCATTTGATTTTATTTTCACTTATGACAATATATTATAAATATTTTAACAAGCTTGAGGATGCATATGCAACCAGGACTTAATTCTAATATTTAGTAATTATAAAATTAAGGATATTTGCTAGTAATGAAAAAGGGTGTTAAAATTACTACTACTGGCTTATGACTTGTCAGTTTTACAAAAGACAGAATAGAAAAAAGATATGAGCTTATGGTTTTGCTGTCTTTTCCCAGGAGAAAGAGAAGATCCTGTTCTAATTCTATCTAAATGTAAAAATTAATTTGATATAGATATGGGTGACTAGCACTTTTCTCTAATTCAATTTAAATATTGAATTTGAATATTAATGCTATCTTGAATATTAGAATACCCTGAATAGTTATTTCAAATTGTTAATATACAATATGTATATCTATTAAACATTATTTAATTATTAGTAAATAAATTAATGCAGTAAAATAAAAAGTAAAAAGTGTTATAAAACCACATTAATTTAGAAATTAAACTTTTTATTTTAGATGTTAATTATTTTACAGTACCTTTTTATTTTAGGCACTTTTAAGTACCTAAAATAAAACATTTACAACTGAATAATTGTAAATATTTCTCACCTACTGTAGACTTCTATTTAAGAAATTAAACATGTTTAGGAGAAAGAAGAGCCATTTGAAAAAAATTTTGACAGTGGCATGATTAAATACTTTAATTCTTTCAAACAGGTATATAGACCATTCTTTTTTCAGTAGTTTAAAATGTTTTCACTTGGAAACAAACTTTCTTCTAGGTACTTTCAAATGTTTTCTTTTGGAGTAACCTGGTCTTTTTCTTCCAGAGCCAGCTATTCAATTTTTTTTAGTGATTTATATTTTAGATCTCAAATCTTGAATACCTTCTAGTATTCAAGTACTTATGGATAGTATTCACCCATCTCTAATTTAATATGTATATTTTTTATTGAAATATCAAGTCCACATCTCACATGCATATGTACACACACACTGACACCAAAAAATGTTTGAAATGCTTTGAAGAGGTCCTAAAATGTAAATTTCTATCAAAGTCACAAATTCCTAAAGATTTCAAGCAAACTAATTGCACTATAGTATCAGAAAGTAATATGAAAAAATGGAGTTTTCAGACTAACATTGGAAGCTAAAATATCTTAAAATCATATCCAAATTACCTTACTGCTGTTAGAAATAGCTTTTTCAAATTTCGATTATGAATGACGAGTTGCCTTAGACAGCCACAATTTGCATCTACTTTATAACTGAAACAAGAAAAAAAATATTATTTTTAAAGAAAATTGTAAGACATATATTTACAAATATTTATTTTTTGTATACAAAGGAAGAAAATATGCAAAAATGAAAATATACTTACACGCATATATAAAACAATAAGTTTAAATCTAACACATGCAAAAAAGCTGTGAAGCAATTAGTGAATAATGAATGAATGAGGCATGCACAGCTAGCTTGCTTTTGGCTTACAAAATTGTGAATCAAATAAAGTATGCTACTTTTTGACATTTGTAATTTTAACTTAAAAGTGGCATAAAAAAAAGCTGATGACTTGCTCATGTATACACACATTGTTCTACACACATTTAAACTGAAAACAACAGTGCCACAAATTTAAATTTTTAAAATGTTAAACAATTACAACTTCTATTAAAGCTATTGTACTATAATTATTGCACTTTTATTACATAGATATAAAACAGGCATACATCAAAAAGTCGCGAGAAGAAAAAATAATAATAGGGATGAATTTTGGGAGTCATGTTTGACTCCAAAACTTTCCCTTTGTTTTTAAATAGTGGTGTCAATTTAGTTAAAAAGTGCTGATTGATGTGGCATTTGCGAGTAAATGTGAGCTATGGCACAGAAATATATGATTTAAAAATTGTTTATTTTATCTAATAAAATGTATGAATTTTTCTTTATTTGATAAAGAGTTATTATTTTTTTTAATTTAAAAAATACTCATCAAAATTAGTTGCCACCCTGTTTGATCTAAAATTAATAAAAATGCTTATGTTTAAAGATTGAAATAATCTCAATAAATATTTTGCTGTTAGAGAGGTGAACACACATAATTTGAAAAATGTTACTCATGTGTAGATATATTTAAACCATGTAAATTAATAGAAACTTTGACCCCCGCACAATATTTTATACTTAGTAATAATATTTAAAATATTCTACTAAGCAAGAAAAAACAGTTTTCTCTATGCTTAAATTTAAAACTTTTGAATATTGAAACTCAGAAACCAGGGTTTGAAATAAGTCACAATAACCACAGAAAGTGCTGTAAGATACCTTAAAACTACCGCAACAATCAATGGTTCTCACAGCAGGCTTTGCGAGAATTTATAACCCTGCACTTTTGTGGAAAGCTAAGATGTAAATTTTATTGCAGTTATTCTGAACTGGTAAAAGTATGTGCAAAACACTGGGGTGAAAACAACAATATTTACTTCGAAAGAATCTCAGTAATTAAAAAATGCAATGTTGAAAACCATTCCAAAATTAAGGGATATATAAAATGTGTTGAAATTAAAAAAAAAGGTGAACAAAAATTTGCAACTGAAATTTTGAAATTATTTTCAATGGCTAAGTTTCCTGTCAGCTGAATAGTTTCTGTTGCTAGTTTACAAAAGCTCATAGCAATATTTGCTGTCAATTTTAAATCTTATTTCAAGCCTTGCCTCAAACTATAAAACAAAATATATGGAACAGATGTAGTATAATCCCTGTTTTATTTTTGGTGATTTTAGGTGAGATAGCATTATATGACAATAAAAAAAAAATGAGGAAATAAAGAGAAAGGATCCAGTTGTCGGTAATCTTGTTTCTGTGATAACATGATTGATTTATAGCCAATATACCAACACTGTGCCCTTTTCAGTGGATTTAGGTAACCACATACTTTTCACATATAAGACATGATTTCATTATGCTCTGTATGTTGTTAATTCTAAGAATTTTTTTTTTCTATCAACTGGGGATGGAAAAAAATTAGTCTTTTTTTAAAAATAAAAATTCATGGTTTAAACACACACACACACACACACACACACACACACACACAAAAACCATGGACCAAACCAGTGGGGTTTACGCAGCCATCCTTACTATCAACCAAGAGCTTTTTTTTTCTCTGTTTTAAAGTTTTAACTGATTAATAAAGCAAAATTTGTAAAATGAATAGTAATTACTATAAAGACATATGGTTTTATTTTTTAGAATTTGACTAAAAAGCTGTACTTAGCAATACCCCAAACTCAATTTTGAAATTTCCGATAACTTGTCCCTTTTCCTGTAAACCATCACATTTAGCATAGAAATGTCAAGAACTCCCCATAGATGAAGAAAAATAAGCAAAGTTATGTGGATGTTAAGTAGTTTGTTAAATGTACAAAGTAATATGTGTACAAGTAATATTAGATGCATCCCTCTGAATATTTCTAAGTAATTATATACTTGCAGTTAATTTCTATCACATACATACAATTACATTAATAGTTTCATGATAATTAAATTAAAAAGTACACTTTTTATCCTATTATCTTCACTATTAAGAACTCCTATATTCACACCTATCTTCTACAAAGATTGTTCAATATGCAAACACAATACATAGTTTTAGAGGTACTTTCACATCTCTAACATCTATCACCTTTGCACCTTTTTTGGGGAGGCATATCCAATTATTTAAAAAAAAAAACTCTGCATTAAAGTTTGCTTCACTCTGCATTAATTATACTATTATAATTCTGTACACAAATTAACAAAATAAACAGCAGAAATTTATGCAAAATGCACAAAATTAAAGTGTAAGAGGATGAAGACAGTGAAGGTAAAACACTGCACACCAATTGAGTATTAAAAAAGAATATTGACAATGTGAATGAATATATAATACTAAATTTCTTTAACAATACAAAATACAACAATACATACCACCAACCTAGGTCCAGTTCCACTAAATTATGGCAGTGTTCAGCTAATTCATAGATACCTACACAAGACAAGGAAATTCCTCTCCAAAAGTCTAATGTTTTTATGCCTCTAAAAACATAAGTTAATATTATATAATTTATATAAAAAATAACATGAATAGCAGAATAGTATATATATAAATATAAAAATCCATTCAAACTGCTTGTCTAAATCAAATAAATCTAAAAATAAGAAAAAAAGAAATAAATAAACTTTGTTACTTAACAGGATACAAGGTTCAATAACAGTATCAATCAGTTTGAGGCAAAAAATAGCCTCTTTCTTTGGGGTAAAAAGAAGCAGCATCAGCACTAACAAAGGCAAGACTGCATCTGTGACCTCTGTTAGTGTTGGTGCTCTGTCTTTTTATTCTGACAAGAGTAGGTTTCTTCCAAAAGAAGACTCATTTATCAGGATAAAAGACAGAGTTCTTTGCCTTTAAAACTGATTGATACTTTTAATAAACATTTATGCTGTTAATAAAATCAGTATTTATTTTTGCAGACAAAATAATGTTTTAAAATGAAAATTAAAAAAAAAAAATTATAAATATTCAACATTTTACTGCCATAAATAACAAAAAAGCTCATTTATTCATAGTTATCAACTTACTAAGATTGTATAAAATGGAAAAAACAAGTTAATGCAGGAAATCAGAGTGAGGGGGAATTCCTACATCAAATATTAAACTGTCATCTAAAGCTTTGGCTAAAGATTGAGATGGACTTATTGAAGCAATAGAGTAGAGCCTTGGGTAGATGTTAATGGTTTACCTAGGCTTTGGCTTTCAGTGGTCTATTTTTCAAGTATCTGCCTATGGTAGTTACATAGTGCACTGTTTTTCTTTTCCCTATAGTTTTCAGTGCATAATCATTTATTAAGATAACATTTACTTTTGAACTTATTTCAAAGTCCCAATCAAGTTTCTCAAAGAGATCCATGGCAATTTCAATGTGACAAAGATATTTTGACAGAATTTTGATAATTAGGCCTTCAGAATCAGGAATTGGTACATCTTCATACATCTTTTAATGTTCCCTATTCCCTTGGTACTAGGTGGAAGGCCAATGTGAGCAATAGCTTCATGCTGTTAAGGTGTCGTAACTGTGAATCAAGTGCCTCATGTTGGAGTATAGTGGCAACTGAAAAGTGCCATAAATATGAAATGTAACAAGTCAAAGCATTACAATTAGAGGTATATGCCTGTATACTTTGAGAAGTACTCAATCATAGTCAGGTGCAGAATTCAGAGTGGAATGTTACTAACATCTAATATAGTATAAATTAAAATTACTATATAAAAGATCCCATTCAAAATGCAATTGACCTTTAATCTATATTACATACATTAAACTATACAGATTTCAAACATTTTTTAAATACCCATACAGCTATATTAATGTGCCCAACAGATGATTTTGGATTTTACTACAAATTTTCAAATTTCAATATTGTTGGAAAACAATAAGAGAAATTAGAGCTTTCTTACGACCCAGTCTCACTAAAAACCAATAGGCTTATTTTTTACTGGTTAAATAAGTAAATTTCATGAAAATTGACCAATTCTCATGGAAAACATGACATTTTCTGTGGAAAAGAAAGAATTCTAATATCTCAAGAATGGCTTGTGATAATTCCTAAACAACTGTGTCAATTAATTTCTAGCAGTTACAAAGCATTCACTCAATTGGTAATAAAGAGCAAATTTAATTATTTTATGAATTCTTCCATTTAGATGAAAGCCATGCAATATCTCAAGAATGGTATATATTAGCATTTTATAAATAATGTGATTCATTTTTAAATAAAATAAAATTGTACATAAATGACCTTTTCATTAGCACTTTTTTAACAAATTTCTGTTATGTTTTCTTTAATTTTTAAAAAAGAATGCTAAAAGATTAAGGCCTTCCTTTGATACAATATTTCTGAAGATTAATAGACCTTTTATGTTTACTGGTTAAAATAACTTTCCCCAATTTCATATGAGTTGCTCAATTTGTTCAAGAGATATTGTACTCACAGGCAGACATTATTGAAAAATCAGTCGATTCATATACAGGAATAACTCAAAACATGTAAAACCATCCAATTTTGAAAGTTAATTTTTTAACCCATCTCAATACTTAAAATGAATAATTTTTCAAAGCATCTGAAGAATTTAATAATAAAATTACTTTAAATGTTTTGATATGGCTCGGGCTACTTCATCAAACATTTCTATACTTGTACAACTGCCCAGAAGTAAATGCTGAAGGTTTGCACAGTTCCTACATAAAAAAATAAGATATCAAATAAGGAAAAAGGATTTAAGGCTGACAAGTTTTAATGTAATTATATTTGCATACCTTATAATTGCAATAACAGAGGTTGTGTCTATAAGTGAACGATACAAATCAAGATACTTCAATTTTGGAAGCTGTGATATATACTTGAACCCGGAATGAGTCAAATCTTTGGCTCTGCAACATTTCATTTCTAAAACTAAAAAATAACAAATGCTAAAGCTTTATTCAATCTTTTTGTACAAAGTTTTGAAAGGGAGTGTACTTTCAAAACTAAATAAATATATGAATAAATTTATAAAAATGAAAATTTCAAACAAGTTAAAGATATATAAATAGTCATATAGTATGTCATACATGCTGTCATATATTTCATATCCCAGGGGCCAGTTTGGAAGAAATCTAGAGTTTATATTTGTTGATTCACAAAATTCACATATCAAGAATATTCATCACAAAAATTTACATCTCATGAACAAACTTTTGTAAATTTCTAAATATCAAAACCAAGCTTTCATAAAATTTTAATTTCAAAATTGGACTTCAATATAAAATTAAATAGTAGAAAAAAAATTTCATTAAAAGAAACATAAAACACAAAATTAATTGTTGACTGGTTTTAAAGGCCAGAAACAGCCTTCTTTGTCAAGACAAATAAGAAACATAATCTTCTCTCATCATAGCTAATTTGGTAACTGATGAACATCAAATGTGATTGAAGCAGGAAAAAGGGGTTGCCAAAATCAAGAGTAAAAGAGAAAAGGTAAAAAATTGTGGAGGAAGGAACAAGTGCTGGGACAATAGGAATGAACAGCAAAATACCAAAGAAGAAAGTGAACATCTAAAGGATTCAAAGCACTTCTTCAGTGAGTAAAACTATGAACATAAGAGGTCTATTAAAATTAATAACAAGTAATCACTGATTGTAAAGTTAACTCTTTTGAATTAGGCAATTCATGTAAAAATGATCATTGAAATTCCTGTTCAAGGAGTTAAGAGAGGAGATAAAACTCCTATGGATGAAAGCTTAATTCATAAAATATCATGCTTTGTGAATGCTAACACTAGGTTGCTAGTGTTAGTAACATTTCATGTGTTCTCATTTGACTCAACAAGAAACCATAGTGTTAATTTTTTATTATTTTCTACTTAAAGTTCTCTAATTATGAGTAGAAGTAATTTGTAATATGAGTTTTTTCTCTAGTAGTAGAATAGGGTACAGAATAGAGACAAAAACAAATTGAAAAGTAAAGTGAATTAGAATACATAGGAACATTCTTTATTATTTGAGTTCTAATTGACAATGTATTGATAATTCATACCTGCAAAATTAATGTTCCAAATGAATATTATTGAATTCAAGTCTTTTGCATAGAAATATATACAATATGGTGGGACTTATTTTACTCTAATGCCACTTGAATTATTGTCTCAAATAATTCTGGCATTTTACAAACATGAAATTTTAACTCCTTCTTTTACCTTTATTTCCCTATCACTTAAAATATTGTTAAAATGGTGATATGAGTACAAGAATCATAATAATGTAAATATTTAATATTTTGAGATTGTGTGAAAATGACAAAAATATGTATCAGGAAAGAAATTTTTATAACTAAAATATATATATATATATATTTATAAAATATTAACATTATGCACTTGTGTCATGCATACATTTAATGATGCATTCATCAACCAATATATATATATATATATATATATATGCTTTATGCTATAATTATAATATTCCATTACAGAAATGAAATCATAAACTCATTCTAAATTACTAATAATATTAATTATCTTATCTTGTAAATTGAATTAGATTAAAATTTGTTAGTTTTATATTAGATTTCATACAAATCTAAAAAAATGTATACAGAGATAAAATATGAAAAGTGCATTATTTTAAAAAGACTAATAATAAAAAAAAAATGCATTATTAAACAGCTTAAACTTCCAAAATATATGAAATAGAAATGAAAACTACCTTCTACATTATGACAATAATTAGCCATGGCTTTCATGCAGTTGTTGTTTACAAAGGGACAACAGTTTAACTTCAGGACTGATAAGTTTTCGTATCTTGTCTCTAAAAACCTGCATGAAAATTTTATAAGTTTCTTTGATAGATATAATTATAAAATTGAAAAAATAAATCCTGATATTTAAAATGAATGCCCTGTCTTAGGAAAACAAATCTTTTATTGTTAAAAGTTTAATTTAAATAGAAATATTAATATAGATATAGTACTAGATCTTTAGTTTGATATTTTGAAATTAGGAATAAAACTGGAGCTTTTAAAATTAAAAGTGTTTTTTCTTTGTAAAAGTATATGGAGCAAAAGAACAAACTTATATCATGATAGTATAAAAAAGCTAGAAACTATTACTATCCCTACATACATAGAATAATATATAAAGAATGTATTTTATGTGTTGAAACTATTAATTTAAGTTTTTAATACATTTGATTAATATTTTGAACATTTGATCTTGATTCATCACATATCTGCACCTGATACATGTATGTAAGCAAGTGCAGATAGGAATCATGTTTAAGTTTATGCAATGTGTGTCCTAACAAAGTTTCTCTGTCATTTACTTCATCAAGTAAATGATAAAAAAACTTTCTCAAATAACAATTCATTGAATAATAGATTCCTAATACTATCAATTTTCAGGAAATTCACTATCATTGTTTCTTCATAGAAATAATGTTATCAAAATCTGGAATTTTGAATATTTATTCTAATCATATAAATTATAAACAATATTTATCTAAAGGGTTTTAGATAATCTTTTTTTTTTCCAATGGCAGAGAATAAGACATACATTATACAGACGGAACAGAACTCATATAATGTGAAAAGTCAATATCTCCTCATTTGGCATCTAGCGTTCCAATACTTCTCCACCTTAGAAGCTCCACGCAGCACCAGGCATCTTCCGATGTGGATCCTGTCCATTTCTTCATTTAACTCACAAAGTGGGCAATTTGGGCTGGAAAAAATACCAACATGATAAAGATGGCTCGCCAAGCAATCGTGACCAATTTCGAGCCTAAAATTGGCCACTGCTTTTTCCCGTGGTTTGTCTGCTATTTTCCTTTCCAAGATATTCCTCCAGTACTAGAGACATGCATCATAAGCGCTCCTCTCCATTTTTGTTTCAAAAATTTGCGAATATATAGTTTCACAGAATGGAAGGAACAATTTGTAGATATTTTTTGAACTATTTCTGTACCTTTTTTTGCAAGTTTATCGGCCTGGTCATTTCCGCAAAGGCCACTATGTCCGGGGATCCATTGTAAGGCAATCTCCCCCTAGTCTCAATTTCTCCAAAAGAATTTGGCATTCAAGGATTTCCTCAGAGTTTGGATAAGCTCCTGATCCAATAGCCTGAAATGCTGACTTAATAAATAATCTGCCTAATAAATTAGATAATCTGCCTGACTATAAATTTTACTTCAATATGTGCACATTCATTTTAAGTAACTGTGTTCACATCTTAAAGATGTATATACATATATTATTTGAAACATGCTCAGCTATTAAAATATAGGATATTCATAAAAATATCAGTTCAAAAATATCTCCTTTACAGCATGAGGAAGTAAAATTTTAGCATTTAAGAATATTTTTTCATAGTATAAAATGTTATTTCAATTTGAAAACTCAATTGAATACAAATTATTTTATATCTTTTGTCAGAAACTAAAACTGTAATAAAAGACAAATGAGAACTTTAAATTAGATGGCAATAAGGCACAATTACAAAAATTCAGTACACTCTCAGTTTTGACCTATTCAGAGAGAGTATTTATGTATTTTTGTATGACAATTAAAAAAAAATTCATAGTAGTAAGAAATTAGCTGAAAACTATCTTAATTACTATTAATAAATGCCAGCACGCTATGAAATATTTTCAAATCATTTCATTTTAACTTATATGATTCATTAAAGATAATTTATATTATGGTATTATATATGATATTTCTTTAATTTTAAATGCGTTTATATACACTTCATTCACCATTTACAATGACCCCTATTTTGATCATTTTACAGTACTAAGTTTATTTAACATTTTGGCTGCTGTGTGAGCTATCTATGATTGACAATAGCATTGTAATTGAGTATCATGACAATTAACATGTAAATCAACACATTTTAAGTATTGAAATTTTTCGATTTATTTAAAAAAAAAAAAAAAAAAAAAAAAAAAAAGAGTTCAAAGAGAGCAATAAGCTTTATGAATTTAAATTTTATTTTATTAAATAGGTCAATGCTACTTTGAAAAAATATTTAATTTAAGCCAATAAAAATAATATTTACAAATTAAATTCCAGAATTCTTACTCAATAAAGTAAGGAGGGGTTATTCTACCTTGTCCACCACACCAGGACAAATTCAAGCACTTCAAAGATCTTAATCTTGACTGGAGGCCTTTAAGAGCAGATATATCAACCTAAACACAAAGTTTTATTAATAATCATCTAAAATAAAAATATGTAGCATACAGTATTTTTTTTATAAATATAGAATAAATGCAATCCTTGAATAAAATGTGCACCTTTTTTAATTACTTAATAAACAACAAAAAAGTAAATAAATACCCCCCCCCCCCCCCCCCACACACACACACAGTAAAATGCTAAATTTGTATCTTTTAGTATGGACATGCATTTTATATATTCCTGGCACACATTTCACCCAAATTATCAATGAATTTCCTTATATCAACAGTTTTTATTCCAGTCACTTTTTATTATTTTATTTTTATGATCACAATATCAGTGGAAATAATTCAACATCCACTGAAGTTGATTTTATGCCAATGCTTTTATACTGCCAAACCAGGCAAATGTGCATTTTATCATCTTAAAAACATTCAAAGTTATCACTTGTCCTTAAAATAATTGTATACATTCTCAAATACTATAATAAATTAGTCATTCATATACAAAAGAGATAAAATATTTATCATATGTGGGAAATTTATCTTATGTTTTTCCTTTTTCCCCCAATATGGTCATAAAATTTCTTATTCAGCAAAAATTTCCCAATCTAGCAGCTTTGATACAATTTTGGTAAAATAAACTTACACAATAATTAAGTTTAAATCAAGGTTTTAATATGATTTTTCTCCATTAAAAAGCCCTTGATTACATAACTCCAAAACCTGATTCCACTTGAAGAATTCAAAGATTTGAAATAATTGGAAAAATACATAGGAAATATTTAATTTGACAAAGTGAAGTTGAATATATAATATAATCAGTTTCAACTTATTAAATTTTTTCATTACAATATTTCTACATTTTTTATTGTGAACTCAGACTCATGCATACATATTTCTGCAATTTATTATAAAGGGTGTTTAAAAAGAGTTGCATAACTAAATATATCTTGAATGATTGGTCGCAGGTCCAGTATTTCAATTTGAGAAATGCTTTAATTAAGGTAATTTCAAGTTATGATAATTTTGGTAATGTGACATATTTTAGTAAAAAAGTACAAAATTTAACTTTTTAGATGGGTCCAATACAAAGAAAGTTTCAATTAATAAATTGTTCCTTATACATTTAAAGATCATTTGAAAAATGTCTGGCACTCTAATATGCAAAATTGGCTGTGAAAAATTTGGCAAAGTTACATGATTTAAACCACTTTCATCCAATCGAAAGAAATGACGATGACAACATAAATTTTAGGAGTCATAAAAAAAAGAAGTTCATTGGATAAAATTTCCATTTGAACACTTACATGAGCACCTATCATTAACATAAGTTTCATACAATCCACAATTATCCATCAAAAATTTTAATGAATAATATCTCGGGTAGTTTTGATCATATGATATAATATAATTTTCATCATATGATAATAAATATTTTTTGTTTGGTTAATTGGACTGTGGAAGACATTTTTTGTAAATGATATTTTTATTTCTAAAGGGCCTGTAAAAGTTACATTTTGTAATGTTTTACTGAAAGGTGTAAGCAAAATGATCAAAATTTGCATGATGATAGTCTACTTTAATTAAAGCAGTTCTTAGATTATAACTATGTATCTACGACCAATCATTCAAGAGATATTTAGTCGTGCAATCTTTTTGAAACACCCTGTATAGGATAATTAGTATATGCAGAGACTGCACAACTTAAAATAACTTCAGTCTATGAGACAAGATTTGGAATTTAAACCTGTACATGCAATATTGTTACAATAATCCAATCAAAATTTGGCTGTGATGCATCAGTGTTAGTTCAAAAAATATTTTCTATCAATTTTGAATATTTTCATCATAGATCTAAGTTCTAGAACACACACAGAGATGTTAAATGATGATCATGGGAAGAAGTTGATATCAGAAAGAGCTTTAAAAAATTAGAACAGAACAATAAATAAAATAGTCAAAGAATAGAAATATGATTGTGCAACAACTCTTCAATACAATAAAAAAATATTTGCAAAATATATAAATAAGAAAAATAATATAACATTTAAAAATAGTTACACACACACATATATACATATATATATATACATATATATATATATATATATATAAGTAATAAAGATGAATTAAAATAGAATTATTGAAGAGAAATAGTAAAGCATCCATAAAAAAAAGTATTCAAATACCAACCAGAAAAAACTCAAGAGAATGTCGAAAACCACCCATTATATTTAAAACAAAAATATTAAACAAACAAGAAAGATCAATCATGCATAAAGCATTGATTATGAAACACTTTCCAACTTCAATGCAATTTTATATAAACATCTCTAAAATGCAATACATTCCTCGGTAATATTTTTAAAATTATCACAATACTATATTAATTTATTATATTTGAAAACTTAAAACTTCATCGACAAAAATGAACTTCATTCAAATGACGGCATTGAAATATAAATTGCCTCGTTTAAACATCTCTAAAATGCAATACATTCCTCGGTAATATTTTTAAAATTATCATAATACTACAATAATTTATTATATTTGAAAACTTCCTCGAAAACAAATGAACTTTATTCAAATGACGTCATCGAAATATAAATTGCTTCTATATAAAAGCAGCATTTCATTCATAACAATTTTCCATTTCTTTCATTCATCCCAATACTATAATAATTTTTATTTAAAAACTTAAAACCATGAAGGTAAGTAATTTAACTCTATGCTTAAAACTTCATCGAAAAAATCATCTGGTTCTCTGTGTAAAATCAATGAATGTTCATTGATATCAGCTATATTGCAGACTCCATGAACTAAATAATTTTGCGTTAAAGAAATGCAGCAATTCTTATACAACTAATTCTACATCTTTTAGTATTTTCATTCTCTATAAGTGAAAATTAGACTTCGTTGTAGAAATATTCAAAGTTTGATGATTATTTAAACTCAAATATATTGTAATTGCGTTGTTTCAGTATGTAGATGCACAGAATTTAAGCAAAATTAAGCGGTTTTACAATGGATACAACACTAAAAATGAATTAAAAAGAACTTTAAAAATCGCGATTTTGACACAAGATGGATGCCATATTTTATTTTGAAGTGTGTCACATGATGTCTTCATATAATGGTCATGTGATCTCTTCATATAAAGGATGTAATTATTATTTTAATTTTTAAAAAACTACTGAATATATTTTGAAGAAATTTTTTATATATTTTATGGGATAATTTGAATATTTCCTAAAACTCTCGAAGCGATTTGTGAATTTTAAATTCACATAAATTTTTCTTAAAATTAGGTCCCATAAGGTTCAATATATTTCATTTTTCCAACCCAGGTTCAATCCAAAACTAATTGTGTGATGTTATTCATTTATATTCCCATAGGTCCCATAGACCGTTTGAACAACATACTAAAATTTCATTTAGATAAGTTATTTTTATGGCAGTTATCGTGCTAACGGACGGACAGACAGACAGAATAAACAAAGTCATAAACACTTTTCAACTATGTTGCAAAGTGTTAAAAATGGAATATCAAACAATAGAATGAATGTGATGTAATAGTAAAATCTACAGGGGAGTGACTACTATACATCAGCTTCAATTAGCACATTTCATTTATTGACCCGTTACTGTGAAATTGTGAACAAAAGGTCAATAGTAGCCCCTATGTGCTAAAAATGGAAAATGATTAAGAAATTTGAAAAACTAAAAAGAATTGAAAAAATTGAAAAAATAGAATTGACTTACATGTTGTTGAAGACTCAGACCATTAGACTCGTCCAAGGACATGAGCAGCTGTTTGGATGTGTGAAGAAATTATAGCACATGTATAGTAGTCACCTCCTGAAGATTTTACTATTACATCACATTCATTCTATTGTTTGATATTCCATTTTTTGTTTAATATTTTTGTTTTTAAATATAATGGGTGATTTCTGACATTCTCTTGAGTTTTTTCTGGTTGGTATTTGAATGCTTTTGTTTGTTATGGATGCTTTACTATTTCTCTTCAATAATTCTATTGTAATTCATCTTTATTACTTCATCTTATATGCTGCACTAGTGCAATAAGTAGATGCAATTTTAATTGTAACGTTTTTTATAACAAATTCCTATACAAAAATATACCCATAATTATCAAGATATCTTAAATGAGATCAAGTTACTACAAGACAAATTTGTAACCACTTATATTGATAAAGCATCAAGTAATTATGCATTTATTTGCAAAAAATTTTATTTGGACGAACTCAAACTACACAACTCAATTCCTCAATTTCATTAACTCCTATACACAATATCTCTATTATCAGTAAACAAATTATTGTTTACTACAAACTACTTAAACAAAACAAAATACTTATATCAAATAACCTGATACTTATGCCAAACCAACCTTACCTGATACTTATACCAAAATTCCATAAATCATCAATTACTTTTAGAACTGTTACTATAAGGTTTAAATCATATACCAATGCTGCAGACAAACAACTACTATTTATACTAAATCAAATTTATGACCATTTTACTACACTACAAACACATATAATCAATAATACTTTAGAACTGATTAATAACTTCAAACTACAACCTTACATACATAATATTAAAACTTTTGATTTCAAAAAACCCTTTAATAACATTGATATTCATGATTTACTTAAAGTCATAATAAATTCATATGGACAATTTACTTAATCAAAAATCATCTCTATTCCATTCAAAACATTGTTAAAATTCATTCTGTTCAACCAGTATCTCTCTCAGGGTAATTGCATATACACATTAAATAAGGGAATTCCACAGGGAGAAATCTCATCCACAATACTGGCCAACCTTTATCTACATTTTTAGGAAATTCAGTACCCTTTCAACAGTCATCTCATGTACAAATTCATTGATAATCTGTACATGAGTATTTGTACATCTGTACATGTAATTATTAAAATTATTAATGATGCCAGAATGTTAAACTTTCAGTTTTATCCTCTTAATCTACAACTAATTGAAAATGTAGGTACATCACACTGGATCAATTACCTAGATGTTAGTTTAAAAATTCAAAATGAAGACATGTTCAAAATTAAAATATACAACAAAACTGAATCATATAATTTAAAAGTAAATAAACGTCAGCATTATTCATCCAATCTATCAAAATCAGTATATACAAATCAGTTATTAAGAATAAAAATGTCAATTACACCATGTTACTACAAAGAACATCTTATTAAATTGATAAACACCACTGTACAAAATACATACCCACCAAACCTTATTTTTTCATTCATTAAAACACAATTTAATTTTAAATTCAAAACCTTGCTCCAATTACAGCAACATATTGACAGGCCAATCTCAACCATTTTTGAATAAAAATTTTAAACAAATTATCATATCCATGTTTCACTTCCAACAGATGAACTCTTAGTCTATCAACTTAACTGTAATCTGTTTTGAGTTGGAAAAAGCTTAGTCACTATTAATTACTCTACAATGTTAGGAACACAAGGGGTAACTCAATTCATGTTATTTTATTATTCATCTTATACATAACATTGTATTCTCATATAAATACACAGCCATACGCTGGTATATCTGATTATTTTTTATTTATATCTGATCCATTTTCTACTTTCTTCTACGTCGGGCCATGTGCATTATTTCTGTAATACAATTTACAGTAACAAACACAGAAACATGGAATCAGCATTAACGAACTAGGTATGGCCCTTGATAGTGTACATGGTTTCGAAAATGCTTTTCATTTTTTCAATTTATTCATTTTCAAAAAAATTTTTGGGAACCAGAAAGGCCTAGGTCCATGTGCAAAAAAATTTTCTGTTTTGCAACTGTTCATCTTATACACTATTCATGTTTTTACACCATGTATGTTTATGCAGGGAACAAGGGGATTAGCACCTTACGTACATGTATTACATATATGACTTATAACAAAAAATTTAATCTAAGGGTGTAGTTAAGGAATTATATTCACCTATCTTTACCACAAGTAATTCTTTTTCAATTCCATAACTTATTTATAGAACAGGAAAAAAGGGGTATTTTATACAAATTTAGTACCTGATTCATTTATAATGTTTTATTTATAATGTTCTCTTTATCATCTTCACAAGCTTGTCGTATAGTCATTATTGATATCAAATATTCACTTCAAACCATCTTTTTTCAATTTTTGCTATACAGATCAATTTCAATAAATGATCAAACTCTGGTATACAAGTAAATTAAAATTCCTCAATTATATATATATATATATATATATAATTATTAGAAAGATATAATAACCAAATAAAGTAATTGCGAAGTATTAAAATCAACAAAGCAGTTAAACCATGGCCATGATGCCGAAAAAAGAAATATACAGCATTGGCTTAATTTTGAAGATTAATTAGACTATTGATTTGGTTATTATATCTTTCTATTATTTATTCATGTACTTGTTTGCAGCATTATATGCATATTGTATATGGGAAATTTTGTTTTTATGGTACATTGTTTACGGATTTCCATATTAACTTCTTATTTTAATTAATATACATACATATATATATATATAATAAATAAATAAATAAGATAAAATTAAAAATAAAATTAAAATAGTTATACTAATTTAAAACATGATCAGTGTCATACCCTGGTTCAAATACAATACGGAGGAAAATTAATTAATTATGATATGATAGGAAATATCAGACAAAAGGAAAACAATGCTACCATAACAGACAAAAAGATCTAAATTTTAAATATGAATATTACACATGAATTTATCAACATTCAAGAGCGAAGCATACTAATCAAGTTCAAACAACAAAGCATTATCAAAATCTGGAGGCTCAAAATATTAAAATGACAAAATAAGAGAAATGATACAATCCGAAAATATGAAATAGGATAGAAGCTCTGTGAATCCAGCTTATCAAGGATCTTTGCATCCACAGAGGTTCCAAATGTGTTTCGCTTAACGATACAGCCGCATGGCTGAAATAACGTCAAAAGATCCGACACATTTCCAGACTATAACATAAACGAAAATGACAAAAAATAAGCAAAAGGAAATTGGAAGGAATATAATGAAAGTGCATTAAGCAAACATATAAGCAATCTAACCAACAATCCACAATGATTCGGATAGAATTAAAGTCATACCTTTCTTCACCATTATACAAGACACATTTTCGTTACACTAAACAAAGCATTAGGAAAGAGTACAAGAGAGCGCCATCTGATGTGAATTATAGGAAATACTTCTGCATGTTTAACTATACATATTTATAAGTTTCAAACCCAAAAAATAGAGATATAAAGATAAAATAAATAAATAAAAAATAAATTTAAAATAATAAAATAAAAAAATACGCAATAAACTCATTAATAATTAATAATTAACAATTATATAATATGTATCCAAAATTTATTACTAAGACATTAAAATGTCAAAGAATATTTTAATGTTCAAAGTATACAATAGCAATTTCAAATTAGACTAAAACAATAAATAATATATTATAAATAGTATTCAAAATTTCTAAAGTGATATTTAACAAAATTAACTGGATATGATTCAGTCTTACAGTATCGAAATAAATCTGCAAGATGGTTACTGTATTGTGTATTTTCACATAACCTAAAAATCCTATGAAATTGATTTATTAAAATATTTTTATATACCTGTTTACTCATACATGAGTTAAAATTGATTATCTTGTGAATTTTAAAAGGAAAACTTTTTCTTTTATCATAAATGTTTGATAAAAATGAATATTCATTATCAAGAGATAGAGTTACATCTAAGAAATTAACGCTAGACGAGAAGTTGCTTTCGTTTGGTAAAAGGGATAAATTTGGAGGATAAAAATCAAAATCTATATCATTAGATGAGGGAGCTATTTTAATGAGAATAACATCGTCAATATATCTGTAAAATGTATATGCAGAGTTTATAAAATTTGACTCGTAGAAGTGTAGATAAAGATTTGCGAGAGCTGAACTGGCAGAGCCACCCTGTGGAACACCCTTAATTTGCATATAAATTTTATTGCCTTGCATCAAGTAATTATTAAAAATTACACACTTGAGAAGGTGGTGCACGAAAGAATGATCTATATCTAAATTTTGTCTATTATAGAAAGATTTAATAATATCCCAAGTTACTTTATATAGATCTTTTATGTCAATATTGTTGAAAAGGTCCTTAAAGTCATACGTTTTAAAACCCAAAATATTAATCGTATCCAACTTTTGAATTAATTGATAACTGTTATTAATAATATGAGAAGTTGAATTATCATTTATATTAGAGATGATTTTATTAAGAATAACCAAAAGAGATTTACTAGCGACAGTTGCATAAGATTTATGTCCTATAGTTACAGATCTAAAAGAGATAGGATTTTTATGAAATTTTGGGATCATGACAATATAAGGGAATCTAAGATTGTTGCAAGGTAATTTTAATAATTTATGAAAAGCAATAATTTTCTTAGATATGGATGTTGCTGAAGAATCAATTTTTTTAAAAATATCATTGTGATTTAAGAAATCGTTTAAGATTTGTACATAATATTTTTTACATATGATGGCGTAATTGTTGGCAGCTTTATCCACATATGTGATGACAAATTGTGATTTTAATTCATTAATTTCCTGCTTCAAGTTTGTATAGTTAAATGTAGGTTTAGTTATAGGCAAGTTACTTAAAAGATGTTTGATGTTTGTCAGAATGCTAACCTTCCACATATCGAAAGCTTCAATAGGATAGTTTTTACTGCAAGCAATTTTGTATATGAATTTTTCTAGATCAATATTTAGTTGTTTAATTAAAAGAGAGTGATTTAATGTATTTTGGATTCGGAATTTGGTACCATAAAGCATAAGATTTTTAAGTGCTACATTTTGAACAATATTGAGATCACCAGTAATTATGTGTTTATGATTGCTGTCTATATATTTAGAATAGTTTGGCTGGTTACAGACACATATTAAATTGGGAGAGGAATTTTGATTTATAATAGATTTAGATATATCATTGTAATTGAAAATTTGCCTACCTAAAGGGGTATTATATTTAAATGTTTTGAAAATTTGAGTATTAGGAACAGGAAAGCAGTGCTTATATTGCTTAAATAAATAATTAAAATTTATATTATTGTAAAGGGAATTTTTGTAATTAATTACACAATAAGTATTATATGTTTTATTTGGATGATAATTAGAGGTAGAAAAGGGTTGAATGTACAGATGGAGGTTTATAAAATAAGCTCTTGTTATAATTAGATCATATAAAAGGTGTGAAAAATGCTCATCCTGATTAAATGACTTTAAGAATATATTATAAACTTGATTTAATATTTGTTTTTTAATATTGAATACCCAGGTTTTTAAAGAATTTATGTTACATGAAGATTTAAAGTTTTTTCTTAACTCAGTAATTTTAGCTTTTATGTTCAGATTTTGACACTTTTTGTTGTTGTAATTTCCTCGCTTAGATCTTTTTGATGAGGCACTAAACGAATTATAATTAAGGATGTTAAATATAGAGATATCAAAATTTGGATTTTTATAGGTAGTTTTTACTACATTTTTATTATTATACATTTGATTTAATCCATATGGAAAAATAGTTTTATGCTGTTTGATTAGTGAATTTTCAAAATATAATCTATCAGCTGGATTCTTTACCATATCTAGAATCGAAATTGAAATATTATCAATACCATGATGGTCAAAGTGGGCATATTCAAAATTATTACCAGTGTGATGATATGCAGGAGGAGGAAGTTGTGTATTGAGTGATGCGCGAGAACTAAATTTCTTAATATGGTTACGATGAACATTAAAACGAAGGTGAAGAGGGGTGCTTGTTTGTCCAATATATGAGATATTACAAGATACACAAGTTAATTTGTATATGCAGTTATACACTTTACAAAAAGTTAAATATTTAGGGTTATTATTATTAATCTGAGAGGGTAAAGCTAAAGGACAGGTCTTACATCGTTTATCCCGGCAAGAACGAAAATACATGAGTTTTGGTGAGTAATGATGGCTTGACATCGAAGAGTGTCTACAAAACATGAAAGAGAAATAATTGGTTGCTTGATATCGATCCCCTATATCCCAATTTATATAGGTTACCGGGCACTAATGTATTGATTAACAATTACACTATTTTGCCAGGCGCTAACAAAAAATAATAAAACTAATCATAGTAGAGATTTTCATAGAGTTAATAAATGTACAAAGTATAAAGGTTAGATCCATTATTTAATTATAAATAAATGAGAATATATAATTTCTTGAATATATATAAAACTAAATATAAATATTAATATATATTAATATAAATATAAACTTGATTATTATAATATATATACACTCAGATTACTTAGAGGCAAAGAGCACTAAAAGATAAAGAGAGAGAGCTGCACTGATAAGTGCATTTTTACCCAAAACTAACATGAAATTCAAATTATCACTAAGATATGCCTAAAGGGGGACAACAAGTAAGGAAAGAGAGGGTATGAGATACTACAGTATTTGAACAGTACTAAAATAATATAATCAAATTTAATTACAGGAAATAAAAGACAGTATAGGAACATTAAAGTAACTAAAATTAAGATGTATAAACTTATATATAAATACATATACACACATAAATAAGAATACATATCCATTTATATATATATATAAACATATATATAAGTAAAAAAAAAAATAGGGGGGGGGGAGAAAAAGAGCAAGTTAAATTACAAATAGGCAAATTGCTAAGAGGTAATAAGAACACAGGATAGACAAGTATTTCATTCAGAAAATTATGAATAAACTCAACATGTAATGTCAAACATTAAAAATATGAAATATAATAAACAGATAATATAATTAAAGGATTACATAGACTTTTGAAGATAGCACAATTCAAAAGGTCACATAAAACTATTATAAAGAATTTATATACTCTAACCATTAACATGCGCATGTGCAGCATAAATTAATGGAAGATTGTTAATTATTGTTATTAATATCAGTTAATAACTACAGTACTACAGATTCAATATAGAACTAACATTTGTAAATTTGCGCATATGCAGCAGATATTTTACAATGTGTCAATAATAAATAAATAAATAAGATAAAATTAAAAATAAAATTAAAATAGTTATACTAATTTAAAACATGATCAGTGTCATACCCTGGTTCAAATACAATACGGAGGAAAATTAATTAATTATGATATGATAGGAAATATCAGACAAAAGGAAAACAATGCTACCATAACAGACAAAAAGATCTAAATTTTAAATATGAATATTACACATGAATTTATCAACATTCAAGAGCGAAGCATACTAATCAAGTTCAAACAACAAAGCATTATCAAAATCTGGAGGCTCAAAATATTAAAATGACAAAATAAGAGAAATGATACAATCCGAAAATATGAAATAGGATAGAAGCTCTGTGAATCCAGCTTATCAAGGATCTTTGCATCCACAGAGGTTCCAAATGTGTTTCGCTTAACGATACAGCCGCATGGCTGAAATAACGTCAAAAGATCCGACACATTTCCAGACTATAACATAAACGAAAATGACAAAAAATAAGCAAAAGGAAATTGGAAGGAATATAATGAAAGTGCATTAAGCAAACATATAAGCAATCTAACCAACAATCCACAATGATTCGGATAGAATTAAAGTCATACCTTTCTTCACCATTATACAAGACACATTTTCGTTACACTAAACAAAGTATTAGGAAAGAGTACAAGAGAGCGCCATCTGATGTGAATTATAGGAAATACTTATATATATATATATATATATATATAAGAAAAAAAGGGGTTTGAAGATCCAATGAAAGATATATATATATATATATATATATAACTTACCAAATGCCAGTATAATTGAAGGTTCAAATCTTTGTAAAGCACAGGATCATAACACGCTTTTTTGAAGGACCTATTTCAAAACAAAATCATAAATTAAATTTTTTTATTTATAAAATGAAAGTGGGAAAATGAAAATAAAAATTAATATGCATAATATTTTGAATTATATTCCAATTTATATTGTACATTATTTTAAACTAAAATAAAAACTTTGAAATCTTTTATATGGACATTACACAATTAAAATTTTGAAAACGTTGTAAATGAATTTTAAATGCTAAAACAAAATAATATTATTTTAAAATTTAATATATTTGCAGCAATACACACCTGGACACTTTAGAAGCATTACATAAGCTTTGCAAATCCAAGTAATTCATTATGCTAAGAATAACTTCTTGCTATTAAAACAAACAAAAATATGATAATATTTATGTTTCACACTTATATACAGCAAACCATCTTCATAAGATATGGTTATGTGAAAATGTATTAAATCAACATTAGAACATATATTTACTAAATATTACATATAAATAACAAAAGTGCTGTGGCACAGATGTATAAATTTGTAAGTTTTTTTAAGAAACTCAGTAAACTGCGATTGTATTTAAATACCATTTGCAATTCATTTATACAATGAAAACTGGCATTCAAATCATGCATACAACAAATACACATCTAGACAATGTATGAAACTTATGCAAAGTGTTTTTTGTATGGATTGATAGCAAACACATGTGCATATTAAAACACATTTCCTTCCATACAACATATTTAGTGATATATATATTAAAAAAAAAAAAACCTTATTTGTCAGGTAGCAGTTTAAATAGTTAGCATAGAAAAATAATTAGCAATGACCTCCTTAAACAGATATCTCAAAACTATTTTGATATCCATCTAAATTTTTCAGAGAGTAAAAATATGTGAATTAAGTCTATACTAGTTGTGGTGCTCACAGCTAACAGTCAATTATTTTAGCTGTCACTTTTTAGCAGTGACACCTTTTACCAGGCACTTTTTTAGCAATCATAATGATATATATACATGCTGTATAGGCACATACAATTAATCCACTTACAATACATGTTCAATTAATTCACAAACACACTAGCATAATCACAATTAACTTCAAATTGTATAACATAATACTGCTCTCTAAAAAATGAGCATCCTTATATATCCTCTGTGGAAGAGTCTCAAAATACTCGCAAAATTCCATTCCAATAACTTTGTTTCTTGCAGTTTTGGTGACAGTTTACCAAATTTGTTACTAAGGTAACATGCAATAATAATAACCCCACTGCATGCACTGATATATATGCCTGATGGGTGGGTGCATGCCCTGTGCAGTCTGCTAGGTGGGCCGGTCACAGTTTAGGATAGGTAGTAAGATTTATAATAAAAATACCCCAAAGAATGCTTTTATTTATTGAGCCTTTCTATTCATCACTGTAAATTGTTCATTGATACATTTTTAGGCCAAATTTTTACCGGTTTGAGGTGAATTTTTGTAAATAATTAAAATTCTATTATTTATTTAATTTTTTAATGTATTATGTGCTTGCCAAAATCACTACATCTTATTTAAAATTAATGTGACTTCATACATTAAGCATTCACATTTTAAATTGCAGGACATACATATATATAGTAACATACAGGGTCTGATGCATTTTAACAGTATAGTTAGCAAATTATTAACTAAAGTAAATAAATCTACTTGAATGTCATACTTACTGGCAATAAATCAAAGCAGGACTGAGAATTTTCTATGCTCTGAACTGTTTCATTATCAACATGTCTGGTTGACGATTTTGGAATATTGTAACTTGGAAAATAAAGTGGAAATTTGTCCTCACCATATAATATCATTCCATCTAATTCACAAAAATAGTTCAAGTGTTTGTGATGAAATTCAATTCTATAGTAACTGAAAAAGAAAAAGAAATTCACAAAAGGATCTAAAAAGGAAAATTTATTATTCTACAGACTATTTCTATTAATGCTTTGCAGATGGTGGAAATACAGAACTGCTGGGGCCCAAAGGATGGAGTACTTTCCTTGTAAACTCATTTTAAACCAATTTTTAATGGAGGAAATGTGTCACTTTTAGTTTTGAAAAAGTAAGTATGGGTTACTTTTAGTCTGTTCCCCAAAATGGTATATATTTTTTCACTAAACTTCACTTCTAAAAAAAAAATTCCCCCATACAAAGAAACTACTTACACAACCAGAATAGAGACTACTTGGGGGAAGCCTAGTGTTGTAATAACAACCAACTTTTAAACAATTTTACTTTTTATTTGTTACCTAACTACGTGTTTTTACACCAACTATCGGGTGTTCAAGTCCATACAGGAAATTTCCAACCGGAGACAATTCCATTTACAATGCTCTGAACCAGTGTTAGAAATTAAAAATTTGAACTAGGCGTCATTTGACGCCTATAGGTTTTGACTCTAGGTGCCAAATAGACACGGCTAGTTGCCATTTTTACATCTCTAACAATAACAACTATTTTTTAAATGCCCATTTTTGTTAAAGATATAAAAAAAGAATAATTAAGATTTTTGTATTAAAAAAGGTTTTAAATTTTCTTAAAATTTAAAATAAACTGAAAAAGAAACTCAAGGAAAAATAAATAGAAAAAATTGCTAATTTGTTTTTACTTGGCAAAAAGGGCATAAAAAACAACAAATTAAAAAAAAACTTCTATTTAACAATTTTCAATTATGGTCATCTTATCTTGTACAGTCATTGCCCCAATACCTCTTCATTTCATGCTTGAAAATTAATTTTCCTGAGTTAAAACAGCAATTAATATAAAAGTTTTAGTTGATGAAAACCAATTGCGAGAATGGAAAATACATGATAATAAAACGGGATAAACCGATGATCATGTTTAAATGCACATTTTAGTGACATTTCCATATAATCTTTTTCATATTACTTACAAATATAAGAATGAAACACATTTAAAATTAAAATATAAGGTAATCTTGAGCGAAATTTAGTCACTTTTTGTAGCCAATTTTGCCAAAGTATGGAATTTTATTTTAAAATTTGTTTACTGTATTCATCTTAAAAGTTTAAAAAAAAGGGGAGGGGAGGCGGAATTTGCATATTTCTCCGGAAATTGGCAGTCAATGCAAATATCGGAGTTTCACGAAGAAATGCAGAGTTGGCAGCTGGGATTCAGTATTTGCAAGTCAATAATAAGTTTTTGTTTTATAGTTGCTACTCTTTTTCTTGTCGCTTTGACAAAATATAAATCATACCTTTGAAACTCATCTACACCCTTTGGGTGAGCTAGACAGCCTGGGTAACAATAAAAAAAAAGAGTTTGAATCGCATTAATCTTAGGGATTGATATAAAAAATACATAGATACCAACCTACCAGAAAAAAAGATAGGAACACATTGCATGAGGAAAAATCGCGCACTAATACCGTTTTTCCCCATACTGCTGCAAAATAGCCTTCTATTTCATTAATAATACGTTTGAAAAATAGTTTTTCTATTATATAGAAAAACTATTTTTATGTTTGTAATTATTTTGTATATTATACATACAAAATAATTACAAACATTTTAAACGATGCAAACAAATTGTAACAGTTGAAAAATACTTTCAAAATAAAACGAAATATAGAGGATTGCGCACAAATACCGTTTATCGCGATACTGCTGCAAAATAGCCTTTCATGTCATTAAAAATACGCTTGAATTTTCTGTATAATATAGTATATACGAAATAATTACAAACGTTTTAGACGATGCAAACAGATTGCAGAAGAGGAAAAGTATTTTCACAATAAAACTATAAAGAAGATCGCGGACAAATGCCGTTTATCGCGGTACCCGGTACTCATGCAATATAGCTCTTCATTTCTTTAATAATACGTCTGTAAAATAGTTTTCTTGTATATAACAAGAAATAATCATAAAAATTTTAGTCAATGCAAATGTGTTTCTCCCACATTAATTAGAAACAGACGCAATTATGTGGAAACGGATTTTTAGATGAAAAAACGGGAAAACCTCCATCTTAAAATTCCAGACTTTGTTTCTCATTTCGTGACCTACTTCCGATTTCATGACTTGTAGATACTCTTATGCAGATCTGCATACAATAAAATATAAATGTTATGGAAAAGAAAAATCGGACTACTGTGGATCCAAATCAGATTCCCGGAACAAGACTGAAAAAACGGAACAAGTACATAAAAATCTGAACACTTGGCAGCTATAAAAACGTCATTTTCAATGTCTGATAACAAAATATTAGCTAACCAAATTTGCAAGACGCTGGAACGATTTAATCTGGAATGCACTGTGTGCTATAATAGTAAGCAATTAGAATGTAAAGGCTGCAGGATCACGGTATCACTCCCTTTTCTTACAAGTGGGATACGTAGATCTAGCAGGGAATAAAGGGGAGGGGAGCAATAGAAACTCGTTAAATACCCGGAGTCTCGGGCATCGGAATGTGAGGATAAAGCAAACAAATAAATCCTTCAGAAGTGCAATTTCAGGTCTTGAAGGGTGGGGGTGAGTTCAAGTACAATAAAGATACCAATGTTTCCTTCCCTGAATAGACAGGGAGATTTTACTGTCTGTGTACCACCTGCAGATTTATCACTGTGGGCGTGTATAAATGCTGCTTTTATCTGGACCGCTGTCCAGTCTTCTACTAGGGATCATAATTTAGTCAAAGGGAAAGGGAAGACTGATATTTAACAATAGCATTGTTAGGCGTCAAATTTGACGACCAGATTGAAGAATCTAGTCGTCAAATTGAAATTTCTAGTCGCAAATTACGACTAACGACCGCTAATTTCGAACACTGCTCTGAACCTTATCAATTCACTTTTTTTATGGCCCTTCATTAACAAACATCTAAATTGCAAGTGACTGTCTACATTGATTATTTGTCCAAAATAGCGTCCATTCAAAAAATATTTTCTACTGTGAGAGCTTTTACTGCTTTCCATTGTTACAAGAAAATGGGAATATAATTTTATGACATCGAAAGACCCTCTTAACTTTTCCCAGGCCATTAAAAAAACGGCTTTTTATTTAATGCAAAAATTGAATTTGTCAAAATGACACTTTTATTGAATAGGCATTTTGAATAAGCATTGCAACTCCAAATTATATGTGTTCCAATTATTTTTATTTTCTTTCTTTGTTAGCAATCCTAATTTAGTGCAGCTGGGAATCTTACTGCCCTTCAGATAATAACTTACCCCTTATTACTTTCCTTATATACATAGCATAATGTATAAGGAAAGTATTGTGACGGGTCGAAAATTCGAATTCGAGTTTTCGATGGGAAAACACGTATCAAGCATCTTTGATCACGAATCGAACATGTTTGAGGTGATGTCTGTGTGAAAGTATGTGTGTGTGTCAGTGAGTCTGTGGAGATGATATCTCACGAACGAATGGAGAGATTCGAATGAAATTTGGTACAAAAATTACAATCCATGAATACTGGAAGCCTATTGTTTTTAAACACAATCAAATGTTCAGTATCCACCTAAATTTTAGAGTGAAATTTTGAAAAAATCATTAAAAAATCAAAACCTTTAATAAAATTAAGCAAATAGACATTTCTTATGTAATTTTTTCTTAGAAAACAATTGACATAAACTTTAGAATGCTATCATGAACCGTTGACATATTGCACAGATATATTGCTTCAAGATATTGCACATTTTTCAAATAAATTTATCAAAAAATCCCATAAATTAAAAGGAAATATCAACTGTTGAGAAATATGTTCACTTTTCATATGTAATATCATGCGATAAATTTGGTGACATCATTCTCATGGATCTAGCTTATTCCACTCATGAGAGAAATACTTTTGTATTTGAACGCCAATAGTCATTTATCTGCTATAAGAATAACTTATTTCTCCGTCCATAATGCTTGGCGAGATTTTGGTGACAAATTTGGCAAAATGTTGCCAACTTGGTGACTTTTTTAAATATTGCTAAATTAACGAAAATCTTGCCAAATGGATAAAAATGATGCTAAATCAATGAAAATAACGACTAATTGACGAAAAATCAATATCTTGGAAAGAATATCAGTATCTACTATAAGAATAATCTTTTTTTTTTTTTTTACTGTAAAAGTAGTAAATTCATTACCTTATATATGGAAAGTCATGTGCTGCCCACATCAGATTTTTAAAAATTTGACTTGATGCTCAAACGATGTAAGCACAGTTTTAGCCAATTACAAGCCATTTGCATTCCACGTGTGAATCCTTCTTTATATTTTTATTGTGACTATTTGGCAAAAATATTACAACTAACATTTTGAATTTAATGTTCCGAGTATTAACATTTTAAAAATTAAAACTTTTTTAATGGATAAACATTACATTAAATCACATTATTTTATATTTTACTTCTTAATACTCATGGTGATGACATATGTACACAAAAATTACTGTAGAATATCAAAGCAATCCAAGTCCAATAGTGATGCTATGTGCACACAGCAAATATTTTCTATACTCTTTTACATTAAAAGTGATCCATTTCTTCCAATGAAAACTGATTAAAAATAATAAAAGCTGCTAATATGGCTTTAAATTTTAGCTAGCTTGCTTACAACCCTATCTCGCTTTAATCATATTTCTTTATATTTTACTGTATTCCCCTCATTTTAAAATTAATTTCTAGCCCTTTCTTAAATTCTTGGATCATTAGTAATTTTGTATTTAGGTTTCCTTCCTGTCACTTCAATAAAGGTTATGATAGCCAGTGCCTACATGGCGACTTATAAACTGGTGATTAAAAATATTCACCTACCAGTCACATTTAATAGCACATTATGTGATAGGTACTATAATTTCCTGCATTCGACTTACAGATTATCTATAAAATAATCAAACCAAATTTTGTCGTCACTGATTATCCACTAATTTTTTCCAAGCAGAAAAACAATGATTGTGCTAATATAAAATATAAAGATGTATTGTAAACATTGCCGTCCATAGGGTAAAAATAGGGAGGGCACTTCTCTCCCAATGGATATCCAAGGTCACAAAGGTAGGCATTAGGCTAGTTAATGTTGTACATCTTATCTTTGAGTTTGCCCCCCCCCCCCCCCCACACACACACTGGAAAAATTCCATGTATAAAGAAGCATTGTGAAAATATAAAATAGTTTTTGTTAAAATTTGTTCTTCTGTAGCAACCATCTTTAATTTAACATTATCATTGTGTCATTTATTCAAATACCAAGTAAATTTCGCCGTTTTAACTACTTTTGTATAGATATATGAGAATTCAAACAATAGGGCATGCAATTTTACCTAGATTATGTGGTACTATGGATTATATAAAGAATTTTTTTTTTCTCTGAAAAATATACATGCGGATTATACACTGAAAATTACGGTAGTGGTGTTCAACATAAGTTTAGATTTTTAACTGTAAACATATATGCCTACAAGAAAATTTTTAATTTTTTTTTTCATAAAAATAATATATAGCAAAATTCTTAAATGTAATGTGCCTAAAAAGAGTGTTTTACTGACAAAAATTTATGTCTTAACCATTACTTCTGAAGTTAATTGAGATACAATAAACACCAGAAGAGGGAGACTGTTCTATGAAAATGTAAGAAAGTCAGTTTGCTTCTGAAAAAAGAAGATATAGCAAATCGACAAAGCTATGTGTGTTTTCTGTATGAAAAATTTTAATACATTTCAATAGAATTGCTTTAAATACTAAAATAAAAATAAAATAAAATTGTACACACCAGGCAGTGTGGGCGCGGTAGCCCATTGGTTAGCGCGCTGGAGTTGCACTCGGTAGGCCCGGGTTCGATTCCAGCAGCTGCCAAAACTGCCGCCGTGTTCACGCGGAGTACGATCACGTTAAACATGTGGGTCCGTAAGTCCTTCCGAGAGGTTGGTGGTAGGGGAAGGAGGGTACGGTCTCTGTGGATGCCTCCCCCACTGGGTTCCGGTCTAAATTGGGTGGCACTTCCCGGCCGTCCAAACAGTTACCTTACACCTTTCTGGTAGGTCGGACGGTCTGGGTCTCAACAACAACACCAGGCAGTGTAGGCCCGGGTTCGATTCCAGCCACTACCAAAACTGCCACCGTGTTCATGCGGAGTACGATCACGTTAAACATGTGGGTCCGAAAGTCCTTCCGAGAGGTTGGTGGTAGGGGAAGGAGGTTACGGTCCCTGTGGATGCCTCCCCCACTGGGTTCTGGTCTAAATTGGGTGGCACTTCCCGACCGTCCAAACAGTTACCTTACACCTTTCTGGTAGGTCGGACGGTCTGGGTTTCAACAACAACACCAGGCAGTGACCGGTCGTCCAAATAGTTGCTCAAGTCCTCTGGATGAGTCGGACGGCCTGGGTTTTCCACACCAGGCAGTGAATTAGAACCCCAGGTTCAATATTTTATTGGACAGTCTTTAGTCTGAATTACTGTATATATGCTGTTTGGTACGGATTCTACTGGGGTGCTGGAGTGCATTAAAGTCAAGAGAATACCAAGCACAGGACAAGCAGATCATAAGCTCCTGTACAGATGATGGCAGAGGAGATTTTTGTTGGATGTGTCTTTCTAACATGTCCCAAACATTCTTGATAGTGTTTAAATCTGGACTTTGCAGTGGCCAGGGTATATGGAAGTCAGAGTCTTGCTTTGTGAATCACTATTGCATGGTTTCTGCATGGTGGATGGTAGCACTATCGTCCATGAAAGACCTGTCGCCTCCCATACAGCAAAGTTCGTCACAAGTGTGACAGTGACGTTGCAATCACGTGACATATGAGTCACAATGTGATATCACAGTTGTGATTTCTATGTGACGTTGCACAGTGGTAATATTGTGACCTTATTGTAACTATATTTTGTGAAGTTTCTGCACCTTCATTAACACGTCACAATGTGACATCACATTTGTGATTTGTATGCAACATCGCTAATTGGTGACACCATGACATTACTGTGACTATATTTTGTCACGTATCTGCAACTAAACATAAATGTCACAACGTGACGTCACATTTGTGATTTATATTTAACATCGCCAATTGGTGACACCATGACATTACTGTGACTATATTTAGTCACGTATTTGCAACTAAACATAAATGTCACAACGTGACGTCACATTTGTGATTTATATTTAACATCGCTAATTGGTGACACCATGACATTACTGTGACTATATTTTGTCACGTATCTGCAACTGAATATAAATGTCACAACGTGACGTCACATTTGTGATTTATATTTAACATCGCTAATTGGTGACACCATGACATTACTGTGACTATATTTTGTCACGTATCTGCAACTGAATATAAATGTCACAATGTGACGTCACATTTGCGATATATATTTAACATCTCTAATTGGTGACACCATGACATTACTGTGACTATATTTAGTCACGTATCTGCAACTAAACATAAATGTCACAACGTGACGTCACATTTGTGATTTATATTTAACATCGCTAATTGGTGACACCATGACATTACTGTGACTTTATTTTGTCACGTATCTGCAACTGAACATAAATGTCACAACGTGACGTCACATTTGTGATTTATATTTAACATCGCTAATTGGTGACACCATGACATTACTGTGACTATATTTTGTCACGTATCTGCAACTGAACATAAATGCTACAATGTGACGTCACAGTTGTTACTTCTAGGCGACGATGCGTATTAGTAACATTGGGACTTTATTGGGACTATATTTAGTGACGTTTCAACCACTTGATAAACACATAACAATGCAACGTCACATATGTGACTTATATGCAGCATCGATAATTTGTGACAATGTGAGATTACTGTGACTATATTTTGTAACTTGTCTGCAAATAAACATAAATGTCACAATATGACGTCATAGTTGTGACTTGTATGCAATATTGCATATTGGTTACATTATGCCATTGATGTAACTATATTTTGTGACTTTTATACAACTGAATATTATTATTACAATGAGACGTAACAGTTGCGATTTCTAAATAACATCGCTCATTGATGACACTGTAACATTGTTGTAACTATATTTTGTGTTGTTTTCGACCCTAACCTTAAATGTTATAATGCAACGTAACAGTGGTATTGGCAAAACTATGACGGCACTAATAATTTATTATTACTTCTGCTGCTTAAAACAGAGCACAATAGCTATATAAAGGTCACTGTTGTGTCTGGTATTTCGCATCATGTATTGATTTTACCTTACACCTTTCTGGTAGGTCGGACGGTCTGGGTCTCAACATCATGTATTGATAACACTGTGAAATGCACGATTAAGAACTTATATATTTTTTTTCTTTTTCAAGAAAAAGCATTTTGTACACCCACTACGAATTTACCTTCAGCTATAACTGCTTTCATTTAACTGTCGTTTTTCTAAGCGACACATGAAACAGTGATCACAAGCTGCGGGTCTCACACCGAACCGCATCATGTCCAGTGTAGTTTACGGGCAACGTAAATTTAAGGTAATAACTGTGTATAACTATTTTTAAGAATGAAAACTGTCCAATAATATGTATGGCTAACTTCAATTTATGGCCAATGACATTATTTTTATAAAAAAATATCTTATTGTGTAGTTTGACAATTTACAAAATTGTATTTAACTTTAAAATAAAAAATCTGATGTGGGCAGCACATGACTTTCCCTGCAGACTTATATTAACGTTCTCTTTATTTTAATTAAATTTATTTCACTTTTAATTCAATCTTCGTTCTCATTCGGTAACCGGGCTTATTTTCAAAGGTGGCGTAGGGAAAGCAAGAAAAACTAATATATCTCGAGAACGGTTAGTTCTAGTGTAATGGGTTTGGTCTTATTCTTTTCGTCATTAAAAATTACGTATTAAACATGCATTTAATGGATATATTTGAGTATACCTAGTTCTTTAGTTTAGAATTTGACTTGTTTTGCGGGCCATTTTGCAAAAAAAGGCAGGTTATTTTTATCCGAATCGTACCAAAATCTAATCAGCGCAAAAGTGATCCATAAGTGACCCATGTACCGAATTTTGTGAAATTTGGTCCATTAGTTTTTCAGTTAGAGTGGATACAAGCTTTTGCGGACCATTTCGCAAAAAAAGGCGGGTTTTTTATCCCAAATCGTACCCAAAACTAATCAGCACCAGACTCCCTCACAAGTGACTTACCTACCAAATTTTGTGAAATTCGGTCCATTAGTTTTTTAGTTAGAGTGGATACAATATCTGCACAGACAGACAGACAGACACACAGACACACACACCGACGTCACGCTAAAAATAGTTTTTTCGTATTCTAGAGGTCTCGAAACGTGTAGATCCGTCGAAAACTCGAGTTGTGATTTTCGGCATGATTCCAATACTTTCCCTATACATTACCATGTATTGCAGGGAAAGTAAAAAGCAGCTGGTTGTGGGTGCCACATTTAACGTACTTTATATGTACCAAAGAAAATCCAATATTAAAATATGATAATGCACACAAAATAGTCTGACATAGATACTTTACAATTTTGTACATACAAATCAATCGAAGCACATTTCATATGTCTTAAAATTTTGAAAGAAAAAAAAAATATATATTTGTCAAAGTTGTCAGTGCTTATAGATATAATCTATCATTGATATCAGAAACATGCATTTTGTGTTCATTTTTTTTAAATACTTGGACTTGATGAAGAATTTTATCGAAATGATCCATTCATTATTAGGCCTAGGGCTTGTCCACGTGTAAAGCTTTCATGCTTGGATTTCATTTTATTTTATTTTATCGATTCATTTCCATTGATGCTTTTTGTTTGTCTTCAGCTTGATGACTAGAGGTTTGCATTTTATTTTCCACTTGATGGATGATTCTCTGTTTGATACTTTTATTTGTAAGGCATATTTTAATGTTGGGATTTTTTGAGTTGAAGCTTCTCTCTACTTTTTCATTGGATTTTCAAACTTTTATTATATATATATATATGTATATATATATATATATATATATATATATATATTTGAAATGTAATAATAAGAATTATGTAAAAATAAAAAAATACAATTCAAGTAATATTAACATCACCATAGAAGCAAATTCAAAGCCATAATGCCGATAAGAGAAAAGAACAGCACCATCCCAAATTCGATGATTAATTAGAATTAAATTCATCGTCAGGTCTGAGTATTTAATTCCAATTAACCCAAACAAATGCCTGTTTCAGATTAAGCAATAGTACATTACTATAAATACTTAAACTCAGACTACAGGCAACAAAAAATGAAAAAAGGATACATTAAGAAAATTGTATTACCATGCGGCATGAACCATTCTTCTACCACGTGTATACACGATCAACCTCAACAGCTTAATCTAGAAGCACCGGAATGAACAAGTCGAAATTCTACCAGTGATAATATACATTTATATATATATATATATATATATATATGAAAATTCAAAGATTGAATAGCGAGAAGTTGTAACTCAAAATACCCTAACTTTCTAACAAGCCTACAAAATAAAATTTTTATCCAGACAATTTGGAATTTATTCCTAATGATGCTACTATTAGTAATAATATTAAATTTTTGGATTTAAATATTTTTATTGAACCTTCTAATAGAATTGTTACTAATTTATATGATAAAAAAGACTATTTTAATTTTAATTGTTTAGAAATATTATACTTAATCTGCTTTTTAGAATTTATAGATTATCTGATAAAAAATTTCATGGTATATATATAAATAATCTAAAAATTACCAACAATTTATATAAATATCCCTCTTATTTTGTGAATGATGTAGTTAAAAAATTTAGATTAGCTGGACTTTCATGAATTCTATTCATAGTTTTTATATTAGCTTGACATCTCCATTCTCTTGTATTAATAATATTTTTATTTTACTTCCATTTAAACATTAGCCTTTCTATTATTAACTCCTCCTTTTAGTAGCTCTGATTGTATATTATAACTTATTCTTGCCTTTTCGCATTGCCGTTATTTATTTCTTACGAATGGCAACAGTAGATCATTTATTTTTCCTTTGCGAATGGCAACACGGATCTCTTCATTCTGGGTTCCCGGATTCGACAGGTTCGTGCATTTGTAGTGTTATTTTCCAGGTATTCTTGTTTCCTTTTATTTTTTCTTCTTTATGTATGTTGTCCAAGTAGAAATAGTTTACAGATATAAGCTATCTATTTCTTCAGAAACATACTTTTTTGTGTTTGCTTCGACAAAATACTTGGACCCGAGGAAGAGTTTTGGAGAAGTGAACAAATCAATGATTTAGGCCTAGCCCTTGTCCACGTGTATAGCATTAATGCTTGGATTTCATTTGTTTTCCTTTTATCGATTCCATACCACTGATTTTTTGTGATTTTCTTTAACTTGATGATCTGAAATTTGTATTTTTTTCCATTTGATTAGATTTTCTGATTTATACTTTTATTCTCTAGGCTTGTTGGAAAGTCAAGTTTTTCGATTTACTGCTTCTCACTTTTCTTTCATTGGACTTTCAAACTATTATTATTTTTGAAATCATTTTATTTATTAGTTGCATTTGCTCAATAAATTAAATGTATTTTGCATTGTCATTCCTATTTCCTTAATATTTTTTTTATATTTGCATATTTGCAAAGTATCCTTCATTTTTTTTTAGTATGCTACGATATTTATATATATATATATATATATATATATATATTGTACTAGATATTTAAATCATACATTATGTTTCCTGAACTTGAACGAATTTTGATATTATATGGACAAAAACACAGATTGATAACATTTTTGTTGTTACCGAAGTAGTATAGTAAGAATACATAATTTCATATAATTCGATTACTCCGTTGTGCTCTGTTGTTTTGACTTTACCTTTATACTGAAAAGATTAAAGAAAACGTACTATATCTCGAGAATAGCGTATGTTTTCATTCTGTTAATGATGCAATTCATTTCTAAATTTTAAAAAATCTGATGTATGCAGCATATGACCTTATGAATTTGCCTCTTTCACAGTGAAAAAATGATAAAAAGATCCACGGGACAGTGTTTTCAACGTTGAATTGAACATTTGACCCTTTTCCGGATGATTGTATAACTATTTCAAAGAACCCAATTAACTTATATTTCACAACTCAAAATTAACAATTATTTATATTGATAGCATCCTCAATAAGCAATACAGTCTTTATATGAAAATATTTTAATAATTAATTCATTAATTAGGTATCATTTTCAATAACTTTGACAATCTTTTAGTCAATCTGTAACGAAATATCTACAAGATGGCGATATCCCTCTAGAATATTCAATAAGTTCGCCAATGGTATCGCCAAGTGTTACAGATAAACGGAGAAAATAACATTTTTCTTATATACTAGAAGGTATGCCCGTCATACAACGGAATTCAAAATTTGCAAATCATTACCTCCCATTGGGTGTCTTTTTTGTCAATTTGGCGGCATTTCCCTCACTTTGGCAACATTTCAAAAGGTCGCCAAGTTCGCAATATCCTGCCAAAATTTTCGGCTAGTGTTACGGACGGATCGTCGGAGAAATAAATTTATTCTTATAGTCGATTTTTATGTTCTTTCCAAGATATTGAATTTTCTTTAATTAGTCGTCATTTCCATTGATTTAGCGTTAATTTTACCAATTTGGCGACTTTTGCGTCAATTTGTTAACACTTAAAAAAGTTGCCAAGTTGGCGATATTTCGCCAAATTTGTCGCTAAAATTTCACTATATGGATATGAAATAGGTTATTCTTACAGTAGATAAGTGACTATTGGCGTTCAAATAAAAAAACTAGCACCGAAGTATCTTCTCTCGTGAATGGATCGTGCAAAATCGACGAGAATGGTGCTAACAAATTTATCGCGTAATATTACATATGAAAAGTAAAAATATTTTACAATAAATAATATTATTTTTTATTTTATATGATTTTTTGATAAATTTATTTGAAAAATGTGTAATATATCAAGAACGGTTTATACTAGCGTTCTAATTTTTATGTCAATCGTTTTATAATAAAAATTACTTAGAAAATGATTATTTACGTAACTTCATTAAAAATTTTTATTTTTTGACGATTTTTCCAAATTTCATTCGAAAATTTGAGGTTGTTCTAAACATTCGAATGCGTCTAAAATCAATATAGTTCCAGTGTTCACAGATGGTAAATTTTGTACCAAATTTAGTTCGAATCTCTCCATTCGTTCGTGAGATATCGTCTCCACAGACTCAAGGACACACACAGACACACACACATACACACACACGCAGACATCACCTCAAAAACGTTTGATTCGTGCTCAGAGATGCTTGAAACGTGATCTCCCGTCGAATACTCGAAATCGAATGTTCAATCCCATCACAATGCTTTTCTTATACATTATACTACTTATGTGTAAGGAAAGTAATAAGCTTACCAAATTTCGTGAAATTCTTGATTATTTTGAGATATTGCTTTTTTTAGGAAAAGCAAAATTTCAATTATAGAGAACTATTTATAAAACTACTCATTCATAAAGCAATACTATTGATACTACTTTGAAAAGTAAAAAAAATAAGTAATTTTAAGGACTTTCTTAGGACTTCAAACACTTTTTAACTTGTACTAAAATAATAAAATATGTCTGCTTAGAATTTTTGGCACCAAAATTCGCGATATTTCCGACGAAGCACTCACATTCACATAACTTTGGGGGAAAACATTAAAATTCATTAATTTTGAGTAATGGTTCTAAAATTCACAATTTCAAAGAAAAACGTTAACATTTGCAATTTAAAAAAATGCTCAAATGTATATTTTATTTAAAATCGCTAAAAGTAGCAATTTTATTTAAAAACTTTAAAACTTGTAATTTTAAGAAAAGCTATAAAGCTAAAATGCACGAAAATGAGTAAAATTAAAAGTACTTCCATTCACGAATGTCGCAGAGAACATCATACAATCTTTTACTGTGACCTCTACCTCTACTCCAAAAATTAATTGCTTACGCGTTGCAACCGCAGCTGCTCAATAGTTTTGACGAAGCTATTCTAGTATTTATCAACAAACTTAGTAGGTGATAATCCTAGAGGCGGGAAATTAAAAAATGCCGTTTATCTTTCCATCTGCGGTAGTGGTCTCGAGCTTTGTTTTTAACTCTTTATTTGATACGCTCAAACCATTTATATTCATTGAGAAAATTTTAAATTAATTTTAAGGGGCGCGACGGCCAGTGGTTAGTGCCGCCGTGTTCACGCAGAATACGATCACTTTAAACGTGGGTCTGTAAGTCCTTTCAAGAGGTTGGTGGTAAGGGAAGGCGAGTACGGTCCCTGTGGATGCCTCCTCCATTGGGTTCCGGTCTAAATTGAGTGGCACTTCCCGGCCGTCCAAACAGATACCGTATACCTTTCTGGTAGGTCGGACGGTCTGGGTCGAAGAAGAAATTAATTTTAATTAAGTATATTAAATTACTGTGTTTATTTCACCTACGTAAAGATAAATGCTTAAAAAACAAGCTTTTATCTCAATTCTTCATAGAAAAATTTCCCACATTTGTGTTTTTAACATATTTTAATACAAATCATATCGGTCTGAAACTCATTAGTCTTCGGGTCGGGTCGTGCATTTATACGTTTCTTTGGATTCGGGTTGGGTTTAAACACTAGCATTTCGGGTCTGTCCGGGTGAAAATCTAGATTTCGGCCTTGCAGACAGACCTCTTACGTGCGGGGACGGATAAATAAATATAGATGAGCAACGAAAGCCTAAAATAGACTGAAAAATTCGTATCCGAGAACGGCTCGAGATGACTTCTAAACAATGTTGTTCATTAATTTCAGATTAAAAATATTTACAAAACGTTCATTCATTTGATAATAGTGAGTTTTTTCGATGTTTTATGAATTTTCTTATTTTGGATCAAAATCGGGATATATCGTGAGAACGGAGTATGTGTGCATTTTGTAAACGATAGCATTCGCATTTATATAAATATCCACATAAATATAGGAATTTTTGTAATATTTTATAACGTAATTATGTTTTATAACATTTTTATCGATTTTCGGAATGAAAAGTTCGTTATGTCGTGAACCTATACCGACGCATCTCTTTCTCAATTTATATTGTAAAAGTGCTACTTGTAAAAGTGCCGACGTAATCACATGTAAAAGTATAAGTTCCGGACATGAATCAGGTCGTATAAATACATATGTAAAAGTTTATGATACTGTAATAGTGGTTCAATAAATATAATCCCAGAGGTTTGCCTTCCTTGATGATGAGCGCCAGGACTCACCAAGTTAATAAAATGGCAGATATATGTATACAAAATAATTTTCATCATAATATAGAAAAAAATCTTTAATTTATGTTTTAAGATATAATAACATTCCAATCATCATAAAACAGCTATTAGATGTTAAATCACTTCGTTTCAAATATTTTTCAACACAATACTTGATTCATATAAATGTTAAATGTATTATATAACACAATTTTTTCAGCATTCTTTATATTTATTCATAGACACTTGAAGTCATTATTTTATATCGATGGGATTTCTGTTATATATTTTTTCAACCGCTACCAAATCTGACGTCACAACAAATATCACGCCATCCGGCACTCGCTTTCACAGGAGCTTCGAAAAAGAAAGAATTAAATAAAAACAAACCAATACATATAACAGACTCCTCATAACCGGAACTCACAGCCCCGAAAAATGCAAGTAGATGAAAAGTGCGGTTATTTTGCGGACGAACATTTAACACAGGATTTATATTTACATTCAGCATGAAAACACATTTAAAACAGTAAAATTAAGAGTTTATAAAAAACCGATACTACAATATATATATAACACCTGCAGTTATTTTTTATGTATCTATTATTTTTACTTTCCTTATATACATGGTATAATGTATAAGAAAAGTATTGCGACTCGCTCGAAAATTTGAATTCGAGTTTTCGACGGGAGAGCACTCTTCAAGCATCCCTGAACACGAATCAAACGTTTTTGAGGTGATGTCTCTGTGTGTGTGTGCGTGTGTGTGTGTGTGCACGTGCGTGCGTGTGTGTGTGTCAGTGAGTCTGTGGAGACGTGTGTGTGTCAGTGAGTCTGTGGAGACATTATCTCACGAACGAATGGAGAAATTCGAATGAAATTTGGCACAAAAATTACAATCCGTGAATACAGAAAACCTATTGTTTTTCAACAAAATCAAATGCTCAGACCCGCCCCCCCTAAATTTTAAAGTGAAATTTTGAAAAAATTATCAAAAAAATCAAAACTTTTAATAAAGTTACGCAAATAGACAAATCTTATGTAATTTTTTCTTAGAAAACGATTGACATAAACTTTGAAACGCTAGCAGAAACTGTTCTCGAGATATTGCACATTTTTCAAATAAATTTATCAAAAAATCGCATAAATTGAAAAAAAAATATTGACTGTTGAGAAACATGTTCATATTTCATATGTAATATCATACGATAAATTGGGTGACATCATTCTCGTGGATCTAGCTCGTTTCATTCTTGGGAAAAGATACTCTGAGTAATACTTTTGTATTTGAACGCCAATAGTCATTTATTTGCTATAAGAATAACTTATTTCTCCTCCATAACGCTTGGCGAGATTTTGGCAACGAATTTAGCTGAATGGCGCCAACTTTTTTAATGTTTCCAAATTAACGAAAATCTCCTCAAATGGATAAAAATGACGCTAAATCAATAAAAATGACGACTCATTGACGAAAATTCAATATCTTGGAAAAATATAAGTATCTACTGTAAGAATAACCTATCTTATTTTTACTGTAAACGTAGTAAATTCATTGCAATATAGGGAAAGTCATGTGCTGCTTGCTCTCATCAGATTTATTTTTGTCAGGTTTTAATTCATGAATATGAATACATCTACTATTTCGAGGTTCAAAGTTCTTGTTTTCATCAATTTGATCATTTTCAGTACCCTGTTTTAGTTCAACCAAATAATGGTACAAATGCTGCTGCAATATTAACACGGTAAGTTTAAGCTTCTTAATATATAGCGTATATACAAAAATAAACTGTTCAAAACTGTATAAACTGTACCAAATTTTTTTATCATCTGCAAAAAAAAAGTTTAGAGAGAACGCATTTTAATAGATATGTTTGATTGAAAAGTTATTATAGGGATTCTCCAGTACTTTTAAAATGTCTTCGAAAATTTCTTCGCTTTAAGAATTCTTGAAAATGTATTTCTGGAAAAAGAAAGTAAGTTTACAATCAAAATGACACATTTATTATAAATATTTTCAAAAACTCGGTTAAAATATATCATGGTTGGAACGTATTTATTCAATTTAATTCAATGCAATTTAAGTGGCAACTGCATATAAAATTCAATTAGAGTAATCTCAAAGAACATAAAATACTAGAATACTAAACAATAAAAAGCTAAGAGCATTAAAACTGGCATTTGAAAAAAATGACAGGTGTCAAAATAAAAGTATCAATATCCGCACAATATGTATCAAGGAGGTTAATAAATTTATATACAAAAAAAATCTCTTAATGCAATTGTTGTTTTATTTTTTTGCTTGTTTTCATATCTAATATTGGTAACAGGTCATGTGAAACTCCAAGAACGCAAGAAAGTATAGTAGGACAATGAATAATATTACTTAAAACTTCACAGTAAAACAAGAGGCAAAACTATTTACTTTTTTCTAAGGCGACAAAATCATGGATAATAACTATAAATGCTGTAATAGCACGTTTAAAATGATTACAATTATTTTTTATTATTTGTTATCTCTGGAACAAAACTCATAATGCAGATGTATATATATATATATATATATATATATATATATAATCTATCTCTAATATCAGAAACATGCATTTTGTGTTCATTTTGATTAAATACTTGAACTTGACAAAGAGTTTTTTCGAAATGAACAATTCATTTAGGCCTAGTGCTTATCCACGTGTAAAACTTTAAAGCTTAAATTTTATTTGATTTTCTATTATCGAATGCACTCCATATATATTTGTTGATTATTTTTGGTTTGGTTACTAGAACTTTGCATTGCAACTTCTCTCTATTCTATCATTGGGCTGGGGGCGTAGTAACCAAACGTGTTGTTTTCCATTTCTCCATACATAATTTCTCCGAACTTAAATGGGTTCCGATATGTTTGTTGTTCCTGAGGGGAATGGCACCTTCTGTGCAAAGCTATTGGGCCCAGGTTTCGAGGCGGCCCTGACTCAGATTTGTTTGTTGGAGAGGGGACATTGAGGATAACGCGGACGTTTCAAATATTCAGCTGTGCGTATATATAAAGTCACTGTTATTCCAGAATTAGAAAAAATTTTAAATATTGGTGGTAAGTACGGTAAAAGGAAAGTACTCCACGAACCTGCTCTTTTCTTTTCTTTTATGTTGCAATCCTCTTTGTACAAGAAATATTGTTAGCGTTAGTAAATCGAATTTGAGTTTTGCATGATTTTATTTATTGCATTTTTTCCCTTCAGAATTAAATACTTTTTATTCAATTTCTTGTTTCTTATTATTAATGAAAATAATAATTTAAAATAATCATGAAGGTGGAAAATAATGTAAAATTGTTAGGTTGAAAGTGAGCAGAGCAATAATTTCTGAATCGTGGAATGGCAACATCTGTTGGCTCCCTCAGTTTATTTATTTGCGGGAACGTGCGGCAAGATGTTATTGTTAACGGATCATTGGTTATCTGTGTTAAAAGGTAATTTCATTTATTTTATAATCTATTGAGCTTATAATTCAGTATTTTGTAAATAAGTATATTGCATATTCCTTTCTAATTTTATAAGTTCCTTTAGCGATTGAGACTAATTTATAACACTTTTTCTTTCCTTTGTTGCGCATTCGACGTGTATTCGATTCTTGGCCATCTGCCAAGCGTGATTAGATTAGATTCGTTCTTGTTATGTTTTGAAAGTGGGAAGTAAGTAAATATCTGAATTGTATAACTACAATAAACTTGTAATACTGTGACATTTTCCTAACCAATTGTTTTAATTTCATAGTGCAGCTACTAGTCGATTCTGCCTTTTCACTAAAAATGTGATCTTATCTTTTAAATCTGATATACTATATTTATGTATTTTATATGTAAAATCCAATTTTTCTATATCCTCCTTTTTTTATTATTATGGTTATTTTCAATCGCGGTTAGAAATTGATAGCAGAAAATGAAGCATTTTTACTCAGTTACCAAAAGGTTCTATACTTAAACAGGGAAGTTAGACATAAAAAATTACGGCTGGGTTTAGAATCTCGTTGTCAAAATGAAATTTAAAGGTGGGAAATGCAACTAACAAATAATTTCGAATACTGTTTTTAATGCAGTTTAAAATTCTGAAATTGTGTAGTTAGATTTGGATATTTGTACAGAAAAATTGTATTAAATTAAAATTTATTCTGGCTTGTACATATTTTTGCAGAAAGAATGAGAATTATCTGTTGCATGTATAAAACATTTTATTACCTAAAATAAAAAAGTTTTTTACAATCGTATGTATACGTAGAATTTAATACTAATCATATGTATACAGTCATATCTGTACAATCATATGTATACATAAATTTGTCACTTACTGTAATATTATTGTTAAATTTCTAAACAATCCATATAATTGAAATTGAAAATCTGTCTGTCTGTATGTAAGTTTGTCTCTTTATCACGGGAGAACGGGTGAACCGAATTTAATGAAATTTTGTGGGTAGGCTTAAATTAGCCCCACTTAAAATTTACTTAAAGTTTTTGAGACCAGGGGTTGTCTAGATATTAATTAAAAATGAACAATTAAGCCTTCCATAGAGATAGCATTATGCAGACAATATTTTTTACGCCAATTTATTTGAAGAAAACTGTATCATGTCGCTACAATGGATTTAAATCCAATGCGTTTGTGTGACAGAAGGATTTTTATTAAATTTTTTCCGATTTAAATAATATAGTATGTATATAAAATAAATTTGAACGATATTGCATTTTTGACTGGATTATATCAATTACGGTCTTCAGGTTTAAACATTATTATTTTTGATATTTTCGGGGATTAATGATATTTTCAATTTATTACATCTTTGTTTTATTTTGGCAAAAATTGTTGAAACTCATATATGTACATAGCACTGATCTTCTACAACTGCACTGGTATATCTTTTAATCTAAGAGAATATAAGTTGTACATGTATATTGTCATATCTTAGAATGAATTACGGCCTTTAGATTTAATGATTACGGGATTATTGTTATTTTCAATTATGTCATCTATTTTAATTTGGCAAAGATTTTAGAAACTCATATTGTGTAGTAATTGAGTAATTGTAATCCTCTACTAATAGACTTAGTATATATTCTAATATTCGTGAATATAAGTAGTGCGGGTTCCATACAATCTTAGCACTTTTAATTTGCATATATTGGTTCAATTTCATATTTTTTGTAAATTTGTTTACGAACAGGATCAGGATGTTTTATTCTTCAGATCTGCCTGTGAAGATAGTTTTATATAGCGAGAACAGATGTTCTTAAACTTCTTTTTAGTCAAGTATTAAATTAAATATTTTCATAGAATATTTTGATTAACAATATCATTTAGTATACTATAGGAATTTGTACATGATCGTGAATTTTAAATTTCTTTATATTATATGCTCCGCAAGAAAAACAGGTATTACTGCTAGTTTCTATATATATATGTGTGTAGAAATTAGTAAATTCCAGTCAGTGGTCTAAAGGACCAGTAATTTTTACGACATCACAGGTCCTCAACCTTTATTGCTGGTCTGTATACAGAATTTTTAAAAATATTTAAAAAATTGAAAAACATGGGAAATACTTGAGTAATATTATATTTTGATTTCTGTAAAAACCATAATAACGAAAATATAAAAGAAAAGTTATATAAATTGTAATTTAATGTTTATGGAATAAACCAGTTAAATATATCTATATAATATTTATGAGGGAGAAAAGACACCACTCCTAATTTCAACACACCATTACTAACACCACTCCCAATTTCAAGCTCTGCATATAATAATATATGAAGGAATATATTTGAAGAAAGCATAGAAATATATAATATATATGATATTTTAAGAAACATCCTAAATATTTCATTTATACTAACTTTAATAATTGCACTAAAATTTCATTTGAATAACTTAAATTGTTTCAGAAATATTTGTCATACCCCACTTAGTCACACACGTATTAATTACATCATAAAAACATTCAATTTTGTGTTTAGTCATGCTCAAATCATGTTTAATTGTCAAAATCTTAAATTATTACGTGTTATAACATATTTTTACTCATATCATGTACGTATGAGAGATTAGAATTAATATTAAAAACTATCCTTACCTACGATGCAATGGCGATTCTCGACAGAGTTTACGGTGCAACTACCCAGTTCAAAATATTTCCACGTGCTCTCATTTTCTATCCAAAAATAAGTAAATTGCCATAAATTTCTTTAGAAATATATTATATCACACCTGTATATATTATTCATACTTAACCTAAGATGTCCATGCTTAAAAATATAGTTTCGTTGTTTTATTATGATTATATGAATTTTAATTACTATTACTATTTAGTACTATTTACAGTGGTAGTTGATTCTCTTTTGCTAAAGCAAAAATGATTAATTATTAATGAGTTGGTTAAATATATTTTTATATGGGTAGTATTCGAAAGTTGTATTAAGTAATTTTACAGCTTTGCAGTACAGCAAATTTTAATTAAATAAAGGATAAAATATCGTGCTTTTTTGAATCTTGTTTTTAGGGATGCAAAGAATATTCGGCTTGTCTGAATATTACTAGTATTTTGTGAAATGATTCAACCGTATACTGTTGAGAGTATTCTATATTTATAACATCACTTTAATATTTTAAGGGGGCATAGGACCTTTAAGCCTTCAAAAAATCAATTTTTCAATTTTATTTTATTCTGAATGTTTGAACATTTCTGAACACTGTGCAAAAAACCGCATTCTAAAATTCGCATTATTTCTAAAGTTATGAGCTTTTATGCAACATACACTTTTGAAAATTTTCTCATGTCAGCCATCGCCGCCATTTTTAAAGGGACGTCACTATTTGTTTACGTTTGCAGTTTGCTGTTTTGTCATGTCAATCTAATACTTTTTCCACCACCATGTCTTAATTATTTATTTAATTATTTCTGCAGCAGCAGGAAGGCAACTACTCACCTCTACTAAACTGCTCAGCCCAGTTTGTTTATATTCTAGAGCCGTTAACTTGTTTATAACGTGGAGAATTTCTTCTGAGTTTTGCAATTTCTTTTCATTATATTTTCTTACTTTTTACGATTGATTTGCGGCATTTATGTTGTTTAAGCATAAAAACTTTGAACTAAAATACAGTTAATCTATTTTATAATTATGCATTACAAACTTCTTCACGTTTGCATATTTATTTGTGTAAACTTCAACGTACAAGACTGTTTGGTGCAATTTTTTAATATAAACTTTTTGCTTTTTGCTTTCTAATAATGGATACACCGGCAACTAAATCTCGTTCTGGGAAAAGAAGACGTTTTCAATGAAATATGTATGTAATTAAAAACAAAAACAATCCGAAAGTGTTCGAATGAAAAATGTTGATTCTACGCCTAAGCTAAGTGCTTCAAGTAAAAAAACTGTTCAGCTCAAAAGATGAACTTTCACTTGATAAGTCACATATTTCATCTGAAGAACATTAATATAGAATAGTTCATATATCAGTACTTTTCAAGGAGCTTGCAGATGTTTTGTGCTGCAAAATATGTCATGGAACAATAAATATACATGAAAAATCTTCAATGGGTTTAGCATCAACATTTCTTGTATATTGTGATAGCTGTGATGAACTAAAGTCTGTGAAAAATTCAAAACTGCTTGGTGTTAAGAAAAATATTCCAGAAATAAACAGAAGAGCTATATTTTCTATGCGATGTATAAGGCAGGACTTATCGGCTTTATCTCCTTTTTGTTGTACGATGGGTCTTCCAGCGCCTGTTTCTCAGAAATCATATAATAAAATTAATCGCAGGACTTTAAATGCCACATCTGTTGTAGCTAAATCTTTAATGAAAACTGCTGTCCAGGACGAAAGAGAATTATCAAATGGATCGAAAGATATTACTGTAAGTGGAGATGGTAGTTGGAAAAATAGGGGGTATTCGCCACGTGTAGGTGTGTGTACACTAATCTGAGCAGAAAGCGGGAAGGTTATTGAAACCGAAGTAATGTCTTCTTCTTGTAAAGGCTGCAACAGCTACAGAAGTAAGAAAAGTGGCCCTCGGTATGAAAAGTGGAAAAATAATCATAAAATAGTGTGTTCGAAAAACCATTCGGATAGTGCGTGAAAAATGGAATGTGATGGAATTTCGAGTCTCTAGCACTACATATGAAGTTTGAAAAGCTTGTAAAAGGCAGAAAACATTTGATTTTCAAAGACAAGAGGAAGAGGAAGGAATTACTTATGCATCAGGTGCATTTTGATGCTAAATTAGATATAAAATAACACAGGATGTATAATAAACTACAGCCAAACATTAATTAGCCGAACTGCGATAACTCAAAATTTTCCATGTGCGAAAGTCATATTTGTTATATATTTTTGTAATTTTAAGCAATTTCAATACGTCAAATTTTCTGTAACTCATTCTTTTCTTGTCACTAGAGTTTCAGTTTATCAAAGTACCACTGCAGCTGTTTTTCTCAGGTATGTGATTTTACAACTTGCGCACAGCATATTTTAAAATATATTGTACCAATCACTTTCAAGTTTTTGCTCTTACTTGTTTCATCTATATATACAATTTATACAAAAGAGATTCCTCCTAAATAAGTAAAAATTTAGTAAATGTTTTTCATCTGACTGACAAGAAACTTCTTCACGAAGCTGATGTTCGAGCTTCCGAAGCAACATATAGAGCTCAAATACTTCTTAAAAGGCAGAAAAATTTTGATTTTTCAAACATAACAGAATTAGGAAGGTGCTATTTATGCACTGGAAGCATTCTAAGGTCAAAATACTATAATAAGTAACACTGAATATATTTTTAAACTTAAAAGCGGGTATCTCAGATATGTGATTTTAGCCCTTGTGCGCAATATATTTTAAAATATATGTAGCCAATCACTTTCAAATTTTTTGCTCTTACTTGTTTCATTTATATACATAATCTATAGATAAAAATTCCTCATAAATACGTAAAAATTTAGTAAACGTTCTTCATCTGACTAACAAGAAACGACTGTGCGAAACGTCTGTTCGAGTTTCCGAAGCAACATATAGAGCTCAAATACCCCTTAAACGCAGAAAAATTTTGATTTTTCAAACATAACAGAATTAGGAAGGTGCTATTTATGCACTGGAAGCATTCTAAGGTCAAAATACTATAATAAGTAACACTGAATATATTTTTAAACTTAAAAGCGGGTATCTCAGATATGTGATTTTAGCCCTTGTGCGCAATATATTTTAAAATATATGTAGCCAATCACTTTCAAATTTTTTGCTCTTACTTGTTTCATCTATATACATAATTTATAGATAAAAATTCCTCATAAATAAGTAAAAATTTAGTAAACGTTCTTCATCTGACTAACAAGAAACGACTGCGCGAAACGTCTGTTCGAGTTTCCGAAGCAACATATAGAGCTCAAATACCCCTTAAACGCAGAAAAATTTTGATTTTTCAAACATAACAGAATTAGGAAGGTGCTATTTATGCACTGGAAGCATTCTAAGGTCAAAATACTATAATAAGTAACACTGAATATATTTTTAAACTTAAAAGCGGGTATCTCAGATATGTGATTTTAGCCCTTGTGCGCAATATATTTTAAAATATATGTAACCAATCACTTTCAAATTTTTTGCTCTTACTTGTTTCATCTATATACATAATTTATAGATAAAAATTCCTCATAAATATGTAAAAATTTAGTAAACGTGCTTCATCTGACTAACAAGAAACGACTGCGCAAAACGTCTGTTCGAGTTTCCGAAGCAACATATAGAGCTCAAGTAGCCCCTAAAAGGCAGAAAATTTTTTATTTTTCTTACATAACAGACATAGGAAGGAGCTAATTATGAACTAAAGGTATTTTAAGGTACAAAATAAGATTATAAGTAACATTGAAGCATTTTTAAATTTTAAAGCTGTTTTTCTCAGATATGTGATTTTAACACTTGCGCGCAATATATTTTAAAGTATATGTAACCAATCACTTTCAAATTTTTTGCTCTTACTTGTTTCATCTATATACATAATTTATAGATAAAAATTCCTCATAAATAAGTAAAAATTTAGTAAACGTGCTTCATCTGACTAACAAGAAACTACTGCGCGAAACGTCTGTTCGAGTTTCCGAAGCAACATATAGAGCTCAAGTAGCCCCTAAAAGGCAGAAAATTTTTGATTCTTCTTACATAACAGACATAGGAAGGTGCTATTTATGAACTAAAGGCATTTTAAGGTGTAAAATAAGATAATAAGTAACACTGAATGTATTTTTAAACTTTAAAGCTGTTTTTCTCAGATATGTGATTTTAGCCCTTGCGCGCAACATATCTTAAAATATATTTAACCAATCACTTTCAAATTTTTTGGGCTTACTTGTTTCATCCATATATATAATTTGTACTTCAAAAATTCACCATAAATAGTAAAAAAAGAATTGTGAAGAGGTTTATTTCATGTTTTTTAACACTGAAAATGAAAATTTCATTTTGTTTAGATTTTAAAAATATTAAATTTATTTCAAAATTTTAAAAAGTGTGTACAAATTAAAGATGTAATAGTTATAAATATATTATTATCAAATTGAAGTCCATAAGTATAATATTATTTGAAATATCCTGCGCGCGGCTGCTACATACACCATTATGTCTGTCAAAATTGTATAAATTTTAAAAAACAATATAAAATGTACATATAATTATATGACTTCAGTAAAATTTGTGTAGTAAGAAAGGTTTTCTATATGTTTAGAGAAAAAAATTTGAACATCTGGGATACACCTGGTTAAAATTAAAAAATTGTAAAGATAGCTCTATTTTCAATGAATTTCGACTGTTTAAAGGTCCTATGCCCCCTTAAGTAGATTAACTATCTTCTATTAATAAGGATACAATTCATGCCAATAAAGTGATATTAAATTACAATAGGAAAATCGCCGACTCAAGGTACAAGAATTTCCTCTACACAAGAAAAGAATATTTTATATACTAGGGATTATAATCCCAGATATTTTGTATAAATCGGGTATTTGGGGATTGCAAAATTGTTAATCCTGGGATTTGGAATTTCATTTTATCTCATTTAAAATAATTCAAATTTTATACTCTTCTATTTTTTTTTTATTCGTCTATAAATATTACATGTATGTGTGGAATGAAAATAGCACTTTGAGAGCTCTTTAAAATAAGATTTCTTTATATAGAATTTTTGGATAAAATATTTTTATTTAAAGATATCTTCTAGTATTTTTTTGTGTTTGTAATGAGCATATACTGACTATGCTCATTACAAACCCATTACATAAAAACGTGTAATAGTAGAGATGGTCTTATGTAAGATACTACTACCTTAAATAATGCAAAATAAAACATATAAAAAAACTAGTATCTTTACAATAAATGCATCTGTGTACTTTGGAATCTTATGGCTGAATTTTAACATCTATATATGGGGGGGGGGGGGGGGGGGAGATCTAATTTTAAATTCGTAATTTGGGCATTATGACACATTTGTATTATTTTAACTATTATTCAATAGCTTATATCAAGTTATTTAAAAATGCTTAAATTGGAGTAAGTCGAAAAATTAGGGATCAAAATCATGATCAATCAAGATAGAAATTGTACTCTTCGGCAAAGAAATATTTTAAAAATGAACTGCATATTTATGTTGTATGTACATGATTTTGCAAAAAAATGCATCATACCAGGATATTTTTTTAGGTTGTGCGAAAAATTGATGATGGACATGTTTCTAACTTGCATGCAAATCGCGCAATGTGGGATTTTGTAGAATAGCAAAATCCTGTTTCCCTATACTCAGTTATCCCTCGACTTATCTCAATTATTTTCCGCATCTATTAAAAGTACTAGAGACAATCTGACTTATATAACATAACAACCTATTTATATATCAAATTTGGTATCATGTAGTTGAATATTTTGGGAAATATTGCATTAAAATGTGAAACTCCCGTGCCTATTGCGTGCACTGTTGTGAATGATACTGGTAAAACTGTACCTTTAGAAACTAGTGAAACTGTACCTAAAGAAAATTGCACCTTAAATTTCTCATTCATCGGTAGTTTTGCAGAAAATTGGTTATAAAATTTCGTAGTGCAAAAGATGTTTGCGCACAATAGAGAAATGAATAGACTGCCATAAGTTGGTTTTTTTTACATAAATAGTACCTTTGAAAATGTATAGGTATCCTATTTGGCCAATAAGTGTTTTTGACATGAAAACAATACTTTCCTATAGTGAGAGAAGTATAAAAGGAACACATTTAATGAAATCAATGGTAATGTCAAACGATTCGAAGTAATTTTTTTATATATATATAAAAAGGTTTCTATTAAATATACGGGGTGCTCCTTGCTCGGAGTACATAAAAAGTGACCCAAGAACCATACCTGCACGACCCATAGTTTTCAAGAAAAATGCGAAAGAAAAAATATGACATCGCATCCGGTGCACGTAAAATAAGCTTTACTTGAAACATGAACATCAGTACTTGCATATGACATCATGTTTACATAGGAGGATGCTCAAAATAACCATTGCCAATAACGAGGCATCCATGCGCACACTGTAAAATGGCAAATTGCATACGATCCTGCATCGTGCTTCAGCATCCACTTAGTTGCTTGCCTTCATGCTGCGCTCACTTTTGGGAATAAAAACACGATCCTAGATCATGTGCAGTGATCCATTCTACAGCGCTCGCATGCATACCTCGATATGCACAGTGATCATTTAGAGCATCTGCCTATGTAAACATGTAATATAGATGTACCGATGTTCATGTTTCCAATAAAAATTATTTTCCGTGCACCGGATTTGACATCATACTTTTTCTATCGCATTTTTCGCAAAAACTATGGGTCATAGAGGTATGGTTCTTGGGTTATTTTTCATGTACACCGAGGGAGGATTTTCACTCTGCAGAGTTTATGCTATCTTGACGGGACACCTTGTTTATTCGTTTTTCATAGTTAGTCCTAAATTACACCATTATTATACTGGACAGTATTTAGCACTAAACATCTTATAATTTATCCTATTCATTCAATGCAGGACAGCTGGACATAAGAAAACAATATATACCATATTTCTTCAATTTTAAGGTGCACTTTTTCCGATATAAATGTAACTAAAAACAGGGTGTGTCTTAGAACCAATGGTGTCTTGCAATTCTTTTTTTTTTACGAAGATAAGTATAGCTCAGAGTCATTAGACTCTGCATGTGAGGTTCGCTCTTCTGATATTGATTCAGAAGAAAGTGATGAATAACATACCTACTGATAAATATTATTTCTGTTAATAAATTGAATTCTATTGAAATAAATGAAATTTTTAGTTTTACTTTATTTATTTATCAAAGCTTTTTCTCTGTTGGTGTTACGGAAATTAAGGTGGTGTCTTACAATCTTAGAATGTACGAAATACAATACATAAATTATAAAATATTATTTAAAAATATTTTTATGTAATTTTATAATGGGATAATTAATTAAAATTAGAACAAAATTGAATTGTATATTTTAGACATTCTCTACTTTTGCAAAGTAATATTTAACTTTTTGATTTATGTAGGATTTTGTGACAAGCATCTCATTCAAGTGTTTCCTGACTATCCAGTCGCTTGCTCGCACAATTGATGGGAGTGGAAGCTGAAATTGAGCATCTGTGCTGTGATAACGATGTAGTTTATCTCTGTTTAGTGCTTAGGCATTTTAAGAAACTTTTTTTCATTTTAGTATAAATAAAAAAAAGACAAGAAAATATAGTGATAAAATATTTAATTGTTATGTATTATACAGTATACTGTAAAGTGTCGTATTCTTGTATATTGTATTTTAAGAACAGACCTAAGGATTTTCATGAAATTAGGTGAACGTACCGTTATTGGATGCGAGGAGGTGATTTAACTATATTTCAACTTTGGAAAATCTTATTTACAACACCCTCCTAACCATTTAATCTCCTTTAGTAGTAAATGAGAAGTCAGTAATATCCATGTGTTTAGTTATTGGTTGTAAAATGGTTAAAAAGGAGTACAATATTCAGCTTCACCTCATTTATATAAGATAAAGGGAGTTTAGTCATTGTAAGATAGTTACAAAAATAATCCAATATTCAACTATGCCTCATTTACATAGGATCTAGATGAATTGAGATCAGTAATTAAAAATTTATCAGATATGTGTTAAAGAGCACTTTGTGGTCTAACTCAATCTGCCTAGCAAATCAGTTGCTAGCAATTGTGATATTTATATTTTAACAGTTGAAGAGAGAACTTATACCGGGACTCATGATAATGTGAAATAGTGCAATGTTTATGTTTTTAAGTAAAGTGGTATATTTTTATAAATATTTATAAAATTTTATATCTTAAACGGGCCTAATGATGTCCTGTGAAACTAGGAATTGCTAGAATTTCAACGTTAATAAAGAGAACATGACACCGTTGGCAGAAGACTGATTGGATTCTAATCTCAAAAGCTATCCTTTGGATGAAGAAGATAGGCCTACAACAGAGTTTTCCCCAGGATAAAAAAGGGCAGGGTGCTGTTATCAAGAAAAGGACACTTGTTAAAAAAAGTGGCACATTTTTTTATGTGAATAATATTTATGCTTGGGGTTTCTGTGACGAAAATGAGTATTGCAAAGTATTTGTCTGAACAAATGTTTTTTTCTTTCATTTTGCTTACTTTCACTTGAAATATCTTCGAAACCATATTAGATATACATATGCATTAGGAAATTTAGTTACTAAATCTATATTTATACTTTAAACAAGAAAGAGATTAATCTTGCATAAGGCATTGATTATGAAACACTTTCTAACTGAAATGCAATTTTATTTAAACATCTCTAAAATGCTATACATTCAGCAGTGATATTTTTTAAATTATCATAGTACAATAATTTATTTTACTTGGAAACTTAAAACTTCATTAAAAAAGGCAATGCTATAAAATCGCTTGCTTCTCTATCTAAGTAAATCGATGAATATTCCATTCATATCACTTATATTCCAGACTCCGGAGCTAAGTAATTTCGCTTTAAAAAATTCAGCAATTCTTATACAACTCATCTTACAATCTCTTATTTTGTTTACATTTTGAAAAACTGCTTTGCCTACAATGACTACAAGACCAAGGAAAGAGGCATGGAAAGAATCTCTGATTTTAACATGATACATAATGTTCAGCGATTAGAAGATATGTGACAACATGCAACTCAATGACGAAATAAAGTCACAACATAACCAATGTTTGGAAGAACATCGAATCTCAACCAAAACTACCGAAGAACATATTCAGCAACTGCACGACATGCGACAATGTGCAACTCAATGAACAACATAACCACCGCTTGGAAGAACAATGACGTTGATTGTTGAATGTTACAGCGAATTTCAACTGAAACCTTCAAATATAACACCTATAGAACTCGAATATGAGAATTAAAAATAGACAAAACAGCATTTTAATTCAAATATTTTAATATACTGCAAACAACAACGACAACAAAAATACTTATTTTTTGTTGCGATGTTCATTCATAATTTGCCTCTGATTTGATTTACATTATTAATTTTGATGATTTTGATTTAATATTACAATCTTTGAAAATAACATTTAAAATTTTAAAATTTTTTATGCACAGCAAGTTTATAACTGAATAGGGGAAACTCTTGTACCTAGGGCCATTCAGCTTTATTTTAATAATTATTATTTTACATTATTACTCTTGGAGGTAAGTAGCTACATGATTTGAAATCTTAGCAACCATTTTGAATGAAAGAAGGTAAATATAGCAGTTAAGTAGAAGGAAAAGTTTTAATTTGATGGCCAAAAGTAAAATTCTTAACATTATTTTGATATTGATATTTAGAAGGTAAGTGCAATGTTTTATTTTTATGTATAACAGTTAGTTTAACAGTTAGTCATAAACAGTTAGTTTAACAGTTAGTCATAAACTAAGGGAAAAGATGGAATATTAACAAATCGGAATATTTATAGAGTTTTGGCTGTGGAAGCCATTTTATAAAAAATGGCTATACCTTGTACCTAGAGCCATGGTCCTAGGTACAATATTATCATTTGTATAGTTTAAAAAATATTTATAAAGGGATGAAAATATTTTTTTTATATTGTAATAATAATAGATTTATAATGCAAGTGTAGAACTTTTGTATAACATTATTTGGCTTACTGTATTAGTGTTGTTGTTGAAACCCAGACCGTCCGACCTACCAGAAAGGTGTAAGGTAACAGTTTGGACGGTCGGGAAGTGCCACCCAATTTAGACCGGAACCCAGTGGGGGAGGCATCCACAGGGACCGTACCCTCCTTCCCCTACCACCAACCTCTCGGAAGGACTTTCGGACCCACATGTTTAACGTGATCGTACACCGCATGAACACGGCGGCAGTTTTGGCAGTGGCTGGAATCGAACCCGGGCCTACCGAGTGCATCTCCAGCGCGCTAACCAATGGGCTACCGCGCCCCGTACTGTATTAGTGTTGGTGCTTTTATTTATTCAGACTGGTTTTCGGGTATCGGGCTTATGACCAGTAAATGAAAATATATGCAATGTGATGAATATTTGAGTTCTCTAACAGATAGACCCTATTCACCTGAAAATGGTTTCAACTGTGGGAATTTGATGCTGAATAGGCCAATTAAGTGTCATCAAGTGACAAAAAAAAAGGATACCTCTTCTGGAATTTGTCAGTCTTCTACATCAAACACTGAATCAATGCAATGTATAGCACCGAAACAAGTGTCCCATTTCCTTAAATCCAAAACTTATATTGTACAAAATGATGGGCAAAAATCTGGTAAATGTAGAATCCTTACTAATACTCTAGAGAAAGCTGAAATTGAAGCAGCAAAATTAAAGAAAATGATCGCCAAAAAGATAATTGTTAAGAGACCTACATTTAAAGCAGAGAAGCAATATATGTGAATTGAGTAAATGGAAAGGGACAGTTCTGAATGAATATGCATTAGAAAATGATTATGGTGATGAGACATCTAAGGAATCACCACATATGATGGAAGCTTCAGTTTCTGCAAGTGATATGGATTTTGTAATAACTTATGGGAGGGATCAAATTCAAAAAGGAAACTATTGCTTGATAAAATTAGACGGGAAGAAAACAAAAAAATGTATGTTGCAGACCAACAATAAAATACCTATAACGAATGAGTAGTCCGAAAAATTTCTACACCAGAATGCTACAACGTCTGCGATTAGCACAAATGATGTTGTTACCTGAACCCAAAGTTATTGGAGGCTCAGTATAGCTATGTTTACTACTTACTTTTGGTATCAGTTTTACAAATTACACTGTGGAATAATACAAATATTTTATTTTATTATTATTATCGTGATTTGAGTAATCAAATTTTGTTTAATTTGTATTGTTTATATATAAAAAATATTCTTTTCCAGGCGTAGACGAGTGTGCAAGAATATTAGTGTTTAGCGACGATTCTTGATTCTGTTTGTCGAATGACAGTCGCCGTGTGAGAGTCTGGAGACGACGTGGAAACAGATCCAATCCTGCTGCGAATGTTGAACGCAGTACTGCTCGACAGCGCGGCATCATGGTTTGGGGTGCTATCGGTTTCGATAGCCGGTCACTTCTGGTTCATATCAGAGGCAAATTAATGGCACGACGATATGTAAATGAGGTGCTGCGGCCAGTTGCACTGCTGCACCTTCAGCTGTAAGATAACGCATGACGGCATATGGTAACCATCAGCAGATAAGCCTTGCAAAGTATCCAGGTGCTTCCTTGGCCTCCGCTGTCTCAAGAACTGTCTCGTTCTGTCTGTCGTTTGACTGCCCTACCTCTCAGATCTGTCTGTCGTTTGATTACCCTGCACCCGCCTCAAACAGAGGATGACCTGTGGAAGATTGCTGAAGGCATATAGTCATATATACCTCAGGAAACTCTCCTCACTCTATTTGAATATGTTATTTGAAGGGTTGCTGCTTGTATCACCGAAAGATGTGAACCTACTGCCTACTGATTACCCTGTCTATGCCATTAGTATATTTCATTATTCTTCTGGAATTAACATCACTTATTTATATATGCCATCTCTGTCTGCTCTTTAACTTCAAACTCTATTCGTTCTTTCATGCAGTTGCATTTTCTGTGTTGGGTAGTGTATTTCCAGTGAAAGTAAGAAAATAAAAAACACTGACTTGGACAGATGTTAAAGTTTTTTCGAAAAGAAAAGTTTAAAATACTGAAGTTTTTCTATTATATTTATATTAAGTTAATTCTATTATATTTTTTATACATTTACTAGAAAATGTACCCCACATTACCCGAGATTAAAAACAGACTTCTGATAAAAATTATACCGGAACTCGCAGCGAATTCCCAAAAACCAAATACAATTTTAACAGCTCACTTATAACAAAAGCAAAGTAAAATAAACTGTTGCTTGGGTGCACACACGGCTATTAAATTATTGCTCATTTTGGGCAACATCGAGTACATTTTCTAGAAAATGTGCCTGGCGTTGCTTGGGGTATGAAATTCAATCCTTTGATTAAAATCATGAACTCGCATCGATTTATCGAAAACAAAAATAACGTGTCAACAATATGCCCGCTTATAATAACACAACTATAAAAAAAACCATCTGCTCTGATTGTGGAGGGAAGGAATGAATCTGCGTGAGAATATCGCAGGTGCGTCATTTCGTTTTAACATACGAATATATATATATATATTTTAAATTCTTTTAATTCTATGGATTCCTTTCAAAGTTTATTTGAAAGAGAATGTTTCGATCTTTCCAATGGTGTCAAGTTCGAAAGTCTGAAATAATGTTTTTGGTCTCTAAGGAAGTCATTCGTATGAAAATAGTACTAAAACATAAATAACTAAAAAAATTTCGAATAAAAAAACAAACAAAAAACCGCCAAGGTGCAACTTTTCGTGTTCTGAAGTAACTGTGTACCAAATTTCATGACCATACGTCGATTAGAATTCACTCTACAGCCGAAAAAACGGACAAATCGATATCTTCTTTTATTATTACAGATAGTCTGGACTATATTTCCGACAAAACATGAAAAATTATTTACATTTGCATCCACTAGGTTCGGAGATATAAACGTCCAAAACGTTTACATTTTTCGTAACTCTCCGATTTCGGCCACAGATACCCCAATCATAAATATTTTTCACATAAAAAAACCTGATGTGGATCGCACAACGATCTTCCCCTATATAGTACAATGAATTTACTTCTTTCATGCTGGGAAAATTATGTATAAGATCCATGACATAATGTTTTTTATTTTGATTTATACATTTTGAGCTTTTTTGGATGACAACATATAAAACTATTTCTTACTCAATTAACTTATATTTCTCACAGTTTCAAATTGACAATTATCAATATTGATAGCATCTGCAATAAGCTGTATATTAAAATATTTAAAAAATTCATCAATATTACGAAACTTTCGTTAATGCAGAATCATTTTTGCAATTTTGACGGTAATTTCGTCAATCTGGAACGAAACAGTGTCAAGCTGGCGATATTTCTCTAAATTAAGGCCAAATTTATCGCCAAACGTTGCAGATAAATAAGGAACATCTTTTCTTATGTATTATGTATTAACTTGTTTGTGACGTCACATTGTAATGTCTCTGAATTAAAGCTCCTATATATACAGCCTGACGTAAGAGCGGCCATCTTGACTCCCAGTTGAAGCGATGGCAGTACCTGACGAAACTAAGATTAGTTTCTCTTCTTTTCCTTAGGATCTCGAGAAAATTAAAGTATTCTAGACTATTTTCTTAAATGAGTGGTACAATTTTTTGAAAACAGAAGCACCTATTTTACAGCAAAATTACGTATCGAATATCAGTCATATAACATGCGCGCGCCATTGAAATAGCACAGGCAGACGATAACTAACTGAACCGGTTGCAAACAAAATGGCGATTGTGTCAGCGGAGCCTTACTCTGAACCGTGATTTCGTAACATTGCTGTTACATCAAGTTACGTTTCGGCAATGTATTCAAGTCACAGCGAAGCTACTTTGGTCATTTCCGAGGTACTTTTGTGACGTCACATTTTGATGTTTCTGCGAAGTGAATTTTTGACATTGCAGTTACATCAAATTGTGTTACTATAGTGTCGCATTCACGTGACAGTGAAGCCAGAATCTCCATTTTAGGAGTATTTTTGTGAAGTCATATTACACACGATCCATTAAGCTGCGCAGGTTCTGCTCCCAGTAGGAGCTAGCTGACTCTACTTCGAATTGTCGAGGAAAGAGCAGGTTTCAAGCATCACTATTGGCTAATTGTTAAGCTTCAAAATGCAAAACTGTTACCCAAAGTGTCTTTTCTTGTGAATGGAACAAACTAGATTCACGAGAATGATATTAACAAATTTATCGCTTAATATTACATATGAAAAATGAACATGTTTCAAAATAGCTAATACTTAAATTAATAATTTTATGAGGGTTTTTTTATTTTAACATATGCAATATCTCCAGAACGGTTTCTGCTAGAGTTCTGAAGTTTGTCATTCGTTTGCTAATGAAAATGCACACAAATCATGATCATTCACGTAACATTGAAGATTCTGATAGTTTCAAAATTTAATTTGATTTCATAAAATATAATTTTGGGTGTCTTTCGAACATTTGATTACATTTAAAATCGACATAGTTCCAGTATTCACTGATTGTAATGTATTTACCAAATTTCATTCAAACCGCTCCAATCGTTCGTTAGATATCACATCCAGACACTCATGGACACAGACAGATATCACCTCAAAAACGTTTTATTCGAGTTCCGGGATGCTTGAAACCTGCTCTTCCCTCGACAATTCGAAGTAGTCAGCTAGCCCCTATAGGGAACAGAAGAACCTGTCCAGATATGACTTCGCAAAACTATATTCCTAAAATGGAGATTCTGGCTTCACTGTCACGTGAATGTGACATTGTAGTAACTCAATTTTATGTAACTGCAATGTCAAAATTTCACTTCGCAGAAACATCAGTATGTGACGTCACAAAAGTACCTTGAAAATGACCAAAATAACTTCGCTGTGACGTTGAATGTCACATTGCTAAAACGTACCTTGACGTAACAGCAATGTTACGAAATCACGGTACAGAGCCATTACAATGTGACGTTACACATAGGTTGGTATGCGACGTCACAAACGACCATGAAAATGACCAAAATGACTTCGCTGTGACGTCGATGTAAAATTGCCGAGACGTACTGTGACGTCCTGTAACATCCCAAATTCACAGTGTGACGTCGCAAAAGTACTCTTAGAATGAAAAAAATAACTTCGCTGTGACGTGAATGTCACATTGCAGAAATGTTACGGAATCACGGTCCAAAGACATTACAATGTGACGTCACAAACAAGTTAATATGCGACGTCACAAACGGCCATGAAAATGACCAAATTGACCTCGCTGTGACGTTAATGTGAAATTGCCGAGACGTACTGTGACGTCCCGTGACGACCCAAATTCACAGTCTGACGTCACAAACGTACATTGAGGATAACCAAAGTAACTTTGCTGTGACGTGAATATCACATTGCAGAAATGTAACGTGACGTAACAGCAAAGTTACGAAATCACGGTCAAACGACATTAGAATGTGACGTCACAAACAAGTTAATATGCGACGTCACAAACGACCATGAAAATGACCAAAATGACCTCGCTGTGACGTTACTGTGAAATTGCCAAGACGTACTGTGACGTCCTGTGACGATCCAAATTCACAGTGTGACGTCACAAACGTACCCTGAGAATGAACAAAGTAACTTCGCTGTGACGTGAATATTACATTGCAGAAATGTAACGTGACGTAACAGCAAAGTTACGAAATCACGGTCAAACGACATTACAATGTGACGTCACAAACAAGTTAATATGCGACGTCACAAACGACCATGAAAATGACCAAAATGACCTCGCTGTGACGTTACTGTGAAATTGCCAAGACGTACTGTGACGTCCCGTGACGACCCAAATTCACAGTGTTACGTCACAAACGTACCCTGAGAATGAACAAAGTAACTTCGCTGTGACGTGAATATCACATTGCAGAAATGTAACGTGACGTAACAGCAAAGTTACGAAATCACGGTCAAACGACATTACAATGTGACGTCACAAACAAGTTAATATGCGACGTCACAAACGACCATGAAAATGACCAAAATGACCTCGCTGTGACGTTACTGTGAAATTGCCAAGACGTACTGTGACGTCCTGTGACGTCCCAAAGTCACAGTGTGACGTAAATCTTACGTCACTGTGAAAAAAAATGCTGTGTGGGCTGTGGGGTAAAAATGCAATGATACAGGGTGGACATAATCAGTAAGAATCTGCAAGGACTCCGTGAATATACGCATTAGGTTACAAAGGTACCCAAATCTGAAGTGAGGCGAATAGTCCGCTGAGGTCACTCTGACGTGTTCAAAGAAAACGTCCAAATCAATTTCCCGTGGAAAGTCTATGAGAGGTGATTCTCTGGTGAGGTTTCAAGATGAACTCTCTCGCGAATCTTCGGGATGAAGCTGACGTAAGTCCACGATGCGGTGACGTCCTGTCACTGCAAATGCTTAGACTCAGGTGGTCTAAATTTTAGACTAATGGTAGTCTATATGGATCGAGTCCTACAGGGCACTCGATCTTTCTTCCGTTCCCGTACTTAGGTCAGGAACTGTCGCAGAAGGCTTCTGCTCAAAAAACAATAGTACAGGGCCTATGCCCGAGAAGCACTCTTTTTCCAAAAAGACGGGCTCTCTTGTCGAAGATCAGATCCTATCTGCTCTCGAAAACTCTGCTCCGGTCGCCCTCAGAAAAGGAGCCACCAGGGGACAATTTTCTCTCTATTTTTTTTATTGGATATTAATATCCGTGATGTCATTTTTCTTGAGTCTCATTTGTCCGGAGGCTCGTGCCAGTAAGTCTAGGGGTCACTCCCCTCACGTCTGGAAGCTCAAGTCCACGCGATCACTCAAGGCGGTTCATGCCAGCTTAGCCTTTCTTTTTAACTGTCAATTTTCCAGACTTGGTGATGCGGGATTCGCGACGTCCATTGTTCTGGTGATCCCTGCCGTAGTTCACATTCAAAGGGTCACAGGTGTGCCCGGTCTGGAATTTCGAAGCCCCAATTCCATTTCAGGGGGGGGGGGAGATTTAATTACAGTTTCATTTGGTGAATTAATTTAATTCGGCACAATCCCTCCCCCCTTAGGGAGATTTTTTCTAGCAGGTAAAATCTGTAAGGCAAAGGGTTAGACATGGTTCACCTGACAACATCATTGGAGGCAACAAGGATTAAAGCCAAACAAAAAAAAATTTTTATATATACGCAACACCATTCCTACAAAAATTATAAAAATACATACAGCACAATGCAATACAGTTTTTTTTTTCTAATCTCGCAGCATTCTGCTCAAACAGTCTGCATGTCTGATCTCCTTTCCAGCCCGGTGAATTATCTGATAGTTAAAAGGCTGTAGAGCTAGGGCCCATCTCATCAATCTAGGGTTCTGACCAGAATTTGTCTTAAGGAACACTAATGGGTTATGATCGGTTTCAATCGTGAACTTTTGGCCATCGAGGTAATGTCGCAGCTTTTTTATTGCAAAAATTATGCCTGCGCATTCCTTCTCCGTGGTGCCAAACCTTTGTTCCGTTGTTGTGAATTTCCTACTCAAATATAATATTGAGTGGTCAGTATTATCCGCTCCCTTCTGTGCCATTATTACGCCCAGCCCTTTTAAAGATGCGTCAGTTTGAAGGATAAACTCCTTAGTGAAATCGGGTGCGTATAACACAGGCTTTTCTGTCAGTTTTGTTTTAAGCTCGTTAAAAGTGCGCTCGCACTCTTCCGTCCATACTATCTCCTCCTTCCTGTTCTTTCCTTTTAGTGCCAGAGTCAGGGGTTCGGCAATAATTGCGTAATTACATATATAGTGTGCGTAATAACCACTGAGGCCTATAAACTGCCTGATTTGGGTTTTATTTCGGGGAGTCCGAAAATCTAACACCGCTTTAATTTTCGCCTTGGTCGGCGTCCTTTGACTGTTCCCTACCATGTGTCCTAAGTATTTAACACAACTCTGTCCAAATTTGCATTTGGCAGGTTTTATCGTTAGTTTGGCAGAAGCGATTTTCTGCAAAACAACATCCAGGTGTTTTAAATGTTCACCCCAGGTCTCTGAGAAAATGGCAACGTCGTCCAGGTACGGGACACAAAACTCCTCACAACCCTGTAACAATTGTGCCATGAACTTGGAGAAACAATAGGGGGCGTTGACTAAACCGAACGGAAGCACTAACGATTGGTACGTTCCGAAGGTCGTGACGAACGCAGCTAACCTTTGAGCCCTAGGGCTCAAGGGAATCTGCTAGTACCCCTTGGTCAGATCAATTACCGTAATGAACTTCGCTGACGACACCTTCTCTATCCTATCATCCATGTTAGGTAGCGGATAATATTCTGTGCGAATAATTGAATTTAACCGCCTGTAATCTACACATAATCTCGCGTCCTTCCCTGGACTTTCCACCAGGATTATGGGTGAAGTATAATCTGACTCCCCAACCCCAATGATTTTTAATTCCAGCATTCTCTTAATCTCCCGTTTCACAATATCGTTCTGTCTCGGGGACATCCTATACGGTTTAGAGCGCACGGGTTTATTACTTATAAGTTCGATATCGTGCTCTATTAAATGCGTTCTGCCCGGATCATTTGAAAATAGATTTCCATGCGATTTCAGTAACTTCCTCAACTCTTCAATCTGTTCTGAAGTGCACTTTTCTCGTAACGCACTGTCTCTGACGATTTCCTCGAAATCAAAAATGTTGGGATTAGCTACAGGATATGAAATATCCAACTCCGAATCCTTCGTTTCCTCTGCAACATTTTCGCTTATTAAAACATTCACGCACTCCACGCGCTGGTGGTACGGTTTTAACAAATTTACGTGGTACACTTGTACCTTTTCAGATTTCCCTGGCATTCTTACAGTGTAATTTGTCTCGGATAATTGCCTCTCAATAGACCCGGGACCTATCCACTTAACGGCTAATTTATTCGGCCGGTGCGTTGCCAAAACCAAAACCTGATTCCCTGCCTTAAATTCTCTTTTAACGGATCCCTTATCATAATACCCCTTTCGTTTTATTTTTTTATCTGTCTCCGTTTCCGAAGCTAGCTGTTGACAATGCCTTAATCGGTTTAAAAGGTCAAATACATAATCCGTGACCACGTCATCTGTTATTGGCTCGCGCGCTCACTGCTCGAACAATAGAGTCTCCGGCGTTCGAAGGTTCCTGCCGTGAACTAACTCGGACGGACTAAATCCAGTAGATTTGTGGGTAACATTGCGTAATGCCAGCAAGACTGAGGGCAAATGTCGCTCCCATTCAGTACCGGTTTCGGCGCACATTGCATGCAAAAGTCTTTTAATCGTTCGGTGAAATTTCTCGACTGGATTTGACTGGGGGTGATAAATCGAACTATGGGTGATTTTCACTCCGAACTTTTCAAAGAACGTTGTAGTCAAGTTGCTAGTGAAATAGCTTCCATTGTCCAATTGGACTTCCCTCGGGTATCCAATGCGGCTGAATAACAACAACAAAGCATCCGTTACGTTCTGCGAGCTTACCGTAGATAAGGGTATAGCTTCAGGATATTTAGAGGCTGTGTCAATACAAGTTAGGAGGTACCTATTATTTTTCGAAGATACAGGCAGCGGCTCTACGGTATCTATGTTTATTTTTGAAAATATTTCTGAAATCACAGGCATGAGTTTAAGTGGGGCTTTTCTCTTTTCTAATGATTTCCCCACCCGCTGACATGCATCGCAAGTTTTTATCATTTCTTCGACATTTTTAAAGCACTGAGCCCCAAAATAGTGTCTCAAAAGCTTATCCTTGGTCTTAGTAGTTCCCATGTGCGATCCAAAACCTTCATGACAAAGACTTAATATTTTTGATCTATACTTAGTGGGAATAGCTGTTTCCTAACTAACCCTCGGTGATCTGTCGATTTTCTGAACAGTAATTCGTGTTCAATTACAAATTCCGACATTTTATTTTGCTCTACCTTTTCCCAGAGAGACTTTAAATTTGAGCATTTTTTCTGTTCCTCTAAGAATTCAGTAGCTTCTACGTTTATTAATTCTTGCGTAGGGTATGGTTCAACCGGAGGTAAATCAATCTGTTCTTCTTCCCCCTCTATTAATTCTTCATTTTCCGCTACATTAGCGGGTTCTGACTCAATCAATTCTAATTTTTCCCCGGAATTTCCTTTATTTCCAGTTTCCTCGCTCACTTTTGGTTCTTCAGTCGCTTTTCTAGAATTGCTTTGACTCCTCGTAATCATAGCATTAATTCTTTGGGGGTTATCTTTACTTGAGTCGATTAATTCCTGACTTGAGTTCCCCAACAGATAGTGATTCATTTCTACTGATTTGCCCACGATGGCTGCCTTGGTCCGAATGGTTCCGAATTCAGTGCTTCCCAAAATCACATGGGCTAGCGGTAAACACTTAAAATCATTTCCTAAGGGTTGCTTTACCCACACAGTCTCCCCTGTTGTTAAGTAACACACATTGATTTCGTTATTCAAGTTTTATATTTAAATTTGCATTTCTTGTGAATTTGTTTATTTTAGTTTTGTAATAATGCTATGGCAACACTCTTGGGTTTCTGTAGAAGTGGTCAGAGGAACGAGCGGTTTTGTTTACGAGTTGACGTTGGCTGTACGAATGTTAAGTTTTGAAGTAAAGTTTCTGGTTCCTGAAAAGCAGTTGTAATTATTTTCGTACATATTGAAACGTGTGAAGTTGGGTAAATTTCTACGGCATTTCTGACATTTGGTGACCCGGACGTGACCGTGAAGATAGAAAGGTTAGTTTCGTTTGGAATTTTGTTTTAACTAAGCCTGTAGCTGTCACATTTTCATAATGGAACTGCTCATAAGAAAGCGAAAGCCGATTCGAGCGTCTTTTACAAAGTCGTATAACATTTTGACAACGGCTTTAATTGATGAGGAACCAGACGATAAAATTATTCAAACACATTTGGCAAATATGGACAGATTAATGATGAATTTAGCAGAGATCGACGACGAAATCTGTAACGCTTTGCTTGCCGATGATTCAAAAGTGGAAGAATATGAAACTGAATATGGGGTAATAGAAGAATATCGCGGAAAAATGGTTACTGCTAGGGTTGGCGTCGAAATGCATTTAAATAAAACCGCAACCAAACCGAGTGCGAGTTTTTCCCATGTTCAAGAAAAAACGAAACTGAAGCTTCCTAAAATTGAATTTTTGAAATTTGGGGATGAAATAAAAGATTGGCTAGCATTTTGGAGTCAATTCAAGAGAATCCATGAAGATAAATTGATGGAAGAAGAAGATAAATTTCAATATTTAATTCAGTCTATGATCGTTGGCACAAGAGCAAAAGAAATAGTAGACAGCTTCCCTCCTACTGCAGAAAATTATTCAAAAGCTGTTGAAAGCCTTAAAAATAGATTTGGAAGGGAAGAGCTACTCATAGAGTTCTATGTCAGGGAATTGCTTGGACTGGTGATTAAAAATGCAGTGTCTTCAAAATCCAAAGCAAATACAGCTCAATTGTATGATAAGTTAGAATCGCATTTAAGGTCTCTTGAATCAATTGGTATGACTTCTGACAAATACGCAGCAATGCTTTTTCCCCTTGTTGAATCTTGCATACCGGAAGAAATACTACGAGTCTGGTTAAGAAATCCGGTGGCGGCTAAAGGTGAAGAAAGTGATACTTACATTGATAAGTTGAAAAACCTGTTATTGTTCCTAAGAACTGAAGTAGAAGGTGAAGAGCGTATCTCGCTTGCTAAAGCTGGTTTTAAGCAAAATGAGAAAAGTAGTCGAAAGGAAATTTGTAAGGAAACGGGTATGAATTTACCGACTGCTACTGATTTATTTTTAGGGATAAATTCATGTGAAAAGTCCATTTGTGTATTTTGCGGAAAATTTCATGAAAGTAAAGAATGCTTCAAAGCTCAAAAACTTTCTCTAGAAGAGAAGCACGATATTTTAAAAAGAAAGAAGGGATGCTTCACTTGTTTACGGATTGGACATCGTTCTAAACAGTGCAAATCACATGTTCGGTGTATAATTTGTTCCAAAAGGCACTGGGTAGTTATGTGTCCTGAACTAACCAATAATAAAAGGGCTTTAGTTACAGAGTTCAAAGAAGGTGGGGATCAGAATATTACTTTATCCAGCCAAGGCCACTCTGAAGTACTATTGCAAACACTGCTTGTGGTTCTTAAAGCTCACGGAAAAGACCGAAAAGTTAGGGCACTGATTGATACAGGTTCTCAGCGTTCTTATATTCTAGAAAGTACTGCAAGGCAGATGGGATTTAATCCTGTGAATACTGATATATTAACACAAGTCGTGTTTGGAGGAATCACCTCTAGGAGAGAGCACAAGTGCTACAATGTAATTTTGAATAGTTCAGTTAATAACTATTGCTGTGAAATTAAAGTGTTAGACCAACCTGTTATATGTGGTTCAATACCAAGACTCAAGACTGGATTATGGTTGGAAGAAATGAGACAAAAGGGAATCCAGCTCACGGATATAGGAAGCAATCAGCCACCTATTGAAATACTTATTGGAGCCGATTTCGCTGGTCAACTTTACACAGGACGCGTCCATCAGCTAAAGTGTGGACTGGTCGCTGTGCAAACTCATCTAGGATGGGTTGTAATGGGAAAGTCGCAAGAGGATTCAAAGTATAGCAATTATGGTTCGGTTTTAACTTCACTTTCGATTCATAGTAACAATGTTCCTGATTTATGGAAGTTAGAAGCTATTGGAATCACTGAACCATGTGTACATCAAAGCAAAGACGAAGTAGAAACAGCTGTTTCGGATCATTTCAAGAAAACAGTTAGAATTAATGAAGACGGAAGATATCAAGTTAGTCTTCCTTGGATGCATACTCAAGGAGAATTACCAACTAACAGAGAAATAGCTGAGAAGAGATTGAATTCCACAACATCTAAACTCATGAAAGAAGGAAAGTTTGAAAGCTACAATGCTGTTTTCCATGAGTGGTGGCAAGAAGGAATAATCACAGAAAGTTCAGAGAATAGTGGTCATTTTTTACCTCATCGAGGAGTATTTAAGTGCAATTCATCGACTAATGTTAGACCTGTCTTTGATGCATCCTGTAAACAGAAAGGATCTTATTCCTTAAATGAATGTTTGGCAAAGGGACCAAATCTATTGGAACTGATTCCCACAATACTTTTGAAGTTTCGAGAGAAAAAAATCGGCGTTATTTCGGACATAAAGAAGGCTTTCTTGCAAATATCTGTTGTTAAAAGTGATCAAGAATTTTTAAAATTTCTTTGGTGGCAAGGTGAAAGCCAGAATGCTATAAAGATTTTTCAACATTGCAGAGTAGTCTTTGGATTAAACTGTAGTCCTTTTCTTCTTGGAGCAGTGATACAACACCATTTGGACAAATATTCATCTTCAGCTCAACATAATGTAACACAGAAACTTAAATCAGCATTTTATGTTGATAATTGTGTGTGTTCTGTAGACTCTGAAGTGGAATTGCAAGAATTTGTTCAAATATCCACAGAGGTGATGGAGGAAGGAAAATTTGAATTAAGAGACTGGGAACATACCGAAATAACGGATACTTGTGTCAAATCTAATCCGTCAACAGTCTTGGGATTGTTATGGGACAAACAAGAAGATGTATTATTCTGTGACATCACAGCGATAAGCAAACCTGAAGGGACCATCAGTAGAAGAACTATTTTATCTATTGCACAAAGACTATTTGACCCCATAGGTTTCAATTGTCCAGTTACATTGTATCCTAAGTTGTTATTACAAAATAGTTGGAAATCGAAATTGAGTTGGGATGCTGAAGTACCGAAAGATGTTTCACATAACTTTTTGAAATGGATCGCTGAACTACAAATGCTTAATGTCGTGAGAATTCCTAGACATGCTTTTACCAATGATAACTCCACATTGAGTCTACATGTGTTTTGTGATGCATCTGGGATTTCATATGCAGCTGTTGTATATTTGCGATGTGAAACCGATACTAATATTTCCGTGCAGCTACTCATGGCAAAATCAAGAGTTGCACCATTAAAACCCATTTCTATTCCAAGACTAGAACTTTTAGCTTGTTGTATTGGTGCACCTCTAGCAGACTTTGTGAAGAAAAGCTTGAAATTTGATTCTGTTAGGGAATATTTCTGGACGGATTCTTCTACTGCCCTACACTGGATTAAAAGAAATGAGCAGTGGGGAGTATTTGTCAAAAATAGAGTAAATGAAATCCAGAAATTATCTAATATTGAAAATTGGAGACATGTTAATAGCCAAAATAATCCTGCTGATCTGCCCTCCAGAGGATGCTCAGTGAAGAAATTAATTGAATCCCGATGGTGGGAGGGACCTCCATGGCTGAAACAGAATGAAAAGGATTGGCCACGCTCTGAATGCATGGTTAATGAAATAGACGTGCTGCAAGAAAGAAAAAATATCTCTGCGGTTCTGTTGAGTAAAACGTTTAAAGAGACATGGTTTCTATCATATTTTTCAAAGTATACAAAAATTATAAGAATGGTAGGATGGATTTTGAGATTTCTTCAGAATGCTCGAAAGAACATTCATGATCGAAACACTGGAGAATTATCTGCTGATGAGTTGAATAAAGCTGAAAAGGCAATTATCAAAACTGTTCAAAGAGACACCTTTACCAAGGAACGGTTAAATAGTTTGAAATCCTTGTGTCTGTTGAAAGACCGTGATGGTTTAATTCGAGTGGAAACAAAGTTGACAGAACGTAAAGATGAAGACAATTTCAAGTACCCAATACTACTGCCAAGCGAACATAAATTGGTAGAACTTATCATCCAAGAACACCATGCAACCAAACTTCATGTCGGATTACATTCCTTATTGTCAGATTTGCGTGAAAAATTCTGGATACTTAATGGAAGGAGAACAGTACGCCGTGTAATTTCGAAATGCATTAGATGCAAGAGACACAATGCAAAATGTATACAAACAACTCCAGTTCCTCTTCCAGAAGACAGAGTGAGACAAGCGTCAGTTTTTGAAATTACTGGAGTAGATCTGGCTGGACCCCTCATATTGAGGGGAGGTGTGAAAAGTTGGGTTGTTCTTTACACGTGTGCTGTTTATAGGGCTATTCATTTGGAGCTCATAACATCATTATCTACTAAAGCTTTTCTGCTATGTTTCAGACGGTTCATAGCACGTCGTGGAAGACCTAATACCATCTATAGTGATAATGGAAGTAATTTTGTCGGAGCTGATAATCTTCTACAAAAAATTGATTGGAAAACCATTGAAATAGAAACAGCAGTCAAAAGAATTACTTGGAAGTTCAATCCACCCTCCGCTGCTTGGTGGGGAGGGTTTTGGGAACGTCTTGTGCAGATGGTTAAGAGACTGTTGAGACGGGTCTTGGGAACAGCTTCTTTAGACTATGAAGAAATGATGAGCATTCTCTGCGATTGCGAAGCAATAATTAATGCCAGACCACTGACTTACATTTCCGAAGATCCTGAAAACCTAACTCCTTTGACTCCGGCTATGTTTTTGCAGGACATGCAGACGGTGGGAGTGCCAGACTTGGACCTTTTGGACAAAGTGGATCTCACAAAAAGATTGAGATATCAGCAGACATTAAAGGATCAGCCAAGGAAAAGATTTAGAGTAGAGTATCTTGGCCAATTAGTGCAACATAGGGGAAAATGAAGTGCAACATAGGGAAAAAAAAGGACATGCAGACGGTGGGAGTGCCAGACTTGGACCTTTTGGACAAAGTGGATCTCACAAAAAGACTGAGATATCAGCAGACATTAAAGGATCAGCTAAGGAAAAGATTTAGAGTAGAGTATCTTGGCCAATTAGTGCAACATAGGGGAAAAAGAAAATGCTGAATGTCAAAATTGGAGATATAGTTCTCATTGAATGCGAGAATAAGAAAAGAACTTTCTGGCCAATGGCAAAAATAACTGAAGTTTATCCCGGAAAAGATGGCAGCAACAGAGTTGTGAAATTAAAGACAGCAACGGGGGAACTAATTCGACCAGTTCAGAGAATTTTCCCTCTTGAAATTGAATGTCCATCCCGAGAACCAGAAACTGATACTGTAGCTAGTGAGAAAAGGGTTGTGGACACTTCACCCTCTGTTCAACGAAAGACTGTTGTTACTAGAAGTGGCAAAACAATTAGACTCCCATCTAGGTTTAAACCTAGATGGGAGTATTTTCTACATTTATCTATAAATAGATAAATGTAGAAAAGTTTAATTTCCATTTAAATGTTAATTTATCTTTAATTTATTGTAAGTTTTGATTATAATGTTTAAATCAAAAGGTGGGAGAATGTTAAGTAACACACATTGATTTCGTTATTCAAGTTTTATATTTAAATTTGCATTTCTTGTGAATTTGTTTATTTTAGTTTTGTAATAATGCTATGGCAACACTCTTGGGTTTCTGTAGACGTGGTCAGAGGAACGAGCGGTTTTGTTTACGAGTTGACGTTGGCTGTACGAATGTTAAGTTTTGAAGTAAAGTTTCTGGTTCCTGAAAAGCAGTTGTAATTATTTTCGTACATATTGAAACGTGTGAAGTTGGGTAAATTTCTACGTTTCTGACACCTGTAAAGTCTTCAGGTTTTACTAAATTGATGGACGCAAGATCTATGCTATTTCCACTGTCACGAAGTATAAGCGTATCTATGGAATTCACTTTCGCCCAGCTTAAACAGGGTTTAAACGATGTATTAAAATGGTCGGTCGTCTCTAGATTATTTATAATCTCCGCGCCCCTTTTTGATTCGGTACAGTTCGTACTGATGTGTCCGATTTTCCGGCAGAGATAGCAAGTCACACTTTTCTTTCGCTCAAATTCCTTCGTTCTCCAATCGTTATTTGTCTGGTTAGCACTCTACCCATTTTTAAGCCCGTTTCTATTTACTTCCACCCTTTTCCCAGCTTGGGTTTGTTCGGTTGTTTTTGAGCGGTCTACAAATTTCTTTTCAGGAGGTTTAAAAATTTGGGGTTTCTTTAGAAAACGTCTAGATGCCTCGTAATCATTTAATTTCTTCGCCAGTTCGCTTGGTCTGTTAACTTTCCCCCAATTATTGATGAAGTGTTCTTTCACTTCAGCCGACACGCATCTTTTTAATTGGTCCGCCACCATCAATTCTTTTACAGAATCAAAATCCTGGACCTCTATTTCTCTTAACCAACCTTCGAGATATGTCCGTAACTCAAAAACGAGGTCTTTCCAGAGCTCTCCTTCTCGTTTTTTATGCGTTTGGAATTTGGTCCTAAGGGTCTCTGAGTTAAGTTTAAATCTTTCCATCAGTACCAACTTAATATGCTCATAGTCATTGACTTTATCTTCGGGCTCTCTAATTATAATTTCGGCGATCTCAATCGGTATCAAACTAAGTAGTTGAGTTATCCATTCCTCCTTATCGATCCCATTCTTATGAGCTTGACGCTCAAATAATGTCAGAAATAGAGCCATATTCGACTTTTCGGGTTCATATTTCTGCATCACAGAGTTTAGATTTTTAGGGGGTCTCGCGTCCTCATGACTCGACGAAGCCAAGCTAATTGTTTCCCCACTGTGAGCCAAACGTAACCTTTCAAGTTCGTATGCCTGTTCCTCTCTTAATTTTTCTGATTCCGATTCCCTGGATTCATTTAATTGTCGTTCCTCTATAATCGTCTCTAACATGACCTTAACACCTGGTTAGTCAAAATCTGGACTCTCCTGAATTTTTTTTACAAGGTCGATTATTTTCTCGTCATCTCCCAACTCTAGACCTAGTTCTACAACAAGGCTTTGAAGATCAGTTTTTCTATGCCTTTTTAGAAACGCCATCTCACTTAATTCGTGAATTCACGGGGGGTCACTAACACAATGCTTTAATTATAACAATAATCTAGTTTCTAAAACGTCCCTTTCCAAAGGTCAATACACACAGTACCTATAATTTCTCCCACAATACACTAATCCCTCTTCCCTACTTCCCAGCTTAACCATAACTCTCAGCCGAAAAAGGGGAGAATTCCTTTCAATCGCAACTGCCTGGGGTGGGTCTAGCAGGGCTTAACTATCCCCACAGCTCTAAGCCTTTAAGGATTATAACACACAATGCCTATCTCCTTACTGACTAGCAATGGTTATACAATTTACATTGAAGAAAATTCTTAGTTGCAATAACACTTTTCCAAAAGATTTTATCTTGGTCATTCAATAATAATTATTCGGACTCTTGTGCCACAATTTAGATAAGTTTAAATGCAACTTCCAACACTATGCAATATGATTGTAAGGCATTAAATTAACTTAAAGTAAGACATATGTAACAACACTTTTCCAAAAAAAGTTTACTAAACTGGAATATCTTAAAAATTTTCTTTCCCTTAATTTAATTGATTTTCCCTTAACTTAATTGCTCAACATCCTTCACAGAACCCAGACTTGCATACCGTTTGACAGTTACGCAATACAACAATTTAATTTGGTTTTTAATTTAGCTATTTTTCACAAATTACAAATTAAACTTATTTCTACCAAAATTTTGTTTGCCTCCAAAGAATAAGTCAGGCTTACCTTGTCTGACGACCCTCGCTCTGCGTCGATGTCAGTCAGCTCAATGATGATGCACTCTCCTCTGACGTAACCTTTCACCACAGGATGACTCGCAACGGTTTCGGAAGGGATGTGGCACTTGCTCCTGGACGGGATGTCCTCTTAACCCTCCTGGACGGGATGTCCTCTTAAACTCTTGAACGGGATGTCCTCTTAAACTCTTAGATGGGATGTCCTCTTAAACTCTTGGACGGGATGTCCTACAGCTCCAGTCCGCCATGGTCCGGTCTGTTGACTTGCTTCAATTTCTTGATGAAGTGTGGGCCTGTCGTCTTTAATTTGACGACTAATTTATCCAACTCAGCTGCCACCAAAATGGCCAAATGGCCCCACCACAACCTTGACTGTGCGAACAAAGGTAAGATGAGGCATGGCTTCATGGGGGTTCTTGTCACATTATCCGCTTGCCATCTATAAAAAACAAGGTGTAGCATGATTTGTCCGACCACATAACTTTTTTCTAATCATCGGATGTCAAGTGAAGCTGTCCCCAGCACCACTGTAAACGTATTTTTATGTTCTTGCTGAAATGAGCATTTTCGCACAGGCATGCGACTGGCTACACCGATTCGCTGCAATTTCCTGTGCATTGTTCAGGGCAAGATCAGTTGGGACGAGCCTTCATTGAAGTCTTCTGTCAGTTGCTGTTGCTGCACAATAGATCCGATTTTCTGCTGTACAAGCCATCTGAAATGCTGTGATAGTAGATGATTTGATCGTTTTTGATCAACAATTCAGATTTTTAGACAATGTCTGGGGGTTCTGTTTTCAACTGTTATTCACTTTGGATACCTCACCTTTCAAGAAGCCAGCTAGTTGTTCTGTTCTAGCAATTGTGCCTAAACGGGCCCCCACAAGACCTTTTTCAAACTGAGATAAATCTGTTGTTTTCCTCATTTTGCTCCCCTTCTCTCGGAACACACATCGGCAGCATTTTTACAGCAATGTTGTGATCAGGTGTACCACCCATGACCAATGTAATTTGCATACATCCAACTGTGACCAACATTTGCATACATGTTCCCAGGCTTCTAATTCACTGGCCAGTGTGTTGTTGTTGAGACCCAGACCGTCCGACCTACCAGAAAGGTGTAAGGTAACTGTATGGACGGCCGGGAAGTGCCACCCAATTTAGACCGGAACCCAGTGGGGGAGGCATCCACAGGGACCGTACCCTCCTTCCCCTACCACCAACCTCTCGGAAGGACTTACGGACCCACATGTTTAACGTGATCGTACTCCGCATGAACACGGCGGCATTTGTGGCAGCGTGCAAATCTAGCGCGCAAACCACGGGGATACCGCACCCGAGATGGCCAACAGCACGCGGCGTTCCGAGGTGGTCACCCACCAAGTACTAACCGCGCCCGATGCTGCTTCACTTCGGTGATCTAACGAGAACCGGTGTTTTCAGCACGGTACGGCCGTTGGCCCAACTGGCCAGTGTGTGTAGGTTTAAATCAAATTCTGTAGTGAATAGATAGATTTCTCTATTGGAATTCAGACTAATTTAACAAATAATAATTTATGTTCACAAAAAGAGAAACTTACTCTGACAAATAGTTAATGCCTTCAAATGTAACAGAGAAGCAACGTGATTGATTGAAATTTATGATCTCTGGCCCTCCTTGCCACAACACAACCCACCTGCAAGCAAATTACATAATGAGCTATATTTCATAAAAAAATACTGTCAAAGTAATAAAATAAACTTTGGTGTTTGAGTATTACACTGACTTCTGTTGTATACCAGTTTTAAAGCATACTAGTTAAGCTATTTGTTAAACTAGTATGCTTCAAAAATGAGCACTATTTTCATGCCCAGCTTTTTCTCCTGATTAAAAACCTCATAGTTACAATGTAATGGTGATGGTTAAAACAGAAGGTAAACAAAGTATAAAAGGATGGAAATGCAATTTTAAACACATTTAAATAATAATTGTTACATGAATAAAATTTGATAATCTTTCTTGCACTTTTTATGAATTAAAAAAACACCTTTTCTTTTCAATAATTGAAATTTTTTAAAAACACTTGTCTACTTTCAAGAATTTAACATAAAATAAAGCTTTTATTTAATTTTAATCTCTTTATATTAAAAAATAGCTGATGCTGACACTGTTTGACAAATGTTGCATTTCTTGAGCTTCTCTGTCTCATACCTCAAAAATTGTAGCATACAAAAATATAAAATTTGATACATTTGTAGACCAATGTTATGGTAACACGCTGAAATACCATTTTTCGATTTAAACTTTAGTTTAAGAAATATCTGACGTCAAAGAAAGAATATATGAACAACAAGTTCGCATCCTGGGCAAACAAAGAATAGCAAGACTATACATATTTTCGGCATGTACCTACATAGTTAAATTCTTACAAGACAGAGCCCTTTTCTTAAATTTCGATGTAATTTATGGGTTATTCTATTTTTATGCACAGCTGAAGTGAAAAATTTTCTTCTGTATGGACGCATCCCTCAAGTTTCTCTATATTATATCACAAAAACTATAGCATACAAAAATATGAAAGTTGGTACGTTTGTAAAGAAATGATACAGGAAGACACTGAAATAAACTGTTTTTCAGTTTAAAGTTTAGTTTAGCTGCAAACAGCTCATGCAGTGAGCTCAGTGAGTAGGAGGCATAATATAGAGGATGGCGAGCATAGTGAGCTGGGTGCAGAGCCTCCTAGTAATTAATATAAAAAATGTTTGTTTATGTTTGAAATTTAAATATTTTAATTTAGAAATGTTTGCTTACTTTTAAAAGATGTGTACACATAAATAAGCAAATGTTCTTACATACTGAAAGAGAATGATAAGGACTTCTATAGATAGCAATATTATATTTTGAAAACACTGTGCATCAGAATTTGCCAGCTAAGCATCTGCTTTAACACAAATACTATAGAAGTCAATATAATAACCAAGCATAAAAACTACTATGCACAAAAGATTTTAGATATAATCATGGTCATACATATTTTATAAAAAATATTACTTTTTTATATAAGATACTTGAGAATAAAAAATATTATTTTTTTTCTTATTATTATTGTGATCTTACTTGTGGTTGAATATTTCTTACTTTGGTCTTTATTTATAAGCACAGGTTTTGTAGGAGTATTGCTAAATACATATTTTATAAAAAATATTACTTTTTTATATAAGATACTTGAGAATAAAAAATATTATTTTTTTTCTTATTATTATTGTGATCTTACTTGTGGTTGAATATTTCTTACTTTGGTCTTCATATTTATAAGCACAGGTTTCATAGAAGTATTGCTAAATCTTTTAATGTTTTTACAAAGCTTAATATGAGAGTTTATCACAGGGTTCATACTCAAACTTGGCAATGAAATTCCCTCAGTTTTCAAGGAGAATTTTTGCACATTTCCATAGTCTGAATCACTATATTTTATAGTATATAATAATTTAATGTAGTGAAATAAATAAAAATTTAGCAACACATAGTTTTTATCATGAATTTATCCTCTTCTGTTGCTTATTGAGATGTACAAAACATATATATATGATACATATTTTTCGATTTTAAACTTTTCTATATCAGAGAAGACTTTAGTTTATAAGACGTCGCCGACATTCTTGGCTCTTAACATTAATTGAAGTCCTTATCCGCTTCAAGGAGCCATAAAAGTTAATGATAAACCATGTTGAAAGAATGGAGAGCCTAAGCTATAAGCACGGGTAAGAGGTTAATACTCGAGAAACTCTTCATATCATGAAATTAGACCATATAGGGGCAGTAATCAAGTAAATATCAACGTGGGAACGGATATAAGTATCGGATAAGTATCTTGGTAACGAGAAGGATGACAGCTTCGCGAGTTCGGTATAGAGTCAAGTAACTCTAATGATGTAAACCAGTCCACTATCAAGTCTCGGGAAACTAGATAAGTGCCTCAGAAGATATGTGAAGGAGATCACGAGTTTTGTAAGTGTTCTCATTAATGGGATTATAAAAAGCTGTGCAGAGCAGATTTTAGACAGAAGGTCTCAGCGAGACGTGAGAGTTTGATTGTATTCAGGTAGAGAACTCTATCTAGCAAAACGATGCTATGTTCCGATATTTGTGAGAATTATACCAGAATTCTTATGCCTGTAATCATGTAATGTTAAAATGCCTTTGGATCTCCATTACGGAGAATCTTGGATGTACGAGGGTGAAGTGACGGCTTGTAAATAAAGAGAACTTCTGAGGAAAGAGATGTCTTTTCATTTGACTGTTACACGAAGATCAATTCATTTGTGGTGATCCAATATTATCACAGATGAAGCCGGCAGGATACTGTTCTGTGCTGATGGAAACCTATCAACAATGGATTTCGAGTCCATTGCAGCAAGAAGCTCCTCCGAGAAATAATTGAACGGATGACAGATACGAACGGAGCGGAGAGCGCCTGTTTCTCCCCGCCATCAAACGCAAAAAGAAAAAGAAAGTGCTGACCTCGTTCGAGTGGAACTGCTGAGAAGGAGAAATGGAAGGGGAAGACGGAATGCCGATTCTTGAAAATGCTACGGCAACTCAACCGGAGGAAGAGATTATAAATGAGCAGAATGGAGAAGATAACGTGGAAGTGAAACCGAAACTGGGGAGTGTGCGTGTCATCTGTCCAAAATACAGTGGTGATAGCAAAATGGAGGTGAAGACCTGGATCAAATTTTTTAACTTGCAATGTCGAAAACAAAGATTATCAGATGAAAGAAAAGGAGAGATATTCCCTGAATTTCTCGAAGGAGAGGCATTGACTTTCTTTATTAAATATGCGTCACATCTGACAGAATGGACCAGATTAGAAACAACATTCATTGAGCATTTTGAAGACGGAGTGGGGGAGTCTTTCGAAAATTTTATTCAGATGAAATTAGAAAAGGTGGAAGATTTGGACTCATACTACAAGAAAAAAGTTGAGATTGGCCTGAGTTTGGGTCTCACTGAGAAGATTATTACGGAAGCATTAACCACAGGACTTAAATCGGAATGGCAACCCATCTTCTGTGCCAATAACACAGAGACACCCCAAGAATGGCGGAAACTGGCAAACAACTTAAGGAGAGTGATGAAAGAAAAAGAAAAACCATCCCAAAACACTCGACTGTCGGATCCGGAGATAACACGCAGGAGACCTTGGAGACCACCAAATACAAGTGATCCCAGAGGAACCTATGCTGGACATCCCAATGCCAACTATAACAGAGGATTCTATCGACCACCGCCCAGATGGCCAATACAGAACCGGGAACCAAATCTGGAAAAAAAAAAAAAAAAAAAAAAAAAAAAAAAAAAAAAAAAAAAAAGGGAATCTTTTAGAAGAAAAATAAGGAGTTATACTTTGAAATTGTAAATGTCAAGGTATGTGAGAGGTGGAGGTACTAAGAAAAATCCTGTATAATCTCATATAATTTTAGAATTGCTAGTATGTTGATTATTTGAATTGTATGTATTTCATGTATATTGATGAGTAATATAGAGATATTAACTTAAATGTAATTAAGAAAATAGGTAGGGTCACAGAACTAAGAGTCTTGAAAAATTCTTGTTTACCTTATTTTATATTGAATATTATGGTCATATTAGAGATTAGGGTGTATCGATACAACAACATAACAACATAAACATAAACACTGTGAGAAGAATGAATGGTGTATGAGAGTTCCCCTGATCAAGGAATTCTACATTTTATCACACATATTATATTACATAGAAATAAAAGAAGATTTTGTGACAAATTAAAAGTTAAATTAATTTATTGGAATTTTACATTTATAACATAAAGAACAGATAGCATATTTACATAAGGATATATTAAAATTGAGTGGATAGATATACCTTAAGAAGATTGATGTAACAAGTGTAAGAGTTTATTTCTACGAGGCATGTTTTTTATGTAAGTACCGTTTTGCGATTCCGCCGCCGCAGCGCTACGGTCGGCGTTCCGCGCATGCGCGCTGGTTACCTACATCTCTTGTCTACGCACTGACGCCATTACAGTCTGATTCTTCATTGTATACGTTGTTTACTGAGTGTTTAAGATGCCTCCGACAATCGTGAGTCCCGCCGATTGTGAAGTACGGGCTGTTATACGATTTCTTAGTGCTAAAGGCGTAAAACCGATCGATATTCATCGTGAGATCTGTGAAGTTAACGGACAAAACATTATGAGTGATGGAATGGTAAGGAAATGGGTGAGAGCATTTAAAGATGACCCCACAAATGTGCATGATGAAGAACGGAGTGGGCGTCCTTCGGTCTTTAATGAAGATTTGGTGCAGAAAGTGGAAGATAAGGTGAGAGAAAACAGACGCTTTACAATTTCATCAATGTGCGACTGGTTTCCTCAATATTCTCGTAGTGTTTTGTATCGCATTGTGACCGAGAACTTGAATTACCGGAAATTGTGTTCACGTTGGGTTCCAAAAATGTTGACGGATTTGCACAAAACCCAACGTTTAGGCAGTGCATTGACTTTCCTTGAGCGGTACCACAATGAAGGTGAAGATTTTTTAGACCAAATTGTTACTGGTGACGAAACATGGGTGGCCTACGTCACACCAGAATCAAAACAACAATCCATGGAATGGCGACATTCATCATCACCCAAAAGAGTGAAGTTTAAGCAAACAATTTCTGCCCGGAAAATCATGTGCACAGTTTTTTGGGACAAAAAAGGAGTATTGCTAGTGGAGTTTCTGCCTCGTAATGAGACAATCAATGCAGCGTCTTATTGTGAGACATTGAACAATCTGCGTCGTGCAATCCAGAACAAAAGACGTGGCAAGTTGAGTAAGGGTATCGTTTTGCTGCATGACAATGCCCGTCCACATGTGGCTAATCGGACCAAAGATCTCATCAAATCTTTTAAATGGGAAACTCTAGATCATCCTCCATACAGCCCTGATCTGGCGCCCAGCGACTACCATTTGTTCCTGCACTTGAAGAAACACCTGGGTGGTCAGCGTCTTCAAGACGATAACGAAGTCAAAACAGTTGTGATACAGTGGTTAACAAGTCAGGCGGCAGAATTTTATGAGGAGGGTATTCAAAAACTGGTGCCACGTTATGACAAGTGCCTCAATATTCACGGAAATTATGTAGAAAAGTAGATTAAGGTACAGGCTTTTATGTAGAAATAAAATTATTGCGATATCTTTGCACGTCTTTTTTTAATTCCAAAACGGTACTTACTTAAAAAACATGCCTCGTATATTATATTTTGTAGTGTGATTTTTTGAAATGTATTCAGAGTGTTGTAGAGAGTATCATGTATGTAATGTATAGGTGGACCGAGACTTGAGACTGGAGGGGGGGGATATGATACATATTTTTCGATTTTAAACTTTTCTATATCAGAGAAGACTTTAGTTTATAAGACGTCGCCGACATTCTTGGCTCTTAACATTAATTGAAGTCCTTATCCGCTTCAAGGAGCCATAAAAGTTAATGATAAACCATGTTGAAAGAATGGAGAGCCTAAGCTATAAGCACGGGTAAGAGGTTAATACTCGAGAAACTCTTCATATCATGAAATTAGACCATATAGGGGCAGTAATCAAGTAAATATCAACGTGGGAACGGATATAAGTATCGGATAAGTATCTTGGTAACGAGAAGGATGACAGCTTCGCGAGTTCGGTATAGAGTCAAGTAACTCTAATGATGTAAACCAGTCCACTATCAAGTCTCGGGAAACTAGATAAGTGCCTCAGAAGATATGTGAAGGAGATCACGAGTTTTGTAAGTGTTCTCATTAATGGGATTATAAAAAGCTGTGCAGAGCAGATTTTAGACAGAAGGTCTCAGCGAGACGTGAGAGTTTGATTGTATTCAGGTAGAGAACTCTATCTAGCAAAACGATGCTATGTTCCGATATTTGTGAGAATTATACCAGAATTCTTATGCCTGTAATCATGTAATGTTAAAATGCCTTTGGATCTCCATTACGGAGAATCTTGGATGTACGAGGGTGAAGTGACGGCTTGTAAATAAAGAGAACTTCTGAGGAAAGAGATGTCTTTTCATTTGACTGTTACACGAAGATCAATTCATTTGTGGTGATCCAATATTATCACATATATATATATATATGTGTGTGTGTGTCTATTTTATGCCACCCACTGAAACATTAAAAATTATTTAATGTAGGCAAGCATACATATTTAAAATTTTTATTACACTCTTTGGATTACGTGTGGGCTTCTTACAAAATTGATATGATTAATTTTGGTTTAAGTATATTAAAATTGCACTTTGGAATACTCTAATTTCACATTTAAGTTAAAATCTATGACTTAAGACTTTTTTATTGTTCATTTTCTGTTACTTTTACGTTTTGCCACATTTTAAAACTGGCCATTTCCATTTTTCAAAAGGCCTTTCTTTATAGTAATTTTTTATTTTAAATTTTTCTGAATTCCAATACTTTTTTGGCATTTTCTTTCATTTGAATAAGAGCGGCACAATGCTATATGCAAATTTTATAGAAAGTGGTGACTGATGAATAATATAATTTGAATACTGTGACTTTTTGGGTTTAGCTGCCTCAAAATTTGCATAGTACAAAAAAATGTACTCAGCAGCCACAAAAATTACAAGTTGCCAGTGCTAATCTGCAGCTCTAGTAAATATGAACATTTTTGGAGACATGGAATGTGTATTTTGGTACATGAAGTTTACTTAATAAGTTTATCTGAACTTTTTGGAAAAGCTTTGCCAATTTAATGAAGTGTTTTCTGCAGATGTTGGGTTCTTATGCCACCCATTTTGCAAGGCACTTGTAGTCAAAAACTTTCTTATCAGCACTTTATTGAAGACTTGTGTATCTCTTCTACCAACACAAGAACATTTTTGACATGTTTTGTTTATAAACTAGTTTCAATCGACCAATTCATCCAATCTTACCAGATAAAATTTTATAGAAAGTTTTACCTTCTTTAAAAAGTAATCAACACCCTCACCTCATTTAATAAAGTTCCTTTTAATCTTCTTAAATTAATTATCAATAAAAATTATATGGTACAGACAGGCCAATTTTAAAAAATACATAGATATGAACAATGAAATTCAAATAGCATGAGTATAAAAATAAAATTATAGTTCTTTTAGACAAATGAAGATGAATAAAATATCTTCCAACCTTTCTGAGTCATAACAAAATGAAAAAATTTTTACAATGGCACCAGGGTTATACACTTCATACACTCGCATCAGGATAGGAATAACTTTTCTTTCAACATGAAACTCTGAAATACATTGGAAAAAAGGAAGTATAAAAATTCAATAACAACTAAGGATAAAGAAAATATGGCATTTTAGATTTTTGAATTTCTGAATTGTATACTAAAAATTAAATTAAAATATTAAGAATTTGAAGAATTTAATTTGTAAGCTAATAAAACAGGCTGTATAAAATACTAAGTTGAGCAAAAGTAAATTATTATTTTTTGAATATTCTTTTAAATTAGATAGATCAAATGGAAATATGGAAGTGAAATATGGAAGTTTTGTTTCTGGGAAGGGCTTCATGCTCAGGCATTGTTTACATCAGAGAAACTTCATAAATTCTCAAAAATAATTTATGCCATTAGTTTGTATTTCATTTCTGCCAGTTTGTACAGCAAAAATTTTTCTTTGCATTCTTTTTATACTTGAACTATAAAACATTCATATGTTGAAGGAGGTAGATGAGGTTGTTTTTTAAGTTTATGTTTTTATTCTTTTACTTCTGTGAAGTTTAATCTCCATAGGAAGCAGAACCAACAAAAACTAGTGCAGTTGTTTGTATTTTGTAACGGATTGTACGGCGAACATTTTTATGAATTCTAAAGAAATGCTTCTGCCATTCGTTTGTACCACAAAAATTTTTACTTTCTCATACTAATATAATATAGAGAAAGTATTGTTTTAGTAAAAAATTTTATTTCAAGATTTTAATGCCAATATATGTTTTAGGACTTCCTGAAGATGTTTAGACTATTTTTAGAGGAATATCCTTCTGTCTGTGGTCAATTTCTTGTGTACACTTTAGCTGCAACAAATATTAATGAACTTTCATGAAACTTTTTATCTGGCTTTGTTAAAATAGAAGATGATAGAACTTTTTGAAATTTTTAGCAAAAATGTTTGCTGCACAAATTTATTTGAAATTTTATATTCTTTTACATGGCAACATAGGGTAAAATTTGACATTATTATGCATAAAAGGGGTTATTTATTGTTCAATGATTATGAAACTTAACAGTTTCAATCACTATAGTGAAAAATAGTCACAATACAACTTTTATGTCTATGACATCATCATTACGCCCCCTCGAGGAAGGGGGGGATGCAAGTTGGGGTTCAGAAGCATTACATGAAACCTGGTATGACATATTTGTATGAACAGGTTGGCTTGCAATTTGTCAAATCATAAATCAGAGAAAAGTAAAAAGCAGCCTATATATACATATATATATAAAATAGATTATTATTATAATAAAACAAGAATAAAATCGTTTAACTTATATATATATTTAGTATATTTCAAAAGCATGCCTCCTGGTCAGCCTTATCATCTGAATTTTTATCTTATCAAAATTGCTTGAAATGCAGTTCTAAAAAGAGGAAGCAAACTTATAAATTTAATATTAGTAATCCATAACAAAACATATCGTGTGCTAGGGATAGTAAGAGTAATTAAATTTAAAACTGCCAAATATACTGTTTACAGGGCAAATATATATCAGTCAAATTGCTTGCATAGCAGTTGGCACAAGATATAGGTACATCTGTATCATTAGAGTCTATAATTTAGTCTTAAACGATGGCATATGAGTTTTGGTAGCCTTAGATTGCATACATTTTAGTGCCTACAGACTAAAATTAGAAATCTGTTTCTGCTTGTCATGGCAAAATAAAAACAGAACTCTTAAAGAAATTAAAAAACAAATTTAATTATATAAATATTATATTCATAAAATAGGAAAATGCTAACAAAAGTTGAATAATAATATAATTAGATTATCAAACAATGATGTAATATGTTTTTAAAATATTTTTTTTGGTACCATTTTATAAAAAAAAAAAAAAAAAAAAAAAAAATGCATTGTGTTAGAAAAAATCACCAAGACAAATTTAAAAATGTCCAATTTTATAAAAAGTTAGAAAATTTGAGATATCAAAAATATGTACTACGTTCTCTAAAAATTATACAAAATGCACATAAATGAGATAAGTATACAAAAATACACCTCTTGAAAATGCTACCACATTTAGCATGTTTTTGAAATGAAAAGGAAATATATAGGGCTGTGTGGCAATCTTGAATGAAATTTTAAATGTTGAAATAAATTTATAGAACTTTTAATTTGACAAAGAAGAACCCACTGTATCCCCCAAACATGACTCCATGTTTTCATGGTTACTGAGGTACTTTGTGCTATAGACTGGACTATTGTGGCTTTCAATAGAAAAAGATCTGCTGACGGAATCCACCATTTTTTACAGGTATGAACAAATCTATTCATATAGCCAATAATAATATTGAGGGCCATGTCTAAATAAAGCATAATGCGTGTTACCTGTTATCACTACTTTTCAGTTAACCCTTCTTATACATAAGTAGTTTTACTAACCAATGAAATCTTGACTTTCAGCAGAAGTTCCAAAAGGAAGATTAAGATCAGTTTTGGGATATGAGGGTACACTGTGCCACCACTGCCCATAAGTACGCTGCAAAGACCATTTATTTTAGCAAACATACTGTAAACAGCAGATATAAATATAAGACTAAATAAACAGTACATTATTATACAATTAAATGATGTGAGGAAAATCTAACTAAATAATTGCATTTTTAAAGATTCTAAGAACTACAAATTCATGATTTGAACCATGTTAAATAAAAATAGTATTTAGAAACTTTTAAATAATGCAATTCAGATATATTTCAAAAATTTAATAGAATCAAAATGCAGCAAGTTACATATTATCCAGCACTCACTCTTGGCTTGTACAATTGAGTCAGATTACTGCTTACAAATCAGAGGATGTTTCAAATTTGAGAATTATTTTTCAGTACTTTTTAACAATTGCAATTTTAATAGCAAAAAAAGACGATGTCACACTCACACACATATATATATATATATATAGAGTGTCCCACAAAAAGTGAACAGTGGAAGATTTTTTGAACCGTTGCTTGTAGACCCATAGTTCTAATTGCAAAAATATTTTAAATAAGGTACGAAGTTGTGAAATAGTAATTTTAATGCTGTACCGTATTTTTGTAAAAAGTTAAGAAAGCTAACTTTCGATCTATCGAAAAAACTTTTAATCTATCAAAAAAAGTCAAATTGAAAAAATGTTGTCAATACTTCATTTGGTCAAACTAAAGAAAAATGTGGTTCTTAAAAGTTCAAATTTAGGATGGAATAAATTGTCAAACTTCTTGCAAAGCAGGAAGTTTGAATATCAGAAATAATTGGTAACTTTGTTAAAATTAAAACCTGAAAAAATCAAGAATTACTAAGTTGTTGGAGAAAAAAATGGATTTAGACTTAACCCAGAAATTATTTAAATAATAAGGTCTGTGGGGGTAAAGTGGGTAGGTGGGGTAAAGTGGGTAATGCAGATATAAATGTTCTCACAATTTTAAAAATCATTTAATAGTTGTTGTTTCTTTACTCAAATTATCTTTTAGTTATGGAGATTATTTTAAGAAACCAAAAAATTGTGTGGCAACAACTTTAAATTTATACAACCAGTTTACTTCATCTGATGTCAACACTTAGTTTTTTACTGGTTGTAAAACTTTCCTGTTTCAAGCCATTTTTTGAAAAAGGAGAACAGTTTTTTTTCATCTTTGATGCCAAAGGAATCTGCCAGCAAATTCCAATAAACAGGTAAGAAATTTATTCACAATTTATCTAATTATTGTGTTTTTTGTAGAGTGGGGTAAAGTGGGTATAGTTTTAGGCTTAGCAAATGGATGTTAAGTGATTTTCTTGTGCTTGCTCAGTTCCTTAAAAACCATTTATATCTATTCTGGTAATTTATTGAAAAAGGTAGAAATCACCTTTTAGTTATGGGAATTATTTTAAGAAATCAAAAAATTGTGTGGCAACACATTTAAATTCATAAAACCAGTTTACTTCATCTGATGTGAATACAACACATGGTTTTTTACTGGTTTTCAAACCACTTTTTGAAAGAAGATACTTTTTTTTTTTTTCTAATACAAAAAAAAAAAATCAACCAACAAATTCCAATAAGCAAGTAAGAAATGTATCTACATTTTATTTAATTAAGCCAATTGTGTTTTGCTTTGTAGAGTAGGGTAAAGTGAATATAGTGCTAGGCATAGTAAATGAATGTTAAATGATCTTCTTGTGCTTGCTCTATTCCTTAAAAAAATTAAGCCTATTTTGGCACTTTATTAAAAAGAGGGAGGGGTTAAGTAAACTGCTTTTATTTTACTCTCACTATAATATGTAATGACATTATGTATTATTTTTAATAGAAATGCCAAGGACATATGAGAAGAAGACTATTTCAAAGTATTCGGATGCTACGTTACAGTTGGCACTATTAGAGGTGGAAAAGGGGAAATCCATACACTCAGCTGCTAAGGAGCATAAAATCCCCTATGAAACTTTAAGAAGATGGGTCACCAATAGACCAAGTCACAGAGGACCAGGAAGAAATACGTACCTTTCATTCGATGAAGAACGTTGCATTGTAGAAGGACTGAAGTTTTTGGCAAAGTGTGGTTTTCCGTTTGATAGAAAGGATGTACAAAACCTGATAGATACTTACTTCAAGAATTCTGAAATGAAAAATCCTTTCCCAAATGGATGTCCGGGAATAGATTTCATGAGGGCATTTGAAAAGAGATGGTCGAAGGAGCTTGGAAGAAGGAAACCAGAACTGTTGACTGCAGCTCGGGCAAAAGATTTGTCGTTAGTAACTGTGAACAACTTTTTTGAAATGTATGTGAAGTTATTAAAAGATAATAAATTAGAGAACAGTCCAGGACGAATCTTCAATCTAGATGAAATTGGTCTTGGAACAGACCCAAGATCAGCCAAAGTGTTCATTGGGAAATCCAGCAGGATAGCATATTTGAAATCGCCAGACGCTGGCAAAGCAATGTACTCTGTCCTTTTTTGTGTGTCAGCATCTGGTGTGTACATGTCCCCATTCGTCATTTACAAAGGTCTCCATTTATATCACACGTGGACAGTGGGGGGGCCACAAGGTACCCTATATGGATGCACCGAATCTGGCTGGATGATGGACAGCGTGTTCGAGTCTTGGATGCAGTATTTCATAGAACACGTGAAGGAGATTCAAAAGCCTGTGTTATTGATTTATGATGGGCATGGGAGCCATTTAACTTTCTATACCGTGAGACAAGCCATGGACAATGGCATAATTTTATTATGCTTGCCACCCAACACCAGCCATGCATTACAGCCACTAGATGTTGGTGTTTTCGCACCGTTAAAAAAAATATGGAAGGATGTACTAAAAACATGGTACAGGGAAAGCCGCCAGCGAAATGTCTCGAAAGCTACATTTCCGTTTTTGCTAAATAGGCTTTTCAATTTCCTCAAACCCATCAATGCAGTGAAAGGATTTGTAGGTTGCGGGCTTTTTCCTGTCAACAAGGAGAAAGTTAAACACAGGATATTGTTGACAGAAAAAGGCGCATCTGATAATATGACACAAGCTGCAAGCACATCATTGGAGCAAGATGGTCCAAGCATATCATTGGAGCCAAACCATCCAAGTGCATTATTAGGACAGACAGGTCCAAGCACATCACAAGGCCACACTGATTTAAGCACTTCACAAATCCATGAAGATCCTGCTACATCGCAAGACAGTGCTAATTCAGCCACATCACAAAATGATGCTCGTCCAGCAGACAAATTTTGTTCTTTAGATCTAGTAACTTCCCCTTTCAAGGACTTGAAAGTAGCCATTCTGAGTACACTGTCACCACCACAATCTTCTCTCACCACGCTAGCCCTTCAAAATTCAAAGAGAAATCGAAAAAGAGTTCAGAGTAAAGTAGGCGAAGTGCTGACAGAAGAAACAGTTGCACAGCGGTTGCTATGGGAAGAACAAGAGCGACAGAAAAAGAAAAGAAAAATCTCGCAAAAATCTATCCTTAACATTACATCAATCAAACAGAATGTGAAAAAGGTCAATAAACCAATAGAAGTCCAAGCAGAAGATGTTCACACAGCAGATGTCAAGCCAGGTACATGGGTCGTCGTGGAATATGCAGGTAAAAAATCCACATTGCAATTCATTGGACAAGTTATAGAGGAAGTAGAAGACATGTACGAAGTGAAATTTTTGACCAAAAGTGGCCAAAAATATAGTTTTCCGAACATTGATGATATTGATCTAATTAATATCGACAGCATTGTTAGGGTTCTCGAAGAGCCAACTTTGGATAATCGAGGGCATTATTCATTCATCACTTTGTAAATAAATAAAAGCTGTGAATCATCTAATCTGATTTTATTTATTTTTAGCATGTTATAATAATAATTGTTGCATGTTATATAATAAAAGTGTGTATACCCACTTTACCCCACAGCATGGGGTAAAGTGGGTAGGAAACATACCTAAAAAAAGAGGCTACCAAAATGTCTTATTTTTAAAAAATGCTTCAAAAAAGTATTTCAGTGTATTCTTAAGAAGTGTAATGTCAAATGTAAAACAAAATATTTGGACTTTTTAGTAAAGCTCTTATATTTATTTCCTTGCAAAGTTAAAAATGGCTATTTTATTACCCACTTTACCCCCACAGACCCTACAAGATACATAAATTTATTAATATCTGAAAAGCGTTGAAAACATTGATACAATGTTAAACAAAATAAGAAAGTACCTAGCGACCATACGTGTCTAAAATATTAAGTAAATGAACTGAAAATGGATAAACAAAAAATCTATAAAGTTGGAAAACTTTTAAGAAATGAAAAAAAAATGAAGGAAATTAACTGTCAATAATTTAAAGATAAACTTAAAATTGGAAAAAGCTAAAAAAAAAAAAAAAAATAAGTTTTAAAAATTTGCCAAAAATATGAAGGTAGTAATTATATATGCATATTAATAATATCACTGTATAAAAAAAGAAATATTTTCATGAAGTTTTGCTTGCATTATTTTTAGCAAAAAACGTAAGTTTTGTTGTGAATCTTTCGATTCTCCCCTGATATTTCAAAATTTCCCTTAGATTTCAAACTAAGGGGAGATTTTTCCCTGAGTTATAGAACCATATTGAATGTACAGTAAACATAAAAATGACATTCACCATTTCTTGAAAGCTTTACTCATTTCACAATTACTTTGAAATGATCATTTTTTTTTATAATCCAGATTATCACTAAAATATAGCTAGCCAATTAATAACATGCTTCTGAATGACCATTGAACATATTTTAACTGGTTTCCAGAAACTATCTAAAACATCAATCTGGACCAAAAGTAACACTTTAAAAAGTTAGGTTAGTGAAGCACCACCCAACTGCTCATTGAAACTTTACTTTCCTGCTAACTCGGAAGAATAAAAAATTTAAAATATTTATGTACAATTGAAAAAATAAATACTCATAGCATACTAATTGAAAAGAATATGCATGATCCCCTGATCTTGGATATATAGCAGGGAGGCCAAGGAAGTTTTCAGCAGTATATGATAGTGATTCTTCATTACCATACTGAGAACTAAAGTCTACGATTTGATAAACTCGCAAAGAAACCAAATGCTGTCCTTTTCTTGCTGATTCGCAGTATAACTGGTATAGTAGTTTTTCCTCTTCTTCAATTACGCTTGTCATAATGTATTTTTACAGATAAAATGTCATTATTAAAGAGTTTAGCATTATATAATTCGTTTAATAATTTCCGTAAGTTTTTACTCATTTGCTATGATAATCTTTTCAAAAAGTACCTAAACAGCTGAAAATGTAAATAAAAAATCAGATAATAAAGAAAGACGACTTCAAATGCTTCGAGTTTGCATTTATATTTAAAATTCTATATTCAAACAAATCACAGATCGCATGTACAAATTTTTATACTGCACTACTAAACAAAGATTCTAAGAACTTATTTAAATGCTTTGATACCAACAAAATCAAAGTAATTTAACCAAGTTCGTTGTTATCATAATGGCTAGCCTTCATGGTTGTTATCAACATCTCTCTCGAAATTCGAAATCAAATCGAAACTTTCTCGATCTTGCTTTTTTTTTTCAGAACTAACAGCAGCTAGTACTGTATTAAAAATTTAAAATTGTAGGCTACAACATCATTTACAGCTTCAAATGTATTTTTCTAATATAATATCAAATTTCTGTGCTGGAAAATATTATTACTATAAAATATTTTTTTTAACTGTACTCACTCATAACTGACATCCGTTTCACACCCTGCAACTTCCGGTTGGGATACTTGGGGTTATTTAATTTATAAAATCTTATTATTCTTGTGTATAGTGATCTCTAATCAATTAAAAATGATATTACTAGAAATTAAAAATAGAATTATAGGCGATATATTACGATTAAAATTCAAAAATGCATTGGCTAGGTATATTAATTTGAATATTTTACTACTCGTATTAATGTCACATTACTTGATTATATTTTTTCATTCAAAATATGTCTGATACATTTGTTGTTCAGTATTCTTTAAATAAAGATAGTGGTAATATATTTCTCGAGTTAAACAAAATGTTTTGTTAGGAATTGGATTTTTTTTTTAAGTGTATTTTGGTAGATGAGCTTTTAAGGTCTATATTGTTTATAGTGCATTTTAATGAATTTTAGTCGTTTCTGTTGACGTGAAAGTGTACAATCTATGTATTGAGCAAATCTACCTTTTAATTATTAACGTATCTAAGCTTTTAATTATCTGCTCTCTTTTTTTTTTTCTATTCTATGCTAGGTTTACTGTGTGGTGGATGGTATAACTATAGATAACAGTAGCAGACTAGTATTTACTAATGATATACTCATATTTTAATAATTTGTAATTAATAATCTGGAATCAGTAATACATGGAATATAAGTTTCCTTCCTGATAATAAAAACTACATCATAATTTAAGCCAGGGATGTTCAACCTTTTGGAAATCATGGACCAGTTTGAAATTTTGGGATATGTCATAGACCATACAATAGATAAGTATAATAATACCCCTTTTAGACTCGAATTCAGAAGCAACATGTAAGGGGGATTTTATTATCTAAAAACGCTTAAAACCAATTGTAGTATTATTCCATACACTTTATTACAATGCAATTCTTTTAGTTTTATAACTTTCAAATATTTCCTCACAAAAGTTATATCGGAACTATGATTTTAAGGTCTAAGCCACGTTCAGGGTCAATTATTTCTATTTGGAAGTTACTTGGAATCTTCATTACATTCATAGAGAAGGAATTAATAACTGTATTCATAGACCTTTGTTAAGCATGGAATTTGCTGGATCTCTCTATAAACTTTCTTAGTCTAGAGCTCATATATTGCAGCCACAGATTGCAATTTCAACATTCCTTGAAAGTTAGTTAAATTCTAGTCAGGGCCATAGCCAGAGATGAAATTGAAGAGGGGCTGAAGGGAAATTCAAGGGGGCCTCAACAGTCTTAAAGGAGGGGCTCACCAAGACAGAATTAATCATTAGCATTTATATAAATTATAATAGTTACTATTACATATTTCAGTTCATATAAATTATTAAAAAATAATTGTATATTTATATTTGTGAACTAAGAGCTGATTATTAATATTCATATAGCTATTATACATCAATATTAATATATAATAATTATAATTGATTTTAATGGAAGCATTTAATAGTAATAAAGCTGTTAATAATTTGTAGAAACATTCTGAAAGTTAATTCAAGCTATTGCTTAATATTAACTTTTGCCTACTTATCAGTTGATTTTGACTCTATAATGTATACAGAGAAATCTTTAAAATGAAGAAATTTATAAAAAAAATCCCAAAGAAATTTTTTATGCAAAATTTGAATGATATTTTATATGGAATTTAATATCACTACTAAAAATTAATATTTTTATCAGGAGTTGGGAGGCTGAGTACAGCTAAGGCAAGTATGGTACTACAGGAGTACGGTACTGTAGGGGCAAGAGGGGACTAAGCCTCTTAGGAGGGCTTAGCCCCCTCTTGCCCCTGTGTGGCTACGGCCCTGATTCTATTGTTGAAGTTGGCTCTCTAATGCTTAGTTTTCATCAAATATGTCAAGTGATGTGCCGAAATCATCAATGTGTCAAGTGATGCACTGAAGGCATCAGCTTTGTTTGAGCACACATCTTCAGCTGCTGCTACAAGGTCCTACTCAAATTCTTCATCCAAAAATGCTTTCAACTTTTGGTGATCTTTTTAGCAAGGATAAAATTAGCTTTGACCTAACTCTCAGCATCCACTGACACTTTCTTAAAAACTGATTGCTGTGTTTTAAAAAATTGTTTCTCAGAGGTTTAGTTTGTCTGTGCATGGCTGATCCTGGAGTCTAGCGAACTTGATTGCATATTTCGTGTCATAATGTATTGTCAAATTGTATTCCTTGTCTCATCAGAAGAAGTATCAGTTAATTTCTTTGTTGAACTTATGAATTATTTCCTAATAGGTGGGGCATAAGTGGCTATACATTGCTCTATTTTAGGCTTTTACATATATTTAAAAGAGAAATATTTTTAAGTTTCATATTTGTAGACCATAATAAAGTCTGGTAGACCACAAGTGACCCACTTGATATGGATTGGCAACTCCTGATTAAAGCTTTAGAATTACATAACTGTATTTAATTATGATCATTGTTTAATTTATTCAATTATGATTTGCAGAGAAATTGTCTTTCTTGTAATTTTTACCTACAGCAATTTTAATTCTCTACAGATTAAATAATTTAGGTATTGATAATGATCGAGATGAAAAGCTTTAATCATATATCTTATTTTTGATAGGGCAAAGCCAGAAACTATTGATGTGACAGTAGCTGATTTTGATGGTGTTCTTTTCCATATCTCTAATTTGCATGGCGATAAGACTAAAGTTCGTGTAAGTCTATTTTTGTATTAGCACATCATTGTTGCATTTAATCAAAATTTAAGATTTTTGTACTTAAAATAAAATTCTATTTATATGAGAAACTTGTTTGACTATATAAGTTTGTACTACAATTTGTGTCATACCTAGCTAAGTTTTTTAAGTATAAATTCTACTAATACTAATGGCGGCGACACTTCATATCTTCAAATCGATTTAAATAATAAATGAATGACAAGTCGTTAGATTTTAAACTTCATTTTATTAAAACATCCATCAGACGTACATATAATTTAAAAGCCAGAGCACTTTCGGGTGTTATCATACCCTTCCTCAGTGGCGTTAAATAAAAAATCATGCCAACATGCTTAAATGCTATCCACTACTGGCAAGTTGAATTTGCATATTACAAAATTGGCATCACTACTAAACACATTTAATACATCCACACAAAATCACCAAAAACAGATTTAAAAATTACAAAATCATAAATACAAGAACAAAAAATCATAATCCAGTTTAAGCACAAATATACACAAGTAAAGAACTTTAAATACTTTATATTTTAGAGGTAACTTTGTAAAGATTTGTCTCACATGGAATCGAGAATAAGTCACCAAGCTTAACTTAAAACATGGACAAGGTCAAAATTACAGATAGAAGTGCGATGTAGATAAATAAAGAAAGATTCATAAAGTAAAATAGACTGGGGGTTATTGCAGCTGATCAAAAGAAAAGAATTTTCGTAAAGGGATTGAAAGTTATCATTAATCACTAATTAATTGGGCAAGAGCAGTCGACTACCTACCGCTTTTAACGTCCGCAGCATGTTCAGCCAACCATATACCAACCGTGCATTTAGTGCTACCAATATAAAACTTAAAAACGTTATCTGGAGAAAGAGGATAGCCAAAAAGCCTTTGGAGGTCAAGGCCCTACAAGGGCTGTAGTACCATGATGATGATGTATTTATAATTTTGTAATTTTTAAATCTGTTTCTGGTGATTTTGTGTGGATGTGTTAAATCTGTTTAGTAGTGATGATAATTTTGTAATATGCAAATTCAACTTGCCGGTAATGGATAGTATTTAAGCATGTTGGTATGATTTTCTATTTAACGCCACTGAGGAAGGATATGATGATACCCGAAAGCGCTCTGGCTTTTAAACTATATGTACGTCTGATGGATGTTTCAATAAAATGACATCTAAAATCTAATGATTTGTCATTCATTTATTGTTTAAATCAGTATAAATTCAGTATAAATCTTGTCTTTCAAACACAAAATCAGTGCTTAAATTGTTTTGTTAATAATAGACAAATTTGTTTATAGCAAAATTATAAAAATCTTTGAGAATCTTTTTGCTACCACTATACATTTGTTATAAAAATAAAAAAACAGTGATTTTTTTTTTTACAGAAAGTGAATTTGATTTTCTTCATTGTTTCCCTAAATTTGCTATTTTTATATAGAATATGATTTATTTTTAAATAAAAGTGAAACTGATGTATACTTATTTTAACTATTTTATTAAACTTCAAATTAGAAGGTGGACATTAGTGCAGCATAAAATAAAAATTAAAATAATAGTTATCCATGTATAACACAATTTGTTTCAAACATATGGGGTGTATAATAATGGTAAAAAAGGATATAATAGAAAAATTGCTGAAACAAATAATTAATTCAGTTACTAAATATGAAAGATATATATATATATATATATATCAGGCTTCCGGAAATCGCCCGTCCTCGCCGGGTTAAAATTCGGCGAGGACGACTAATTTTTTGAAGTTGCCGTCCTCTCGGACGGCCTTGAGATTAGAGATTCCGTAAAAAAAAAAAATAGATAACAAATTATTGTCATCGTAAAATTGTGGCGAAAGCCGCCCTTTCCCGTGCCATGAATGAACATTGAAATGTCGTCACCTGCAAATCCCCTTAGTGTGCATTATCAATGCCTTCTTTCTAGGCAAGCCGTCAGATCTGAATTGTAACCACAGGCGCTAGTTATTTTTTCTCCCCTCATCCTCCACCCAGTGAATCCGATGATCGCTCTAAAATGCGATAGCGCACTCACGATGGAAATGACATGTTCTCTTCTCCTTTTCAAGGTCTCCATGTTCCATGTGTGGAATTTTCGGATTTTCATAAGACCGATAATATCAATGCTTAAATCCAGACCAAGCCCGACGAAATTTATAAATGTAGAATGAACTCTGCCCGAAGATAACTGCGTCTCAGCAGGCCCTAAATGATTTGTATTCAAATATGTTAAAAATAAATTTGTCAAAATTTTGTACGGAGAATTTAGTTTGTTTTCTTAAACATTTATCTTTACATAGCTGAAATAAAAGCAATAAGTTCATGCATTCAATTTAAATCCATTTTAAAAATTTTCAAAAGAAATATGTTCGGCCCAGTCATAACGGACGTTTAAAAAAAAAACTCAACTCTGCTCGAAACAATAGAAAACTCAAGTCCAGCCCGGGCCTAAGCCCAAATCCCTATTTAACTCTTTAAAACCCAAACTATAAAATTTTCATTTGCTGTAATAGACGGGAGTAAGTAACAAGTTTGAATTTTTGGAATGGATTCTTCTAGTTTCAGCCAGAAGTGTTTTATTTTCTTCCCACTTTGGTTTCAACTTTAAAACTAAAACGTTTAAAATTCATTCATGGCATTTGTTCCAGTTGTTTGACAACTGAAGTTAAAGTATGAAACATCTATTCAGTCCAAGAAGATTTTAATCTTGATTGACTACATCCCCTAGAAATTAAGAGTACCGATGAGGTTTAAACTGTTTAGAGACAAGAGGATTTATATGATTATTTATTTACCACGCCTTCAAGTTACCAAACATTGAAAAAAGGAGCGATTCCTTACATATCTTACCCCTTTGCCCCCACCCATAGATCGGAATTCCGCCGGTCCGATTCATTATCGGAGACTCCGTGTTGGCGACTTTCATTGCGGCAGTTAAGCGCTGTGGGGTGGTGTATGAATATGCAGTTATCGCACTTCATTGTGAGGCAGTTGGTTCTAATTTATTATTGTTGTGCGATGTATTTAAGCACTTATATTAAGGAATATAAAGTGAAAAAAATTCTTAGGAGGACAGGTAAAAATTTTCGAGGACGGGTAAAAAAATTTCAATAGCCGTCCTTGCGGACGGGCTAGATTTTGCCGATTTCCCGAAGCCTGATATATATATATATACATACAGGGTGGTCATAAAATAACTTTCCCTGTTTGGAGGCATCTGCAGTTAAAACTAATGAACGAAATGAAACTAAATTTCAAACACAGACTGTGGAAGGCATGGGGAGATGAATACTTCAAAAAACAATTTAGTACCAAAAGTCCCCGATAGGGGGGATTCTGTCACTGCTGTCATGTACACACTAGGAAATTTGCATATCTAGATAGATTATGCAAATTTCCTAGTACGTACATGACAGCATCGCCTCTCATTCCTTTTTAAAGGGAAGAACTGACGTTCAATCAGAAGTTCCTTGAGTGACTGTTGATTTGTGCTTAATATGCACCCTACTTTATCTTAACATGCTTTACTTGTAAAGCTGTTCTACACTCGACAGTGTAATGCCGTGGTGGCTCTTAGGGAATTTAGAAGGCTTCATAACGTTGTGTACGTTGGTGGCGTACCAAATCTGCATGTGAAAATAGAACATCACATGGGGTATTTCAAACATCCAAACTGACAGTTTACACGCAGTAGTAGAGAACGTTACCGGATGCAATATGTTGTGCACAGGGAAGGTCAGCACATAGAAATGTTACACATGGTCCAGGGGACTATAATGTTGATGAATAGAAGATTATTTTCTTTGAGTTTCATAAATTCATTCATAACTGTATGGTATGTTCATTTTTTATTACTAAAACATATTGAAATTCTGCATACTCCGTTTTGCGTGTGTTCATTGTAATTATTCACTCATTTTCAGTTCTGACAGCATCAAAATCTCCCATAATTGGCGATTTTTTTTTTTTTTTTTTTTTTTTTTTTTTTTTTTTTTTTTTTTTTTTCTTGTGGAATTCATCTCCCCATACCTTCTACAGTCCGTATTTGAAATTTGGTTTCAGTTCGTTCATTAGTTTTAGCTGCAGACACATCCAAATAGGGAAAGTTATTTTATGGTCACCCTGCATATATATTTGACTCTTATTTATTTTTAATATAAGGAAGTATGAATTAAATGCTACAGAAAAATATTTTAACATTGGTAAGTAAAAAGCATTTAAAAAGTTAATGATTATTTTAAATGAGGTAGGCCTATACACAGGTATAAGCCTACTTGAAATACAGATATATGTAAAAACCTGAAGAGGTAATGGGCAGATACGGGGGGTGGGGGGTGCAAGGGGTGTACAACTTCACCGAGAATAGAGTTTTCATACAAATCTCGCACCCCCAAATGAAATGCTGAAATGCCGCCCCTGTTTTCTAATTATGCCTGATTTTCTGGAATTTTGTAACCAGAAGGAACTTTGTACAAAAAATTAAATATAGTGGTAAAGAAAAAGATTTTTTGAGTTTATAAACAAAAAGGAAATGAAATTACCTTGAATGTGAATCTGAAACTCTGCTATTAACCTAAAAACTTTCCAGCTGTTTTTCTCTATTTTAATATACTCTAGTTTAATTAATATGTAAAATTTGTAAGATTAGTTATGATTGTTATAAAGATTTTGTTTTTTAGAATCAGCATGAGAAGCTATAGGTCCTAATTTCAATTTTGAAATTTCCAACAACTGGATTCTTTTCTTGTAAATATTTTACATATAAAAGTCAATACATAGAGGTTGATATTGTTCCTAGTGAAAAATAAACCATCAAAGTTAAATATCAATACCATCTATATTTTTCAACTAATGTTCTTAATGATGCACTCCGTGAACTAGCATGAATGTTAAAACAATGTTTTCTTTTGCATCCATGTCCCAATTGTTCTCATTTCTTTCTTTATCTTACATTACTTATAAGTATTGCTTATAACCCATAAAATTGTCATCCGCTCCATAATTAAAAGTAAACCATCTGCTTGATATAATTGTAAAATCTTTCAATTGCCTATGAATTTACTTCTAAAAATGAAACTTACTTTGCTATCTAGAAATTTAGCTAAATTATATCTGAATCAAGGAAATGGATGTAACAAGTATTTTAAAATTTATTACTTTCATACTTTTTTTTGACAAAAGAAACATTGTCTTTGCTTATTGTTTAAAATTTTTAAAATATAAAAGTTTCATTTTATAGATTCTACTCTTTAAGTCTCCCCACCCCCCTCCCATCCTACTTTACATTAATATTTTTTTATAACTTAAGCATTTTCTGTTAGTACCATCTCTCTCTAATATTTATTTTATACTTATAAAATGCTATTAATGAATTTAAAACATAATTTTATTACAGGTCAGTATTTCACTTAAGTTTTATAAAGAGCTGCAAGAACATGGAGCTGATGAGGTATGTCTAATCAATACAATGAGGTTATTTTATTGTTATTCATTTTAATTTTTCTTTTCTTGCAAACCTCACTTTTTATAAATATCTACTGTATTTTGTAACAAAAATGGTGGTCGTGTTATTTCTACAAGTTTTGATCTAAATTTTTAATTATAAAAAATTGGTGTTTATCTGATCAAATTAAACAACAAAATTAAAGTTCAGTGTAACAAATTATAGCCCAGAGTATGGAACCTATATAGTATAGGACATGTCAGGCCTATACAAAAATTGCTAAATTCATATAAAGATTTAGTAGAAACAGATTGATAAAATAATATACAGTAGAAACCATTTAAAATTAATCTTGTGTATAACAAATCAGGGGTTATGTTTAACTGTGCTAATTATTTTTAGCAGTTTGCTAAATTAAAATTGCATTTTGTTAAAACATTTTCTGTAATTTTAGCTAAAATTCAAAAGTTATCAACCTGGTACTAGTCCAGGATTTCAAATAATGTTCGCATTTTACACAGCATGGTACAGCGATTGATTTATGCAGATTTCTTGGAGAGAAGATAACAATACATCATTCCCACGTTTGGGTGACTATATTTTAATCTGATAATTTTTGTTTTATTGAACATTCGGTAGAATGTTTTAGAAGTCTCATAATTAATTTTAATTATCCGCATTCAATTAACAGCTGTAAAACCTTATTTGAAACAGATTTCCACATGACTTCTTCAGATAATGGATTTTCTCATGATACTCAGACTTTTATGTTTTCTGGCGATCTTCAGAAAATAGAAAAATCTCTTGGTGATTGAAAGGTTTAATTTTAGGAGAAATTCCCTATTTTATATTTAAAATGAAATCCCATACTTGTTGAAAATAGCTCATTGGGCTAAAAGCTATGACCTAGATTTGGCCCAAAATTCTCATTTCATATGTTGACATGTCTTTAGGGTGTTGTGTTTCATTTAATGTTGGAAATTTGGAAACAATCATTTGGCAATATCACGAGAATCAGCATTTGTATATGATTCTCATTACAATTTGTTTTACTGTAAAGACATTTTCAATTGTATTGATTTTGTCCAAATAATTATTAGACTGCATAATCCCTTTTGTACTACCTTTATTTAAAGAATGTTTGCTTTTCTACATACATGAACATGTATCAGCAAAGTACTGATTTTTCCTTGTGCCAGAAACAAGAATGTGTATTTGACACAACTGATGTCACTCTTAGCTGACAGCTAAGATTTGAATTCACATTTTCCACACAGTTTTTGTGATCTATTTGTATCAACTATGATTTTTATAATAATTTCATGTTTTTTAATAATTATCTTTTAAGCATGTAATTAATGAAATGTAGGGATATTTTCTAAAAAGATGTATTAAAACAATAATTTAGGCACTTTAATTACAGCTATTTTGACAAGATATATTAAAAATTGATGTTGTCACTATCTAAAAATATGGTGTTATAATTTTAATTAAAATTAATATTTGCTATATTTGTTATTATCTTTAGTGAAAATTTGTGTTAAGCTTCCATAGTGAAATATATTCATGTATCAGCCAATCAGTACTTGCTACATTCATTTTCTTTTCATAATTTTTTTTCTTCATCTGGTTCTAATTTAATTACATATAAAATATTTAATAATATACCATTTTATTAAGTATACTTTTTCATATAGATTTTATAATAAAGTTTTATATAATACATTAATTTATGCTTCAAAATTGAATTATAATTACCTATAATAATGTTTAGTAAGCTTTAGAAAAATTGTTCCAAATTACAGAATAGCCTCTTATCCAGAAACTGAAAAGACCCAAGCATTCTGGATAATAAGCATCCCGGACAAAATATTATGAAATAAGGTTTTATTGGATTTAATTCTTGGTTACATCACCATGTGCCCTGATCACCTCTTGCATCTCATGGGGCATACTGTCCAAATGAGGCCCGATAGCATCTACAGTGATGTTGGCCCACACATCCATCAATCTGGGCATAAATTGCACTAGCGACTACGGACGTGCAACACTCCTCTTGATAGCAGTTTCCAAAGCATCCCACATTTTCTCGATGGTGTTAAGATCGGGCGAATTGAATTGGTAGGCCAAGTGAGGTGTAGTAGATCAATCTCATGTTCTGTGAACCAGCCCTGAACACATCTGGTGTGATACATGGTACAATTGTTGTCTTGGTAGACATGTTCGGTGACAAAACCCTCTCTACGCAGAAGGTCCACATAATGGACAACGTGGTCATCCAAGATGGGGATATAATCCACGGCCTTCATCCTATTATTGACTTTCACCAGTGATCCAATGGTAGTCACCGAAATACATCCCCGAAACATCACACTCCCACCCCTGAGCTGCATTGATCTCTGGAAACAGTCTGGATGACATGCCTTGCTGGACCTCCTGATGATGCTGAAATGTGAATGTGAGTCATTGGCATACAAGCAGAAACGTGATTCGTCTGACCATACTACATGTCGCTAGTCATCCACAGTCCAGTGTTGATGTTCTTGAGCCTATTAAAGTTTCTTGGGGCTGCTGTGATCCTAGGATGTTGCTGGGGTATACGGCTGAATAATTCCATGCGATGCAGTTCCCGGCGCAGGGTATGCTCGGAAATAGATGGACCCGGTCCAACATTAACCTGTGCCACCAATTGGTCCTTGGTTTCGAAATGATTAGCGGTAGCCATGTGCCTCACATGCCGACGATCTCAAGGGGTTAGTATCGTCTTGCAGGCAACATTGCATCATCAGGAACTATTTGTTCCGGATAAACATCATTGCTTATGCACTGTACTTACTGTAGATGCTTACCCAGGAATGCTGCAATCTCTGCAACTTTGTGGCCATGCCAAACACTTCCCAGCCAAACACTATGCCCCCCCCCCCTTTTGCCAGTCGGTGATGTCTCGTTTGCAATTCATTTCCAACTTTATGAAAGAACGAAGCACACTGATCTCAAGGTTTCGTACCATGCTTTGCATTTGAATGCTTTCATGGAGAAGAAGTTTTAAGTTTAATTGTTCTTCAGTTATAAAATTTCAGCAATTAAAAAAAATTGTATGATTTGTTTTATGTTAAGATGTTTAAGTTATTTGTTTATTGAACATAGTTAAATAAAACATGGATATTAGTGATTAAAATTAAATTTATTACTGCAAGTTTTAAATGGGATTATAAAATATGAGTATTAAAAACTTCTCAATTTGTTAAAATATTTTTTATTTAGTAAATATATTCATAAATAGCTTGATCTTTGTTTTAAATAAATTGCCTTTATTATTTCTTTTAGCTTTTACAGAAAGAATATGGATCACTCTTAAGAACACCACCTGAAGAAGGTATTTCACCCCAAATGATTACAAATTAAATCTATAAAAATGTATTCTTTTAAAAGTGAACAATGTAAATTTAACTTTGTTATTAAGCTATATTTTAAATGTTAAAAGACTTGCTAGCTGCATTTAGATGCAAGACAAATTTTAACAGGGATTTTTTTTTTTCAATGCTTGAGTTTTGTCATTTTTCTTTCCCATCTTACACATGCTTATATTGTTTTATCCTAAATAAGTTGTAGACAAATCAATTATTACTGATCCATTGCATGTTAGTGTCTTTGTAATTATGCCGTTGAAATATTATTGATAGTTAACTCAATTTTTTAAAAAAAATTTTATCTTTTATTAAACTCTAAAAGTTTTAAATTTTTAGAAAATACATTAATAACGATTAATTAATTAACAAATTGATAATTCAAACCTAGTTTTATGAATTTTAACTCTATTGCAGGTTCAGCATTTTTAGAAGATCTTGAAACTAAGGTACTTATAGGGTATCAGATAATTAAAACTATTCATCAAGCGAATAGTGATTAAATATTTACATAAATTTGGGTTAAATTATCTATACACTTTTAAAACACAATTTTTGATCAAGATATCGATTTTGAGATTTTGCAGTAATTTTAATATTTAATCTTTTATCTTTAATACACTGTTTAAAATTTGTTTTTGGCTTATTTAGAACCAGAATACATCTATAGGGACATAGGATACTGATGTGGGAAGGAGGGCAGCATCCTCATTTCCTAAAAATCAATTAAAGTAAAATTAACATTTTATATGTTAATTCTTCTCGTTTTTTATGCCAGTTTTTTTAAGTTTTTCAAAGTCTGTTGGATCTGTTTCTTCTAGTGAAACCAGCATTAGATTATTTAGAGTGTTCTGTTTCATATGATTCCTTACGCAAGTTTTTATTCACTTTAAAGTAAATAAATCTCTTTTGCACACAGCAATGCTTACAGGTGTAGTAAATCATCATAGAAGATATAAACTGTAACTGGGCAGTCAATAAAAATCAGCTGGGTGGTGTGCCTATTAAAATGAGCTTGGAGAGAACACCGTTATGAATATAACGGCTTTGTAAGAAACTTTTAGCACATATGAGATTCAAACCATGATCTTCTTCCTGGTCAGTTGATGCTTCATAGAGCTTCTGGGACACTAGTCTTTCTTTAGTTGAGGTGGATGTTACAGGTTTCATGCTTCAAGCATGGGCTGGAGAACCATTTACTTTGCAAATTTAACTTATTTACTTATAATGGTATATTGCATAGTAGAACTGAATTTTTTTATTTCTGTAGAATTTCACAAAATTATGGCATAAAGCAAATTATCCATTGCAGATATTAGCTATTCTGTGCTGATGAGTGCCTAATAAGTGGGCAACATGTCTATGGTTGCTGTTATTTGCAGTGGTAGGAGATTCTAACTTCCTAACTTTGGGGATTCCTTCCATGTGTGGGTTTTGTAAGTAAGAAGTTGGCCGTTGCAGATTATACTCAATATCTGTTTTGAAGAAATTTGCAGCCCACTGCATAATAAAACTGAATTTGACGTTTTCGTACAGGTTCGCAAAATTGTGGCACACAGCAAGTTTTTTTGCTGCTATTGTATGTGTTGGCTATTCCATAAGTAACAAATGTATAAATGCGAAACTGGCCCATGTGTCTTGTTATCAGCTATAGAAGTGCAGCTTAAATTATGTGGTAGCCACTAGCCAGCTAGCTAATAGCTTTCAAATTTGGCTAGTAAACTTTTATCTAGTAGCCATTGCGATTATTAACTTTCTGTAGTCAACACTAGTGGTGTCAAAGCAGCAATCAATAAAATTATTTAACCTGGTCAGGTGAGTGGAAAATGGAATTAAATATTTTCTTGTGCTTAAATCAATAGCTATTAATGAGTCAAGATTGGTTAGTAAAAGTATGGAGTCTATTAGTCGGTGGCTTCTGAACTCTAGAATCATAATTTAAGCTATATGTGGAAGCTGATCAAATGTGTGTATTCTACACTTACTTGTTTTTAGATATATTTTTATTGATGTTATCTGAATGCCTAGATTTAAGAATAGAAATTGAGAGTTCTAGCTTGGCGTGCAAAGCATTCTACAGTTAAAAATTATTTGTTAAAGATTTTTCTTGTAATGTGTGCAGAAATACAAAATTATGTATAATTTTAAATGTTTTATTTGTACCTGCATGTGCTTAAAATAGATAGGGATTAAAGGTAGTATTAATTTTTTGTGAAATTGATGTTAAAATAACATGTAGTAGCTAGCATTTTCCTGGGGATTTCAGAGGAAAACCTGAAAAATTCAAAGAAATTGGTCCTGAAACAAGGCATGAGTGCAGAAGTCTTTTCAAATTTTTGTAAAATATATGATAATTTGGTTTAATTTGTACCAATCACATGAAAAAAAATTGCAAAAATAATGCAACTAAATTATAACTGATTATCTCAGCAAATTTGCATGTTAAAGCATGTAATTAATTCTAAAAATATAAATAATTAAATTGAAGTGAATATTCATTAGTAAAAGTCATGTGTTGGTCGCCTGATATCTTTAAATGATTCAACATTTATTTTCGTATAAGCTAAAAATTTGCATATAGATTTTAATAATTTTGTGTGCAAACTGTTTTGCTGTACATTTCATTTCAACCCTTTTTTCTAATTCTTACTTATAGGTTACAATGTTACTCTTCTTTTTGATTTGGAAAGTATTCCAGAGTCATGCGAGGACTTGATTCACAAAGCTGCTCTCCTGAAAAGAAATTGTTTTGCTTCAGTGTTTAAGAAGTATTTTGAGTTTCAGGAGAGAGGAGAGGAAGGCCATAAACGAGCAGTTATCCACTACAGAGACGATGAAACATTGTATGTTTAATATGTACATAAATTTTGACTTATTTAAATATATTTTTAATATCACAATGAATAAATCTGCTTCTTGTGAGAATATAACTTTCTAATAACTCCTTGAAGAAGAAGGAAAGCATAGGAAAATTAGGTGGCTACAATTGTTTTGAACCATCTTCCTCAGGTCACAAAACAGTGTTCTCTTAACAGATGCTAAGAAACAGCTGTGGAAGCTCAGTTGTTTCTTTGTTGTTAATAAGAGCTCACTGTTTTTGTGATCTTAGGAGGAAGTCTCAAAATACCCTCGAAACTAGTAAAATAAAATGTATTTATACAGTAAATTCTCGTCCCGATGAACAGTCAAGTGGCAACATTTATTGTCTGTATTAGCAAGAGTCCATTATAATAGGAGTCTATAAATCTGAAATAATTATGAAAAACAGTAATGAAACATCTTTTTTCTAAACTTTATGTAACTTATGTTATATTAAAAAATATAACTTCATAAAATAACAAGAAAAATTTTAATTATAGTACGTATGAGAAAAAAATGGCAAAATATTAACGTTCATTGTATAAACTAAATGTAGTCATTTGTATTACTTTTATAAAAATGAAATAATCTTCATGTGTTTCTTCGCATTCAATCCTTCTATGTCATTTTTAATTTTAGCGAATTGTTCAAAATAATTTTCTGAGACATCTTCTATTGATTGATAAAATTAAATAATAATATAAAATTAAATAAGATTATAAAATTAAATAAGATATATAAAATTAAATAAATTTTATATATCTTATTGTTAAAAAATAAAAACGAATCTTTTTACTTAATAATCTAATAAAAGCACTGATAGGAATTGATGATTGACTCATGGAGTCAAAATTCCATAATTCAAAAATGAAACACTGATAAGAACATTTATATACAGGGTGTCCCAAAAAGATTGAAATGCACTTTAATTCTTTGCCTGTTGGAGATAAGTGGACAATGTAAATTGCAAAAATGCTGAAAGTAAGGTAGGAAATAAGACTATGTTAATGAAATATTCCTCCCATTAATTTTCAAAAAGTTACACTTTTTAAATTTTTATATGATCCCCTTAAACTAATTTGGTCAATCAGAAATTTTTTATTTTTAATGCAACAAGATCATTAAAAAACCCCGCATATATGTATCTGTAAAATCAACTGAATTATGATAAAGGCAAAAATCTGACTTATGCCACTTTTCCATACCATGTGAAAGACTGTTTCATCAGTGAAGATAGGGCTCATAAACAAATAGACGATAGAAATTGTTTAGATCAAAAATGCATTAATATGTGTCAAAATTTTTTATCACAAATGCATCTAAATAAAGCATTACACAGACAGAGATCATATAAAGCAATGGCACTCACTGCATGGTTGGGTATCCTATGTATTATCATCCAGTTTTATCTTGTGATATGTCATAAATTTACATTTCTAATTTGATATATGGTCCCCATTCACAATGTTCAATTTTCAATTAAACATAATTCGCTCAATTTTAAAGATACAGTTATGCAGTTTTTTAACACTTTACAACATAGTTGAAAAGTGTTTATGACTTTGTTCATTCTGTCTGTCTGTCAGCTCGATAACTGCCGTAAAAATGGCTTTATCAAAATGAAATTTTAGTATGTTCAGACAGTCTGTGGGACCTATGGGAATATACTTGAATAATATCACCCAATTAGTTTTGGATTGAACCCAGGTTGAAAAAATTAAATACATTGAACCCTATGGGACCTAATTTTTCAAACATTTTATAAGGAATTTAAAATTCACAAATTGCTTAGAAAGTTTTAGGAAATATTCAAATTATCCCATGAAATATATAAAAAAAATTTCAGCAAAATATATTCAGTAGTTTTTTAAATAAAAATTTAAATAATAATTACACCCTTTATATAAAGAGATCACGTGACCCACTTCAAAATAAAATGTCACCAATTTTGTGTCAAAATCATGATTTTTAAAGTTCTTTTTAATTCATATTTAGTGTTGTAGCCATCCTAAAACTGCTTTATTTTTGTTTAAATTCTGTGCATCTACATCCTGACAAAATGCAATTACAATGTATTTGAGTTTAAATGATCATCAAACTTTGATTATTTCTACAACGAAGCCTAATTTTCCCTTATGGAGGATGTAAGCATGAAAAGGTGTAGAATGAGTTGTATAAGAATTACTGCATTTCTTTAACGCAAAATTATTTAGTTCATGGAGTCTGCAATATAGCTGATATGAATGTAACATTCATGATTTTACAAAGAGAAGCAGATAATTTTTCGATGAAGTTTTAAGCATAGAGTTAAGTTACTTCAACCTCCCTGGTTTTAAGGTTTTAAATAAAATAAATTGTTATACTATTCTGATGAATGAAATAATGGAAAAAAGTTTATGAATGAAATGCTGCTTTTATACAGAGAGCCAGGCAATTTATATTTCTTTATTTTCTAAACTTTGTTGTTAACTACATACATGCATATGCATAGCCAGGATATCAAAATGGATGTTGATAATGAAATCAGAGGGTTCACAGTTGTAAATATTATTTAAGTCCAGTTTGTAATATAACTTTTCTTCTTCAAAGCAAAGTTTAGTCTAACAGTTCATAAGGTTGGCCTGTGCGAGATTTAGTGACAGTTCTAGTCATTCACCTTGAATAGAAAACTAATTTATCCCATTGTGAATGGCAGATATGCCTGTTTGTTTACTGTGAAACTGTGTTCAAAGATGATACTCTCACATTCACTTCGAGGAGATATTTACCCTAAAGGAGGATCTACACAAATAGGCTTTTTCACATGGAACGCTTTTATTTTAATTTATTTGAATACTAGATGGTGTTAAATGTTCATTCTAGTATCTCCAATGTATTTTGCTAATATTTGACCTTGGTATAGGGGGATTCCAATGAATCATCACTTCATCTAGAGCGGTGAAATGTGGTTTTGTAATATAAATAATAGGTCATTTCTCACAGATTCTGCTTTGTTATAATTGAGTGTAGGTTCTTATTTCGATTTTAGCTTAATGATTGCATTGGTGAATTATTGGAATGTAAGAGTATGTTCTTTCCAGTTTAGGTTTTAGATGGATGTGTGATATTAAATTTATTAGGTTATTTCAGATAAAGGAATGGCTTGGTTCAAGATGTTTTCTTTCTGTGGATGAATATATTAGCATGGTAATCGAACCAGGCATTAATAAATAAAAGTAATGCAGATAGTGCACATTCATGTAACTTTGGTATTTCTGATGAGCTCACAGTTTCTATAAATGCAAAGATTGCAATGTTGGTCTGTGCATGCATCCATGATTTGAAATATACCATACATGAAAAGCGTAGTAATTAGTGAAAATAGCAATGTCAGGTTTTTTGTAAGAAATTGTACATAATCTCTTATCAGTTCTATATAAAGTTTAGAGAGTACAATCATTCAGATATTTTTCCTGCATAATAAATAATTATTTTAATAATTAAAATTTTTAATATTTCGATAAAAGATAATTTGTATGGAACTTATACATCAAATAGAAAATAAGTATATCCTTAATAAAGTAATATGATATGTTGAATGGCTGAGTTTTAGTGGATTTTTCTCAGTGGTTAGGCTTAATGCAAAAAATGTTCCATCCTTTAGAAACAGTTCGGAAGTAGGATGCTCCGTTCTTTGGGTCACGGCACTTCTGGAATGCCATCGTCCACAAAAAGTTAAGAAATGTAGATGGTGTCTACTTTCTATCAAATTGGGGTTGTGAGGTATTTCATTAATTTCAGACAGATTGAATGGGGAATTAAATATGACTAAGTAAACTGATGTTTAGCTAATGGAGAGCCAAAAAATGTTTTCTGAGCTAATAGAAGGGGCTTAATAACCTCTAAATCCATATGACTACCTTGATACTGTGAGATTTGCAGCAGCTCTGGGTTTAGGTAAATTCAAAATTATATAAATCAATGCTTATATGGCTTAATTTTATTTGTGCACAAAACTTGAATTTGTGCAACAATGTATTGACAAAAATCTTTATTTATTTATCTGCGTGATGCTCAGTCTAATTCTCACCTAATCAAGTATGTGGAAAAATAATTTTTCTGTCACCTATGATTTTAATCCTGTAACCAATGAACCAAGGTGTTATTAGCATTTTCTAGTTGTGCTCTATGTACATATTTTATTTAATGACAATGTCATAATGTGAACTAAAGCTATATAATTGAAAAATGTTGATGCATTGCTATGCCCCATATATCACAAAATTCTCTGAGAATAAAAAGTTGTGAATTTAACCTATTCTAAAAATCTTCAGAAGCAATCAGTTTCACCAACTCCTTTGGATAATTTGTCACATCGTTCTTTCTTTGATTGAGAAAATTATGGAAGGTGGAAAATGATTCTAGCACTGTCAGGAATACGCAGTAAACAAGTCCTTAAATTGTGTTATAAATTCGCATTCACTGTGTTATTAGATGGTATTGGCTTCTCACTCGTAGTGAGCCATGAATGTTGTTTATTTCAAGGAAATTATTGAAATTAGTTATGCAATTCAAAGGTATTCAATAGATATGGTCACGAAATTACATTTATTTTTTATGATTTTCAATATTAGTGGAACATATCTGAATATCTTTTTTTTTTTAATGGAGCAAAATTTGTATAAATTATCACAATTTCTTTTGGCATAAAGTGTCTCAGTAGTACATATTCTGTGTACTCACTGTATTTTTTAAAAACAAAGTGAATGAATTAAATGTCTCATTTTTAATGCTTGTTTCATAAAAATTATATAATATTTTAAAAATTAAAATATTGTCTGGTGTTTTTTCTAAGAGAACACGTTTTTAATATAACTCTAATGAGTGCTTCATATCTCTGTCATCATTTCATCTTTTATGTAACAAGATATTGTCAATTCTAAAACATGTTTCAGATAATTTCTCTTGTGACTGTGGGCTATTGTAAAAATGTCATTACTAACTTTCATTATTCTGTGGAGAGATAATTAAGTGCCATGTTGCTAAATAGAGCATCTAGATAAAAATGTTTATTATTGTATATTTGTTATTGTATATTGTTATATTTGTATTTACTATAATTTAACAGCTACTGAAATATGTACCATCAGAGCTTGTTTTTTTTTTTTTAAACTAAGCTTGTTTTTTTTTTTTTAAACTAAGCTTATTTTTTGTGATATTTATGCATTTGTAGGTATGTCGAAGCAAAATCTGATAGAGTTACAGTAGTCTTCAGTACTACATTTAAAGATGAAGATGACATTGTTATTGGTAAAGTGTTTATGCAGGTATGTTCATTTTAATTCAGAATGTTTTTTAACGAACTTGAACACTTTTTTTCATATTTCATTAATTACTACAATTAATTACATGGTATTGCTGTGTCCTAAATATTCGTCTGCTACATAAATAATACAAGATAGCACTACTCAATTTCCAAATTGTCTGTTTTAAACCAAAATCATTCCCATGCTCCTTTTTTATTCATGTGCAATCATACAAATTGTATAATAAAGGCATTATACACCCTAAACATGCTTCTTTGATATGCCCTAAATAAGTGTTCTGAAAATACTTGAAATTGTAAAGGAGAAAAAAAAATCTCATTTTTGGCCCAAGCTCAGGTGCTGAAAGCTTCAGCCTCAATGCGACCTTTGTTAATAAGCTTGTGTATGCCAGTGAAAATTGTGCGTTAATTGGATAACCGGAGGCTGAAATACATTAAACTGCAAATGGGAAAACAGTAAAATTAAAAATATTAAATGTTATCTCAGTGAGTTTTCAACACTACTCAATAAGTACAATACTCAAAATGATAATACCAAATTAAAAAAATTAGAACAAAATATTAGTTTAAATTTACAAAGTTAGAAATAAAGTTAGTTTTAGTTAAGAGTATAAAGTATATCTCCTTTGTTTGAAAATATCTGTTTTTTCATCTAGATAAAGTATACCATTTAATCATGACACATGTTCTAATTTTTTGAATTCGAAAACTGTCTGCCCAAAATGAAGCTCATTCTAAAGCTGAAAATTCCACAGATTTTCAACTTTAAATATTAATAACTTTTAAACTAATTCTAATTAAATAAAATCTCACTAAGCTGTATTGTCCTGGGACCTGAAGTATTTCTGTACCAAAGCTTCGATTACAGATGACATATACATCTTCTTTTATTAAATTTAGGTATCATTTATATTAACTCAAACATCTTCATTATTTAATCTCATTTTATTCTAAATTCCCTCCTCAGGAATTCAAAGAAGGCCGAAAGGCTAGTCATACAGCACCTCAAGTACTTTTCAGCCACAAAGAACCTCCAAGGGAACTTGCTAATACTGATGCTTGTGTGGGTGATAACATTGGCTACATTACATTTGGTAAGACTAATATTAATTTTAACCTCTATTTTTTTTCTCATTAACTACATAAAAAGTTGATTGTAGTTTGATAAATTTCACTTTAAATGATGAAAAAAATCATGTATATTATTAGTATTTGTCCATTTGGTTATTTTTCTTCTTGCTTTTACATACTAAAATTCTTGTTTATAAATAGTCAATCTAAATATTTTCATTGAGAGGAAGAAATGGTACACACACTCTCAGTATTCTACAGTTTTGTTTCTATATATATTCAGCCAATACAGTATTAATATATAACACATTTGGTAGTCACATTAAAAAGCGTGTAACATTTTTATAAGAAAAATAGAAATAAAATGACCTTTATTAGACCTTTAATTAAAATATGACAAACGAAAGTGGAAAGTCAGCTTCATTAGCATGGACATAAGCCCACTTTACCTTGCTGTCAAAATGTTAGTTTCAAAGATGTCACATTAAGCAGTGTAAATAAGTTACTGACATTAGATCACAGTGTAAATAGATAGACCTAAACTTGTTCATGGCTAGCGAGTAAAGGAAGAAGTATTTCCGCAAGACTGCATATAGCGAGAATCGTCTGCTACTACAGGTTCGTTCACTTTTTGATGCTAAGCTTAACATGGCAGAAAAATTGTATTAAATAAACTTTGCCTTAAAATACATCTACCATTATTACTGAACTACTTGAGTGTTATTGCATTCAAGTGACTTGACTTCATCATTGTTTTTCAAATGTGTTTCTTGAAAACTTGTTTATTTCATTGATCACTTATTACTGACTATTATAATATCATCACTAAAATACAGATTTTAAAAATTCATTTCCTTTAAAAGAGACTCTGAACTGTTTATATTTAGTTCAGAGTTCAGAAAATTAAAGAGATCGTAGAGTTTGAATATTTGAATTCTAATTATCTGTTTTAAAAATATCAACATCATCATACACATCGGTGTCTTTCGATTCCTCGCTAAAGTACATATCAACTATCTCACTTTTTTTATTTATATCACTATAAGGTTCATTTATCAATTGTAAAAATTCATTTGCAGAATGATATTTCACTCTTTTCACTATGATTATTACAATTTTTCTGACTAAATTTGCACTAGTTAATATGCACTCCCCCCTAAAAACTAGTGTTAAGAATTTCCAGCCCTAATTATCTTTTTAACATACCACCCAAAACCCTCTTCATTGAAATAAACACAGAATAACGTCGACGAAAGAAACCATCCTTTTAAATCTCTCAGTGAATGCCTTTTAAATTGCCAGACCATTACAACAGCTTTCACATGTGTTTATTTATACAATCAACTTTGTCAGCATTCTCAAAACAAAATCTGAAATTCAAATGAGAAGATCAATTATCCAACCAACTAGCTGTACAAAAACTATGGGATTCTTTTGTCATCTAGTGTTATAGTTTAAATGCTTTAATAATTTGATTTTGTCTATACATTGAATAAATACATGTTAAAATAGCCTATTTATTTTTAAAATTGCATTTTTTTTTCTTTTAGATGTTTAAAAAGGTTAGTTAAAGTGTAGTTTACTTCATAGTAATCCAATTACTCGTTTTAGTTAATTCATGCAAAATATTTTTGAGACATGGTGGCAGATAGATCTTTTGTTTGACATAAGAGCAAATGTTTACTTTATTTACATTTCAAACTCAGTTGAGAAACCTCAAATGTACTTTAACCATTAGACATTGGTATTACATTAATTGTTTAATCTATTTCAATGTGCTTTAATATCGCACCTTAAAAAACTAATGTTTTTAATTTCATATAATTTCTGTATTTTCCTAAAAAAATAAATTGTCCCAAAACTTTTTTTTAATGCAGTTGGGATTTTTAAAAATTTATTTTTGTCAATATTTTGTAATTTTTGTTTCTATTTTGATGTGAATTACACCTATGCTTGGGATTTCTGTAACAGAAATCAGAGAGTTATGAAAAATGTAAACATTTTGTATGTTTATACCTCTGAAACTAACAGATAAAGATGTATATATAATTGGGTTCTGGATCGAGCTCTTAATTTTCAAAGTAGAGTAGTTATAATTTTGAATTTTAGTTTTTTGAACTGGGTGTTTCAATGGTGGGAAAGTTGTAATACTTAAAATGTCACGGCTGCTGCAGCTCAATCTGTTTATTTACTCCTTTGTTGAAATATTGGTGCATAATCAATCACAAGATATTTTATTTTGTTTAAAAAAATTAAGAGGTTAAATTAATTTGGGGATTCTAAGGATGTTTAATGATTGGTGAGGTTTGAACAGAATAAATGAAAATATACGCATTTAAGTGTGTATTTATATGTCGCCAGTCAAGTTTATTGATTAACTTGAATGTAAAATTTCATATATTGTATAAGTTTAATTTATATATTTAAAAACAAGTTACTAAAATAATTTGATATTTTGACATGAAGTCTATGGAGCATTCAGATATAATCAGGGTGAAAACTATAGGTGATAACTAGCTATAAACAGTTAGCTAGTAATTTGTAGTGCTTTGAAAGTCTAAACAAAATATATGTCTGAAAAAAACAAACTCGAGAAAACTTTATTAAAGTTTTATTTTACAAAAATGTTATTCACATGTAACCATTTCGGCTCCATCAGACTGGAACCACCATTGATTTTTTTATTATTATTGTGGATGTTAATGTTCAATTGTCTAGGAATCTATTATTATACTCAATTTATATTTCAATTTTTTACTATTTTGTGAATATTCTGCAATATTATTCAGCACAAATCACTTAAATTTTATAATTTTCTTTGCAATTTATCATGTTTTTTAATTTTTAGTACATTTTAATAGGTTTTATGCTAACATCATGTGCATATGTCCAATCTACTTGTTTCTAATTACTTAGGGAGAGCTGTGTTATATACATTTGCACTAAAATCATGAATTAAGAGAGTGTAATAAGCATTCCAGTAAGTTATAATGCAGTATTTTTAGGCTAAATCCTTGGGTTATAATTCAATATTCTCTGTATGTTGAGCCATATTTATCAATTGGTATTGTTTTGTGATAACCCTACCATTAAAACTTGATGCCAACATGGCATTAACTGGTCAAATATTTGTGAAAAGAGTTGTGGCAAAATGCATTTTTAATACAATTTTAGTATCTAATTATATTGAAAAGAATTGTGCAAGTTTTCCATTAATCAATCCCAATATATTTTTGTCATCTTATATATAAAGATCGTTTATAGTGATCGTTTATAGTAAAGAGTGATAGTTTATAGTGAATGGATGCTTTGCTAGGTTGCTAGAGCATCCAAACCCATTTAAATATAAAATACTAATTGCTAGACAGTGTTATAAAAAATATATCTGTCAGTTCCTGGTAAATTCTGACCAAAGGAATTATTAATGTAGAAAATAAATTTAAAATTCTGGTAAATTTTTAACATTCTTGAAATATATTGCAATGTGTACAGGATTGTTTTTATATATTAACAAATATTCAAAAACAAATTTCAGTGATGTTCATAATTATTCCTTTCATATTTTTCTAACAGAAATCTCATTTTCTTATTATAAAATAATCCTTTTTACAGCCTTAATGTTTGTGATACTTCTACTCATCACAAAATAAATCTTGGAATAATAAAATTATAGCATATGTAAAATTTATTTTTTTTATCTTTCTCTCATGCTATTAATGTTTGGACTAAAAATTTTCCCTGATCTGGCATCACTGTTGTCAGGCTTTTTAATAACAATAGCAGAAGCATACTAAACCAAAATATATATTTAAATTAGGAGTGACAAATGCTAGAAAGTTTGTTTTTCAGATTGATATCTAAACTTATTAGCAAAAACATTTTATTTAAAATGAAATTTCTGCAATAACATTTATGAATTTTATTTATGAACCTTTCTTAAAAATTTTGCAATTTACCTTTTGATCCTTTTTATTACCATTTGAAAGCACTTATTATTACAAATTAAAAAATACTTTAAGTTTCAGAAAAATAATTCTAAGGCTTCATGTTGGCAAATTTTTGAATGCCTAAAAATGTTTATTAAAGTCTCATTATGCATGTAATAATTATCGTAATTAAAAAGTTGCAAATTTTTTATCCATGTGTAAGCTGCATATGTAATTCTACTGTAAAGAAATTATCAAAATCGGAAATGCGTATATAAGCCAGATTTAAAAAAATCAGCCAAAACATAGGAAGCAGTATCAAATGTGCTAGACCTGTTGAACAATCACTGTCAATCACATTATGTGGCTATGCCGGCATTATAGATGCTTATTGTAAAGAAACCACTCATGTCATATTTCCCTCTTCCAGAAACATTCAACTACATGCACACCGGTGGATAGATGTGATAAAATCGCAATTAAGATATCTATGGCTCGGTGGCTACCAGCTAAGCCTAACCCTGAAAGAGCAAATGCTCAATACAGCTACATAAATAAATATTAGAGACTGATTATTGGTGGTGCAAAATAATAAAAAAAATTAATATGTATATAGAAATTAAAGCATAAGAAAGAGAAAAAATGTATAATATAGTATAAAAATCATGATGTGCATTTTTACTCACTGATAAAATTAAGTTATCTTTAACTCATATATAAGCCAACTTCTGTAATAGAAAAAAATTCCAAAAATTCTTAGCTTATAGACAGAAATATACAGTAATTATATATTTTATGCTATGTCAGATTAGTCAAGTTCTAAGAAACACAATGTACTACAAAAATATGTACCATTTTTCTGATATTGAAATGCTAATAAAAATGTAACTTTACAGAATTTAAATAAGAATATCCAATGTAAATATTTAAGTATTAATTAATCTCAACTTTTTAATTTTGCAGTGCTATTTCCAAGACATACTAACAAACAGGCTCAAGATAATACAATCAATCTTATCCACACATTCAGAGATTATCTTCATTATCACATTAAATGCTCCAAAGTAAGTATATCTGGTGTGTATGTTCTAATATTTTTGTATTTATGCATGTTCCATTGCTGCTGATTTAAAAATCTCAAATATTTGAAATGCAGATTTGTAGGCACAGAAAATAAAATGGGACAGGGCTAATTACATTTTTATATTTTAAGAAATTCAACATATTAGCTATTCTTGTACTCAAAGATTTTTAATTGGATTATAATAATTTTGTTACTATGTCTAGCTACTTTTGTAATTCTATGCATTCCTAGTTATTTTTCTAATTCTTTTTATTTGATATGCAATTTTGTTCAAATTTCTCTACCTCACCGGGGAAGAATAAAAAGTCAGGTGACATCAATATTTTTTTCATTATAATTATTTTTACTTAGATAATTTGAAACATTATTATTTTATAGACAAAAAGAGTAATTATGAATAAATTATAGATTTTATAGGGTTTTCACTTAATGTCTGTGAAATAAAAAGTTTTTTAAAGTATCAAATAAGCAAAAATACAATGTAATGTTCCATTGCTGCTATGTTACCTGAAAAACCCTGCAAAATTACTTCTATTATTATGGCTTCTTCTATATAACTGCAATGTCTTATCACAAATCGAAATTTTCTGCAACATTAACATTACCTTGCTAAATGGCATCAAATTTTGAAAAAGAAAATTAACAATGTAAAAAAGTAGCAAATAGTGGAACTGTATTAAGCTTATAAATATGTTTAAAATTCAAAATCACAATAACCCACCAGAAAGGGGTGTTTCCAAAAATAAAAAAGACATTCCCATTGCAGGTAACAGTATCTATGGACCGACTCCAGCTCTGTGCTTATTATGCACTCCTCAGCATAGAATAATCATTAATATACAGAACTGAAATTGTCAGTTCCCATAGAAGTTTGCAAAATTGCAGCAAATAGCAAGTTTTCTTGCTGTCATTACAGTTAATAGTTATTTTAAGCTGATGATCACATAATAAGCATGAAACCAGTCCATGGATACTGTTATCTGCAATGGGAGTGTCTTACTTATATTTAATATTGTTCAGTATCATATTATCATCAATATTTATAATCATCGTATAGATGATAATTCCAATGTATGATATACTCAACTTGTTCATGAAATAGCTCAAACATGCTATTCCAGTCAATAAACAAAATTAAAGGGTAATTACTGGTATAGCCCACTAATAATTCTATTCTGCACTTTGATATTTTTGTGTAATATTATCATTAATTTATTTCAAAATATTTTCTATGTAGGCATATATTCACTCTCGTATGCGTGCCGAAACATCTGATTTCTTAAAAGTTTTGAACAGGGCTAGACCAGAACCTAAAACAATTGAAAAGAAGACTATGAGGTAATTTGCTTCAATGTTCTAACAATGTTACTACTTTTTGAATCCTTTGTAAAAATTCCATTTTGAAGTTATGATATTAATGTTGAAGATGCATTGAATACAAGAGTTTTAGAAACAGTTTCATAAAATGTTCTATTAATCATTATCATTGAATCGTTAGATGTAAATAATCTAAAAAAAGGGGGGAATATGATATATATAGAAAATCATATGGGAGGTGTTGAAAGGTGCCTGACGAACAAAATAAAGGAAATCCTTTCCAAGAATAATAATTGCAGATTTTTTTTAAATTCTAAAAATGTTCCATAACAATAAAGGTAGAAAAAATTCGGGAGTTGATTGTCCAGAAAAAAAACACAGCCATTTTTAGCTGAAATCAAACCAGCAATCTTCAAGTTGGCACCCTAATATCTTTGACTATTGGATGATCACAGTGGCAAATTTATATCACTATTTAGTACTGAATTGCCTCAAATCATGAATACAGAACAGCTGCTGGTTTCCACAGGCAATTTTAGAGTCATAAATAATCAACATTTAATAGTTATGAGTTTTTCATGAAACAACTCATTTTTAAGGTTTATTTTCAATGGAATTTTCATGGAAAATTCACAACTATTATAGTTGATTATTTATGGGCTTACTTCACATGTGGGAGCCAGCAGCTATCCTGCCATTCTATACTCATGCTTCAAGACAGTTCAGTACCAAATGGTAAGACAAATGTGTCCTTGATGGGGAGACACATTAGAACGCCAGCTTGATTGTTATTAATTTGAGTGCAGCCAGGAATGATTGTCAATTTACCAGAGAATTGTCTCCTAGCTTACACCACTTCTTTAATTCCTTTCCATCTTCTTTAAGATGAGAGTGCCTTATTTTAGAATATGAGCAGATTATGACTCAATAGAAGCATCTCTACAAATTTGGATTGTCTGCTTCCCTGAAACGACCCTTTCACGAGTGATTATATGACCGGAAATCAGTTTTTGTACTAATTCCAGTAACATTGGCTTAAAGGACCTTGATCTGTATAAAAGACAGACCTAGATATCCAGTGCAGAATATATGATGGATTAGACTGCTTGTTTACAAATTTTGTTTTGTTTTGAATTATTTTCACACTATTTCATCATTTTGTTATTAGCCTGCTATAGGCAAAGACTTCAGAAAATCTGATATAATATTTTGGTATCCCCCCTAGAAAAATCGCTCAATACTTAAGAGGACTAGTTTTACTTTATAATTGGTTTTCCAAGCTATCTGGAAAATCCGAAATTATTGGGGAAAAGGGATTTTTGTAACATGTATTGGAACATTGCATGATTCAAAAGAATTCTCTTTCCCCACTCTTATTATACAGCAAGTTTCAAAACTGTATGTACAACCTTTTAGGAGAAGTAAAAAACACAAAAACGAACCATATTCACATAGGAATGTATGTTAACTACAGGGTTCGTGTGCTTTCTGGAAATCGGGAAAACCGGGAATTTACAGGAAATTTGAGAGTGAACTAAAATGTCAGGAAAATTGCAGGGAAAATCAATTTTTGTTCAAAATTGTGGAAAAATCAGGGAATTTTCAATTTATCAACCTGCTCAGAGATGCCGATTACTATTGATTCTCTGTTGTTTCTACAGGAAATTTCCTTATACTGTGGATTATGGGATTTGCATAGTTTCCTATGAAAAATTGTCTTCTTTGAAGGCTAATGTAAATTTAATGCTGCCTGCACTGTAATTTCAACCAAATCAACGTAACAGTTCGAATTTATGACCGCATGGGTGTTAATACCAATCAAATTAACTTGAAAAGGGGAATTTACGGCTGTGTGCACCATAATGCCAATCAAATAAATCGTGACAATGATGATTTACCTCTGCGTGGAATGTGAAAGATCGTTTTTTTTATGGAAGTAATAAATGTGCTTCTTAAAAGTTAAATTTTGCATAAATAGTTGGAACAGTTAATTTTACAATTATTTGCGCATAAACAGTTTAATTCTGCAATTCAGTTTATGTTCTTGTGAATCCCCGAGAGTCGAGTTGATTTTTTAATTATTTTCGCGTATGTTCATGTCAATCACCATGAGTCCATTAGTATCTTTTCCCATCCATCTTCCAAATACTGCATATTAGATTAACTAGACCAGCTTAGTTTTATATTCTGGCTAAATTATTAAGGTTAATTTTTTAATAATTTTGCATAATATATATTTTCCTATTTTGAAAAATGGGTATAAACCTTTTGAAGGGATATTTTCCAAAAAGTCATATTAAAATAATGATTTAGGCAAATAAAAGAAACAACCATTTTGGCAAGGTGATTAAAATTGATATATTCACATCTATAAGTACATTGCTATACTTTATTTTTTATTAAAGATTAATATTTGTTGTTATCATTAGTGAAAACTTGTGCTTTTCTAAACGGAAATGTTTGTTTTCAATATAAAGTATTTTTAACTGGATAAAAACTTATAAATATATATATATTAATGCATAATTATATATATATGCTTAATTTTATGTATATGCAATTTTGTATTATGGGAATATATATATTTCATTTCTAAACCTAACTACTGAAAAAAGTCTTAAAACTACTGATATTTTCTTTCTTCACTATTGTAATCTTCATCAGCTGAGTGGCATCACTAATTATTGAAGCTGTTAAGTTTCATGATCATTGAGCCATAAATAATCCCTTTTATGCATGAATATGCAAACTTTTGTCTCATGCTGCCATAGGAAATATGAAATTTTACTCGAAAAAGTTTTCACTCAAATGTAAAAAAATTATATCTAGTTCTAGACTTTTTGATAACAAAGCCTTATAAAGTTTCAGGAAAATCCATCAGTATTTAGGGCAGATATCATGTACATTAGCAATTGACAACAGATGGACATCACTCTAAAATAGTTAAAATATGCTCATCAGGTCCTAAAATATATAGTGGTATCAAAATCTCAAAATAGAAAATATTCATGAATACAATACTTTCTCCATTCTATAGTGTGAGAAAGTAAAAATATAGAGACATTTTACCAGTGAATTGAGGTGTGTGTGTGGTGGTGGTGGTGGTGGTGGTGGGGGGGGGCTGACAGAAAATATACCTATTGATAATCATGTACAAACAGTCGATCATGCAATTAAATGTCTTGAACAAAGAATACTTCGTAACCAAACAGGAAATAATGCCCATCTACCTGCAGGATAACAGAAAAACTGCTTTGCCACAAACCAAAATTAATGCAACAACAAACATTAGTTCAAATGTTTAAACAAAATGATAAAATGTAAACTTTCTTTTTATTTTTTGTATATGAATATTTTTTCTTAAAATTTCTTTTGTTCCATTTTTTTATTTATTAAATAATATTTTTTAATGGGTTGAGTATGACTTCGTCATTATTTTTACTAAAAATAATGTTTTGTAGTGTTTTGTAATGTTTTGTTGATATAAGATTGATTTTTATCCGAACCCTATAATCCGGAAAATTCTGAAATCCGAAATTTCTAAATTCCGGATTTTCAAGATTGTACTGTATATGCAGATAAATTTATATACAAATATAGAAAATTTGGAGTTATTTTGAATGTTTTTTTTTCTCACTTTCATGTATTCATGGTAAATATATGTTAAGTCTTAAAATTATTTTTTGAAATTTGCGTTAAAATAGTAGTAAGTAAGATCTGGAATTTTGATGAAGACAACAGGGAAAACCTGGAAATCTCAGGGAATTTCATTTTGAAAAATGTGCATGATCCCTCCAACTATTTGTTATAAATGCACAAGAGAACATTACCATTTGTTTTAACTACTTTAGTTATTGATATTTCATGTACATAATGAATTACGGTCTCTAAGATCATTGTTTCATATTCATTGTGTTTCAGTTTTCATTTATTTTGTAATCTTTCATGTATTTTCTAAATATTTACTGTGAATAAATTTTACATTTTTCTTTTCTAGTGGAAGAACTTTTGTCAGAAACTGAAGAGTTCGATGTTGCTGTGAAATCAAACTGTAAAATAATTCATTCTATTGATAGATTATCAAAATTACATTGGTGAAATCAAGTTCATCTTGTATATGGGCTTTCAAATTCCACGAAAACACTCATATTTTCATTAAAACTCATTAATTTTTTTTTTTGTCTTTATAACTATCATAACCATAGGTTCGAGAGAATATTTTCTTATTAATTAATTATTTATGAAATTGTTTTTATTATTACTGTTAAGGAGTTCTTTGATTTATGTTGCTTTTAAATAATTTTCTATAAATTAGCTATTAATTGCAGTCTAATTGTGCTGCAACTCCTGATGTAATTATGTATGTTATTTGTACAATAAATACCTTACCTGTATATTATTACCTGTTACTTAATTTTCTTTCTGTATGTATAAATATTTTTAATAGACTTTTTTATTCAGAATTTAAAAGTCAGTATTTCTCCATTAAATAAAAATGTTCAAATAACAGCTTCCATCTTCATATGATGTTAAGAATGGAATCTTAACATCATATCCTTGAAAGTTTAGGTTTTTCTTAAAGCTGAAGATTCCCCAAAAAGAGTTCCCTTACATTGCTACCAATTTTTTAGGAGCTTCTGGCATTGAATTAAACATAAGTACTAACCAATAAAGTTTATTGTGTGTAAAATTAACAGAAGGATTTCTTCAGTTGTATATATATATATATATAATAAAAATATTATATGAAATTCCAAAAATTCTATTATGTTTAAAATCAATGGGCTTCCAGTATTCGCTGATTATAATTTTTATACCAAATTCCGTTCAAAACGTTTCTATTCGTTCCTGAGATATTGCTTCCATAGACTCACGAATACACACGCACACATATAGTTACACACATGCATGTTTACGAACACACTCATACTCTCGGTCATTGCCTTAAAAACGTTTGATTCGAATTCAAGGATGCTTGAAACATGCTCTTCTGTCAAAAACTCGAATTCGAAATTTCAACCCCGTCACAATACATTATACTATGTACACAGGGAATATAATATGAATTACATATTCAGATTGGTGGAATGTTCTAACATATTTAATCTGTAAAATATAACGAAATTTTTGTTCTGTGGATAAGATGGCAAGTTAAGTTTAAATATTCGTGTTTTGTGAGTTACAGTGTGTGCGATGGGGGCAAGACTAATTACAGGTATGGGCTTCATAGGAAAGAGCAAGAAGAATCCAACCCCTAACGTTTAAAGTCACAAAAGTGGACATCAGGTTTGTCAATATTGTACATTTTTCTTGCACTTTGCCCCACTGACGTTAGTGGTTTGCCTTCTCTTGAAAAAGTTCTATGGACGTCCTTGATTACAGGTATATTTTTTGATGGACAATTGATTATAAAATTATAATTTTGGAAACTTCTGAGTAGTTTTTCTAATTTTGCTTCTATGTAATCAATTTGAAAACAACCTTAATCACAATTTTATGGTTTGGATCATTTTTTAACTTTGATGTCAAATTTAAATAATCGTATTTTCAAAATTTACTATTTTTTTCACAATGTTTTACATAAGAGGTATTTTTTATGCATCTTTAATCAGTAGCGTCGTCAAAAAAAAAAAAAAAAAATTGATGGTTAGGGGAATAACACAAATATTTTGTTTCCCATTTCTAGCCATATCATTTCATCGAATTTTAATGGATTTCTAGAAGGGGGCTGTGACCAGGGCCTTATTTATGTATGGGGCCAGTCCGTACATAAATAAGGCCACCCTGGACACCAAATGAACCAGGAATTTGGAGATGTTTGTGCATAGCATGGCCATATTCTGACAGTGATCGCCAAAGGTGAACCAGACTTTAGGCACATGCACAATCACCTGTAAGTCGGGTCTTAGTTATGACCCCCAACCCCTCTTTTAGCGATGAACACTGGTTTCACAACAATGTTCTTCAAAAGGGTTACTAATATTGTCTCTTGAAGCATGTTTGGTTTCTCAACCGCTAGATGGCAGCACCAAATTTTTATGCTCTTGAGTTTCCTTGTTGACAATAGCTGGCAGTTTGCCAGTCTGACGACCTTCGTAGTTTTAGCAGTTGATACTGTTTGTGAGTGAGGGGGCTTTTACACTGAAAATGTTGGGCGGAAAAGAAATGTGATGTGGGGGTGGTTCTGCTCTGAGTCACGTGTACCTTGCAGCAGTATTACCACTCCTTTTAATTACCAGCAAGTCCGATTACGGATGCTGATGGTAAATTTGCAAAGCAAAAATGACGTTCCGTGTATAGAGTGGTCTTTATATATTTCGATGGACCGTCCTTTTATTTTTTACATAAAGCAATTTATCTTCAGTTATTTGATTCTACGAATTGCGTTATCATATACATTGCAATCAGTGGCGAAACATCCTGGCTCGTGTGGGGAAGGGGTGGGACTCTCAGAAAGATCTGGAAATTATTATAAAGGTCGTGGGAAGGGGGGTCCGAGTTAAATCTTGGGCGAGTGCCCGCACTTAATCCGTTACGCCACTGATTGCATCACTGTTGCAATGCCTTGAACTAGTATGTTATGATAGAGATATTTTCATTATTTGTTATCCTTATTACGTATTCCGTTTAACTATATATGAATGATAGTTCGGAACTTCAGTAAAATATATCAATTCTTATATCAGTATCTGTAATTCCAAGTGTCGCTGTAGCTTAGAGATAGAGCATACGTTTCAAATATTAATGACGCAATTCGAGCAGCCGCTAACCTTCACACACATGGACAATTTGCGCACGAGGGGACAAATATGATCCGTTGTACATTTTTTGTCTCCCGTCACCTATTTCGAATATTTCATTATTTATGTATTTTCTATTTTATAGTTTTTATTGAAATTCAAAATTTTTATTTTAAATTAATTCATTTGCTTTTCATGTCTCAATTTACATTACAAAAGTAAAGATATACCGAGTGGTGAACTTCTGATCAGACCCGATCCTATAGAGCGAAAGATTTTAATGGGACACAAATATCTTAACGTTGAAATTCTTCGAATTATAAGTAACAGAAGAGTAAGCGTATTCTTTTTAATTGAAAAAAAGAAAGCAAAGGTGTCCACGAAGGAAGCAAAATTTTATTACTATTTTACGCGAAAAAGTAAAGTTCATATCCAAAAAACAAATATTTATCGACCATTGTCATAAATACATAATTGAAATCGGTATTCTAAATTTCCTTACCATAAAAAGTATGGACTGAGGTTTGCTTACATATTTCATTTTATTGCAGTTTCACCGTTTTTTAGAAGAAACGAATGTATGATGCTACACACCAGTGTGTAGGAGCTTAAATCTATTTATATACAGTGAGGAAAATATACGTATAAAGGAAACGTACATATTAGTAAATAAGACAAAATATATTGCAAAATTCATGTGGCATCAATGGCAAATCGTCATGAAGCAGGACGGAGCGATCGCTCCAGGTGTGTGTGGGGGAGGGGGGGAGCAAAGGGGAATCCTCTTTCGATAAACATGAACATAATTTTATTTTTTCATACGAAGTTTGAGAAAGTATTGCTTTTATGAAAATTCTGGTTTCGAGATTTTGATGCCAATATAAGTTTTAGAACCTCCTAAACACTTTTTGACTATTTTTGGAGTAATGTCATTCTGTCTGTCTGTGGTCGATTTCTTGTATAAACGATAGATACCATAAATATTAATGGATTTTCACAGATTTTTATATTTGGCTTTGTAAACCAAAAATCTAGAACTTTTTTTGAAATTCGAACGAAAATTTCGAAATTTTATATTATCTTAACATGGCAGCATAGGACAAAATTTGATATAATCGTGCATAAAATGGGTTATTTATGGCTCAATGATCACAAAACTTAACAGATTAAAAATAGCCTCGTTGAGATGTTTGTGCTCGTGACGTTATTAGCCCTCTCGGGGATGGGGGGAGAATTACCCCCCCCCCCCCCCCCCGGAGGGTACAATATCAAACTTGATATCAATCGAAAGATTTTTTCAAGTTCTTTAAAATGAAGGGTAAGATGCTATAATTATAATCATTTGAAACAACGATACATATTTTTCAAATATTTTCTTGTAAAATTTGCTTTTTCTTAAAAAATCACAAGCTGTTGAAAAGTCGAGTTGAACTACACTCGAGTTAATTTGCCTAAAGATAAAGATTATACTCATTGTGGGAGAGGAATTATTTGTGCCAGGGTCCAAATGCCCCCCAAATCCGATTTACTCCATTGAGTGGTATAGCATATTCATATGGGGACTGGTCCGTATTTAAGGGCTACAGTCCAGAACCCTCATCCAGCTGGAGGGCTTCTGGAGATTAATCGAAAAGTTATTTCATTTGTGAATGCTGAACAAAGTACAAGTACTCTATGTGCTGTGAAAAGCTGCTTTAGAGTAGTTTTTGGTCTCATGCAGGAACGTTACAATTTCTTTCCTGGCTCCACTCAACGTTATGGTCAATGATGCTTCCTTACCTTAAAGCTGAAAGTGGAAGTCAATCTATATTGGTAGGTAAAGATTTACCATAGGTAAAGTAGGCAAATGATGGGGGGCTGCAGTTATTCAGGAACCCATTTCCTCTAATCTACCAGCATCTTGTAATTATTTAAAATGGCTTTTATTACTCTTCAACCTCACTTTTGGACATGAAAAGTGCGCTCTGTCGTCATTTGCGCAGAAAAGCATACACAAATGTGACCGAGTTTTGGATATTTTGGGGCCCATATAATTTGTATGGACATCATATGGATGTAACTATGATTTGTAATATCAGTTTTGGGCGAAGCCGTTTGATAAGGATTCCTTTAGCGAGAATGAAAACACAGATATTGTGAAGTAAAATTTTCGCAATATCTATGTTCTCATTCGTTTCCACTTAGAGTACGATAGCTTTCGGCAAGAGCAGCAAGAATATTGAAATATGATGAAATATAGTGCATTTATATTTTATTGTAGTGGAAATCCCTGATCATACTGATCGGTGTTTCTTTTAGAACTTTTTGACGGTGAGGCGAATGAAACTTCAGGGGGGCGATTTTTCCAGTTGCCCTATATAAATACGTCTAAATGCTGTCACATAAATAGAAACTAGGTTAACTCAAAATGGGCGAAGCCCCCTGGATGTATGCCTGAAAGAAACACTGATACTGATAGTGAAGCAACTTTCAGAACTCTTGTCTGTAATGCCATTGCATACAAATAAAATGAATCAATTCGGACATCGAAAAACAAATCCAAGCGAGAGCGATTTTTAAAAATTTGTTTTACTAAGGGACTCCACCCCCTTCTCTGTTACGCTCACTAACCACCAAAAATTCGCCTCGCCTCAGGAAGAGAAATATATAAAACGCCCTCGAGACAAAAATTGTCACCTAATTTTCATATGCCCGTTTTCTTTAAGGAAGTGTTGAAACGTTTAATATATTATTGCCTAGGAGTAGAAAATTTATTGACGTTAAGGGGGTAACAAATTTAAGTGTCTAGGGCTGCATAATTAGAAATGTCCTTTCATATTTTGTGAATTTTCAGATGAACATCTTCTGGTCTCTATATCGTCACGGTCTCTTCTACCAGTTATCACCTCCATCCTTTCATGTTTTGTGGGAATCCAACTGCTGATCGATTTCCCCCAAGGAGCGATTAAGGTGCTGAGCACAGTCCCATCGATCGGCTATCGATTGGGCTGCTAGAAGATCGAGAAATCATAGGTCTTCCGGGAAATGCAGTTCGTTTAATTCAATCCGCGAAGTGTTTAAAATATAATTGAGTTTGCTAAGAATTCTAGTACTTGTATATGAAGAGGCGTATTTGCGACTTGGTTGTCCCTAAGCACAATATACATTCTGCTCTAAATTGCAGCGAAAACGGTGTATATGGAGATGTGTATTTAAAATTCCCCAAACATTCATGTACAAATAAAGTTTATTTACCTAGAAGTATACATATTACAGTCCAAAATGTAAACAAAGCAAAACATTTATTAAAGAGTGATAAGACGGCAAATGGTGTGTGCACTTCCTTTTTGGCACAACTACATTTTTATTCTCTTTTGCAATGGTTATTTCTTGTAGGCTTACCCCCCTCTGGAATTCGAGGTTGAATCTATAGCAGTTATCATCTAACCTTTATCTATAGCCAGTCCAGCAAAATGGGTGTTTCAAGGAAGTTTTTTGAATCAAAAGTGAACATCTTTAATGAACCTCCCAACCTTTATTAAAAGAAGAAAAAAATAGTTACAGACGCGACGAATGCCGCGGACAAAATCATTTTTAAATTTCCTGTACTGTTGAGGTTGAGATATGTATATATATATATATATATATGAACATTATCTATTAATGATCAATCGCAAGTATATATAATACAAGTGAAATAAAAATTCTTCAATTATATATATATATATATATATAAAATGAATAACTTTTTAAGCCTAGTGCTTATCCACGTCCTGCTTGGTTATTTTTTGTTTTTCAATTTTTGAATTCTCACCATTGATATATGTTGATAATATTTAGCTTGATGACTAGATACATGCATTTTATTCTCCTCTTGATTGATGATTCTCTATTTTTTACATCATTTTATGTTGTTGGCATTTTTACGTTAAGGTTTAATGAGTTATAACTTCTCTCTTTTCTATCATTGGAATTCCATATTATAATTTTATTATATATATATAGATAGATAGATATAGATATATACACACTCGTCAAAAGTGAAATTGCAACAACATGAAGGAATGAACGTATCCATATGCAAATCACAGTACCAGTAGAAGAGAAAGTCATATGCAAATGATTAAATTTTCGTATGTATCAGGGCACGTGACAACCAGTTTCGGGTGATAAAGACCAGCAGACGGCTCGTCCCGCAAATGCTGTCAGCGACGATTTGCAGCAGCCGAACTTTCGAAAAAGTTAAAAGCGATGCCTCGAAGACGTCAGCGAGCTGTATACCAGCAGTTAACGGCTGGAGAACGAGGCCATATCCTGGAGATGCGTTATGTGGGTTTGTCGATGAGTGCACTTGCCACGCGTGTTGGGCACGACGTGAGTACCATCCAGCAATGTGTGACACGTGGACGTAAGAACTTCAGAGAACAAACACGCCGAAGAGCGAGTGATTCGAACAGGGGCACGACCGAGCACATAGATCGCAGATTAGCCGAACGTCTTTTCGAGAGCTGTTCGCAACGGTAAGTGACATCCGAAACAGCTTACCACCATCAACGGTTGCACCTGCGTGCACACAAACCATTCGCAACAGGTTGCGAATGGTTTGGGTGCCTTCCTTCCGGCGTGCACTCCGCGGTTTGTGTGCACGTCCTTCGCGAATGCACTCCGCGGTTTGTGTGCACGTCCTTCGCGAATGCACTCCGCGGTTTGGGTGCACGTTCTTCGCGCACAGCAGCCAGACACTGGGGTGCCATTAGGCGCTCGACACAGCGATGCACGTCTGGCGTGGTGGTGTTGTCACCGCAACTGGACCAATGAATGGCATCGGGTATTGTTTACGCACAGAATACCATATTCAGAAGGTTCACTCCCATAGGAACCTATGGCAACATTGTTAACATAGGATTTCGCATAGACACTAACGTTCAAGGAGCCAACTATCGCAGCTATGACGTAAAAAGAGCTCGACTGCTAGATTTGGCGACTATCGCTCAATTGGCGATTTTATGCTAATGCAGCCAAAAGGAAAAAAAAAATACGTAACTGTACTTTTATAATTTTTTTGAACTATAAACATGATAAGCATTTAAAAATCCTTTTTCTATAATATGTGTAAATTTAAATAAATAAACATAGATATATATTTAATTCATGTAATCATAAATTGAATAAAAAATTGAAGCATTACATCACTGTAAATCATTATACACCAAAAATTACAAGCTAACATACCCAAAAGACTGAAATATTATATAATATTTTCAGCCTAAAAAGTATACTAGCGTGTTGTTAAATTGCTGAGTTCTTAATTTATTCTGGGATGCTGTTAATATATTTTTTCTAAATGCACTTATATTCTTATAATAAATAACAAATTTACATAAATGCATTATCAAAGGTATCGAATTTCAATATCAATATTTATACATTTTATATAAATGCGGAAAAGGTTTTTTTAACTAATAATGCCACTGCTTCTTGATAATACTGCACCATTTTCTTATGATGAACACGGGCATAGGATGAAATATGAGATGCAAAGCAAATAATCTTTTTATTTAAATAAAAATAAATGACATACCTTGTAAACGTAATCCTTCTTCTTTTAGTAATCCTTAAAAGATAAAATAATTGATTATAAAATACGAAATAGAAGAGAAATGTAGTAACGTATAAACACGCGATCGATGATAGAACAAAATTATTCAAAATGTTTCGTTTGGTGCCAAATAGGGTTATATTAGCAGAACGTCTTGGCGAAAACCGCCACAGACCATCGCCAAGCGCGCCAATCTTGATATTTTATTTAACTTTGGTTGGCGGTTGAGGGCGCTGGGGTAGCAGTGAAACTTCTGTATATATTAATCTGTGTGTTTACGGATGAATCTAGCTTCTGCCTGTGGAGAAATGACAGCCGCGAACGGGTGTGGCGGCTTCCCGAGAAACGTCACTTGTCAGCCTATATCATCGAGCATCACACAGGGCATTCTGGTTTGGAGCGGTATCATAGAGTTTCGTCCAGAACAGAGCACCAGGCGCGAAGCGCCTTTAATCTCCAATCTCTAGGTGTGGTTCTTATCTTCATACTGTGACATTATTTCATTGGTCCATAGTTGGAGGTTCGAGGTTTTTGATTTACTGTTTTTATTATTTGTCCTAGCTCCTAGTGTGGCAGTTTGTTGCACATTAAGAGTTTAAGCAGTTTGGGGGGGGGGGGGGGGGGGTTGATACAGATCTGAGGGTAACCTAGCATTTTAGCAGTTTAGGATTTTAAACATTTTGTAGAAAACCAAAAATCGCGAGTTTTCTTTAATATCAACTGATTAAGGTGGGACGTTCCTAGTACCGAATATCAAAGTTAAGTACCGAGCGGGGTCTCTTACGAGATTTAGCCTTGCGATGATCATAGTCATGCAGATTAAATAATAGTTCATTTGGGACAGATGGCAGATTTTTGTAGAATTTAAGCGCTAGCTTTTTGATTTGGGCTCTAACAGTTTTTATTTTGAAGTCTTTCCTAATTACCGAGTTTCTTAAGTATCTAGGGGCTTTCCTTATAATCCTTAGGGTTTTGTTTTGTCTTGTCTCTAATAAGTCTATGGTAGTTTTACAGGCATATCCCCATACGGGTGCTGCATACAGCATTCCCGGGCAGATGACCGATTTATAAATTAGGAGTTTATTTTGATAACTTAGATTTCCGTTTCCTATCATTGGGTATAAGGCTCCTATGGTTATATACGCTTTTTTGATTATGTTCGTTACGTGCAGTTTCCAAGTTAGGTGGGAGTCTATCGTTACACCTAGGTATTTAGTAGATTTTTCCGCTTTTAGGGCATGGTTGTTTATGTACAGAGGAGGCGGAGGTTTACGTTTTCTTGAGAAATAAATCCAATGACATTTATTGGGATTTAATTTTATTCGCCATTTTTCCAGCCATGTTTGGAGTATGTCTAAGTGTTGTTGTAGCTGTCTGTGCATTACTGAGACGTAAGGGTGTTTTGCAAGTATCGCGCTGTCGTCTGCATAGAGTGCCAGCTCCGTGTCTGGGGTCCTGGGAATGTCATTTAGATATATGTTAAAGAGTGTCGGGCCCAGGATGGATCCTTGCGGTACACTACTTTTAATGAGCTTGGGTGTAGATAAGTTATTTTTTACTCTGACTTGAAAGTGTCTGTTATTTAGGTATGAAATTAAAAGTTTAACAAGTGCGTCAGGGCGGTATCATGTTCAATCAGCGGACAGCTCTGGTGCACATTGCAGGTAATCTGACACCGGACCGGTAAGTCCCGCACAGCACACGGCGAACTCTCAACAGCCTGAACGGAATTCACATCTTTTCCTGGAAGGCAACCTCGCCGGATCTCTCTGCCATTGAACACGTGTGGGCCCTTATCGGACGTCAGATACACCAGGGACCACCAGTGCATACCGCAGACGAACTGCGTGTCGCAGTGGACGTTGTTTGGCAAGGATTGCCTGAGGCAACTATTTATAGCCTCATCAACAGTATGCCTCGCCGTTTAGCGGCCTGTATAGCTGCCCGTAAGGGCCACATTCTTTACTGAATAAACAGGTTTCTTCTGCACATCTTTGTTTGTTCTTTTAATCATTTGCATATGACTCTCTCTTCTACTGATTCTGTGATTTGCATATGGCTACGTTGAAGACCCAGACCGTCCGACTCGTCCAGAGGACTAGGAGCAACTATTTGGACGGCCGGCATATGGCTACGTGTATTCCTTCATGGTGTTGCAATTTCACTTTTGACGATTGTATATATATATATGTGTGTGTTATTCTAGGTTTACATGAACAAATTCTCGGGATTACCTTTTCAGAATTTGAGCTCCAAGCAAAACAAAACACCTAGACTTAAACTAAACACCTTTGGAAAGTGTTCAGACATTGAAATAGAGGCAGGCCTATGGCGTAGCACATAAGGGAAACGCACCTTATCTTGGACTTTCAAGATCAAAACAGCCAATAGGAGTGTCAGTAGAATAAGTTTACTAAGGACCAGAATTTAACAGCGGGTTTTGCCAAAATATCCTGCTTTTGTTCAATTTTGCAATATTTTGTTTACGTATATTATTTGAATTTTTAGAAGTGTTAAATATTTAATTCTAGAAATGTTTTTGTTACTTATTAATCTCTGAATACTCTTAATTTAATTTAGATTTTAGAGTAAAATAAACCAAATATTAAAATTTTAAACGTGATTCTTCTCTTTGCCGTTGTCAAAATATTTTAAAATAAACTTAAATATTACAATATCTTTTGTTATAAATATTGAAGTATTTATAATTTTTGATGGGTTTTTTTTTTTTTTTTTTTGGTATTTTGAAGGTGAAAATGATATGACAAAAAGACAGATTGCGGCAGACCGCTAATTCGCAGCTAGCGGTCATCTTGTAACTGTCAGTTTTTTAGTCGTTACATATTTTATTTGGCTGGCACTTTTTTATCAGATACATTAAACAATAAATTTCGACAGACTACCCTTATAACAACAGTTCACGTTTCTAAAGTGCGTTTATTAAAATGTGTCTATCCCTAACTGGAGAGGATTGACACCACGTTGGTGGGCAAAACTCACTTTTTAGAGATGTACTATCGGGAGTTTAATGATGAGTAATTTTTTGCTTAAATGATCTAAACAAAAGTTGTTTAAAATTTAAGATTTTCATGACATCGTTTATATGGAGAAAATAATATGTAATTATTTTTAAAAAAAAAAGTTATAAAATGAATTAATTCTTTTCTTTTTTAGAAATTGCCATTTTATATGGGATTTTTATTAAAAAAAATCTGATGTGGGCAACACATGACTTTCCTTATATAATGTAATTAATTTACTACTTTTACAGTAAAACAAACTAGGTTTTTCTTATAGTAGATACTAATATTCTTTCCAAGATATTAAATTTTCGACAATTAGTCGTCATTTTTATCCATTTGGCGAGATTTTTGTTAATTTGGCAACATTTCAAAAAGTCGCCAAGTTGGCGACATTCCGCCAAATTCGTAGCCAAAATCTCGCCAAGCGTTATGCACTAAGAAATAAGTTATTCTTACAGCAGATAAATGACTATTGGCGTACAAACACAAAAGTATTACTAAAAGTATATTTTTTCATGAATGGAATGAGCTAGTTCCACGAGAATGATGTAACCCAATTTATCGCATGGTATTACATATGAAAAGTGAACATGTTTCTCAATAGGAATTTTTTTTTTATGACTTTTTGATAATTTTTTTTAAAAAATGAACAATATCTCGAGAACGGTTCATGTTAGCGTTCTAAAATTTATGTTAATCGTTTTCTAATGAAAAATTACATAAGAAATGTCTATTTGCGTAACTTTATTAGTGGTTTTGATTTTTTGACGATTTTTTCAAAATTTCATTCGAAAATTTAGGGGGGTTCTTAACATTCGATTGCATATAAAAGCAATAGACTTCCAGTATTTACGGATTGTGATTTTTGTACCAAATTTGGTTTGAATTGGTCCATTCGTTCGTCAGTTATCGTCTCCACAGTCTCACTGACACACACACACACACATACTTTCACACACATACACACAGATACACACACACAGACATCACTTCAAAAATGTTTGATTCGTGATCAGGGATGCTTGAAACGTGCTCTCCCGTCGAAAACTCGAATTCGAATTTTCGACCCCGTCACAATACTTTCCTTATACATTATGTATATAAGGAAAGTAATTAGATCCTTTATAAGTCCTGTACAGGACACCAATTTGCGAGATATTACATATTTTCGATGTAAAATGAAAAAAAAAATTATAAAAAAAATAAATTCTCATTATCATGAAACAAATTAAAACTTTTCAAATCCTTTTAATCAGAAACGAATGAAAACCCTTGTTTACGATTTGCTTTAAGCGTCGTTCTCGAGACATTAGAAATTCGACTTTTCTACAGGAGTACGATATCTCTCGAAGAAATCAAGCGATTTCTATGATAATATAATAATTTGGCATTCTTATTTTAATTGATATCCCCCAAAAATCTATTGATTTCAAGCGATTGAGTTATAACTCAATTATAAGAAACCCCTTATTCGCGTTATTGTTTTCTCCCTATCTAAAATTGTTAATGTGTGAAAAGTCGAATGGAGTCTCACACTTCATATATTTTTGGACTTTCTTCCTATTCGGGCACCACTGAGTTTTGAAGATACCGAACGCGTGACTCATCTATCTGAATTTTCATCTTGCGGTTCATCTTTCGTTATCGATCAAAAGTGTCGTTTTCGGCGTTAAAGTAACAGTAGGTTTCTCTATGAGGCAAGTTTCCACAAGTTTCAGACGAAACAAACCAGACGTGGCTGCCTCGCCCAAAAATAAAACTCTGGACACCTTCCAAAGTAAGATCAAAGTTGTTTTGACGCTCGATTCTGAAGCGTAGCTGGAAACTCAAGTGGGAGAAAATTTATGGAGAAATACAGACGAAAGGAACAGATTCATTGATAGGAAGTTTCATTTCCCACGCTATAGTGTAAAAGCATTATTTTTCAAGCCTTTTCTCCCGTAAAGCCTTTTCTCGAGAGTTATTTCGCATTTTGCATTATTTCATATTTTGCCACTTTCGAAAAAGTAAGACGAGTACAATTCTGTAGTTTGGCAAAATATATAGGCGTATATCTTCGTATTCTAATAAAGAAAGAAAAATAATTTCTCTATTTTTTATTTTCTGTTAATTTTAACCAAAACCATAAAAAAATTTGATTTTAGATACCGCTCCATTTCGACTCATTTCACTGTTTCGATAGTTGCTATGGAGAAGGGTGGAAAACAGTTGCGTACCTTCACACGACTACAGATGTGCTGGAGTTTGGATTAAAACGAAGGGTGGAAAGAATTGGTTCAAAACAGGTGTTTTGGAAATTGAGTGGTGTTATCTGTATCTGCATTATTTAAATGGCGGGCGCTTATTTAAGACCCGGACAACACTAGTTAATTCGTTCTAGTACCACAATAAAGTTGTGCCACCAGGAAACATTTTTAATTCAAATACAACTTACTTTGCATTTTTAATTTTTATCTTGTTAATGAAATAATATATTTTACAAAAATACATAAATAAATAAATATATAAAACCCTCATAAAACTGAGCATAAAGTTTTTGCTAGCTTCTTCTTCCCCATAACCCAATCAAGCTGAACAAAGTCTTTAATTATGTCACTCATTCGGGGCATTTTTTATGGACCAAAAAGGGTAAATGAGATAAAAAAAAAAATTGAGTCAGGGAATTATGCTGACAAAAAGATTACGAGATTTTAAACGAAGTCAGGAAGAGAAAGGGATAAAAAATGGAAGGCTTCCATCTTTTTGTCAAGCTCCGTGGGTCGTTCGGAATGCAATTACGGGCCCGTAGAAGAGGGTTTAATGATATGTACGGAAGAATCTAATCTACGTTAATTTTTCTTCTGCTTCATTTTTTTCTAATGATGTTTTCTCCCTCGCGAGGGGTCGGGCTGAGTAAGGGACGATTTTTTTTACCTCTATTCATTCCTCCAGGGTGCTTTTCTCTGTGAGTGACAAGGGTTAAGCAAAATGCTGATCTGACGTTGAAGCCATTTTTAACCTATTTGCCAAGGGAAGATTCATTTTTTGGAGCAGTAGATATTTATAAAATAATGTGTTAGCGCAAGTATATTATTATTTATATGCCATTTTAAGGTAATTCGGTGTAATTCCTGGTATGATCGTAGTGCTGTAGCCGATAGTAAAATCGGGCGTAATCCGGGAAGGCCGAGTTAGATTCTTAGCTCCTGCAGATTCTCATTTTAGCTTAAAATCAAGTCAAAATGAGAATCAAACCTTGGATATCCATAGTATCTTGATCTGAGCTGTCACTTTTAAATCCATGGTTCGTGAAAGTGTTGCAACCAGATTTGAGAACAAACTTAATTGGATCTATGGAAGTTAAAACTTAGGAGGCAAACATATATATCAGTTTTCCCATTTTAAACTGTGAAAAAAATGCTCTGATTCTAGCGTATTTAATTTTATAGATATTCTCAGTTTTTGACCAGTTTGTTCTAGTTCTTTCAGCTTTTTTCCAGTTTGCTTCTGTTTTCTACCAAGCACGTGCTGAAAAATGAAATTTTTTCTGAAAATTCAATAAATTAACTGGAGAAATTTATGTTACTTGTGTAAAAATATATGCATTGTATTTCAATAAATATTGGAATTACTACTTATTAGTTTATCGGATGTTTTAAACAGCACATGTATAAGTTTAAAAGTAGCTCTTTTTAGCTTCATCAATATATTTATCAAAAAACAACGGTAAAGATGTCGACGAGCTAGAACTTTAGAGCTTGTTTCCATAGGGTAATTACTATAAAGCAAATGCGAACCATGAATATTGTACTTGTACTAATAAGTGATTTCATTTCTTTTTTCATGTTCTTAAGTATATGCATATGAAAAGAATTTAAACTGCTCATATGACTATGAAGATCCAAATTGTCTATCATTGAAGAATTTCTTTTGAAAACAGTTGTGCTAATTCGAGATTTAAATAAAGAATTTTGATCCTGTAATAATTTAGTTTTTTAAGTAGTTGGTTCCCTGTCCCAAAAAGAAAGAAAATAATTTACCTATTCCGTATTTAAATACAAAATTTTCAAAGCCGCTTGCTTCTAAGCCGCTGTCTTTGACAACCAACCAGAGAAAAAGAAAGACAAACTAGACGTTCAGACAAAGAGAATGTTGAATTTAAATGAGAAAAAATATCATTTAGTTATTTTATTTTCAGAATATGTTTTCAAAGGAAAGAAAAATGGTATTTAAAAAACTTATTTTCGATGAATTTTTTAATTTGCAATTCTTAATGTTATTATTGTCAATAAATTAGTCTATTTGCACAAACATCTGCATTGGACCAACAATGGCGCACAATTCTCATTGGGACTTTTATACTAAGCACTGAGAATGACATGCTGATTAAAAATCGTGATGAATAGCTAAATGTAGTGGCCGGGCAGAAGAGATAATGGAAATTCTTTTCTTCCTGGGGTGGACTAGGGTCCTTGAAGGGTGATTTTTTCTCCATTATTATTAATACAGCATTTTTTCCAGCGTGGTTTCCTCACCCCCACGGGCCAGACAATGACAGTCACACGATCATTGGACAAGCGGCCTCACGTGCTCTGTCATTTTGAAGAAATGCGGATGCCATGGGGGACTTCATGAGTTAATTTTTGCGTCACATATCCCCGGGGGGTGAGGAGTTATTTAGATATTCTTCAAGCGCTGTAAGCTTTGCGTTCGTTTATGAAGATAAATGGATTCGTGGTTTGATTATGAAAGCCGCATGAAATCGAAGAGGACATGACAGTAAGTTGAGTTTTTGCTCAGGAAAGCATAGCATTCTGTTTCCGAATATAATCATTGTGCACAAAAACGGATTTATAATATTACAGGCTTTGAACGTTGTTAAGTTCCTTGCATTTAATTTATCACGGGCAAGAGATCCACCGGACACCCATATCTTTCAGGATTTTTTTTAAATAATAATAATAATAATAATAATAATTATTATTATTATTATTTTGCGAAAAGAAAAACGTTACATAAGTAAATTTGTTTTTCCCTTTTACAAATTTCCAATATACTGACTGGTTGTGTGCTCAGAATTTAATCCAGTAAAAACTCATTAATTCGACTTTTCTCGTAATTCTAACGAAGTTTCCTGTTCCGGCGAAAAAAAACATAATATATATTTTATAATTATTTATAAGTCCCAGTTATGAAAAATCTATCTCAGTAACAAGTGATGTCCTATAATGTTGCACCTCTCGAGTTAGAGTTCCCTAGGTCTACCCGAATCTGTTAATACATCACTAGCCAGGATATTAAATGACTTCTAATTAAGCCTTGGAGTTAGATATTGTATACAACCTAGTTTGGTCTCCTTTTGATATTATATCCTCAAACGGCAGTATGTATTTCATCAGAAATTCCATATGAGAATATGTTTTCATATATGCATGTCGTATATTAGCTATCTAGACACAAATTTCTATATTTCAATGATTAGGTTGCAAGAAGTGGCGTCGCCAGAAAAAAAGAGGAGGGGTTAGTTGGTAACTAAATATTTTGTTTCCTATTTCTCCAAATATCATTTCTCAGAACTTCAATGTGTTTCTGAGGTGTGCCATTATCTTCAAAACCATCTATGGCGACAGTACTGGTTGCAAAGTTTTATGTTGTCGTCATGTGATGGTTTACTTGAATTTTATCTTACCGTGTAAAACGATAGTTGGAAATAAGAATAAATGATTTTAAGCATGATTTACATTAAACATTGAAATTTGAGATTGTAAATCTGGTTAAAACCAATTGTAAATACATTGGAATGACATTTTTGAAGACAGGCAACTGCGGAAGAGAAAGTCTTTAAAGACAACTCTGCCGAAGTGGAACAATATAACATATAGAGAATCTAAACTCACATTTGGTCAGATTCTAAATCATATATTCTATATAAGAGATTTTCAGTGGCGTAGCTTAATTTCGGGAATATAATGACACCATAGTATCGCATAAAGACCAAATGATGGAGTCTATAAATATCGAGCATTTATCAAACAACGTCCATGCATCAGTCTAGGGCCTCATCGATCTTTCAAGTTGGACATGCACAAACAGAAAGTGGCGTCTGCGGCGCTGAGAACAGCAGCCCTAGGTTAATTCGCTTTTCACGTGCCAATCAAAATGCCATCGAAACTGTGAAGGAGACACACATTAAAATATATAACTCGGGGTCGATAACTTATGCAATATTTATGTTTAGTCTAACTTGTACCCTTCGCCATATTTGTTCACGGAAAGTTATTATATGGAGCGCTAAGAAAGTAATATTTTGTTGTCTGAAGGTTTATAATTTTTTTTCTATTTCTTATTTAATAATGTGCTGAATTATTGTGCATGCTTTAAGAAAAATCTATCCCCTTCCGTGTTGCAGTTTTTCCATACTAACCCATGGGGAAATGTTGTAAAACTCTAGCTCGTTTAAATTTTGGCTTCTTTTTCTGCTATTTTTGCTTTCCTTATATACATAATGTATAAGGAAAGTATTGTGACGGGGTCGAGAATTCGAGTTTTCGACGGGAGAGCACGTTTCAAGCATCCCTGATCACGAATCGAACATTTTTGAAGTGATGTCTGTGTGTGCGTGTGTGAAAGTATGTGTGTGTGTGTGTGTATGTGTGTGTGGAGACAATAACTGACGAACGAATGGACCGATTCGAAAGAAATTTGGTACAAAAATCACAATTCATAAACACTGGAAGCCTATTGTTTTTATACGCAATCGAATGTTCAGAACCCCCCTAAATTTTCGAGTGAAATTTTGAAAAAATCGTCAAAAACTCAAAACCGCTAATAAAGTTACGCAAAAAGACATTTCTTATTTAATTTTTCATTAGAAAACGATTGATATAAATTTTAGAACGCTAACATGAACCGTTCTCGAGATATTGCACATTAAAAAAAAATTACAAAAAGTTATATAAAATAAAAAAAAATATTTCCTATTGAGAAACATGTCCACTTTTCATATGTAATACCATGCGATAAATTGGGTGATATCATTCTCGTGGATCTAGCTCTTTCCATTCATGAAAAAAGATACTTTGAGTAATACTTTTGTATTTGAACGCCAATAGTCATTTATCTGCTGTAAGAATAACTTATTTCTCCGTCCATAACGTTTGCCGAGATTATGGCGACGAATTTGGCTGAATGTCGCCAACTTGGCGACATTTTGAAATGTTGCCACATTAACGAAAATCTCGCCAAATGGATAAAAATGGCGCTAAATCAATGAAAATGAGGTCTAATTGTCGGAAATTCAATATCTTGGAAAAAATATATCTACTATAAGAATAACATTTTTTTAAACTGTAAAAGTAGTAAATTTATTGCATTATATAAGGAAAGTCATGTGTTGCCCACATCAGATTTTTTACCAAGCATATACATAAAAAACTAATGTGGGCAGTACATAACTTTCTCCACAAACTCAAATTAATTTTCCTTTATTTTTAAATGATTCATTAAATTAGGGATAATTGCACAAAATAACACTGAATTTGAACTTTTAATATTCAATTTTTGTTTTTATTTAGTAACTGGACATCTTTTCAAAAGCCGCGTAACAAAAATATGAGAAAACTAAAATATATCGAGAACGGTTGACCTAGAGTAATTGGGTTGGTCTTATTCTTTTCCTCGTTAAAAACGGCGTATAAAACAAGCATTTAACAAGCCCTGCATTTGAGCAAACGCAGTCTTTTATTTTAGAGTTTTGCGGGCCATTTTGGTAAGAAAAGGCAGGTTCCAAAATCTAATTAGCTCCAGGGTAACCCATAAATGACATATCTACCAAATTTTGCGAAATTTAGTCAAATAGTTTTTTAGCTAGAGTGGATACATGGGATTTTTGCTGGCCATTTCGTTAAAAAGGGCGGGTTTTTTTATCCTGAATCGTACCAAAATCTAATCAACATCAGGGTCACATGCAAGTGACTTACTTATAAAATTTTATGAAATTTGGTCCATTAATTTTTGAGTTAAAATGGATACATACATTGCACAGACACACACACAGACGTTACGCTGAAAATATTTTCCCCGCATTCTAAAAATCCTAAAACATGTAGATCCGTCGAAAACTCGAGTTGCTATTTTCGACACGATTCCAATACTTCCCCTTTCCCTTGTACTGCAGGGAAAGTGAAAACGGGGAAGATTCGCTGTTTTTTAATTTCCATAAAATAATAAGAAGCATTTCTAATATTGAAGTCTATTTTTCTGTAAATATCAGAAATACTTTTAATTGTTTTATGGAAAGCTAAACTGGCATGTATATCAAAGATAATTTACCATTAAGGACTTTTAGTCCATTTAAGATTTTTTTCTTTCCTTATATACATAATGTATAAGGAAAGTATTGTGACGGGGTCGAAAATTCGAATTCAAGTTTTCGACAGGACAGCACGTTTCAAGCATCCCTGATCACGAATCAAACATTTTTGAAGTGATGTCTGTGTGTGTAAGTATGTGTGTGTGTGTGTGTGTGTGTGTGTGTATGTATGTGTGTGTGTCAGTCAGTGAGTCTGTGGAGACGATAACTAACGAACAAATGGACCGATTTGAACGAAATTTGGTACAAAAATCACAATCCGTAAACATTGGAAGCCTATTGTTTTCATACGCAATCGAATGTCCAGAACCCCCCTAAACTTTCGAATGAAATTTTGAAAAAATCGTCAAAAACTAAACACCTTTAATAAAGTACCGCTAATAAAACCGCTAATGAAGTTACGCAACTAGACATATCTTATGTAATTTTTCACTAGAAAACGATTGGCATAAATTTTAGAACGCTAACATGAACCATTCTCGAGATATTGCACATTTTTTAAAAAAATTATCAAAAAGTTATATAAAATAAAAAAAAATATATTTCCTATTGAGAAACATGTTCACTTTTCATATGTAATACCATGCGATAAATTGGGTGACATCATTCTCGTGGATCTAGCTCGTTCCATTCATGAAAAAAGATACTTTGAGTAATACTTATGTATTTGAACGCCAATAGTCATTTATCTGCTGTAAGAACTTATTTCTCCGTCTATAACGCTTGGCGAGATGTTGGCGACGAATTTGGCGGGATGTCGCCAACTTCGCGACATTTTTAATTGTTGCCAAATTAACAAAAATCTCGCCAAATGAATAAAAATGACGCTAAATCAATGAAAATGACGACTAATTGAAGAAAATCCAATATCATTGAAAGAATATAAGTATCTACTATAAGAATAACGTTTTTTTTAGCTGTAAAAGTAGTAAATTCATTGCATTTTATAAGGAAAGTCACGTGTTGCCCACATCAGATTTTTTACCATTGGTATGAGGAAACTATAACTCGTGAACAAAAGGGGTTGATTTCCTTTTAGTAGTAACTGTATATGTCTTTCATGATATTAAAAATACTATGCATAAAAATCTGTGTCCAACGCCTGATTTTTCCTACATATGAAGAAATTTCAATATTGGGGGGGAAACAATAACACATTTGAGCTTTCACATAACTAGATTGTGGTGGAAATCAGTAACATTTTTGTTGTTACCGATTAAAATAAACATACCAAATGTCACGTAATTCGCTTGATTATTTCGAAGACATCACTCTACCTGTGGAAAAGAAAGAACAAGTTAATATTTTGAGAATGGTATGTAATTTAATAGTACTTATAAAGAGCTAGTACGTTTGATAATAGTGAATATATTTACTCTTTCATGTGGTGTTTTTTTCTTTTTTAGATCAAACACGTGCAAAATCTGCATGCACGTGCATGAACACTGGTGCATGTAAATCTGATAAAAATGCCGCAATCCCGGGATTATGGCGTCACCAATTCCGGTATTCAGTTTTCAGCCGAGATCCCGGGACGGGATCGCGGGATTGCAATTCCTACTCTGCAGATGGCGGTATTCCTGTAAGTAACGTATAAAAAGTGCGAAACCGGTCCATGGATGCTGTAATTTATAATGAGAAAGCGATTTTAACTTTTTAAGCAGGATCATAACACGCGCAGGCTAATACATAGATTGCTTCTTTACCAAATTCTGCTTATTAGTGTACCCACGAACATAATACTCGTTTTAAATTATGTTAAAAGGTTTGCTACTTATTTTACCTTGGTTTCAGATTTCGTTTTTCTTATTTTCAAATTTCATATTTTATTTTAAAATAGTACTACAGATCTAATTACTATACGCTTAAAACTGAGCAACCATTACTCGTTCTTAAAATCTAAAAATCTTTATAGATTAAACATTTAACTTTAATTCAACTTGGAATGAATGAAAAGGACGTAGCTTACTGTGGTCTAGCAAGTTTTCGCACCATTTTTCAACACAGAAGATAACTCGTTGGTTGAGGTTTTAATTTCCTATCCTTCACGAGTGTTACTGAGTTAATCGTGTTGGTTATTTTGCGATTTTTTTACATGTAACAAAAATGTAAATCAGGTATCCATATTACTGCACGAAAGCTTTATCAGGCAAATGCTGTCTTGCACTCTGGTTCTCTGTGTATTCTTCTTCATCTTGAACATTCGTTACCAGGAACCATCTTTTACCTAGACTTCCTAGTTAAGTGAGATTAGTACAACCGAGATATTCAATAACCGTCTGTCTGTCTGTCCGTTTACCTGTTTCTAAACTTAGAATGTTTTTACAATTGTACATATTTAAAAAAAATATATTTTCTTTGCAATAAATTCGCTGATTGAGATTTTCTCTTTAGGACTTCATGATATGCTTGTAGGGCAAATATGGCTGACAGGTAGAATCTTTACGATGGATCTATCTCTTATTTCCTTACACAATCTGTCACAACTTGTAAATGCAATCTGCAATCTCGAAATTCGATTGTTCTCTGATTTATTATAGATGAAGCAGAAAGACGTTGGATTGTATTATTTTTCGGATGTGTATAGGAACAACTATTTTTGAAAGCAATTCAAAGCAAGTTTTGTGTCGAAAGATTGAAGTTCTGATTGAAAAAGTATTTTGGCCCCCAAAGTACTTTAAACTTACTTTTTTTTAGAATTAGGTTATCTATGTTGTTGTTATTTCTGTGCCTTTCTTCATATTTTAACGTTAAACGTTAAATTGTGCTAATTTTTACTTTCCTTATATACATAATGTATAAGGAAAGTATTGTGACGGGGTCGAAAATTCGAATTCGAGTTTTCGACGGAAGAGTACGTTACAAGCTTCCCTGATCACGAATCGAACATTTTTGAGGTGATGTCTGTGTGTGTCAGTGAGTCTGTGGAGACGATATCTCACGAACGAATGGAGCGATTCGAATGAAATTTGGTACGAAAATCACAATCAATGAATACTGGAAGCCAATTGTTTTAAAACACAATCGAATGTTCAGAACCCCCCCCCCCCTAAATTTTCGAGTGAAATTTTGAAAATATCCTCAAAAACTAAACACCTTTAATAAAGTTACGCAAATAGAAATTTCTTATGTAAGTTTGCCTTAGAATACGATTGACATAAACTTTAGAACGCTAGCATGAACCGTTCGCGAGATATTGCACAATTTTCAAATAAATTTATCCAAAGAAATTCCCATAAACTAAAAAAAAATATTAACTGCTGAAAAACATGTTTACTTTTCATATGTAATATCATGCGATAAATTGGATGACTTCATTCTCGTGGATCTAATTCGTTCCATTCACGAGAAAAAATACTTTGAGTAATACTTTTGTATTTGAAAGCTAATAGTCATTTATGTGCTGTAAGATTAACTTATTTCTCCGTTCATAACGGTTGGCCAGATTTTGGCGACGAATTTGGCGGTATGTCGCCAAGTTGGCGGCATTTTTAAATGTTGCCAAATTAGCGAAAATCTCGCCAAATGGATAAAAACGACGCTAAAGCAATGAAAATGACGACTAATTGAAGAAAATTCAATATCTTGGAAAGAATATAAGTATCTACTATACGAATAACATTTTTACTTTCCCTGCAATACATGGTAATGTATAGGGAAAGTATTGGAATCATGCCGAAAATCGCAACTCGAGTTTTCGACGGATCTACACGTTTCGAGACCTCTAGAATACGAAAAAACTATTTTAAGCGTGACGTCTGTGTGTGTCTGTCCGTCTGTCTGTGCATATTTTGTATCCACTTTAACTAAAAAACTAATGGACTGAATTTCATAAAATTCTGTTAAGTCACTTGTGGACGAGTCTAGTGCTGATTAGTTTTGGGTACGATTCGGGATAAAAGAACCCGCCTTTTTTGCGAAATGGCTCGAAAAATTCGCAAAAATCTAAAATAAAAAACTACATATGCTCAAATATATTCATTAAATGCTTGTTTAATACTTAATTTTTAACGAAGAAAAGAATAAGACCAACCCCATTACACTAGGTCTAGCCGTTCTCGAGATATTTTAGTTTTTTCGTATTTTCTCTACGCCACCTTTGAAAATAAGTCCAATTATCAAATGAGAACGAAAATTGAATTAAAAGTGAATTAAATTTAATTAAAATAAAGAGAACGTGAATATAAGTCTGCAGGGAAAGTCATGTGCTGCTCACATCAGATTTTTTTTTAAACTGTAAAAGTAGTAAATTCATTGCATTATATAAGGAAAGTCATGTGCTGCCCACATCAGATTTTTACCTTTTGGTAAACAGTGTGCTCACTAAATGAGGAAATAATTCTTGTTATGTCATATTTAAGACGTTTTAATTTCATTCGAATAAACTTGCTATGCAAAACTTGTTTAAATCGAGAAAATCGTAGGATTTCTGGAAATACGTATTATTTACTATGACTTTCATGCAAAAGCTAAACAACTTATCCTGAGTAATTTTGGTCTAAAACGGACGACAAAACACATTTTATCAAGCAATATGTAAATGTTATTAAAAATACAAATTAAGTCAAAATCGTAGGTCTTTTGCTTATGAAGTTAGGTTTTGACACGTTAGGTATAGTCACGTGTCATAAAAATTTAACTTTCTTTTCAAATTTTCATCATCAAATTATATTAGTATATAAAATTAGAAGCAAATCGGATAAAGTGTAGAATTCTTCGAAACGTGCATATGCGTATTTTATTAGGTAAGTCATTTTTGGGTGATCCTGGTGCTACTTAGCTTTTGGTACATTTCCGGATAAAAGAACCTGCCTTTTTTTAGCGAAATGGCTCACAAAAATAGCATATAACTACTCTAACTCAAAAAATAATCGACCAAATTTCACGAAATTTAGTAGATAAGTCACTTGTGGGTGACCCTGGTGCTGATTAGATTTTGGTACGATTCTGTATAAAGGAACCTGCCATTTTTTTGCGAAGCGGCCCAAAAAAATCGCATGTATCCACTCTAGCACAAAAACTAATTTACCAAATTTTACAAAATTTGGTAGATAAGTCACTTGTAGGTTACCCTAGTGTTGATTGGATTTTGGTATGATTCAGGAAAACAGAACCTGCTTTTTTTTTGTAATATGATCTGCAAAAATCATTGAAATCTAAAATAAAAGGCTACATATATTCAAATGTATCAATTAAATGCTTGTTTTATACTTAATTTTTGATGATAAAAAGAATAAGACCAACTTTATTACTTTAGGAATAGCCGTTCTCGAGATATTTTAATTTATTCGCATTTTTGTTACGCCGCCTTTGAAAATACACTACCAAACGAAAACGAAAATTGAATTAAAAGTGCAAATTTAGTCTAATTTTAAATAAGTTTGCGTGTTATTTTGTGCAGTTGAACTCAATTTAATAAATTATTAAGGAAATGAAGAGAAAATGAATTTAAGGTTACAGGGAAAGTCATGTGCTGCTCACATCAGATTTTTTGAATTGCAGAAGCTACTTTTGTATGATACATTTATTGTCAACCAGATAAAATTTTGAAACTGATGTTTGACTTTTAGAGACTTACATTGGCTTACAAATAATTATACATGAACATTTTTTCGCGATTATTTATGCGATATTATGTTTAGGAGTGTCATTAATGGTCGAAATTTTTCCTGCTATATTATACATTAAAAGAAATTAGAAATTTATTACCCTGTACTAGACTCTAATTTTATTCGCATAGAATAAAGGTCCTCATCCCGTTGCTCGCTAGCACCTCAGGGTGGCTCCGTTAATTTGGTGACCTGTGTATAGTCACTAAGTAATGTATACGAATATTTGATATGCTTGTATAATGTTAAAATTATATGCATGAAAGGTAAAAGATTCTAATCCCAAAAATGTATAGTCCTGCAAAATGATTCATTTGGATTTAGATTTTGTAGTTTTATTTAAAAACATTTTTACATTGACAAAAACTTTCATAAAATTGTAATATTAAAGTCCTCTCTCCAGTAACAAAAGATTTACTAATAAAACTGACATGATGTGAAAACCTGAAGATGCAATCCGGTTCACTTAGTATTCGAGTAAATTTTAGGTATTACCAGTTACCCCAATTTTAGTTTTAAATCCAAAATTTTAGCCTAATTTCAAGTCATTTGAGTTAAAAGTTTACAAAATTATGTAGTCTAAATATTTATTTTTATTCATGTAAAAGTAATGCATGTGCTTGCTGTCATAGAACTTTTTATTAGTTATACTTCAGAAAAGATTTGCTATGTTGATGCTTCTTGAAAGCATTTAGCATAGTTGTATGTAGTGCTCATTGGAAGAAATGAACACAGTTGTAGTGCTCCCTGGAAGAGTTTAACAGTGTTGTAGTGCTTCCTGGAAGAAATGAACACAGTTGTAGTACTCTCTGGAAGAGTTTAACAGTGTTGTAGTTCTCCCTGGAAGAATTTAACACAGTTGTAGTGCTCTCTGAAAGAATTTAACACAGTGCAGGAGCTTCCTGAAAAAAAAAAATAACTTGGTGTTTCCTGGAGGAATTTCTATAGAGTTGGTGCTCCTGGGAGAATTTAATATGGTTCTGGTACTTTCTGGAAAAAAATTTAGTTCTGGTGTTCCCTGGAAGAATTTAACATAGTGTTGTTGTTTCTTGGAAGAATTTGTCTTGTGCTGGTAGTCCCTAATAGTAAAAGGTTGTAAATCTATGGTTCAAAATATTATCACACCAATATTATCAGACCAATAAAGCTACAAAATCAATCTTGCTAACCACCCTGAATTGTGTAAACAATTAATAACAAGCTGCACTGTTCGTTTCCATAGAAACGCTCAGTCAGGGACGGGAAAAGAGAAGGTTGCAGGCAAAAATAATCCCATATATAGTTCAAAGCTGCGAGCAAATCTTTTTTCTGGAAAAAAAAAATAAAGTACGTCCCCATGCCTCCCGGGAAAAGTCGTTGAACCAACATTAGTTCCTAAAGTATCCACGAGCTTAAATTGGACAGTGTATAGTTCTTCTGGAGTCTGATGTTCGATTCTAAATAACATTTATATCCAATATCACCAGAAGGGACAAGTCAAGTAGAGAGTAAGTTAAGTAGTGGTGTATTCAGAAATGTTTAACAAAGAGCTCAAAATATTTTATTTAATAACGTTAATTACTTTCCTCACATATATAGTATAATGTATAGGGAAAGTATTGTGGTAAGGTAGAAAATTCGAATTTGAATTTTCGACGGAAGAGCACGTTTCAAGGGTCTCTGAACTTGAATCGAACGTTTTGAGATGATGTCTATATGTACGTGTGTGTGCGTGATATCTCATAAACGAATGGAGCATTTCGAACGAATTTAGTATGATTATTACGATTCGTGAATACTGGAACGATACTGACGAGAGCGATACGTTCACGAGACCTTCAAAATTTCGAATGAATTTTTGAAAGAAATCATAAAAAAAAATCTGAACACTCAATAATGTTAAATACATAATCTTTTTATACGTAATTTTTTAACTCTGAAACGAATGACATAAAATTTAAAACGCTAGCTCGAACCGTTCCTGAGATATGCACGTTTTTTCAAAAGCAATAGTATGGCAAAATTTTTGCCATATACACACAAAAGCAAAATAATAAATAAATGGATAAATAAATATACATGGTCTAAATGCACATTTTAGTGTATCGCCGAGTCTTTTAAGATAAGAACGAATGGCCGGTTTGAGAATAAATAATAAATAGAGAATAAATAATCGCAAAATATTCGATCGATCGCCAAAGCCTCCGAATATGATTCCTCTTTCTGACTTCTCTCCGAGTTGTGTTTTATGAACTCGGTCCCCGAGTCGACTTTCCACAAATTTATGGCATGTTCGAATCTCTGGATGTATCTTAACGCTTGGTTGTAGTTTTTTTGTATCATCTGCTGAACAGAGATACTCTTTTATGTATCTGAGAAAGAAATCAATGGTGTAAACGGGGTTTTTATACCAGTTCTACGAAAAATCAAGCTGTTAGCCATACATTTTTGCAGAAAATGGTTGAACTATATAACCTGGGCTTACATCAATGCATAATAATGCCAATTGTAATGGAAATGAATCTTGGCTTGCTGCATATTTATAAATATTGTGTTCGGAGAAAAGTAAATAACTTGTCAATGGTATAATTTATATTTAATTTCGTATCATAAAATATGCGTTATTTTATCCATCATTGGATTTTCAAACTACTATTTTATATATATATATATATATATATATATATATATATATATATATATATATATATATATATATATATATATATATACACACACACACACACACATATATATATATATATATATAAAATTATAAAAAATTCAAGTAATATTAACATCACCATAAAATCAAAACCACGGCAAGAACAGCACCGGCCAAATTCAATGATTAATCAGATTTAAATTCATCTTCAGGTCTGAGTATTTAATTCTAATTAATCCAAACAAATACCTGTTTCAGATTGAGCAATAGTACATTACTTTATTATAAATGCTCAAACTAAGACTACAGGTATCAAAAGATGAAAAAATGAATATAAGAAAATTTGTATTACCATATGGCATGAAACCTTTCTTCTTTCACCACGTGTATACGCGGTCAACCTCAACAACTTACATTATCTATAAAATTGATATTTCTAATCGAAAACTATGCAACTACAGCAAGTACAAAACACCCATCTCTGGCATATAGGTTACTTATCTTTTTTTTTTTTTTTTTTTTGACTGAGCTCTGTAAAAGATTCTGAAACTTCACGAATTAGAAAGGAGCCAATTGATACAAGTGAGCACTGCACTATGATCGCGAGCTATAGGTTGTGGACATCTGATCTAGAATATAGTGTAATTCGAAATTAATTACGTTGTTCTTGACTGCTCTTTTTTGCCATTTAAATTGTATTTCAGTGATGTTAATAAAGAAGGAGGAACTACGTCACGGTAAAATAGTTCCCCTCTCCTCCAATCAGGGTTGGAGATATCAGCACAGTCTCCGAACTTTTTGATCCTACTTTGTATATGTATAGTACCACGGACTATCCGATTGCTACGTGGGCCAGTAGCTCGCTCGCAGCCCCCCTCCCCTTCAAAGCACACACATACACGCACACATACACACACACACACGCGCGCGCGCGCGCCGCGTGAGATATCAACAGCAAAATTAATTAAAAAGACAACGGTGAATTCAAAATTTATTGGACTGAATTTCGTCAAATTTGGGGGCGTATGGTTATTAGTGATGAAATATGTACTGTAAAAATGTTTCGGAAAAAGGTAAGTGAATAATTCTCAAAAATAGAAAGACAAAAATGTCCACTACCCGGAGAAATTTCGATATCATGGCATTAAAGTCGTCTGCGGGTTGTTCCGATCAAATTACTTACCTACCAATCAGCTCCTTTGTCCAGCGCTATAAATTTAATTGACAAACTATATAAAGGATATTCCACAGTAAGGCATGGTACATAATATTCTAGCATGCTATTTTGGAGTTTTATAAATTGCACAGAAAATCATCTCGGGGATATCGTCTTCAATCTGCACAAGGTTTTAATGCACACCATCGCTGACATACTTTACTGCTTTTCCTTTGATATACCAAACCTTTATGCAGCCATTTCACCTATATCGTCATGAAATCATTCACCGATCGCTTGCATCTCCACCGCAGATCCTCTTTGAATGCAGAGGTTCATCATCTCTAAGGGCTCATTTAATCCGAGTTCATTTGCTCCCATCTCGTGTTTAGCTCTGTTCTGTGAAATTTGAAAGCTTTCCATTTGCAAGGTTTCTACGGGCAGTTAAAAGGGAAATATTTAGCATGATGCAGCGTATAGCATAGCTCCGGGTGATATGCGTAGTTTACGTATAGAACATTGGGCCGATTTATGTGCTATAACCGTGGGGTACAATTATCTACTATACGCGCAAGGATTAATCTTCATGGGTTCTCTACTCTAGCTGCAGCATTAAATTTAATACTCTTGACTTGCGCATATATGTTAGTCGAGGAATGATGTTGTATATTCAGCAGTTATGAGACACATGTAACAGTTAATGATTGAGATCTTAGAATTGTATACATTTCTCAGATATTCTACAGGAATTTTAAAACATTATAAAGTGGATGATTCTAGATCTACAATTTCATATTTTGTTTTGGAAATATATGAAACACCTAACACTTTTAAGAGTCACAGTAACGTTATTTTATAAGATGCTTGTTTCTAGTTTGGAATGTTTTATCTCACGTAACCATACTATAAGTGCTTTGAATTATATATAATTAATATACATATCTTTATATTTTAATGCAAAAATGAATTATCCATGCGAATATTTTATTTATGTTATTTTTCAAAAATATTTCACTGAGGATAACTTTTCACGTCATTACACGATAATGTTATTTGTTAATGCTATTTTCTCTCTAAAAAAGAACTTTTCTTAAAATAATTTTAAAACAGTATGAAGTGGATGATTCTAGATCTATAATCTCATGTCTTGGTTTGGAAATATATTATAAAACAAACACTTTTAAGAGTGCAGGATGACATTATTTTATAATATGCGTATTTTCTATTAGGAATGTTTTATCTCGCGTAACAACACTATAAGTGTTTTGAATTATATATAATTAACGTACCTATTTTTTGTTTTAGTGCAACAATGGATTATCCAAGAGAATATTTTATGATATTTAAAGAGAAAATAAATGAGGATAATTTTTCACGTCATTGCACGATAATGTTATTTGTTAATGCTATTTTCCCCCTGAATATAAAAGAACTTTTCATATAAAAATGAATTATAGCACCGCATTAATCAATATCACTTTTCATAAATTTATTAATGACTCGGAAAAAAAAAATATTTGTGCATTGTTTAGAACGTCATCAATCTTGCCATTTTATCATACATGCACATTATCGCCAAGGGTAAATCCATTAATACACTTCTCGACAAAACTTTGCCCTGATCTGTATCATTCTATATAACAGCGAACTTTAAAGAAATATGTTCCCGAATTAATTACCCGGAAAAAAAATTACCCCTTTTTCCCAAACTGGCAACTCTCCTCTTGCGCATCGTATTACCCCTGTCCTTTCCAAATAAAGTAGGCAACTCGTTCAAAAGAATAGTTTGCAGGGGAGGTAATTTATTATATCCGAAATCAGGTACCCTGCGGTACTCTGTGGGCTGCACCGTCAGAAGTTAATAGGAAAGTGGGAAAATAACCAACATCTGCTTCAGTGAGAGTAACAACTGGTGCTCAAGTCTGTTGGTTCCCCAGTATCTGTCAGCGGTGTCAAGTGATTTACAGGATTATTTCCGTTACGTTAATGATTTCCGAGGTAATTTGTGTTCCGGCCGTGGTCGTTATGCAAGAACAAAGGCTACCGGTAAAATTTAATTTGGGAATAATATTTAGTATTATTTTCTTAAAACAGGAAACCGTTGCGCTTTGAGACAGTTTGATGATCGAATGTAATGATGAACTTTTCAAAGGTCCTATAAGGCTACGCCACAATATAACAAAGTGTTAGTAGTTACACGACGCATATATAAATTGTACTTATTTTTCTTTCACTTCCATAGAATATTGTTTGTTGTTGCGTATTGCTGAAATTATTTTAAATCAAAGAGAAAAATATATCGATTTTAAAAGATGTGGCAGATGGATAACAAGAAACAACCTTCAGTATTCCATGTTCTTGCCGGTTGGACTGTTTGCGTTTCGGTGCAAACTATTTTTCAAACCAAAATTACTCAATCGGTGGAAGCTAAGTTTAGTACAATATAAGCATAGGTTTTGCAAATGTGTCTCTGTCGACTACAGACAAAATGTGTGTACATGTCTGTACATACATTTTGCAAGAAAAAACATTTTGTGTTTTCCGATTTATGCCAAATTCACTACTTTGGCGATAATGTGATGCGAAAAAATATAACATAAACATAACATTATTTTAAAAGGAATGCGTCCAGAATATGGGTCTTTGAAAAGAAAAATAATTTTCCTTGAAATTGTACAAAAATTTACATAATAATTATCTAACATTTTTATTTTTATTTTTTTCCTGATGCTCTAGAAGCCCCCTCCTTCCAGGGATCTAGAAAGCTAAATCTTGTGCAAAATACATGCAGTATTGATTACGTAGCAGAATCTAAAAGAAACGGATTTTCGATTTTCTCTGCTGGAGCCGGAGAAAATGGAGGGGGGGGGGGACTTGAAATATATTTCGGGACTGTCCAAAAACTTTTCCAATGACATAAGACTGAACTTTGCACACTTATGGTATCATTCCAATTCCCTCCTCGGCTGCGTAAAAATACTTTCCAAGCCCGATGTAAGCCCCCAGGTGATTCAGAAGGCAGAATCTTTGCATGCTTATAGTATCGACTGCGGGGCAGCACCTAACGGAGTCAAATATGTAATTTCTTCTTCGGAAGTGGACAAAATGGTGTGGAGTTGAAAAGTCTTTACAGACGCCCCCCCCCCCCCCCCCCCCCCCAGAAACCCGTCCCCAGTGGCCCAGAAAACTAAAACTTTGGACACATGTAGTTTAGATTATCCGTTATATTCTTATATAACGGAGCCAATCTTGGCTCAAAATAACTATTTCGACGTAATCTATGCATACATTGCTGCTGAACAAGATAAGACTCATTTAAAAAGATTGCAACTTAATTTTTTAAGAATGGTATTTTTCCTGTCTTTTGCAAGTTTAGAAACTAGCTCTAAATAAACTTCATATAAATAATTTGAATGTGAGTTTATATTCAGTGTATCAACACTGTAGTGAAATGTAATGAAGTGTAATGAAGTCTATTTCAAACTTCATATACATACCCCGGAATATTTAATTTTTATTCCAATCATACCAAATACACTAAAGTCGATGTGAGGACCGAAAAATAAGAACATGAATTGATGACAAGTCCCACTACTTCAATCCGCTCATGCTCCATATGAGTAATTCTTAAAATATAATTTTTCCTTAGATATTTAAATAAATTAAAATTCGATGGGGGACCCGGGAACAACAATGCATCATCGCTAATTTACTCACTTTAAATCATGTAGTACAGTATAGAAGCGATTAAAAACATCCTCTGGTTTTATTTTTCGTTTCGAGATAAAAAAAAATCTGATGTGGACAGCATATGACTTTCCTTATATAATGCAATGAATTTACAACTTTTACAGTAAAAAATATAGATTATTCTTATAGTACATATCTATATTCTTTTCAAGATATTGAATTTCGCCAATGAGTCGTCATTTTCATTGATTTAGCGTCATTTTTATCCATTTGGCGAGATTTTCGTTAATTTAGTAACATTAATAAAAGTAGCCAAGTTGGCGACATTCCGTCAAATTCTTCGCCAAAATCTCGCCAAGCGTTATGGACGGAGAAATAAGTTATTCTCACAGCAGGTAAGTGACTATTGGCGGTCAAATACAAAAGTATTACTCAAAGTATATGTTCTCATGAATGGAACGAGCTAAATCCACGAGAATGATGTCAACAAATTTATCGCATAATATTACATATGGAAAGTGAATATATTTCTCAATAGGAAATATTTTACTTTATTTTATATGATTTTTTGATATTTTTTTTTTTGAAAAATTTGCAATATCTCGAGAACGGTTCATGCTAGAGTTTTCTAATAAAAATTACATAAGAAATGTCTATTTACGTAACTTTATTAGATTGATGATTTTTTCAAAATTTCACTCGAAAATTTAGGGGGGTTCTGAACATTCGATTGCGTATAAAACAATAGGCTTCCAGTATTCACGGATTGTAATTTTTGTACTAAATTTCGTTCGAATCGATCCATTCTTTCGTCAGTTATCGTCTCCACAGACTCACTGACACACACACACACAGACATTACCTCAAAAATGTTCGATTTGTGATCAGGGATGCTTAAAACGTGCTCTCCCGTCGAAAACTCGAATTCGAATTTTCGACCCCGTCACAATACTTTTTTTTGTACATTATTGTATATAAGGAAAGTAAAAAATATAATCCAACTACGTTGAAAAATACATTTATCGTACAGTAAAATATAATAAAATATTTCTAGAAATAAACCTCGTTGTAAATTTTGTATAAATTTCATTAATTAAAATGATGAATTTTTTTTTTATACATACCGGAGTTTTAATTAATTCTAGATTTGGTTGCATTTATTATATTCATTTTTAAAACGTGGATTGAGAAGCTGTATTTGACTCTCAATTCTCATACATTAATATCCTATATTTTCCACTTCACGATTGCAATATATTTATGTAATTTTTGAAAAACAAAAACCTTGCTGTCCCAACTGGGAATCGAACCTCGGATCTTCGTATTGGTCAGCTGATGCTCTACCGTGGAGCTACTGGGACGGGATTGCCAGCTCTTATCGTCGAAGTGGACTTTGCATTCTCCACTCTCTAGTATCATATTGATGTATATCTGACAATCTGTTTGACCACCTCCTGCTTTATTTACCTCCAGGTTAGCCACCTGCTGCTACTTTTAATCATCAGTTTAGCTTCCTGCGTAGTCGTCCTTCCTATTTGTAATTGGCGCTTAATATCCAAGAATCCACCGAATCCATGCTAGTCATAGAGTCGCTTTCAAACCTCCAACATATTTTCACAAACCTGCAGGGTTAATTTGCTCGGTTGATATCATGTCCCAACCGGGAATCGAACCACAGATCTTCATACTGGCCGGCTGACGCTTTACCGTTGAGCTACTGGGACTAAAGCTCCTTAACTGGGGCAGAATTTTAAGCGTTCCAATATCGTTATATTGGAATAATAAGCAATATCGTCGAAATGGTGTCTGTGCTTTTGTTTAATTACTATGTTTTGTTAAATTTTTATACGATATATTTTAATTTTCGTAATTTTATTCGAAAGTGTCAGTTAATATTCTAAAAAGAAGACAAAACTGTACATTACACATTAGTATTTACCTTTTCATCTTTCTATCCAGACCGTGCGACCTACCCGAAGAAGTGGTGTACAGATATATGGAGCGGAACGCAAAAATCGCTCCAGAGCGCTGAACTAGAGGGAGCGCCTCTTGTGATGAACATGATTTTGTTCATGGATCAAAGACTAAGCATTAAAGGAATTGACACTCTGAAATTATTTGCTACAGGGCGCCAAAAGTCTAGCTGTGCCACTGACCAGAAGGTGTAAAGTATATCTGTTTGGAAGTGTCGCGTTCGTGTATACTACATATGATTTTAAAACTGTAACAGAATTAGGCTGTGGTGCTGGATATGACCCCACAAACTACTTCCTTGACGACGCTACTGAAGACATCTTAAAACATGCATCTCCGCCAAATCTTAAATTCGAAAACCCACACGGAAACAGTATAGTATTTTATCTATAGTATGTTAAATTAAAAAGATATTCCCACTTATTGGACATTGACTTATATTATTCTCTTAGAAAATAAGAACACAAATAAATATACCCAAAAACTATTTCAATGCCATTAGATTCTCATTCAAGTAAATCACTCACTGTCGGGACAAACTCATTTTTCAGGCAAAGAACAGAGCATCATCAATATAAATTTGACCGATGTTTCCCCTCTTGATAAACGAGATATAAATGAATTCGTCTCCATCTTCCTACGTTCCACCCCTTTGCTTTCCCTTTTGTATGTTTGTTACTACATTTTTTCCCCTACTCAAAGGGGGAGGCATAGGGATTTATTTTTTTCTTTTAAATAAAATCTTTGTGGGTACTAAATGGGAATTTGATAACATTGCTACGAAGGGGACCCTTTTTTAAAATTTAATCAGATCTTGAGTCACCAGGCTTATGTGTGTAAAAGGCGTTCTTGAAAATTATTTTCTTTTACAAAAAGTAAAAAAAAAAGCTTAATCTTTTGCAGATTTTTAGAATAAATTTGCATAACCTTTAAAGTAGCTATATTTGAAACCGCTTGACTGAAAGGGCTGTAATAACGTGTGAAATTTATGCAAGATTGAAAGAAAAAAATGGCTTTGGTTTGAGACAGGATTTGAGTTGACTAAAAATTTGCCTCAGCAGAAAAGAAGTAATGGCAGGAAATGTTTCTGCGAAATGCTTGAAGCATAAGCTAATTCTGATAAACATAAATTGATCACCAGAAATGGCTTATTATTGACATGTGCCTACTTCGAATAATTTACTCCTCAATTTAAAATTTCTTTATACCATCTATTATTTAACTAATTGTAATATTGTTTTAAAAATTAAATTGTGGATAAAAAAAGTAATTTCATGCATACATTGATTCCAACCTTTAGCAACCTTTAGTTAAATATGATTTTTATGGAAAATTGTAGATGTGTTATTCCTATGAGTGAAATAATCTTGAAGAAATAGGTTTCTCTTTTCAAGAATAAAACGAAAATTGTAATTTTTTTTTCTAAAAATTCCTTTCGCAAAATTGCAGCTGTAGTTTCTTCTCTGGTTTGAAATTTGCAAATTTTTGAATGTGCTACTTTTGAACTTTTTAAAATATTTTACTCAAGATAAAACAATATTTTAATTTTTTAATTTTCGTTTATTCTTACATGTTTCTAGCAGACAGGGGGAGGGAAAAGGAAGGAAGAATAGAGAAGACAGAGGTACAAGATAGGAATAAAAATAGGGCTGAGAAATTATATATATATTTTAAACTATGCATTAACCGTTTTCTAACTTATTATTGGTTTAAATATTTGCCACCAGGTTAAATACTTGACATTTAATTTCCTTTTAAGTAATTAAGTGCGTGAATTTTGCAAATGAAGTTTTCTAGTTGAAGAATATTGCATGATATTCCGCGCAATCTTCAGAATTCCCTCAGATGTTAAAACGTAATTCAAAATTAAAAACACGGAATTAAAAGGGGAAGCATAAAAGGAATCGGAAGCAATTAATAGAACAAATTTAACTTAGTTACATAAAAGAAGTTAAAATATAGTACGCAATATAAATCTCATTGCTGTTTGTAATATTCACTTTACTTGGCCCTTACATCATTAAACTTCCTTGTTAAGTTCTACATAAAAGCATTAAAATAATTCGAGTTAACCTCCTAAAATTTTACACGTAGCATTTTGGATCTGTTCAAAAAGTCCGGCCATCACCCCCCCCCCCCCCCCTAAAAAAAAAATAAAAGTTCCAGAATATTATAATATTCATTACTGCTTGTGATATTCATCAAACACACTAATAAATTTCCTTGTTAAATCATGCAGAAAGGTATCAGGATGATGATACTTGCAGTGCTGACGACAGAACTCTATGGTTCTTATGCGGTAATTACGCAGCCTCCTACTGCCTCCTATTTTACAAGTTTATAATTTTTCATAAACTGCCCCTCTGTCCTCCCTTATCGGCGACTCTGAATATATGAACCCTTAAATATTACCCTGTCCCTTTCTTGTAGCCCTTTGGATTTATTTCAATAATCCTGCCTCAATTGTCTCTTGTAATTTTCTATATAATGTACATATTACATAATAATTATAATGGAAAAGTGACAAAATGCATCATTTGCCGTTTTAAAGGTTTTTCAATGCAATACAGAGATAAGGGCTGACCAATTGTTAAAGAAACTGGGAACCTTCATTTTAATTTTACCTTCATTGTGATAGAAAGCAAGATTATTCTTTTCTCCTCAATGAAAATGTATGTCTGTCTGGGCAGAAACACAGCGTGTTTATTTCAACTACAATAATAAAATATCGTTTTGCGCATTTTTTCTTTGCCAAAAATCAATCTGCTGCAGAACTCCCTCCTGGAGGTAAACCGCTCTACTTTATGCCTCAATTCTCTTCAAAGCGAAACGCACCGATGATAAAGGGGGAGAATGCGATATTTCATAACAAATCTGACTCTCTCTCTGTGATGGGCAGACCATTCACATGATAGATGTCCAGTCGGCGGCAGACAACAAAAGCCAGCTTACGAACAAAGCCACGTGGTCACGGAAACAAAGCGGCCGATCCATCAAACGGCCTACGACCTCTGGCGGAAGTTTGTGGCTTTTCGCTTTTTTTTTCTGCAATTTATGCAAAATTTTTGTTGAAAGCGACAAAGGAGTAGAAAATTGAAAAGGGAATTTCCCTTTTTATTTTTATTTATTTTTTTATTTATTTGTTTATCATGCATTACTACATTAATATTTTGAATGAAATATTTATTATTTGTCATATGAATGTCATTCATAATTAAAACTCACATGAATGAAGTCGAGGCCTGTAAGCCATGCTGGCAACAGTTAGGCTGCTGTACATGCATAGCAATGCATGTACTTTGAAACGAAATTGCGCATATAATTGTGAAATATAAATAAATTAAATAGATTTTTTTAGGAAAAATCTACTGGCTTCATGCTTTGGATATTTGCATACAACAGATGTTCTCTTCAGAAAATTTATGATCGTTTTCTTAAACTTTCAGTCTTAGTACTTCTCCTGGAGAGTTAACTTTACGTTCAAATCTGCCCTGTCAATGAGTTTTATATGTGAACCTCCTTTCCTCTTTCCTATAAATTTTTCTATTAATAAACTTCATAAATTTTTTGATAGGCACTTCAGCTTCTATCCATTCCTACAACCTCCAGTACTAAGAGATGAGCATACTATGTCGGTCTATTACCCGATAACCTATTGATTGCTTAAGGAGATCGTAAAAAACTTGGTTGTTCTACTTTTACAGGAACAACCAAACATTTCAAACTCTCACTCTACCGCCTATCCTTATATTATTAATAAGCTCCACACATTTGTGATATCGACTCGGAAATTTTCCCTCAACCAGTTCGTTGATGATGTAAGTGAACCTCCAAAATCTGAGCTTTACATTCTGTCTTTCAATTTGATCTAACATATTTTTCAGTGTTTCTAAATCACGGTTAGTTGAAAGAGTTCACATACATATCAGATGACCCCTATGACATATGATACCCCTATGACAAATGATAATAATACTCTTCAGTGATGCATTGTAAGAAATTCCCTGCATTAACTTAGAAAATTTAAAATGTTTGTTGTACCTCATATGGATGTCCGTAATGGTCTAGCAAAAATTGCCTTTCACGTTCAACATACACCAATGATAAAGTGCACTATTTTATATCAAATCTGATACTATGATGATTAGACAATTCACATGATAGATCAGACAATTCACATATCCATTCTCTTATCTATCCATTCTCAAAGGTCTGTTTGCGGATAAAACCGAGTTTGCACTTCAAGTAGAGTGTCCAGATCCATCATGGGACATAAACCTGTGAAGAAGTCTGTAATTCTTAACTTTTATTCAATTTAGAAATTCTTTTAGATAATTTAGATTAAGGAGTTAAAAATAGGAAGTATTAAAGAATTTCAGGTATATTCTTTTAAAAGTGACTTTGAAATGAATTTTGTATAGGAATAAAAATTTTGAAAAATTATTTTGAAGTCTCTCCGAATTTATATGCCAGCACAGCAGACACACATACAAGGTTCATTCTTAAAACTCTTATACATCCCTTTAACCATGAACGTCTCCTCCATTGGGTTCCGGTCTAAATTGGGTGGCTCTTTCCGGCCGTCCAAACTGTTACCTTACACCTTTCTGGTAGGTCGGACGGCTTGGGCCTCAACAACAACATCTCTTTAACTTTTGATTGAGGTAACTTTCGATTCAGAATCAGGGTCTGCCTGCTAATAGAAAGGTGTTTATGTGTTATCGATCGGAAAAGTTTGTAGTGTTCCTAGCGGCAAATTGAAGCGGCGTGTTGTAGAGGTATCTCTATTTAGTATGGAAGGACGTGTGATTTGCATATAACATGTACACAGATGAAAAATAAAATAGGTTAACGAAAAAGAATAATTATGCAAATATCTTATTTACTCTGAAGTACTCCCGAAGGAAATAGTAAGAATTACGATAGAAAAATAATAATACGTGTAATAAGTTAATTTTAAAAAATTATTTTTGGAAAAATTAATTTTGTAGCAAACAATAAATGATGTAAATTACAGACGCAGTTAAAGAAGCAGTATAATAAATACCCCTTTTCGTTGTCTCCTTTTTTTATCGTCTGTATATATGTTATGTGCAAACCGTACATTTTCTCATACTGAATAGAGAACGTGTAGCAACGTCCTAATTGAAAATCTTCGCTTATCTTGCTTCGTTTTTGAGATAGTAATTCTACTTTCTTCAATTTGCCGCTAGAGGCGCTACACATTTTCTCAATCGAAAAATATAGTCGCTTTCCCATTATAGACCTTATTTTTTTAGTTTTAGAACACTTCAATCGAAAGTTAGAGGGATGCATAATGACTTCAGGAGGAACTCTGTATTCTCAGTTGCCAATACATACAAACTTTGAAGTCTTTAGGTGTCGAAAGCCCAGACCGTCCGACTCGTCCTAGGACATGAGTAACAATTTGGACGGCCGGAGAGTCTTTAGGTGTAACGAAACAATTCTTTCCGCTTTGGGTTCTGACTAATTTTTTCAGATAAAAAAAATCTGATTGATGTGCACAGTACATGACTTTCCTCACAGCCTCAAATTCCTCTTCTCTTTCATAATCCGTTAAATTTTTCTAATTATCCAAAATGACACGGATAATTATTTGGAAATTATATTGAGTTTTCAGCTTTATTATATCTTCTTTTTCATTCCTCAATTCATCGCATTTTAAAACAAATCAACCCTATAGGTTAGTGCAACTCAGTAGGTTAGTGCAACCTAGTAGGTTAGTGCAACCTAGTAGGTTAGTGCGCCTGAATAAATTAACCCTGTAGGTCAGTGAAAAGATGACTTAGGTCTAAAAGTGACCCTAGTACGGATAGAACGGATTCAGTGAATTAAGCGCCGATTTTAAATTGGGAGGACAACGACCATCTAAGAAGATAACCTGGAGGGGAAAATTAGCAGCAGGTGGCTAACCTGAGACAATAAAAAAGGATCTGGTCAGTCAGACTGTGAGTTGTACGTCAGTCTGACTTTAGAGGGTAGAGAGCCCATTTTGACGGTAAGAGCTTGTAATTTCGTAAAACTAAAATATCTCAAGAATAGTTTATCCTAGAGTAATGGGATTTATTTTATTTTTTTCGTCGTCAAAAATTAGAACGGGCATTTAATGGCTATATTTGAGCATATGCAGTCTTCTATTTCAGATTTTGACGATTTTTGCTGGCCATTTCGCAAAAAAGGCAGGTTCTTTTTTCCGAATCTTATAAAAATTTAATTAGCACCAGGATAATTCACAAGGGCCAAATTTTGTGGAATTTGGTTAATTAGATTTTGAGCTAGAGTGGGCATGCACATACAAGTCATACTAAAAATTATGTTTTCATGTTCTGTACCTGAAATGTGTAGATCGGTCTAAAACTCTAGTTCCAATTTTCGACACGATTCCAATATTTTTTTTTATATACATTATTTACCATGTATCATAAGAAAAGTAAAAATTGCAATGTTTCAATAATAATTTCAAATTAAATCATAAAATCCGCTGGATAGCCATCAGCCATATTGAACATGAGCGATCCATATTGAATTAAACTGTTCAAAACATTTAAGTTAAAGGCGTTTAAAATTCCCAGCTTGCGGTCCAAGTAGAATGTAGAAATTTGTATTGAAAACAAAACAACATACAACACCCATTTCCTGATAATCAGCTGCCTGTAAAACATGTTTCACAGCGAGGTTCTTTCTAATGCCGTAAACCCTCCGTACAGGTTTGCAACAATAGCGCGTGTACACATAGAGCAGATAAAAGTAAAATAAAAGTAATTGTAAAAATGTTTTCTCTGTGCAACAATGTTTTCCAAAGTGAAGTACTACGAGTTTTTCAAGGAGTACGTTAAGGGTTCAAAGGAAGTTGCGATTATAAATTTGTTAAAACTTTTTATTTTTACCTGCAATAGTATTTAATGATAAAAATATGTAAAACATAAAAAATACTACAGAGCAGGTGCACGTGACATCACTAACTCGTTTTCTAGTTGTTTGGATGCCTAAAACTGGCATTGTTTAGTATTGAATTGCAATATCAATCATGAGTTACCAATATCAATCATGAGTTACCAATTTCGTTTGAAATTTGATTTATTAAATTAATTTCAGGTTGGTATCGTCGATGTCTAAATAGAACTAAATGTATACTGTAATTTAAATTGCTTGTAATTGCATTCAGATATTAATTATTCGACAATTTTGTGAAGTGAAAATAGTTTTAATTAGTGTAACTTTGCGCAGTTTCGTTTGCCTTTTTTAAGTATGTATATATATTGTGCAGGAAAATATTTATTTTGTGCGATATTAGTTAAATATTTTGTATATTTAGAAAGTAATTTTTAAATTGAGTCTAATAAATGATTCATGCAAATCTACATAACATTTCATAAATCATGCTTTAAAAGTAATTTTAAGTAAAAAGTTTCATTTATAATTTTGGGAAGTAAATAAAAAAACTATTTGGGATAAATAAAATCCCAAATAGCTTTTTATTTATATTTATATTCCCTTTGGGAAGTTTTTTCATTTATATTTATCTTACTGTTATCCAAAATATTTTGGATAACATTAAGATCCAAGTAATACGCTGGCCATTCCATATGTTAAATAATTTCGCTCTGAAAGTAGTCCCCCACTACGTTCGCTTTATATGGACGAACTTTTTGTCTATTAAACAAAATACCGAACCGACTGCGACTGCATAAAGTCTGACATAAGGATCAAGTAGTTTGTCGTGGGATCTTTGCGCCGTCACATTGCGGCCTGAGAAATGATGGAGATCGGTGCGGATTCTTAATGAAAAGTCAGCCCATACTGTCGCACTACCACGACCAAAACCATGGTTGATGTTACTGGGTGTTCCTTGTTTTCTTCAGACTAGCAGCACACGTTCGCTGAATGCAGGACATATTTCGATTCGTCTGTGAAAAGAACATTCGCCCATTTTCCTTGAAACATTATTTTTTCTTAAGTCTGTCTATAAATAGAGCTTAGATGATAACTGATATGGATTCAGCATTAAGTTCTGGAAGAGGTTTGGGGGTTCACTAAGAATTTTCACTTACAGTTCATTTTTAAATTTCGCTTAAAAAATTGACTTGAAACATTCATTTCTCAGGATTTTCTACAGATGGAATTTAAATAATGACTGGTATGGATTTAGCATTAAATTCTGAAAAAATGTAGCACAACTCACTAAGGATGTCCACTTCCGGTTTTGTATATGTCGCTTTCGAATAAAATGTTTGCCATTTCCTTCAAACAGATCGGCTGTAGAAAAAGCTAAGAGGACAACTGATGTGGATTCAACAGCGAATTTCTGAGAAAGTAGAGAGTTCACCAAGGATGTCCACATACGATTTTTTAACTTCCGGTTCAAAACTTTCCTAGAAACATCTATATCTCAAGATTAGCTATATATAGAGTTTAGATGAAGACTAATATAAATTCAACATCCAATTCTAGAAGGTGTTGGAGCTTTTACTAAGGATTTCCACTTCTGGTTTTATCCTAATTACAGTTAAAAATTTTATTTTTCCATGAAATGTCTCTTTCTCAAAATCAACTATAGATAGAGTTTAGACCAGGGGTGGCCAACCCAAATGACCCTGCGGGCCACTTCGGAAAAACATTATAATCCCGCGGGCCGCATATATATATATATATATATATATATTATTGCCAATGGCCAGGCACTTGACTCATCGTAATTCGCTCATAATTCGGGCATTTATTAAATGATCCATTTAGCCGTCCTAGCGACGTTGCCCCAGTGGCAACAAAGGAGGGCGGAACATACTGCGCCCACAACACAACAACATCCATGCCTTACGTGGGGCTCGAACCCACAATGTAGCGCTCGAGCGATTGCTTTGGAAACGTATGCCTTGACCACTCGACCACCACGTCGGTCCGAGGGCCGCATATAAAAATATATATATTTATATTAGATTTGGACACATTACAAACATTTATTGGAGTGAAAATTTAAAACAGAATGAATTATTATTATTGTTTTCATTATTTTTCATGTATGCAAACATACATAATATAATAATAATAATGCAATGATCGAATAATTTTTAATTTATTTAATTAGTGAGATATTTGTTTCTCAACTCTTTCACTTAGTTTTTGCAAGTCGATCTCAATGCGTGTATTTGCACATCGTAATTGATGTTGCAGGTTTTCGTCCGTTAAGTTCGAACGCGATTTATGTTTGATAAATTTCATTTTTGAAAAAAACGATTCACAGGTGTAAGTTGATCCAAAAGCGCTCACAACGTTTTGTGCCAGATCTCTCAAATTGGAAAATTTTTGTTTTGTGACATAAGTGTTATAAAAATCTATTTTTGATTCTGATGTTTCAAAAATGTGTTTTAATTCATTATTGCATTGTAAGTCAATCAGTTCCATTTAGAGATATTCTGGGGCCAACTCGACATCGACGTGAAAGGGAGATGAATATATTTCAAATAATTTTTTGTATTTGTCTAAATTAGTGAAATGACTCTCAAAAGTAGCTGCAAGTTTGCTTATTTCTTTTGCGTATTTGATGTAACTGACACATTTTGAATTTTTTAATTCTTTCATCAATGGAAAGTGTTGAACGTTATTATTTTTCAATTGAGATTCAGATAGCAGTAGTTTCTTTTGAAATGCTTTTATGTGATTAAATGCATCGATTATTAAATTATCTTTTCCTTGTAATGATGTATTTAATTGATTGAGTTTTACGATGATATCTACTAAAAAGCATAAATCCAATAACCATTCATCATTTCTTAATTCTGGTACAGGTATTTGCTTGTCATTCATAAACAAGTCAATTTTTTTGACGTAACTTAGAAAATCGCTGTAAACATCTTCCACGACTCAAGCATCTGACACGACTGAAGTATAAAACGTCACCATATTCACAATCTAATTCTTTTACGAACTCCTTAAATTGTCGATGCTAGAGTGCATGTGATCGAATGTAATTCACTGTTTTTATGACTACTTGCATAACATGATTCATCGATAATACTTGGGCACATAGATTTTGTTGATGAATCACAATGCAATACTGCCCACTTCTAAGTATGTATAAAAACAGAAGCAACGTGATAAAATAGAAGCAGTTATGGGATTTATCTGTTACAAAACACTACACTAAAAACAAAAATATTGCACAAAATAATCGTATTTTGCAAAGTTGTAATGAATCTCGCGGGCCGCAAAATTATTCAAGGCGGGCCGCATGCGGCCCACGGGCCGCGGGTTGGCCACCCCTGGTTTAGACGATGGCTGATCGCACGGTTCCTACTTTTTAAAAATGATGCCTATTTTCCTTTTAATTCCTTCTTTTTCCAATTTTTAAACATTTGGAAGCTCGTGGTTTGCTTGTGTGACCAATCGCAGGCGCATCAATAAAATGTTCGAGGAGTTAATGACACGATGTATGAATTGAAGTCAAGAAAATTGGTCTGACAGGTCTACTTTTATGAAAAAATCTGATGTGGGCAACACATGACTTTCCTTATATAATGCAATGAATTTACTACTTTTACAGTTCAAAAAAATGTTATTCTTATAGTAGATACGTATATTCTTTCCAAGATATTGAATTTTCTTCAATTAGTTGTCATTTTCATTTATTTAGCGTCATTTTTATCCATTTGGCGAGATTTTTGTTAATTTGGCAACAATTAAAAATGGCGCCAAGTTGGCGATATTCTGACAAATTCGTCTCCAAAATCTCGCCAAGCGTTATGGACGGAGAAATAAGTTTTTCTTACAGCAGATAAATGACTATTGGCGTTCAAATACAAAAGTATTACTCAAAGTATCTTCTTTCATGAATGGAGCGAGCTAGATCCACGAGAATGATGTCACTCAATTTATCGCATGGTATTACATATGAAAAGTGAACATGCTTCTCAATAGGAAATATTTTTTTTTATTTTATATAACTTTTTGATATTTTTTTGAAAAATGTACAATATCTCAAGAACGGTTTACATTAGCGTTCTAAAATTTATGTCAATTGTTTTCTAATGAAAAATTACATATGAAATGTCTATTTGCGTAACTTTATTAGCGGTTTTGATTTTTTGACGATTTTTTCAAAATTTCACTCGAAAATTTAGGGGGGTTCTGACCATTCGATTGCGTATAAAAACAATAGGCTTCCAGTGTTTATGGATTGTGATTTTTGTACCAAATTTTGTTCAAATCGGTCCATTCGTTCGTCAGTTATCGTCTCCACAGCCTCACTGACACACACACATACTTTCACACACACACACATACTTTCACACACACACACACACACACACATAGACATCACTTCAAAAATGTTCGATTCGTGATCAGGGATGCTTGAAACGTGCTCTCCCGTCGAAAACTCGAATTCGAATTTTCGACCCCGTCACAATACTTTCCTTATACATTGTGTATATAAGGAAAGTAATAACGATTTTTAGAACTTTACACAAAAATTGTGACAATACCAAATGTTGCTACTAGTTAGGTAACTTTTATTTTCAATAAGTAAAAACACACAAAATAAAATAAAGCAACTTATTACGCACACATTATTATGCAACACAGCATGGTATATAGCCATTTAGCCTTCTAAACTTAACATTTGTTGACAAAGAGGATATATTCTTGTATTGTGCAATAATTTGTGCATAATTATGTTGCTTTATTTTTCCTTAACTTACATTTTTAATGCAGTGCTGTATGTTACTTAATAACCTTGCAATAAAATGCAGCATTGCTGCTTTTAACTTCTGTGCCTTTAACATTATAATTAATGCTCCCATTTCATATTTTGCATGTTTTGCATGTATGAAATTTTGGGAGCTGAAGTACCGCAGGCGGGTGACTGGGAGGAAAAAGTTTACATCATTTAATGAATTCCTTCATACGACTCATATAGTTATTTGTACATACTTTTACAGGTCTCTGGGATGTATGGTTGAGCCGTAAGTCATCATTGTTCCCGCAATGTTTGCGGATGAAATGTGTATTACTTTTTTTCATTTTGTGCGAGTTTTTTGTTCTAAATTTTGTCCGGCGGGGCCGATGGCCTTTTTCATTTGTGTTGAGAAGTTCCCATTCCCGGCCGTCTGTTGAGCAGCTCAACTAAACCTCCATGCGAACCGGACGATCTAAACAGTACAGGTCTCTGGATGGGGTGTGACTCTTAAATTCCGCATATGTACGCTACTCAGCTATAAATGGTCACCCCTTTCAACATGATTAATATCTGTTGACAAGATAAAATTGCCAAGGAAAACCTATAAAATATCCAAACATTAATATATAAACACAAATCCATTTCGACGTCGCCAAGACAGGATTTCTCTTTCCCATCCTAATGATCATCTCTCTCATCCCCCGCGCCTGCGCGTTGCTTTAGGAAACGTGTCCCTCTCCCAATCGATCAATCAAATATGTTTGTCCAGCGCGTGTTCTTTTCGTACCCATGGTTATGAAAGGGTGACAAAATGCTGTGGAAATGGGAAGAGGGGTACATGATAGGTTTCCCGGATGCATTGTGGTGGGATCGGCCGGAAATTGTGTTATTCCGCTAAAAATGGTGCGGAGGATGGTTGGAGGTGGGTTGGGTGTAAACTTGCTAAAATTTTAAAAGCAATCGATAGGTGCACGCACTGTTGCTAGCTTTGAGGAAAAATACCTGTAATTTTCACTCAACAGTAGAGAAAGTAATTAGCGTATCTAGACACCCCCCTTAATTTTTTTAAATTGCTATAAATTGCTGTTTTGTTATAATGATCAAATTTTTGTATAAATCGCTAATCACAAACTTTCGACGTTCTTTCAATTTAATTAAATTTTTATTTATTAAAATTTTGAAGGCGTGACAATGCAGCTTATAGGAAGTTAATCAGTAAATGTGACAATGTAGCCTATAAGAAGTTAATCAGCCTCCTCAGTTAATCAGTCAAAATGTTGCTTAAATAGAAATTCTTAATAAAATTAGTTTGCATTGAAAAAAAAATCTGATGTGGGCAGCACATGACTTTTCTTATATAATGCAATGAATTTACTACTTTTACAGTTAAAAAAATGTTATTCTTATAGTTGATACTCATATTCTTTCCAAGATATTGAATTTTCTTCAATGAGTCGTCATTTTCATTGATTTGGCGTCGTTTTTATCCATTTGGCGAGATTTTCTTTAATTTGGCAACATTTAAAAATGTCGCCAAGTTGACGACATTCCGCTAAATTCGTCGCCAAAATCTTGCCAAGCGTTATGGATGGAGAAATAAGTTATTCTTACAGCAGATAAATGACTATTGGTGTTCAAACACAAAAGTATTACTCAAAGCATCTTTTTTCATGAATGGAACGCGCTAGATCCACGAGAATGATGTCACCAAATTTATCACATGGTATTACATATGAAAAGTAAACATGTTTCTTAACAGTTAATGTTTTTTTTTTATTTTACTGGATTTTTCAATATTATTTTACTTGATTTCTCAATAGGAAATATATTTTTTTTTATTTTATATGACTTTTTGATAATTTTTTTGAAAAATGTGCAATATCTCGGGAACGGTTTATGTTAGCGTTCTAAAATTTATGTCAATCGTTTTCTAATGAAAAATTACATAAGAAATATCTATTTGCGTAAGTTTATTAGCGGTTTTGATTTTTTGACGATTTTTTCAAAATTTCACTCCAAAATTTAGGGGAGTTCTGAACATTCGATTGCGTATAAAAACAATAGTCTTCCAGTGTTTATGGATTGTGATTTTTGTACCAAATTTCGTTCGAATCGGTCCATTCGTTAGTCAATTATCGTCTCCACAGACTCACTGACACACACACACACGCATACTTTCACACACACACGCGCACATACTTTCACACACACACACAGACATCACTTCAAAAATGTTTGATTCGTGATCAGGGATGCTTGAAACGTGCTCTCGCGTCGAAAACTCGAATTCGAATTTTCGACCCCGTCACAATACTTTCCTCATACATTATGTAGATAAGGAAAGTAAAAACACTTTATAAGAGCATTGTTATGGATAATCTTTAATTAATTGTTTTTATAAATAACTAGCATATATATCCGGGGTTGCTCGTGATTTAAAATAGTGCAAATTTTAATTGCATTCTAAATCATATAATTAAAAAAAAATTCCTTAAAAATATTTAATTTAATTCCCTTATGAAAAACATTCAATTTTTGTTCCTGCAAAAAAGTAATATTTTTACATGAAGATTTGAAGAATAAAGCATTCTGCTGCTGTTTGGAAACAAAGAAACAAAAACCTGAAATCTTGTCAATATATGCCAACATGGATGATGAAATAAGTATTAAAACATATTTTAATACAAGTTATTTATCATGTTGCAACAATCAAATACAATCAGAAATATATGCATTTAAAAACACATAGACATATGCATGGTGATATATAGGGAAAGTATTGGAATCATGTCGAAAATTGCAACTCCAGTTTTTCGACGGATCTACACGTTTTGATACCTCTAGAATACGAAAAAAAAAATTTCGTTTAGCTTGACTTCTGTGTGTGTGTGTGTGTCTGTGCAATGTATGTATCCACTCTAATTGAAAAACTAATTGACCGAATTTCATAAAATTTGGAAAGTCACGTGTAAGTGACTCTGGTGCTGATTAGATTTTGGTTCGGTTCGGGATAAAAGACCCTGCCCTTTTCTGCAAAATGACCCGCAAAAATCGTATACATCCACTCTAGCTAAAATACTAATTGGCCAAATTTCACAAAATTTGGTAAGTCATTTGTGAGTTACCCTGGTGGCGCCAGGGGCGGCATTTCAGCATTTGATTTGAGGGTGCGAGATTTATATGTATGAAAATACACAATATAGAATAAATAAAATGTTTGTTAACAGGGAGGGGGGGGGGGGAGGGATCCCAAAATTGAATTGATGTTGAGAAAAATAATTATTGTTAACATAATTTTTGTACATAATTGTTTTTTTGTACATAATTTTTCTAAATACAAATATCTATATTTATTTACCTTGTGTTGATGTTTTAAACGCCGGTTCTTAGAGTTTGGAAGAAGAGAGAATTTTGTTACAATATCATCATAATCCAGTGGTATATCTTGTTCTATAGCTAAAACAGCTAAAGTCTTTCTTGTCCCATTATACTGCGAAAATAATTTTTCAGCCTTCTGAGATACGAAAAAGACCTTTCACAACTGTCTGAACCCATTTTTTAAATTCCGCTCTTTAAAATAACTCAGGCGACTTTTAAAATTGGGATGGTCTATGTTTTCATTTTTCACCATTGAATAAAACAGTGGCAATTCACATAACAATTTCTCTTTCTGGAAGTTATATACTTTGCATATCTTTGAAACATTTTATTTTTATTTTTCGACTTCTGATCCGAATAATACTGAACTACGGGCAAATTAAACAGATATATTGTTCTCATTAAATCTTGTCTCAATTTCATCAGATACTGAATCTATAATTTCATATTGAATATTGATCCTGTGATATGATTGAACATCATTGTGGGGATTTTTTTTCACCGCCTCCGAATTCGCTTGGAATTTTTTTACTCCTTTTCAGTTTTGGTCCAGAATAAGAATTTTTTTCACAAAGTTCTGTCACAAAACTCCACACTTGATTGAAATATGCATCCGTGCGAAAAGAACTAACAGTTTCAATAGTAGCTTTAGCCAAAGCTTGCACAGTCTAAAAATTAAGATCAGATGACTGAAGATGCTTTGAAAGAGTATTGCATTGATTAAAAACACTGGGCAATACAAAGTGAACAAAAATTTGAACGATATCATGCATGTTATAAGTGCTTCGGCTCTTCCACCATAGAGAGAATCGTTTTCAGATGATCTTCCAATGTTAAAATCACCCCTTCAAAATTATCAAGTAGTGATTTTATGGCTTTAACTCTGGAAGACGACCCCGTATCACTTTGAAGACCTCCAGAAAATGTACTTGGTGATAAGCGAATCTTTTCGAAAAAGCATGTCTTTCATAGGATGCTTCTATGAAAGAATATAATGCATTGAGCTGCTGAATGCATTTTGAGCAGAAGGAATGCTTGAGCATGCACTGACTACACTTAAATTTAGTCGGACACTTGAAATTTTCAAGTAAAAAGGATAACATCACCCCAATCTTTTCAAGTTGAAAAGGATTCATTCCAGCCGGAAGAGAGAAGCTTCACTGTGAAGGTCGACTCTTTTGAAGCTCAATAGAGTGAGAGAACTGACCAGTGGACAGTCGATAAAAAAAGGGAGAAGACGATAGACAATGAGGGAAAATTTGGGGGCGCGACCGCGCCCCCTCGCGCCCCCTTTTTGCCGCCCCTACCTGGTGCTGATTAGATTTTGGTACGATTCGTGATAAAATAGCATGCCCTTTTTTTTTTTTTTGCGAAATGGCCCACAAAAATCGACAAATTCTAAAATAAAAGACTACGTGTGCTCAAGTATATTAATTAAGTGCTTTTATTATACGAAATTTTTGGCGATGAACAAAATAAGACCAACCCCATTAATCTAGGGCTAGACAGTCTTGAGATATTTTCGTTTTTTAGCACTTTCGCTATGCCACCATTGAAAATAAGCCCAGTTGCCAAATGAAAACGCAAATTAAATTAAAAGTGTAAATCCAGTATCATTTCAAATAATTATTGGTGTTATTTTGTGCAATTAAACTCACTTTAATGAATTATTGAAGAAACAAAGAAAACGTGAATATGAGCCTGCAAGGAAAGTCATCTGCTGCCCACATCAGATTTTTACTTTCCCTGAAATACATGGTAATGTATAGGGAAAGTATTGGAATCGTGCCGAAAATCGCAACTCGAGTTTTCGACGGATCTACACGTTTCGAGAACTCTAGAATACGAAAAAACTATTTTTAGCGTGACGTCTGTGTGTGTGTCTGTGTGTCTCTCTGTCTGTGCAATGTATGTATCCACTCTAACTCAAAAACTAATAGACCGAATTTCATAAAATTGTTGCAATCATGCGCGCATGCAACATATATCAAAATAAAATTTTAATAAGAAAGATCAATCATGCATAAAGCATTGATTATGAAACACTTTCCAACTTCAATGCAATTTTATATAAACATCTCTAAAATGCGATACATTCCTCGGTAATATTTTTTAAATTATCACAATGCTACATTAATTTATTATATTTGAAAACTCAAAACTTCGTCGAAAAAAATGAACTTTATTCAAATGACTGCATTGAAATATAAATTGCCTGGCTTAAACATCTCTGAAATCCGATACATTCCTCGGTAATATTTTTTAAATTATCATAATACTACAATAATTTATTATATTGGAAAACTTCATCGAAAACAATGAAATTTATTCAAATGATGTCATCGAAATATAACACGCTTGGCTCTCTCTATAAAAACAGCATTTCATTCATTATTTTTTTCCATTCATTTCATTCCTCACAATACTATAATAATTTATTTTATTTAAAAACTTAAGACCATGGAAGTACAAGTAATTAAACTATATGCTTAAAACTTCATCAAAAAAATCGTCTGCATCTCTGTGTAAAATCAATGAATATTTCATTCATATCCGATATATTGCAGACTCCATGAACTAAACAATTTTGTGTTAAAGAAATGCCGTAATTCTTATACAACTCATTCTACATCTTTTGGTATTTACATTCTCCATAAGTGAAAATTAAGCTTCGTTGTAGAAATAATCAAAGTTGGATGATCATTTAAACTCAAATATATTGTAATTGCGTTGTTTCAGTATGTAGATGCACAGAATTTAAGCAAAAATAAAGCGGTTTTAGGAAGAATACAACACTAAATATGAATTAAAAAGAACTTTAAAAATCACGATTTTAACACGAGATGGATGCCATATTTTATTTTGAAGTGGTCACGTGATCTCTTCAAATAAAAGGTGTAATTATTCTTTTAATTTGTATTTGAAAAACTACTGAATATATTTTGCTGAATTTTTTTTATATATTTTATGGAATAATTTAAATATTTCTTAAAACTTTCGAAGCAATATGTAAATTTTAAATCCGCTTGAACAATGTTTGAAGAATTAGGTCCCTTAGGGTTCAATGTATTTCATTTTTTCAACCCAGGTTCAATCCAAAACTAATTGGGTGATATTATTAATTTATATTCCTATAAGTTCCACAGACCGTCTGAACAACATACTAAAATTGCATTTTGATAAATTCATTTTTACGGCAGTTAACGGACAGACAGACAGATAGATACTCAGAATGAACAAAGTCATAAACACTTTTCAACTATGTTGTAAAGTGTTAGAAATGCATTCCACAAATGGTCCATTATCTCATTTTTGCAAAATACATAGGGAGGTCAGTCCGCTATTGTCCGCTATTGAGTTATACTACTCAGGAAATGGGCTGCCATGCATCCATGAGTAGAAAGGCATCCCTATGGGCGGGGGTTGCTCTTCAATCTTAGCAGACATATATTTATCTTATTTTGAAAGAGGTAATCATATATTATATGAAATACCATATTATAGATTCGTGGACGATGTGCTATTAGGACGATACTTGCATACTCCTGAATTTGTTAGGACGATACTTGCATACTCCTGAGATGACCCTCATGAACTGGAACTGATCAAGAACGTTAATACTAAAAGTTAATTTTCTCGACATCACCATAAGATACAGCAATATAAAAGGAATTCATACGGTGTTATACAATAAACGAGAAAATTTTGATATGAAGATCAACCAAATCATAGAATGGAATTCAAATTTGACTAGGAATATTTTCCGTAATATCATTACAGGACACCTCAGAAGAAATCTCCACAATAATACTTTCAAAGATGATTGTATCATAAGTAACGGAAGAATCATGCAAGAAGCATATAAAAAATATTATCCGATTAATTTTCTTAAACATCATTATAATTCCTTCTTTAAAGAAGAATACTCTTTTAGACAAGACATAGGTAATTTGACATCATAACAGTGTATAACGATGTACGCATGCGTTAGAATGTTTACTTAAGGATGTGTTTTGTGCATTCCGAATTGTAAGGTTGTCAGATAGACATTATACGTTTTACCTCTCGTTATTCCATTTCTGTCTCCGTTCTAGTGCCTTCGATTTGCACATATCGGGGACCTGTCATTATATTGCATTGGTTTCCGTGGGCGTTGTCTAGACATAAAAGTACTTTAAACGGGAATGAGAGGTCGCTATCACTCTCAGCCATTTATATGCAATTTATCTGGCATCCCCCTTTACATATCTTTACATATTTTTACTTTTTCTTAGTTATATATATATATATATATAATATATATATATATATTAAAAAATTTAGAATAGCTGGATTTTTATAACTCTTTTCATAGTATCTTATATTAGCCAGACATCTCCATTCTGTTGTATTTTTAATACTTTTATTTTTACATCCTCTTCCTCGTCAGCATTACTATTATTGGCCCCTCCTTTTAGTAGCTCTTTTTGTATATTATTACTTTTTCCTACCATATCGCTTTACTGTTTTTCAATTCTTATGAATGGCAACAGTAGATCGTTTTTTATTTTTTCTTTGCGAATGGCAACACTGGTCTCTTCAATCAGAGTTCCCGGTTTCGACTCGTATGTACATATGCTGTGCATTTCCCAGGTATTCCTTCTTTCTTTTTTTATTCCTTCTTTATGTATGTCGTCCAAGTAGAAATAGTTTATAGATATGATCTATCTATTTCTTCAGAAACATACATATTTTGCGTCTGTTTCGTCAAAATACTTGGACTCGAGAACGAATTTTACGAAGTGAACATTTCCATTTTTTTAGGCTTAGCCCTTTTTCCACGTGTATAGCGATATAGCTTGATTTTTTAAGGTTTTCTTTATTCGTTTCCATACCTTTGAATTTTGTTGATTTTCTGTAACTTGATAACTCGTCTTTTGTATTTTTTTTTCCATTTGATTGATGATTTGCTGTTTTATATTTTATTCTGTGGGTGTTTTAGAAAATTAGGTTTATCGTGTTGCAGCTTCTTACTTTTCGTTCATTGGATTTTCAAACTACTATTATATATATATATATATATATATATATATATATATATATGCAAAGTATTCCATTAAATGGAATTATGTTATGCGTATTTGACTGTATTTGCTGGTGTTGTTTCTGTCAGTGGAAGAAAAGATACATACACTTGTATAGTGAATCGTTTGAAGTAAAACATGAAATCTGTTGTTATGGCGACCGTTTTGAAGCAGAAAATAAACATATTTTCATGCGTGTTGCGCCTACGTGCACCACTCTACATTGTATTTTCTGGAAATGAGAAATTTATTTAATTATACGTGTGATGTGACCCCAAATCAATGATTGATGAAGCTACTTAATTTACATTTAGTTACTGACTTGTGTGATTTGAAGTACGGATAAAATAAAAGTTTTTGAATCCCGACAGGTGATTCAAAATTTGTGAAATACTAACTTGACTTCGGCTGTCAGAAAAGTGGGGCCGGGTCGTAGCCAGAGATGAAATCGAAAAGGGGCGGAAATGAAATTAAAAGAATGTTATGCAGTTTTGAAATTGAAAGAAAGGTTCAACATGCACCTTAATTTTTGAAATCCACTAAATTCTTATATTTCACTGTGTTCGTATAAACTGATTAATAAAAACATTTTGTAACATAGTACATACGACGCTTTTCTAGTATTGAAAGCCACTATCTTTGTCGAAAACCCAGACCGTCCGACTCCTACCAGGACATGAGCAGCCATTTGGTCGCCCGGGCCACTATCTTTGTGTAATTGTTAAAGTTTTGGTATGATAATGATGAAGTTTGTAAATCATTAGCATATATAAACAAATCTGATGTGGGCAGCACATGACTTTCCTTATATAATGCAATGAATTTACTACTTTTACAGTTAAAAAATATTATTCTAAATAGTAGATACTTATTTTCTTTCTTGAATTTTCCTCAATTAGTCATTTTCATTTATTTAGCGCCATTTTTATCCATTTGGCGACATTTTCTTTAATTTGGCAACATTAAAAAAGTCGCCAAGTTGCCGCCAAAATCTCGCCAAGCGTTATGGACGGAAAATAAATTATTCTTACAGCAGATAAATGACTATTGGAGTTCAAATACAAAAGTATTACTCAAAGTATCTTTTCTCGTGAATGGAACGAGTTAGATGCATGAGAATGATATCACTAAATTTATCGCATGCTATTACATATGAAAAGTGAACATCTTTCTTAACAGTTAATGTTTTTTTTTTTCATTTTACTTGATTTTTTGATAAATTTATTTGAAAAATGTGCAATGTCTCCAGAACGCTAGCGTTCTACAGTTTGTGTCAATCGTTTTCTAAGGAAAAATTACATAAAAATATCTATTTGCATAACTTCATTAAAGGTTTTGATTTTTTGATGATTTTTTCAAAATTTCATTCGAAAATTTAGGGGGGTTCTGAACATTCGATTGTGTTTAAAAACAATAAGCTTCCAGTATTCACAGATTGTGATTTTTGTACCAAATTTTATTCAAATCGCTTTGTTCGTTCGTGAGATATCGTCTCCACAGACTCACTGACACACACACACACACACATACTTTCACACACACACACACTTTCACACACACACACACACACACACACATACTTTCACACACACACACACACACACACTTTCACACACACACACACACAGACATCACCTCAAAAATGTTCGATTCGTGATCAGGGATGCTTGAAACGTGCTCTCCCGTCGAAAACTCGAATTCGAATTTTCGACTCCGTCACAATACGTTCCTTATACATTATGTATATAAGGAAAGTAATAATAATTTATATTTGAATCCATATAATTTTCTATATAAAACATGCAATAAAAACGCTATTAATTAGATAAAACTCAAAACAAAAATGTAATGGAATTAAAATTAAATCCAAGATAATGTAAAGTAAGATATTGAACAAGCGTTTTGAACTTCAAAATAGTGAGTTACATCAACTTTAAAATTTATCAATTTTAAGTTAGTTTCTTAAAATTTAAAAACAAAAATTAACATTTGGAAAATTGAAAAAATTTTCATTCCAATGTCTTGCTGTTTGTTTTTAAGTTGAAATAAAAACTTGCATTATAATAATAAAAAAATAAATAAATAATTAAAAAGTCTCTGGTCTGCTTCCTTAATTTAAATAAGTTAAATATGTGAAGGGGGGGGGCTTTGGTTATATTCAGTGAAATCCATAAATTCATCTATTCTTATAAATGCTATTACTGCATTATATAAAACGAAGTAATTTAAAATAAAAATCTCAGATTGCAATTTTGCACGCAAAATTTAGATGACATTACAGAAATTTATATAACTATTTAAAAGAAAATATTAAATATTTTTATTTCGTGGTGAGGGCTTTCTCTAGCCTCGTCTGACTACTGCTTGACTACGATTCTGGAGAAAAGTCTTTATGTTTTCTGCCTGCCAATTTCCATTTCCTTCATATCTCGGAGTGATGTTGGAGTGGCTTCACTGCCGAGCCGTCTTCTGTCTCTTTTCCGAGCGTTTTCTCTCGGTCAACGTTCTGAATCTTATGGTAATTACTCTAAGATATTTCTCTCTCACGAAGCGTCGGTGGTATAACGGTTAGCATAGCTGCCTTCCAAGCAGTTGACCCGGGTTCGACTCCCGGCCGACGCAGTTATATTTTATATAATCGCATTAAAATTAAAATTAATTAAATTTAATTTATTATATTTATTTTCATACCATTGCACAAGAAGGAAGAACTTCTCTCTATGACCAGTTGAGCACTTCCTTACCTTTTAAACGTGTGTATATCCGTAAAACGTTGACGCTGTAACTCAAGAATATATGCTCTTATAACTCTGAAAACTTTTAGTGTCAGTATATTATATAAAAACTTGAATTATCATGATTTTTTTTTTTTTTGTAATTATGATGATTAGAAAGCATATAATTAGAAATTCAATATTTTTATGTTATCATTTCCTATTAATGATTACTAATAGAATTATGATAGTTATATAGCTATATGGCGAAAAACAGAAGCTGGACTACATTATGGATGTAAATGGTACTAAAATCTATATATATAATATTAAACTTGTTGTTTGTTTGTCTATTCCCTATACAAATCAACACTTTCTGACGGGGCCAACGGCCCTACCGTGCTGAAAACACCTGTTCTCGTTAGATCACCGAAGTCAAGCAGCATCGGGCGCGGTTAGTACTTGGGTGGGTGACCACCTGGGAACACCGCGTGCTGTTGGCATATTTTGGGTGCGGTAGCCCGGTGGTTTGCGCGCTGGATTTGCACTTTGCCACAACTGCCGCCGTGTTCATGCGGAGTACGATCACGTTAAACATGTGGGTCCGTAAGTCCTTCCGAGAGGTTGGTGGTAGGGGAAGGAGGGTACGGTCCCTGTGGATGCTTCCCCCACTGGGTTCCAGTCTAAATTGGGTGGTACTTCCCGGCTGTCCAAACGGTTACCTTACACCTTCCTGGTAGGTCGGACGGTCTGGGTCTCAACAACACCACTTTCTGACGGATTAATCAAATTTGGTATGGTTATTTTTCTATCTAACTGCGAGTAATCCGGCCCATGTTTTGTGTTTCCAAGCTCAGTGGTTGTCGAGATATTAATAAAAAACTCTTCTATAGAAATAGCATTATGCAGATAATTTTTTTTCCCCTGAAATTTTACTTGAATAAAATTATATTCTGTTGCTTAATGGATGGAATTGCTCTGGAATGAAATAATAGTGCTTATACAGAAGATGATTTTCATTCAATTTATCTGACTTAAATAATAAATAAAATGATAGAAATTTTTTTTAGAGAAAACGGCATTATATTTTTGATTATGTTATATCAGTTTTGAAGCCATTATCAAATTTTGAAGCCATCTGTTTTATTTTAGTAAAAGTTTTTTTGCATTCATATTTATCCGAATGCGTTTATATAATTATTATAACGGAATAAAATAACCCAAGAATAACGTTTGCTACCATTCCAGTCCCTTAATTTTGGTGTATGTGGAAAAAATTGTATTTTTGTAAATTGGTTTACAAACGGAGCCAAAATGTTTTATTCTATGCAATGTTTTATTCTATGCCTATGCAATAATTTTATACAGTAAAATCAGAGATTCTTATTCTTACTTTAACGAGGAATTAAATTAAATATTTAATGGAATTTTTTTTTAAAGCAATGTGGATTCTTATATAATTAAAATATATTTTAAATCAAAAGCAACTCAGGGTATATCTGCTAGTATTATTATCATAGTACCTCAAGAACGCATCATTATACAGTTTTATAGATTGATAGAGGAATTAAGCAAACTTTCTATTTATGCATGATTAAATCCAAAGACATTGATTGCCAGCAGATATAGAGAGAAATACAATCTTCCACTAAATTGGATAAAATATCGCAAAATTAAAACCCGTTTGCTCTACTTAAAAAATTTATTTTATTTTATTTTATATTTTATTTATATAATTTAGAAAAATTTACAAAATCTGTTCATATATGAAACTTATTTTTGTCTTCGCATTTTAATACATTAAAACCTCTTTCTAATATACATATCATCCAATAGACTCACATATTTAGGATATTAAAGCAGGAGAAACAAATGTAAGAGCAAATATTACAAAAATTATACAATTTTACAGAGTCAATTTTAAAATCTTTTAATTTAAGTATTTGAACATTTTCGAATTAAAACATTTCATTTAATAAATGTACTAAATATATGAATTCTAATCGATTTTTATAATTTAATATTAACGCTTTTTCAAAATAATTGTTTACATTACTTCCTTCAGCCACTGGGGCCCTCGTCTTATTGATTTTGATCAAAACGGAATTATTTTTGATTAGATTTCTTGATATGGCTTTGATTTTTATTTTTATTTCCTCAGGAAGGAGTAGAAATTATGAGGTAACCAAGGATCAAAAGTTATCGCTGTCTGGAAAAAAAAATAAGATGTTTAATTATAACTATTTCAATAATACCAAGGCATAACTGTTCCATTAATGCTGAGATATAACTGCTCCATTGATACAGAGGCATAATTACTTCATTATTCATTTTATGCAATCTAACTACTGTTAGAAATCTAAATATTAAATTACATTAATGTGCTAAAATTCTACATTGTGGTTCTTCTAAAAAATGTGGCTTGTTCACCAATCGGATGGACAGGGTTGTTCACTGTCAGAACAACTTTGTCAGAACACCTCTATCGAAATAATTATTGTCACATAATTTGTATATATCTGCCTACATTAGGGAAATATTGAAAGTGTTAATCACGTTTATTGTCCATTATTTTGTTTTAAATATGGGCAAGGTTGAATACTCAACAGGCACCATAAGCACTTGCATCAGTATCACAAGGGCCTCCAAAATAAATTCAAATTATAAATGTTATATCGGTTTTTAAAGGGTAAGTTTAAAAATAAATAAATATAACATTAATTTTTTTAGTTAAAATAATTAAATTTCAAAATTATTTTTTTAATTACTTAAGTATTACATTTTTTAAAAAAAATCCAATTTTTATCCATTTTCAAAATAATTGTTAACAATTTGGTTCGAACTTTTATTCAATTTTTATCTACGAAAAAGCTTGAATTTATAAATTTTGCTTCTTTTCAAACTGAACACCATTACACAGTGTTAATTTATGTAATAATCATTTAAGAAATCTAAATGTTGAATCAAATAAACATTTTTCTTCTTCTGAAAATTGAATTGTTTGTTTAATGATGTTTCGGGAGATTTTTGATCGTATGACAGGAAAACTTTTTCTGTTTGACTCAGGGGGGGGGGGGGGGGTTTATAAAACATAATATATTAATTGAACAATAAATGTTAGGGGTCCCGTATAAAAAGTAACATTATGTACTTTTTCTACTAAAAATTGTCCCATAATCAAAATTTGCTTATGATGACAGCCTACCTTAATTAAAGCATTTCTTAAATTGGGACACCCTCTATGAACTACTGGGGATTAACAGCTTTTCCAATAAATCTATAGAGTTAAGTTATAGTTTGCCTCAAGTATACACCTACATACATTAAATGTATATAACACTTTATAGCACATATATACATAACACTTTATATTCTATATATGCTGCCTGTATAGTATATCACATAACACCAATTCCCAAGGCTCTTTATTTTATTTTTACAAACCTGCAACTAAACCACATCAAAACCCTCCCACAAAGCTGCGGAAGCTATAATTTACAATCATATCTGCAATTCAACTTGGCGGATTCCAGTTATACCTGGAGTTGCCATAACAACGGCGGTTGTGGTCATGTGAGAACCTTTTAAAGGGCCACGTGACTTCAACATGCAAATCTTTTAGCTGCCACGCGTTCTACCTTTGACAACAAAGGGGAATGTTTTTACGGCACATCAATGAGTTAAATATGTTTGTTCAGGAGCAATCATAAAAATCATGGAATTCGTTTATAAATCGTATATGTCGGATGCATTATGCTAAAACAGTTGTGGTTTTTGCTTTTCATGTTGATCAATAATCACGTTGCGGTTTGAACAAGAGAGAAAATATAAATGTGTTAGAAAACAAACTTGTTGAAAGTCCGAACTTTAATTTATTTTCATGTGATTTACGGGCAAAGAAAAAATACTCAGAAGGTGTTAATTTTCCCTACAATACCATAGAAAAAGTATTATGATGGGATCAAAAATCCATCTCTCAGAATTCAACATATTTTCATACACTTTTTGAGCATCTTTGAATATGAAACGTATCAACTATTCCTACAATGATATATGTGGCCACGATATCTTTCGAACAAATGCAGCAATACGGTTTTATTATTTAACCCGATAACCTTGAGAGCCCCATTGATTCTCAGAAAGTTTGTATCAGGAAAATTCAAGACTCATTCAATTGTTCAAGCATTTTTTTTTTCTTTTTTTTTTTCAAAAATTCAAGAAACATAAATAAAAAATTTATATGCATTTTTTTTAATTTAAAAGCGAATGACGTCATTCATAAAACGCGAATGACGTCGCACATAAAACGCAAATGGCGTCATTTATAAAAGAAGAATGCGTCATCGGTTAACTGCGAATGGCATCATCATAAAACGCGAATGACGTCATCATTCATAAAAGCAGGCATCTGCCATTCTTGAAATATTGAATGTTTTTAGATCTAAAACCAGAAAAATATTCCAGCGGATGAGAGGATGCATTAAAAATACTTGTAACCAGAAATGAATGACAACATTCATTAAAATTACTACTAGCCATTCGCCATATATATTATAAATTATACTTTATTTACAGGGAGCACAATTTGTATCGAATGAATTTAGTTACTTTTCAATTTTTCTTTCTTTATTTTGATCGATACCTAGAACAAACATATTGGTTTTTAGCCAAATTAAAAAATAAGATATACCTAATTTTTTTCTTACAAAATCGAACATTGTTATTTTATATGAAATGACTACATAACTTTTCTATGTAGAAAAGTCATGTGTTGGATACATATTTTACTTTCCCTGCAATACATGGCAATGTATAGGGAAAGTATTAAAATGCATAGGAGAAATATAATGCATAGATAGGTACTAATATGTAATGTATAAGGAAAAAATATGTAATGTACAGGAAAAGTATTGGAATAGGGTCGAAAATCGGAACTCGACTTTTTGGTGGATTTGCCTGTTTTAATCACTTCTGAACACAAATCCATCTTTTTCAGCATAACGTCTATGTGTGCGTCTGTCTATGCGCATGTGTAATGCATGTAAACATTCTAGCTAAAAACTATTTAACGAAAAGTCACTTGCGAGATACCCTGATACTTATTAGACTTTGGTACGATTAGAAAAATAGAACCTGATATTTTTTTTCAAATGACCCGAAAAAATAGTTAAAATCTAAAATAAGAGACTAATAATAAACTCATGAATTAAAGTTTTACTCATTTTATATGTAATTTTGGACAATGAAAAGAATAAGATGAACCCCGTCACTCTATCAGGAACCTTTCTCAATATATTTTAGATTTTTTTCAGGGCAGGACTGGGACAGTCAACCCAGCCCGTGATCTTGGAATTTTACCGGCCTTGATAATTTATTTGTGTCATAAGAAAGATTGTCCAACTGAAGATCCATGTACCAAATATTGTTAGCCCCCCCCCACACACACACACACCTTATAAAAATATATTGCACGACCAGACCACCACTAGATTTTTGTTATCTGTGCAACGTACCACTTAAAATTACGACCATTCTACAAGTGAAAATAAATCGAATTAAAGCAGAAAATTCGGTGGAATTTGAAAAAAGTATCCGTGTTTTGTTTGTGCAATTAAACTTAATTTGATACATTGTGAAGGAAAAAACGAGAAAACTAATTTAAGCCTGTAGGGAACGTCATGTGTTGTCCACATCAGATTTTTTTTAATATAGCTATATCTTTATGCTGCTGATTGAAACAGACGCAATGGATACCGCGTATTCATATTTTTGGGAGCTTTCACTATATGCAGAATTTAAAGCTTAACTTTGAATGTGATTATCTATACATAGCTGCGCCGCCGGGGTCGAACGCGAGTCAATTATTCGAAGGGCACCTCTGCTAACCGTTACCACCGACGCTGCAGGTAAATATGTTTTATTAAAATACTTCAGATGATATCGAGCTCGTTGACAAATACGAAAATGAACGTTACCTTCGATAAGGAGAAAAAAACAGTTGCAAGAGCTTAGCCGTGAAGCTATCTTTGCAGTCGACATGACTTTAATACAGGCGATGTATAAGATGACCAGGTTTTTGAAATCCCCAAATCAAAAATCATTTGTGGACACACATTTGAGGACATTAGTTTCAGAACTAAACGCATATTGTCTCCTGTCATAATTTTCCTTAATATATACTTTAGAAACAGACAAGGATATATCTTTTCAAATTTTTCTAAATTGGAAAAAGTAAAGTTATCAAGGTATACTTTTAACTTACAAACATAGTTTTACATGCATCACAGTAAATAATAAGTAAATAATCTAAGAATAATTATTTCTAAGCCATACTAAAATAGATTTCACGAGGAATAATATCATCCAAATTACAGAAAATATTCGAACCAACAATGTGACTATAACTATAATAAACCAATAATCTACCATTACCAAATGGCATATTAAATTTTCAATTGTAATCAAGATTTCGGTACAACAAATTTTGCATTTCAAGATTAAATAGAAAATTTTATTTTATAGATTGCGGATAAATAATAATTTCTTGAGATATGCAATACACATCTTCTACATCAGAAAATGAATATAAATAGTAAATGAATATTTTTGACTTTGTCCAAATTAATGCAAATTCTGGGTTACTGAAGGTTAATATATTTAATTTAATGATTTCTATAATTTGTACTTTTCAGAGGCATAAATAACCTGAAGCAGAATTTGGGGACATTCATTCAAATATGAGAACATTTTGTGTACCCAAATAGTTTAATATTTTGGGGTGACAGGTGAAATTCGGGGACTGTTTCCATGATTCGAGAACTTCTGGTCACTTTAATGTTATGTACAGTAACCTTCCAATAATCCGGCACGTTCTTGACTTTAGCTGTGATGGATCACCAAATTCGCCAGATAATAATGGGGTAAAAAATAATGAAACTTAATTTGAAACAAAATAATGGACAATAAAAGTGATTAACACTTTCAATATTTCTTTAATGTTCAGACATATACAAAATCAGACGTTCATAAATTCAGACATATGAAAATTATGTCACAATAATTATTTCGAGCGAGTTTTGATCCCTTTTTATCAAGTCAAAACAGTGTCTTTATTTAAGAAATGCTAAACAGGAACAGTCCAAGCGTTTGTTAAGTAAAAACACTATTTTGACTTCATGAAGAGATGATTATTTTTTGTGGTCTTAATTATTAATATTTTTTTACCCTTTAATTAAAGTTTTCAGCAGGTAGTTGGAGACTGTATGAAACTTTTGTTAAAGATAGGTACTCATGTCAGTTTTCGAAGGATAATTTTATCAAATGAAATTCAATTTTTGTATGATCTAAATGATCTAATCTATGATCTGAAATCTATGCTTTTGCAGTTTCTTTTAATTAGGTCAAAGTAGTTTAAGTCCTACATATAACTTTGACAATTTTCCACGGCCAATTTTACAGAATAAGAAAGCCGGGGCTTTTTCTTCAAAACATCTTTAAATGAATAAAGAACAATTTAGTAATTGGAATTTGTTTTGTAGATAGTCCGTATAAAAAGTTCATTTTGTGCCTTTTCATTAAAACGAGTCGTCTGTTTAAAACTGTATCTGAAAGTCTATCTTATTTGAAGCATTTCTTAAATTGAAATAATAGGTCTACGACCAATCGCCCAAATGCATTTAGAAGTACAATCCTTTTGAAACGCTCTTTATAAGTTCATCTATTTCCTCTAAATTTTACTTGGCTGCCATCTATGTGAACAATAGCCTTAACGCAACAGCTGCACCGATGCTGACGTGTTTGCTACAGCAGGAGTATGATTTTAAGTTATCAGAAACTCCTGCTATCGGCGGGTTTTGTGATGTTTGCACTTCCAATTTAAAACATTTTTAAAAATCAGAGAAACATGCGTAAAAGATATGATTAATATCTTAAATTACAAATCATTATAACAGTTCAGTATAGTGGTCTTCAAAAGTATGTGTATTTAACCTTAACGGTATCATTTGACGGGGGAGAACACAAATTATTTGAGCTCTTTGAAGATCTCATGTCCCAGTCGAGATTCGTACCACGAATCTTCATCTGACAGTCAAAGTTCTGTCGATTAAGCTACTGGACGTGTTTGTATCTTGTACAGTGGAAGCAAACCCTACATTCTTCTACTTCAAATTTCAGAGCAAAGTTCAACGATCTCCCATTCGTTCTCAATGTACCATTTCCTTACTGTAAAGTTTATGGTGGGGGGGGGGGGGGGGTCTAAAATTTGCTTTTGCCTAAGGGACTCAGCATGTGTTTAAGATACTCTATTAAGTTTCAGTGGATCACTTTATGTAAAGCGTCTATGTAACGAACTCGTGTCTCAACCGGTATTTGAAACATGTATCTCTGTCTGTGTAGTTAACCTTTGCTTACGAGTGGGACAGCGTCCATCCCAAACGAAGAGCCTCTCAAAAAGACAGGTATTTGACATACCCTATCCCAAATAGTTCGATCCCTCTTTGCAGGGGATTGACGCTGTCCCACGTAAGCAAAAGGTTTGCATTTTCCATTGTGCTACTTAGACGAAATTGCTATGTTCTATTAGTATAAGTAAATCTTCTCCTCTTTCCCTCTTAACACCGTTTTCCCCAAAACTCTTACAATTCAAAAAAATTTTAAAAACCAATTTTTTTAATTCCTGACGTTAGACGACTTAATGAATAATTAAAGTGATTTTGAAATGCGTCCCGTTAAATGCAGCAATTATTGTAATTATTGATGCTGGCATTTCACCAGACATTATTTTAATATCTGCTGACCTCGTTAGTTCAGACTGTTTCTGAGTCAGCCAACTATACTTCCTACTCATATTGGTTTTTAAATCGTGACTATCGTGTTCGTGGTTAGATCCAGCTGTGCGTTTTATTGCGCCTGTTTGAGACAGGTACTTTAGGAAATTAAGGTGGTGATCTTCCATGCCATTTCCTACTTGAAGTTTTAATTACTATTTTGTTTCTGAAGAGGAAAACAGTTTTCAATTCTGTGCGCAAAAAATAATCAATAGAAATGTCTGATGTAGACAGGACTTGAATTTTCCTCACACTCAAGTTTTTTTTTCTCTTTTGTCACATTCGTTTAAATGGGATTATTCGTTTCATGCCTCAAAATAAGATATAAAAATAATAATTGTTTAAAATTACATCAAGAATGGTGTCAAAGATATTTATTTTTCATTTATTGACTTAAAGCTTTTTTTAGATGATTCAATGTATAAAAGAGATTTAACGTATAAAAATATTTTTGTACATATTTATTACGATATACATATAGGAAATTGAAAAAATTCCCAGTATTTCAAAATTTTTTCTTTTTCTCATCGGTAATAATGTTCTAATCAATAGTTTATCTTAGAATAAATAATTTTTTATTAACCATTTGTGTGGTTAATTTTTATATAAGCAATTATTGACGCCAAACACTTTTTTATCGGAGTGTGAATCGCTTTTATCGGAATGTGATTAATGGTGTGAAAAACAAACATTACGAAAAATACTAAATCGTAAATATACCCAAAATGTTAAGTTTTAAAATAGTTTGAAACACTAACTTGTCGAATGCATAAGCATTAATAAAAATATTTTTGTCAATTATATAATTATGTACAATATTTAAATACTTCATTTGCAAATCAAATTTACAAAATTCAGTATTTGCGATTTGCAGAAAAGAGTTGCATGGCGTAAAGGCCATTTAATCTGCAGTGTTAAGTTGCTGGAGCGTCAGTGTAAAAAGAAAACCTTGTATCAGCAGGGAATTAATTCCCTTATCAGAGGGCCAGATGGCATTCTATCATTTGAGCTAAGACTATTATCTTTCTTTCTATATTTAAAGTGGACCTTACAACTTTTTTATTTAGTACTCTCTTGAAGAAAATATCATAATGTGGTACTCTCGCACTGATCGTTTGCGGACTCATGCACCAGATAATAAGATGCAGAATTTAAAAGGCCTAATTCCGGTAACTTTATTGAATCATTACCTTGAATTTTGCTGACAGTCTTTTATAAAATATCAAATCCTTCCGTATAATGTGTTCGTCTAAGACGGTGAAAACATACGTCAGGTTTTCGTGATTAAGAGGGCAGATGTTCGACAGCTGGGAGTGCTCAACATCTGCGCGTGCAAGGCACGAGCAGACCTTGCAACATATGCCTCTGCCGAAAGAGAATATTTTGGGAGTCAGAAATGAGATATTCAAGCGTATTCTTAAGTGACTTGTAATGAAAATAAATTTAGAGTTGACACAGAAATTCTATATAAAAAAAGAATATTCAAGTGACGATTCGCTTCAAATAAAAAATATCTGATGGGAACAAATCGTGGTCTTTCCTGCAGAGTTAACTGTTTGTGTCTTGCTTTTGCAATTTACATTTATTGAAATGAGGCATATTCATTATATCACACGAAACACATTATGAAATTAATACCTGTTTAAATTTCATTCAACTTTCAGTTTTTTCTTTTTTTTGTCGATTTTTTTTTTATCAATTTAGCGCATTTTCAATTAAATTAACTCACTAGCACGAAGCAAGATATATTTTGAAAGATATTTGTTCTGAAATAGAGGTAAATGCATTGGTTATTTTATAAAAAATATACACGTTAAAAGTATTTACATACTATATATATATATATATATATATATATATATATTTGCCTGTAGTCTGAGTTTAAGAATTTATAGTAATGTACTATTGCTTAATCTGAAACAGGCATTTGTTTGGGTTAATTAGAATTAAATACTCAGACCTGAAGATGAATTTAATTCTGATTAATCATCGAATTTGGGAATGTGCTGTTCTTTTCTCATATCGGAATTATGGCCGTGAATTTGCTTCTATGGTGATGTTAATATTACTTGAATTGTATTTTTATTTTTTTTTTTATTTTTACATAATTCTTATTATTACATATTTCAAATATATATATATATATATATATATATATATATATATATATATATATATATATATATATATATATATATATATATATATATATATATATATATATATATAAATTGAAAGATTTTAATCGAAAATTATGCATAAACTACTGTATGTACAATACAACCCATCTAGCATATCTGTTACAAATGAGTAACTATAGACCAAGACTAAGGATAAAGATAGAAGGTAACATATCACTACAATGGAAAGGGGGATGAGAAGAATATTAGGATACAAAATTCACAATTAAAAGTATATAAATATAAATAAAAATGAAAAAGAAAACACGGCAAAAATGGGAAAAGGCAATAATAATTAGCTCAAGATAAAAGATTAAGATATATATATATATATATATATATATACAGGGGCGGCATTTCAGCATTTCATTTGGGGGTGCGAGATTTGTATGAAAATCCCCAATATGAAATAAATAAAATGTTTGTTAACAGGGGGGGGGGGAGGAGAGGGGAGGGAGATCACAAAAGTAAATTGATGTTGAGAAAAAATAATTGTTGCTAACATAATTTTTGTACATAATTGTGGTAACATAATTGTTGTTAACATAATTTTTCTAAATACAATTATCTATATTTATTTACCTGTTATTGAAGTTTTAAACGCCGGTCGGTTCTTAGAGCCTGGATGAAGAGAAAATTTTGTTACAATATTATCATAATACAGGGGTATATCCTATTCTATAGCTAAAGTAGCTAAAGATGAAAGTCTTTCTTGTACCATTGTATTGCGAAAATAATTTTTCAATCTCTTTCTGGAATTTATTCGAAAACGTCGCTATTTTTGGAATTATTCGAAAATGTCAATTGATGACCTCTGGCATAGAGTTGAAGCCGCATGGAATGACGTATCCGTATTTGTCATCTAAGCTCAATTCGACTTGATATCCAGTCGGATTACAGCCGTTGTTGCTTCCAGAGGTGGCAGCTCTGTGTACTGAATTCGCGCCCCCTATTTGCCATCCTGAGACACGAAAAATACGTTTCACAACTGGATGAGCTGATTGGCACAGTCAAAAATAATTTAACCAATAATGTTATGACAGGAAACATACAGTTTTTAAATTCCGCTCTTTAAAATAATTCAAGCGACTTTTAAAATTGGTATGGTCAATGTTTACAATTTTCACCATCGAATAAAACAGTCGTAATTCACATAGCAATTCCTCTTTCTGGAAGTTATATACTTTGCATATGGTTGAAACTTTTTCTTTTCCTTTTCCTATATCTTATCCTGATAATACTGAACTAAGGGCAAACAAAACGGATATATTGTTCTAATTAAATCTTGACTCAATTTCATTAGATACTGAATGTATAATTTCATATTGAATCTGTGATATGATTTAACATCATCATGGGGACTTTTTTCACCTTGGGGATTATTTTTCACAGAATTTGCTTGGAATTTTTTTACGTCTTTTCAGTTTTGGTCCAGAATAAGAAAAATTTGGAGGCGCGACCGCGCCCCCTCGCGCCCCCTATTTGCCGCCCCTGTATATATATATATATGAGAGGATAAGCCAAAACTTTCTATAGTCCCTAAAAAAATTGTTAGCATATATAATTATCACACTTTCATTTGAGTTCCCTTCAAATTATTCTCTTTTAGATGAAATTAAAATATCTCAGTTATTTTTAGATTACCGAAAACAATTTCCAAAGACCTGTTTTGGAATGCCGTTTAGAACCCACACGCTTTTGCTTTGACATGATGAACGTATGCTTTCTTTAAATTTCATCCTGAGATATAAAAAGCCACCCGGTACCAAATTTGCAGAAAATTATTGTCTCTCTATTTTAACAAAATTTGCTTGACAGAAAGTGCTGGTGCACGGGAGCCTTGTCGTGGATAAAAAAGGAGTCCTGGATGATTTCTGAAACCTAATCAATTCTACTACTGCAATTCTCGAAAACAACTGCAATAATTTCCTCCACATCTAAAAAACAAAATTCCAAACCTGCGGGCAAACACTTAAGAAAAAGTCTGAAAATTTAGGCAAGATGAAGTACATGTCACACCATTAGCATCTGATGCACTGACTAGGGTCCGTTTGAAAACTTAATGACACGAGTGCACATCATTTTGTAATTACGGAAAAGACTAGCTGATTCGTTGGTTTTTAAGCTTGAAAATTAAAAATATATATATATATATATATATATGAAAAATTAACAATCAATGACAGAACTGAGCATTTTAAACATATTTAGCTCTGTACTGTTTTAAGGTTAGCTCTGTCACGGTTAAACAATATCGTAACATTGGATACATAATTTAATATTTACATATATTGAACAGCTTTATGCTATTACTCATTTTATAACATAATACGGAACTTACGGACTGTCCGGAACAACCCTACTGTGAAACCTCGCAATGATGTGAAGCCCAGAGCTTGTAGAGGGACCTAAAAGAATATTGTGGAATAAATATTAAGGAATTTATAAGGTGTATGGGACCCCATACCAGAATCTTCCTTGGGGAGGGGCAGGATTTGAAGTCCTGCCAGTGTCCCAATTCAAAGAAATGCAATAGTCCCAGCTTACGTAAAGGCAATAGTCTTAAGAAAAAACAATAGTCTTAGCTCAGAGAAAGACAAGTCTCAGCTCAATTATAAAACGTTGTCTAGACAGCCGTAGATAAGTATTCGATTTCCTACTTAGACAAGCGTTCTTTACAATGGCACCTTGGCAATCATCTTGCCAGTTAGATGCAGTGCGTAACTGGAGGACGGAATAATAAAAATTGGAATATTTCCAGAGATCTATTACAGTAGAGACCAGAAGTGGTACTTCGATATGAAATCTGAAGAAGAATGTAGAGTAAAGAGTTCACTATAAATAGAAGAAAAGGGGTAACGTCTGTGTGGCTAGCTTAAAATCAGCGGTCCAAGTGTCCCTCTGATACATTAGTTATTTTCAAGTCTGTCCGAATATATTTCGAATGATTTTATTTTGTTCATATTAAACATAGTTAAATATCAACGTTAGTATAAATTATTAAATAAGTCGTTAATTCTCTCTAAATCTTAAGGTTGATAGCTGAACGTCATATTGCACTGACCAGGTTCCTTTATACTAGTCCTGCCTTTATTAATGGAGAAACAAAGATGGGGATCTCATTTGCCATTTTATCGATGAATGGCTTGTCCTGCCCCAATTTGTGACAGTAAGCTATGCAGAAGAGAGGTGAAGCAAATTCCCCCGCAGCACTATGCACACGTTTTCCTATTTCAAACTTCTTTCTGAATTCGCAGATAGAAACAATTTAAGAAAGAATAGAATGATCATTTGATTTCATTACTCACCCTATTAGACTGTGACAAATATATCTTGCATTTTTCTAACTTATTGATTTTATATTCTAATTAACTGCAGAAAATAAATAGTTTTCTAAACTATTTAATTCGGACGAGTTACTATTTTTTTTATTATGTCTATATTCGTATTTAAATGTTTATACTTTAAGAAAATTAAAAATGAAGTTTGAACGGATTAAAATGGACCAGTTTCCACAAATAGAATGTCCACAAATATACCGACCGACCTAGACATAAAGTGACCTAGCGAATTCAATAAAGCAAATCTAATAAATTAAAGGGAAATTTTCAATACATGCTTTTAACTTAAATACTTCTGAACCACTTGATGGATTTTGATAGAATTTCTTTCAGGCAACGAGTTTGAGTCTAAAGAATAATTCTGATGTAAGTTTTATCACTATGCAGCGAAGTGCGAAATAACTAGAATTAAAAACATGTTTTAGTCAGTATGCCTGTTATGGTCGCTTATAACTTGATAACGGCTCCACATATTTACATACTTTTTGAATGGTTTGTGAAGCTGAATTAGAAGCAGGTTCAAGGCTAAAAATATTTTTGATTTTGTAAAGCGAATATAAAAGTGAAAATTCGAAAATATGTTTCCAAACAGAATATGACCTAAAGTAGGTGATCGATTTTTGTGAATGTTTTTGAATGAACAAGGGTCAGTCAATTGAATGTTTTTGAATGAACAAGAGTCAGTGAATTGAATGTTTTGATTTAAGTTCTATTTTCCTACACTTGTTCGCGGAAGAAAGGGAATTAAAACACTTTTTTGTGTGACTTTAATACCAAATTATAACATAAAAGCGTCTTAATGGATTTATATATTTATTTTAATGATTCGTTAAACTTATTGGGAGAATACATATGTTTATTATATTTTATTATGATTATTATATTTTACATTTTTATTATGGTTATTTTATTTGACTTTTTTATTATGGTTATTATATTTGACATTTTTATTATGGTTATTATATTTACATTTTTATTATGGTTATTATATTTTACATTCTTATTATGGTTATTATATTTTACATTCTTATTATAGTTATTATATTTTACATTTTATTATGGTTATTATATTCTACATTTTTATTATAGTTATTATATTTTACATTTTTATTATGGTTATTATATTTTACATTTTATACCGCGCTATTTTATTTCAGTATTATCCTGGACACCGCCGTGTATTTCTGTAAGTCTGCAGATAAACTCAAGCGTTCTTTTATAATTCATGTATCCAATTAAGGTTAGTGTTGAGCTCCTCTTTGCCAAACTCCCATTACCTTCTTAAACATTTCTTTTAAAGCAGGCCCACCATTTTCTTTATAAGCCATAAAATTGCTGAAGGAGTTCCTCCAAATACAAATTAAAAAACACACACTCCATCCTCCTCTTCTCAAACTTTCCACATGTGATAAGGTTTTAACTGCCGAATAATTCGGGTAAATGGCTTGTAAGGGTGACGATAAGGGTCCGCCATAAAGAAAATACTTAATTAAACGAAATCCATCCGAAAACCAGTAAAAGCAAAAATTCTCTTTCTTTCCACACCAGTTCCGAAATGAAAATAAATTTTTAAATAATCCATGTAAAAATTGGTCCCCCTCAGAGTTGGAGTATCTCTATCTCATAAGATAGCATCAAACCGCAAACTCATAAATGTCTAGGGCGTGGTTGTTTATGACCAGGGGTCGAGAGGGCAGAGGGTGTTAGGTGGTGCCGAAAGGGTTGGGCAGCTTGATTTCCCCCTCGTTTAATGGTATTTTTATGACTTGTCCGAAAATGAGATTGTCCTTTTAAAGTTGGCACCTAATTTGCATGGCTGTCGAAATTTAATTCAGTTCTTTAATAGGATTATTTTCTCCCCCGTCGACGGTAATTAGCGTTTCTTTTCTGTTTTTTCCCTTGGTTTGAGTCTGGTAAAGGTTGTAACAATATCGCGCATGATTGCAACATTGCTTCCACAAGCAAAACTATTGCTGATTATAATATAAAAGTACCCATTTAAGAAGTTATACTTCAAAATAAAACCATTTACATAATTCAAGTTTTCGAAAAATAAAATTTTAAATTTAATAAAATTTTAAATTTAATAAAATTTTAAATTCAATAAAAAATTTTAAACTTAAATTATGCAAATGTTTTTATTTTGAACTATAAGTTCTGGATATGGATACTCTTGCATAATAATCAGCAATAATTTTGTTTCTGGAAGCAATAGTTTTGTTGCAATCATGCGCGCATGCAACATATATCAAAATAAAATTTTAATAAATGCATGAACATTGTACAATTTTTAAAAATATTATGATTAGGTTTACCTTATTGAAAAAATTATCATATATGCTACTGATATTCACTTGTAACCCATAAAATTTTTAGGTATTATCGATGTATAGGAGAAGAGGTACGAAATAAAACGTAAAACATGGGAATTCACTCTGTTTATGCAACTTTGAGACCACTCGAGTGGTCTTGAGACTACTCGAGAAAATAAGAAAATGGTCTTGCCTCTTGTTTTATTATAAAGTTTTAAATAATAATATTAATCGTTTAGTTTTACTTTCTTTCTTGGAGTTCCCTATACATGTTACCAATACTAGGCAGAAAAAATTATTTTACAATACTACTATTAAACACAATTGCATTAAGATATTTTTTTCTCTAAATTTGTTGATTCCTTTAATACATATTTTACTGATATTGATATTATTATTTTGACTTCTACCCATTTTAAAAAAAAACCTGTTTTAACGTACTTGACATGTGTACATTTTATTATTTTGGTATTTTATATTAGACACTATTTTTACTTTGTAATTACTGTAGCTGGATTTTATTTGTAGTTTCCTCTTAAACTGAATGAATAAAAAATTCTATGGCCAATTCACTGTGGCGTATGCAAAATTTTGCAAATTCATAACTTAAGGTTATGACGAGAGTATGACCATGAAAGCTAGGATTGAAGACTCGTTTGAGATGTAAATATTCCTGATTTATCCTCTTTTTTTGCAAATAAAAACCAATAACAATATTATGCTTCAGGTCCTTACATGTATAGATCCGTTTCTGTCAGTGCGTCTATCAAGTAATCTAGCCCTGTGTGCTGGTCACAATGTTTTTCACGCAAACTTCTTTTGTGCTTTTCAAGGGTGAAAAGGGGTTTGATATCTATTGCCTCATTCATTATATAAAAGTATCGTAAAGAAATTTGATGACAAATAAGATCCTCCAGTGTGGTTACTGATTTGTTACTTTCCGTCCACGTTGAAAGCATTTCCAAGCATACAATTTATTTGAGGACGTGCATACAATGCGAGATTAAAGACTGAGAAAATACCTCAACTTTTAAGCAACTAACAAACTCAGACATAAATAAATTTCATTCTGATCTCTCTCGATTCTTACACTCAATTCCATGACATATGCGCTACTTAGTAAAATTTCCAGACACTTGTGTACGCTTAAAAAAAAGAGATGTTTTTGTATGCGCAAGTACCAGGACCTTTTGCTGTGCCCCAATTTAGGAGGTCACACACCTTTTTGGAAACATTTTTAAAGAAAAGGCTTCGCTTAGCGTGACTGAGGTCGGAGATGCCCTGCCCTTTAGCAGATGCTGCATCCAAAAGAGAGAGGGCCTCCTGCTTCCTGTGTCCGCAAGAAAGAGGTATGATTAGTATGCAATGCGCATGTCCCACAGGAAGTAAACAGGGAAACACTCCCTTGTTCGATGTGAACCGAAACAAAGTGATTGTCCAACATTGTATGGTTTTCACCACTTACTTATTTTGATGCCTTATCCGAGAATAATGAGTAAGCACAGTGGTGTATTGCTAATAATACCCGAACGTCCGTCGTTTAACTAAAATATTAGTTGCCTGCACTACTATTTTTATTTGCAAAAATAAATAAGTAAAAGATTATTTGTTCAGTATTTATTTATAACTGTTTAATAAAATTTTAATGGTAAAAAAAAAAAAAAGTAATAAAAAAAAATCAGAAAAGTTAAGAACGAAAACAATAACTCCAAAATATTATAGATTAACTGCAGTGTAGTCGAACTCGACTTTTTCATACCAGAATTCATATTTAAGCAGCTTGTGATTATTTATTTATTTAATTTTTGCAAGCTTTACAATAAAGAAAAAATTGAAAAATCTGTATCTTTGTTCCAAATGATCAAAATTATGATACTATAATTTTGGGAATGAAGGGATTCATTCCCAAAATTATAGTATCCCATTAATTATGCCCTTCATTTGAAAGGGCATGAAAAGATCTTTCGATTGATACCAAATTTGATAATGTACCCCTGAGGGGGAGAGGAGTAATTTGCCCCCCCAAGGGAGATAATAACGTCACGAATACAAAAATTGTATCGCGGCTATTTTTCACTACAGTTATTGAAACTGTTAAGTTTTGTAATCATTGAGCCATAAATAACCTCTTTTATGTATGATTATGTCAAAGTTTGTCCTATGCTGCTATGTTAAGAAAATATCAAATTTCGAATAAATTTAGCTGGAATTAAAAAATTAATGAAATAATAGAATTTTCGCTATAAAATAATAAAGTTTCGAGTTTTTGTCCAAATCAAAATATAAAATTTCGTAAAATTCCATTAATATTCGTGGAAGCTATCATGTACATAAAAAATTGACCACAGATAGACGGACATCACTCCAAAAATAGTCAAAACGTGCTCAGGAGGTCCTAAAACATATGTTGGGATCAAAATATAACAATAGCAAATGGTACCAATAGCATAATCATCAATAAACAACAACAGCATAAAATTATTTTAATAGGTGTAAAAAAATACGATTTTAATTTTTTATAAATTATTTATTTTATTATAAATTAAAATTATAAATATCTAAATTAAAATGTTTAAATAATCAAATTCATAAAATCTAATGTTAAACAAAGTAGATTTTATATTTATTTAAAATAGTTAAAATGTTTCTATAGGTACACAAAACACATTTCTAAATGCATTTAAAACTATTTAAATAAGTCTAAATGTAAGCAAAAATATTCTTCACTTTAATATTCAGATATTTAAATTTATATAAAAATGCATAATAAACATATAACATAATAAACACATAACAAATGCATAACAAAATATTTAAAACGATATTTAAAATTATATTTAATTTTTCATATGAAATAAAACATGTTCAAATGAATTTATTCTTTTTCAGTTTGTCTATTTATATTAAGCTAAATGTAAACGGCAATACAAAATTTAAATGTTTAAATAAATTTATACTAAGAATTAAAAAGAAACGTACTAAAGGAATATAAGCGTAATGTTGTTTTTCAAAAATTAATATTCAAATGCTTATATTGATAAACATTATCCTTAAAAATGAAAAAAAAAATTGTTCATATTTTGAATTTATTTAAAATAATTACATATAAAGTTGACGTATGCATTAATAACTAGAATTTTTTAATTATTAAAATATTTTAATAATAAAATAATTTTAAAATATTTATTTTTATGATTATATAAATTGTTTGCAATATTCACTTTTAATATGTATCAAAGAAGTGATAAATATACAATGACAAAAATCAACAGGGAATGCCGACAAATTTCCAAACATTTAGCGGATATTGTGCAAAATACCTAGGAGGAACATTAGACAGTACTTGAATTCACAAAATTTCTCTTACATACAGAATTCACATTTTTATTTTGAAATGCTGGTCAATTTATGTCTTAATCTCCATACACAAAATTAATTATTAAATTCAAACGACAATGTGACGTCCACAGTTTTACTGAAAAGTAAATGTTGTTTTCGCGCTAGATGAATGACACAAGGGTGAAAACAACTTTTAATTAGTCTCCTTTTAATTATTCTTATAGATACCGAATTTTATCGATACGATCTATTTACCAGGATATAAAAGTTAAAACAAATTACATAAAAGGATTAAACTTTATCGCAAAATGGAATTTTTCTTTGGGAGTATTAGTTATAGTCATATTTTCAAAAACAATATTCTTTATCAACAGACTAACTCTCTTTTCTGTCATAGGTATTGGTTTGGTATACATATTCCTGAGTCTTTTATTCATAAATATGATACAATTTTTTGTTCACAAGCGACACTTTTATTTAAATCCTCATTTGAATATATGGAAATGGTTCTGAATTAACTTGCTTCAATTTTTGTCAACAAACCACATAAAAACGTGTGCTAATTACACAAACGAATATTCGGATCATGTAAACAAATTGTCCTCTAGTTTAATCTAAACCTTTTCAATATGCATATCACATTACCTGCTTAGAACAATTAGAAAAATTAAAAAATACAAATATGATACTTTGTATTCTTGTCCCCAAGGGAAATGAATGTAGCAAATTTCCTCACATACGGGGAGAAGTACACTGCGTGTGCTGTTTGCATTTTGTAATGAGTACAGTATGCTAATGGGAAAGGTCACGGAATATTGTCACTCCACTTTTCTTTTGTGTATTCATTTTTACTTTCTTATACTATAGAATATAGTCTAGAGGAAGTATTGTTTTCACGAAACTTTTCGATTTCAAGATTTTGATGCCAATACATGTTTTAGTATCTCTTGAACACGTTTTGACTATTATTAGAGTGATGTTCGTCTAATTGTGGTCGATTTCTTGTGTACACGATAGCTACTACAAATATTAATGGATTTTCACGAAACTTAATATCTGACTTTCTTACCAAACAGTCTAGAACTAGATAGACTTGCTTGAAATTCGAGTGAAAACTTCAAAATTTATTTGAAATTTTATATTTTCTTAACATGGTAGCGTAGGACAAAATTTGTAATAAATGATCAAGAAACTTAAAAGTTTCAATCATTGTAGTGAAAAATAACCGCGATACAATTTTTGTGCTCGTGACGTCATTAGTCCTCTATGGGGGGGGGGAAGTTACCCCCACCAAGAGAGTGTACATTGTCAAGTACGTTATCAATCGAAAAATTTTTCAAGCCCTTTAAAATGAAGGGTAGCATGCTATAATTGTGCTTATCTGGACCAGAAATACATGTATTAATGATATGCGTATTAATAGTATAGAATCCTTTTAAACCTGCCCAACATTGTAAAAAATCTCTGTCACGCTATTTAGCGTAGAAAAACTTATTGTACATCCTCTACCTTTATGTAATGAATATTCACGTTAACTTAGCAACTTAACTATATTTTCAGTGGCGGAATCAGATTTCAGAGCACACTTTTTCATAATGCATATTTGGGTTCCTTTAATACGTTAAACTAAATTTTCCAGAGAAGAAAAATATATTATCTACTTTAAATTTATATATTTTAACATCTATTTTATTAACTTTATATATTATTAAAATTGCTTTGTGAAATGGCAGAAATTTAATTAGCACTCAATTTTATTTAACTTATATTTTTAACACTTTCCAATATAGTTGAATGTGTTTATGACTTTGTTCATTCTGTCTGTCTGTCTGTCTGTCTGTCTGTTTATCTGTCTGTCCGTTCGCACGATAACTGCCGTTAAAATGACATTATCAAAATGAAATTTTAGTATGTTGTTCAGACGATCTGTGGGACCTATGGGAATATAAATGAATAATATCATCCAATTAGTTTTGGATTGAACCCGGGTTAAAAGAGTGAAATACATTCAAATACACTGAACTCTATGGGACCTAATTTTTCAATCATTTTTTAAGCGAAGTTAAAATTAACAAATTGTTTGGAAAATTTTAGGAAATGTTCAAATTATCCCATTAAATATATAAAAAAAAAAATTGAGCAAAATATGTTCAGTAGTTTTTTAAATAAAAATTAAACTAATAATTACAGCCATATTATATGAAGAGACCACGTGACCGACTTCGAAATAAAATATGGCATCCATTTTTTTTTCCAGTGTCAAAATCGGGATTTTTGAAATTCTTCTTTTAAATTTGTATTTAGTGTTGCATCCGTCCTAAAGCCGCTTTATTTTTGCGCATTTTTTATGCATCTATAATCTGCGCCAACGCAATTATAATATATTTTAGTTTAAATGATCATCAAACTTTGTTTGTTTCTACAACGAAGCCTAATTTTAACGTATGCAGAATGTAAACAAATCAAGCTGTAAGATGAGTTGTGTAAGAATTGCTGAATTTTTTTAATGCAAAATTATTTAGGTCTGGAGTCTAGAATATAGGTGATATGGATGAAATATTCATTGATTTTGCATAGAGAAGCAAACGATTTTATAGCGTTTCCTTTTTCTATGAAGTTTCGATGAGTTTCACATCCACGGTTTTAAGTTTTTAAGTAAAATAAATTATTGTAGTACTATGATAATTTTAAAAATATCACCGCTGAATGTATCGCATTTTAGATATGTTTAAATAAAATTGCATTGCAGTTGGAAAGTGTTTCAGAATCAATGATTTATGCAAGATTGATCTTTCTTGTTCATTGCTAGAACTGTTTTATGCATTAATGTTAAATTCAAACTTTAGAATTTCCTTAAATGTTCTAAAAAATAATACCTTCAGAACACTTTGCACCAGCATCCTAATAATCGTAATTTTTATAATCTTTGATCAGGTTCATAAAAGTTATTATTGATTTCACCCCATATTGTACGTATCACACTATAACACCAATGTAACGCAAAAAGTCACAAGCTGTCAAATTTCATAAGCATTTAGATCACAATTGAGCTAGAGAAAATATGTGTTAATGTATATGTTTTGCTTAAATTATCTGATGCGCCACAAGTGTATACATACGCCACATGTGTAAGTGTATAAAAATATTTTTGATTGTTCAAACTTTTGGCGGTTGAACTAGCTGAAACATGTCTTACGATAAAAAATAATATTCTTTTTTTTTTCAAAGTAATTATACAGGGCTCTTAGAAAAGTCATTAAGCACTTTGTAAGGAAAGATTTATGAGTGTACAAAGTAGGAATGCATAATAAAGTAAATAATAAAGTGAACTAAATGGAAGTAGTTAGAAGAAATTGAAGAGACTTAAATCGCTTGTTTGTTGCTATGCTTTTTATATTTGAGGATTCAATGGCGAATCATGTGAGATTTGCATCCTCTCTCTCTCTCTCTCTCTCTATCTATCTATCTATCTTCTCTTTGCATTTTCATATAACCTATCGGCAAGTACAAGCCGTCTTTTTTTGTACAGATGAATGGGGCTTATAACGCCCTTGAAATAATTATTGTCATTAAATTTTAAAATGCCCTCATTTGTTAAGGAAGTACGAAGGAAACGGATATCACTTGAGTGGGGAACATGCGCTTAAGGAGGATCGTCCATCCTATTTTTATATTATTAAGGGAGGGGTAGACGCGAAAGATTCACAAGGGATGGAAATCAAATATGGAACGAGGTCCGTCAAAATACATAAATAAATAAATATTATAAAATAATAAATAGCGGTTTATTCAAAATAAATAAATGAATAAAATAAAATAATAAATTGCGATTTATTCAAAATAAATAAGTAATAAAAATATAAAATAATGAATAGAGGTTTATTCAGCATAAATAAATAAATAAAATAAAATAAAAAATAGCAGTTTATTCAAAATAAATAAATAAAATAATAAATAGCGGTTTATTCAAAATAAATTAATAAATGAAATAATAAGTAGTAGTTTATTCAAAATAAATAAATAAAATAATAAATAACGGTTTATTCAAAATAAATTAATAAATAAGATAAAATAATAAATAGCGGTCAATTCAAAACAATTATATAAATAAAGTAAAATAATAAATAGTGGTTTATTCAAAATGAATAAATAAATAAAATAAAATAATAAATAAATAACTGAATAAAATAATAAATACATCCTAAAATTGTAAAAACTTTTACCATCGTCACACATAACATATATTAATCTTTTGTCATTCGAAATATGCTAACCATTTTATTGAGAAAGATAATACATAATTCAATACATATAATATATGTATTGAAACATTGCAAAATTCAATAAATTGTATTTTTACCGCGAGATTTAAAAAAAATAATTCCTCATGAAAACCGAAATTATTTGGTTATATGGGCTGTGGTTCATGGACATCCGAGAAAAAAATGCCTGTCTTGGCATATCTTGAAAGGAATGGTCTTCTTCCACCTATAGTGTCTTCATCATCAATCATTTCAGCATCATTGCCATTGCACTACCATCCTCATACCATGGCAAGGGGTGAAGGTGAGAGACAGTCACTTTCAAGTTACCTGTATAAGTGGATCACTTTTCTTCCAGTTCAAGAAAATAATTATACCGTCTGTCTAGGTAGTTCCAATCTTAAATTGGGAGATTGGGGTCCAGCTCTGGTGGTAAAGACTCTGGCATGAAATTTTTAGTCAATGAATCCCAAAATTTCAGCATTCGGGTTCCGTTTAATTATTATAATTCTTCACAAATATTCCCTACAGCAAGGGATGTATTCCCGGAAGACGATGAAATTCATTTATTGTCAATTGTCATTGTCGCTAGACGGTAAAAGACAAGAAAGATCAATCATGCATAAAGCATTTATTATGAAACGCTGACATTTTTTCAAATTATCACAGTACTACAGTAATTTATTATACTTAAAATAACTTAATTTCATCGAAAATGACAATGCTAGTTACGCAAAATGAACTTAATTCAAATGACGTCATAGAAATATAAATCGTCTGCTTCTCTATGTAAAACCAATGAATATTTCATTCATATCACTTATATTTCAGACACCAGAGTTAAATAATTTTGTGTGGAAAAAATTCAGCAATTCTTATACAACTCACATCACAATCGCTTGATTTGTTTACATTCTGCATGCTATAGTTTAATAGTTTAGTGTTAAAATTAGGCCTTTCTGTATAAATAAAGAAAGTTTAGTGATCATTTAAAATAAAAAAATATTGTAATTGCGTTGGCACAGAATTTAGATACGCAAATAATACGCAAGAAAAATAACCAGTGGTTTATGACAAATGCAAAACTAAATATAAATTCAAACTATCTTTAAACATTAACGGTAACAGCGGAAAACGGAAGCTATATTTTATTTTGCAATAAGTCTCGTGATCTTTTCATACGAGTATAATATGAGTGCAATTATTATGTCAATTTTTATTTAAAAAGCTACCCAATATATTTTGCTGACATTTTTTTACACATTCTGAGTGATAATTTAAATATTTCTTTAAATTTTCGAAGCAATTTGGGAATTTTCGTTTAAAAAATGTTTGAAAAATTAGGTCGCATAGGGTTCAATGTATTTCATTTTTTCAACTCGGGTAAAATCTGAAACTAATTGGATATTATTAATTTTCCTTCCCATATATCCCACAGATTGTCTCAACAACATACTAAAAGGCATGCTATAAAGGCTTTATCGTGCGAACGAACAGACAGACAGACGGAATGATCAAAGTCATAAACACTTTTCAACTACGTTGGAAAGTTTTAAAAATGCTTGAATTCTTTTATGGCAAGCCCACCTTTTAATGCACTATTACTTGCAAGGCCTTCCTGGGTCCGCTACTTGGTGTTTTTATAGGAATTTTATAAATTGCTTTCCCATCATAGAGATTTTTTTCATACTCTCATGCAAAGCCGTAACTGGAGTTTTTATGTGGCACCGCGTCCTTTGATAACATTCCCTCTGGAGACATGCAATGGTGAAACTGTTACGTTTATAGGAACGTAAACGTTTCATAGCAGATGTTAGGATACGGAGAAATTTTAAGGTGTCTTTGGATGTCGCCTGAAGCATAGAATTTCCCGAAATTTGAAAATATGGTGTCTGATAGCAAATGATTACTTTAAAAGGTATATTTTATTAGGTAAGAACCAGATTTGTCCAGATTGCTCAGCGGCATGCTTCTCGTAGATAACTTTAAATATTCGAGCAATTAAATTTTAAAACGTTTTATTTACCTTTAGAAATTTTTAAAATAATTTTAAAATGTATTACATTCTATTGCATTATTTAGAGATTTAAATTTTAAAATGTTATAGTTTGCATTCTTAAAACAATCTAAAAAAAATATGATGTGGGCAGCACATGACTTTACCTGCAGACTTATATCCACGTTCTCTTTATTTTAATTAAATTTAATTCACTTTTAATTCAATTTTCGTTCTCATTTGGTAACTGGACTTATTTTCAAAGGTGGCGTAGAGAAAATACGAAAAACTAAAATATCTCGAGAACGGCAAGTCCTAGTGTAATGGGGTTGGTCTTATTCTTTCCTTCGTTAAAAGTTGCGTATAAAACAAGCATTTAATGGATATATTTCAGCATACGTAGTTTTTATTTTAGATTTTAACGATTTTTGCGGCCCATTTCGCAAAAAAAAAAAAAAACAGGTTATTTTTTCCGAATCGTACCAAAATCTAATCAGCACCAGGGTGACTCACCAGCGACTTATCTACCGAATTTTGCGAAATTCGGTCCATTAGTTTTTCAACTAGAGTGGATACAGGCAATTTTTGCCGGCCATTTCGCAAAAAAAAGGCGGGTTCTTTTATTCCGAACCGTACCCAAAACTAATCAGCACCAGATTCGCCCATAAGTGACTTACCTACCAAATTTTATGAAATTAGGTTGATTAGTTTCTTAGTTAGAGTGGATACAAAATCTGCACAAACAGACAGACACACACAGAGACAGACAGACAGACACACACACACACAGACAGACAGACGCACAAACAGACGTCACACTAAAAGTAGTTTTTTCGTATTCTAGAGGTCTCGAAACGTGTAGATCCGTCGAAAACTCGAGTTGCGATTTTCGGCATGATTCCATTACTTTCCCTATACATTACCATGTATTGCAGGGAAAGTAACAATAATTTATCATGCAGCTTATATTTTATCATACATTTGATGAATTTGTGATACTTACTCGAATTGCGATGCCTACTTTCTCATATTGTATAAAAAGTACGGTTTTTCTCAAAATTTTTGAATTCTAAATTTTGACGGCTAAGCACATGCTAAGGCCTCCCGAACCCATTAAGAGAACTTTTGAAAATATGTCCGTCTGTGTGTATATGTAAATGATAGACACTAAAGCAAAGACGAATACACTTACTCCTATATATTTATGTGTTTATACATTATTTGAAGAACTAGAACTAGGTAGAATGTTTAATCATTATCATGATTAGAGCATAGAATATTGTAATTTTGAGATTACATTGAATTATTTTCTATGGAAAACAACTATTATACACATTACACTAATGGTAGAATTATAGATATGGCAAAAAAATTTGATAATTTGAATTATGCTATAGATATTAATGGTACTCTGTAAGAAAAGCTCTTCTCTCTGCTTGTCTACCTGTCCAACTTAGCGACACATTTGGTGGTAAATTAATGACAGTGGAAAAATTTTTGGCGAAATATCGTCAATTTGGCGATTTTTGGAAAATATTGTCAAATTGAGAATAATTTTATCAAATTGACAAAATAGAATATATTGGAAAATAAAGTTTTATTTATTTGATAATCCCTATTGCTTTATGGAAACTATCAATTTAATATTCTTCATTCAAAGTATAGTGAATTTCCCTGTTCGCCACACAGGTGCGTTCTGTTTTGTTAGGGGTTTAAGATGGTGAATTTGATTGCGTTTGTGTTTGTGTGTGGTTATAGTATTTATTATTTCATAGTGGTATAATAATTAATAGCATTTATTGTTAAATGTGCTTACTGCGTAGTCTGCATGTGTCCGAAGATATTAGGAGTGTAAGTTCTGTAGGCGGACAGATAAGAGGGAGTGATTTGTTTTTTCATTCTGATAATGATTGTGAGACCTAGAACTAAATTATATGGAATGACGAACGTAGGAAGAAGTCGAGTGGAGGCACAAATCCCAAATATTTTTAATGTATTTTAAATTATTTTTAAATACCAATTTGTTTAAAATGCATAAAAATTATAAATATTATTTGCATTTGAAACATTTACATTTATTAAAAATATTTACGTTTTGTAAAATTTAAATTTAAATTGTAAACGCTTTAAATTATTTTAAAAAATTGAATAAATGTGCACCATTAAAAATAGTCTTCTCGTGATAAAAAATTAAAAAAATCTGATGTGGGCAACACATGACTTTCCTTATATAATGCAATGAATTTACTACTTTTACAGTTGAAAAAAAATGTTATTCTTATAGTAGATATATTCTTTCCAAGATATTGAATTTCCGACAATTAGACCTCATTTTCATTGATTTAGAGCCATTTTTATCCATTTGGCGAGATTTTCGTTAATTTGGCAACATTTCAAAAAGTCGCCAAGTTGGCGACATTCCGCCAAATTCGTCGCCATAATCTCGGCAAACGTTATGGACGGAGAAATAAGTTATTCTTATAGCAGATAAATGATAATTGGCGTTCAAATACAAAAGTATTACTCAAAGTATCTTTTCTCATGAATGGAACGAGCTGGATCCACGAGAATTATGTCACCCAATTTATTGAATGGTGTTACATATGAAAAGTGAACATGTTTCTCAATAGTTAAAATTTTTTTTTTAAATTATTGAATTTTTTGATAAATTTATTTGAAAAATGTGCAATATCTCGAGAACGGTTTGTTCGGGCGTTCCAAAGTTTATCTCAATCGTTTTCTAAGGAAAAATTGCATACGAAATGTCTATTTGCGTAACTTTATTAAGGGTTTTGATTTTTTGATGATTTTTTCAAAATTTTACTCGAAAATTTTGGGTCGTTCTGAATATTTGATTACGTTTAAAAACTATAGGCTTCCAGTATTCGCGGATTAGGATTTTTGTATCAAATTTCATTCGAATCGCTCCATTCGTTCGTGAGATATCGTTTCCACAGTCTCACTGACACACACACAGACACACACACACACACACACAGACACACACACACACAGACACACACACACACACAGATACTTTCACACACACACACACACACACACAGACATCACCTCAAAAATATTTGATTCGTGATCAGGGATGCTTGAAACGTGCCCTCCCGTCAAAAACTCATTCGAATTTTCGACCTCGTCACAATACTTTCCTTCTACATTATGTATATAAGGAAAGTAACAAAGAAAGAACTTCATTGTTATTTACTTTACATATTTAGGAATTGGGATCACTAAAACTTAGCATTTGCAACATGTCAACGCTGCAGGAGTTAGAAGCCCCATAGTGTAACCGATAGGCCATACGTTAATCCCTTATTACTCTGATCAATCTATATGTTAAAATAGTTTAATGAAAAAAATAAATAAAGTGATACATGAGTAAAATGGAAATTATTTAGCACCGAAACATATGCTTTATACGGAAAAAATTTGCGGGCAAAATCAGCATGGGAATTACCATATTAATTTTTCTGAAAAAGGCAGAATTTGCTTCATAGGGAAACGAAAGAGAGTGTTTAGATTGAAGTTTTAAATTGTACCTTCGTCTAAAATAAAAGCTTTTAAAAAAATTTTAAATTTTGAAAATATTTAAACGATGAGAGTTTAAATTAATACCATATCATCTCCAATGAAAGTATTATTATTTCTCAAAATATTTGAAAATAGGCTACTACAATAAATTTTTGTAAGTTGTATAATAGATTTCTGTAAGTAGTATAAAATGTAATATCTATTTTTAACTTTTACCATTTTCGTTTAAAAGATTTAAAATTACACAGCACATTTTTAGAAGAAATAAATAATTTAAATAATTTTTCACAATGTAAATATTTTATTCAGTAAGATAATACATAATTCAATACAGATAATATATGTATTGAAACATTGTAAAATTCGATAAATTGTATTTTTACTGCGAGGTTTAATTATTTTATTCTATTTTTTTTTTCTCTGGAAGTACAGACTACAAATGCAGGAATTGGCGTAATAATATTATCCGTTTCATTGTAAGTGATAAGATAGATATTAAGTTTGTCGCCAAATAGTAGCGCATCAGGCAGACTAGCTTTGTTTATATACATGATGTTAAATTATTTTGTGAGTAAAAATTCTCATATAAGGCTTACTTAATCATGTTTCGATTATTGATTCTCACTACGTAGATAGAGATACTTTAATACGACCACCATTCACATTTCATCTACAATTTTTTTTATAAAATGCCAAATATACTACTTAAACTCGCATAATAAAAATGCAACATAGTTTATAAAAATGAATTTTAAAAGCAAATCTTTCAAAGACATAAATATTGAAAATACAATCATACTCTTTTGCCCTCAGAATTCTATAGACAACTTTATAAAATTAAATATTAAATATGATATTTAAAAAACAGCTGCGTCGGCCGGGAGTCGAACCCGGGTCAACTGCTTGGAAGGCAGCTATGCTAACCGTTATACCACCGACGCTTCGTGAAGTGAAAACTCATGGAAGTAATTGAGATAAGATTTAGAACGCGGAAAATAGCATGAGATAAACAAAATAATTGTAAGCGTTTGGCCGTGAAGCTATCTATCATTAAAATTCATTCAGTTTCTGTTGAATTCTGTGCTGTGTTGGCGATTTGATTTATAGATTAAAACCTTTCTACCAAGGAATTGTTACCAGGCAGTAGCCAAAAAAGGCTGACCCCCCCTCCCCCCATCCCGTCCCTGCAAGAGGTAAATTCAGCCCTACAGAAGAAAAATATTTAATTTTTATTAGTGATATGAAATTTCATTCAACATGTGATCCAAATTGTTCATGAAAATTTGCTTTTTGAGAATTTCTTTTATAAATTTCTTCATTTTAGAGTACAAAAATAAGCAGTTTTAATTTAACTGCATTTGCGTTATATACTAGTGATAGTCAATTCAATTACATATTCAATTTAAAAATATTTACCAGTTAATGCTTATATTAAAATAAATTGTAATTATTATACACTAACGACTAATCTAGCGACGTCACTAAATCTTCTTGGGCGTCACTGGGTCCTGTGTGCACAGCGCAATTTAAAATCTCTGCGCAAGTTAGTCTCTGCGCCTGGATATAGCCACTTCAAAATTAACAAACAATATTTGGATTGTAATAATGCGAAAACTTGCTGTGTTTTGGCAATATTTCTTAAAGTCCTCCTTGGTCCGTAACTCACGAATGACGAAATCCTATCCGCATTATGTTGAGCTAGCAACTTTTTGATTCGTTGCAGGGCTGATTGCTCAACCTTATATTAAGGCCCCTTGATTGATATTTGCATTCCATTTTTTAAAATACCATTGGAATAGCGCTTTAAAACATTTAGAGAGTTCATCCTTTCTGGATGCTCCACTGATTGTTTTCTATTAAATAAGAAAGAAATAAGTGGTATTTAAACTTTATGGGCGCAACATGTAATGAAACATGACTTCTCAAATGTCAATATAAGAGATTATTAAATCATTTTAAGTAAATTTACACATAAACAAAATTACAATTATAAAATCCTTTTTATGTTTTTATTGTTATGGATTTAATGTTGATTATTTATGTGAGTCTATTTTATTATAATTTGGGATAATAAATCAAATAATTTGGGAGGAAAGAAATAAAGAAAGGACGCGAAGTGGAACCTTGCTCTTCATCTACGGATTTCGTATGTAAAGTATTCAAGTCCCTATTGAATACAAAATTATAATAGTACTTGTATAATACTTGTATGTATTCTTTTTTAGTCCTGCGGGTACTTTTCATTTGACAACTCACTAGAATTTTTTTAATGAGTTTATTTCTAATGGCAACGTTTTCTGCGCCCTCTCTTACCTTTCCGAGAGGTTGGTGGTAGGGAAAGGAGGGTACGGTCCCTGTGGATACCTCCCCTACTGGATTCCGGTCTAAATTAGGTGGCTCTTCCCGGCCGTCCAAACAGTTACCTTACAACTTTCTGGTAGGTCGAACGGTCTGGGTCTCAACAACAACACCCTCTTCTACTCCTTTTCTAATGACATAAAAGTAGCAAGAAATTTTTTGCTCCGCGGCTTGATGTATCTTTTGAAAGTTTTCAGGGTTTTTTTTTCTTTTGATAAAAACTTTTCCATTTAATTATTTTAAATAAACATTCTCAGGATATGGTATAGATAGAGCTTAGATAATGATTGAGGTGGATTCAGCATCAAATTCTTGAGGATGATGGAGTATTCACTAAAGATTCTCACTTCCAGTTCTTTTCAGTTCAAACATTTTCATTTTATTTTCTTGCACCCACCTCCCCTTCTTTTTCAATGAAATAAAAATAGAAAAGCATTTTTTTACCACAGTTTATGCGGCTTGTTGTATTTTTTGAAAGTTTCAATTTTTTTGGTGATAAAATCTATGCTGTCTTATTGTTTTAACTAAACATTTTCCTTTAAAACATCTATTTCTCAGAATCTGGTATAGATAGAACTTATAGATAATATATGATGCTGATTCAGCAATACGCACACATTAGGCCCCGTTGCGATATATGCGCCCCTGCCCTCTAATACGCCCTAAAAAAACTCACTGCATGAGCGATATATGCATCGACTGTATTAGCGCTTAGATCACATAACAACAGAAAATAAAGAGTGATACCAAGGGTAGGATAATTTATTATCGTTATTTCAAGAAAAGCGGACATCTGGATATTTTATCCCTTTAAGCCAGGGAAGTAAAATGATTTTTAATGTTTTAGGCACATATCAAAATTATTACTTCTCATTTAAAAAACGCGACTTTCTAGTCCAAGAATTGTCTTTCTAAATCGATTTACATTCATATTTGCAAAGAAAAATACATTCTTACAAAGCTGGTCGGACGTGTTTTAATAGTATAGATTGAGATAAACTGCTTGAAAATAGTTTACGCTCAGATATGCAATGTGTATGCGGGATAGAGTTGTTGTTGAGACCCAGACCGTCCGACCTATCAGAAAGGTGTAAGGTAACCGTTTGGACGGCCGGGAAGTGCCACACAATTTAGACCGGAACCCAGTGAGGGAGGCATCCACAGGGACCGGACCTTACTTCCCCTACCACCAACCTCTCGGAAGGACTTACGGACCCACATGTTTAACGTGATCGTACTCCGCTGGAACACGGCGGCAGTTGTGGCCGCGTGCAAATCCAGCGCGCAAACCACCGGGCTACTGCGCCCGACACGTGCCAACAGCATGTGGTGTTCCCAGGTGGTCACCCACCCAAGTACTAACCGCGCCCGATGCTGCTTGACTTCGGTGATCTAACGAGAACCGGTGTTTTCAGCACGGTAGGGCCTGGCTCTACCGTGATAGAGTGAAAAAAGAGACAGAGTACGGGATAGAGCAGTGTTTCCCAACCTTTTTTGTGTCATGCCCCACCTAAGCCTTTCTAAAATTCTTATGCCCCCCATGTAACATATACATAATTCTTAATATTCAAAAATTGAATTGTTCACTGAAGAAACTTAAATGATAGGTTTTAGGAAGAAATCACTAGGAAATTGTTGAGGAAACACAGCAAGTAAATTTTCAAAACATATAATGGAGAACTGAAATTCAAGTACGAAATAATTTTAATGAAATATTTTTCTATATTATTTTAATTATAAGTAATTATTTATTATTTAAATTTAGTGAAATCCTTGCGCTTGCTGCAAAGAGATTTTATGTTAGGTTCCAATTTAGTTAGCTTCAGTCTCAAGTCTCCCCGTTGTGTTATATCCAGCCGATTTCTTTTTTTAGCAGCAAATCATTTATGGCACTAAATCCACATTCAGCTAAATATGAAGATGGAAACGGTAACAATAGTTTTCTTGCACATTTGGTTGAATTTGAATATTTGATTTCTGTTTCCTCACAAAGCCATGCCATCGCTCCTTTCATATTAAATAAAGTTTTAACCGACTCATCATTTGGCATTTCTGCGAGTTCTTCTTGATACTGTATATCTGAAATATCAGACAAATCCACTAACATTGGCTGCATCATCCAAGTTGGAAAATCAATTTGTTTCAAATCAGAAAATAACAAGTATAGCTATATCAGTCACTTCACATTTTTGGAGCCAATGAAACTTTTTAAAATTTTTGTTGTAAATATATTTTTAACATAATTCAATAAAGGCAATGAAACCAAATATCTTCGCTTTTGCATCGACAAGAGTTTTATGTGTTCTCTTTTATGTGTTTTATGTGTGTGTGTTTAAGTTGATTACTTAAACACACACACACATAAAACACATAAAAGTTGAGTGTGTTTAAGTTGATTCTGTTCTTGTGAGTTTTATGTGTTCTTCTTTTATGTGTTTTATGTGTGTGTGTTTAAGTTGATTATTTAATATATTTAGTTTTTCAAAGATATCGGCTAAATAACTCACAAATGGTTTACCATTGACCGTTAACAAATACTTCATTTCAGGTTTGTCTCTTAAAAAATCACTAAGAGTATCAAATAGTTCCATAAATCTTTTCAAGCAGTTCCCTTTCGAGAGCCATCTATCTTACTTCAGTGTGAAGTAAAAATCTCACATGGTCTGCATTTTGTTCTTCACAAAATAGCTTGAAGAGACGTTCACATTTGGAATTAGCTTTAATAGCATTGATACACTTTATAACTGAATTTAATACTTCATTTAGAACAGGCGAAATGTTTTTAGCTACCAAGTTTTCCCTATGAATAACACAATGCACAAGAAGCATTTCTGGATTATCATATTTCATCAATTCTAAGCAGCCATTTCTCTTGCTCATCATATTAGGAGCACCATCTGCAGCACAAGATGTTATATTTTTCATTGGTATATTATTGACATCTAAGTAATTTTTTACATTATTATATATATCTTTGGAGGTAGTGGTACTTTCTAATGATTTACAGAACAACATTTCTTCAACAAAATCCCCTTTATCAATATATCTTACGTAAGTTATCAATACGGCCTCACTGTCTCTCAAAGTTGATTCATCCATTTGCACTCAGAATTTTCTTGTTTTCAGCTTTTCAACAAGTTGTATTTCAATATCTTCACTCATTTCGTCTCTTCTTCTGCTAACAGTATTGTTACTGAGTGGTATAGCTTTCACGTCTTTGTCATCTTTTTCCAGAACCGTTTTAAGAAATGCTGATATGGTTTGATTAAATTCTCTTTTATTGTATGATTTTTCCCAGATTTAGCGATGAGTAAGGAAATTTGATAACTAACCTCAAGAGTACGATTAACAGTTGCAGTATGAGCAGTAAATAAAGATTTTAATGTTGCTCTTTTTTCAAAATGTTTCTTTAAAGTTCGAAAGTAATTCATATCTGAATTAATATGAGCACCATGTTTCGCCTTCAAATGCGCCTCAAGACGACCTCGTTTCATTGATTCGTTGGTCAAGCATTGTTGGCATAAAAGACAAAAAGGTGACTGTCCATCGTGGAGAGCGGGTATGAAACCAAATTTTAAATATTCCTCCGAATACTGACGAATTTTTTTCTTGCTTGCACCACTCATTTAACTATGGGCTGAATGAAATAAATATAAGATCAATTAAAAACTAAAAATAAAGTATGTGTTAAAATTAATTTAATGTGAAGTGGAGTAAACGTAGACTAAAAAATGCATATTTAAATGTATATGACACATTTACCCCACCACAAACTAACATTTTTTCCAATTGACAAATTTTTCTGGAAAAGATGCTTCTAAAACTGAAATAAATAAAAATAAAACACAAATTACTAATATTTGTATACCACTTATATTTATACAATGTATATTTCTTTTAAATCAACAAGACTTTTACAACAGTTTTAACGGATGCTTATTTCAAATTAACACCAACGATTCTCCTTTTAACTCTTTGCACTCAACAGGCGACCGCCCCTAGCATCTAATAATCTTTGGAACGAACATGGCGGGATTTATTTGACGTTTCCCAGTGTGCTCTGCTGGCCATAATGTGAGTTAGGGTTATCTATTTTGACTCAGGTGGTTTTAACTATGACCGCCCCTAGAATCTAATAGTGAAATCACGGCTACAAACATGTCGAACAGAAGTTACCTATACTAGACATTTACCCAGCTCGAGTAGCGACTGAGAGTTGCCATATGGTTAACTTAAACTCTGGACGAGTCCATTTTCGAATTGCCCCCCTTAACAATCAAATTGCCCCCCTGTGGGGCGTGGGCCCCACGTTGGGAAACACTGGGATAGAGTGAAAAAAGAGACAGAAAAAGAAAGAGAGGGGGAGAAGGAGAGACAGCATGAGTTGTAAAGTAGAAAGCTGCCTACTTTGCTGATTAGTAAGTCTGCTACCAGTGAAACCAAAGGAGATTTAGTGTCATATCATCCCATTAGTTCAGAAAACCCATTGACTTCTCGCTCTCATTGCCTAAACAATATCTACCAACGTCATTCACCCACTCGACCTCCAACCTCCTCCCTTTCTGAGAACCTAGTCTATACAGAGACAAGTAGCGTTTGAGAATGAAAGTTTCTAGAAAGTTAAAAATTCAAGATTTAAATTTAGTTTTGAGTGTAGTATCAGAACAGTGTTAACGGCTAAAGAGTTTATAGTTTTAAAACTAATAATTGCCTGTACATAGTAGACATTTATATATATGAACTATGCCCTATTTAATCTGATAAACTTAGAGCAAAAAACATTTACGCAGACTTATATTACTACTACAGAATGTGATACTACAGAATGTAACAGCTAAAGAACATTTTCAAAGAGTCACGACACGCTTTTTGGTGTATAGTAACTATCTAACTATATATTGGTGTATAGTAACTATCTATTTGGTGTATAGTAACTTTTTGGTGTATTAGTAACTATCTAACATGCACATGCAGAAAAAATAGGACAACGTCTGCCCTTGAGCTGAGGCTGTTGTATTCGTTCAAGGTTCTCCACTTTAGTCATGGAAACGTATACTCTTGAATAAAACATCATGTTTGCTAGATTACGTATTAGTACTTAAACCGTGTTTGAGTTAGAATCTTCACTTCTGCTGTCATAAATATAGCATAGAATAAGTTGCGATCAATCATCATCTAAGCTATATTTAATAGATTCTGAGGAATTAATGCTTTAAAAAAATTATTGGCCAAAACATAGATGGCAAATGTGATTCACACCAAAAAGCGTCGAAAGCCCAGACCATCCGACTCATCCAAAGACATAGAGCAATTTTTTGGTGTCCGGCCATCCATTAAATTGCTCTATGTCTTTGGATGAGTCGGATGGTCTGGGATTTCGACGCTTTTTGGTGTGAATCACATTTGCCATCTATGTTTTGGCCATTTAAAGCATTAATTCCTCAGAATCTATTAGATATAGCTTAGATGATGATTGATCGCAACTTATTCTATGCTATATTTATGACAGCAGAAGTGAAGACTCTAACTCAAACACGGTTTAAATACTAATACGTAATCTAGCAAACATGATGTTTTATTCAAGAGTATACGTTTCCTTGACTAAAGTGGAGAACCTTGAACCAATACAACAACCTCAACTCAAGGGCAGACGTTGTCCTATTTTTGCTGCATTTGCATGTTAGATAGTTACTCTGAGCAGATACAATGATCTGCGGGAAAGTACAGAACAATCAACGAAACCTTGGAGTAGTAAGAACAACTGAGAAAACTGAAAGAATAAATTTCCAATTGCTGTGTGATTTTATATGGTAAATTCAATGGATTTAAATGTTAACCTGCAATTATGTAATACTTAAGTCTGCAGCAAATGGTTTGCTTAATTACTGTTGTTTTGCTTATAGAGGTGTTGTGGTTACCTGTATATTATGAACTGAACTAACTGAGTGAGGGTGGTGATATATCAAAATAATCGAGCACTAACTTCTATAGGTAAAATATTTGTTATAGTAGAAAATCCAGACCACACGACCAACCCATAGGCTAATGGTAGCTTTCTGTGTGGCCGGAATATAGTATCCGGTATAGCCGGTTATAGTATCATTCGATCCGTTTCAGCTTTGAGGCCAAGGGGAAAATCTAAAATTTTTAAAAATCGAATTATGGGTGACGGTGCAAAGGAATAATCAAAAAAGTTAAAACCACTTTACTTAATTATCAAGTACTTCCATTCTAGATAGAATCTCGGTCTTGGGCTCATTCGATCTGTTTCAGCTTCGAGATCAGAATGAAAATGGAAAACTTCGAAAATCCGAATTAAGGGTGACGATACAAAGATATTTTCAAATCAACTTTGCCTCTCAAAAACAATAAATGCACAATTTGATATCCTTTCGCTGCCAACAATTTTAAAATTGGTTATCAACAACTTTGATTAAGTATGTAGGTGCCACATTTATAATCTACTAGCAATTGAGAACGCGCAAATGTGAAATGGCTAGTAACTCTATATAGAAGCAGAAATTAGTCCAGTCACAGTGTATTTCACTTGTCTCTAGACGTTACAGTCGTGCGTATCAACATATAAGAAGAAATCTGATGTGGGCAACACATGACTTTCCTTATATAATGCAATAAATTTACTACTTTTACAGTTTAAAAAAATGTTATTCTTATAGTAGATACTTATACTCTTTCCAAGATATTGAATCTTTTTCAATTAGTCGTCATTTTCATTGATTTAGCGTCATTTTTATCCATTTGGCGAGATTTTTGTTAATTTGGCAAATGACTCCAAGTTGGCGACATTCCGCAAATTCGTCGCCAAAATCTCGCCAAGCGTTATGGACGGAGAAATAAGTTATTCTTACAGCAGATAAATGACTATTGGCGTTCAAATACAAAAGTATTTCTCCAAGTATCTTTTTTCATGAATGTGAGCTAGTTCCACGAGAATGATGTCACCCAATTTATCGCATGGTATTACATATGAAAAGTGAACATGTTTCTCAATAGGAAATATCTTTTTTTTTTATTTTATGTGACTTTTTGATAAATTTTTTGAAAAATGTGCAATATCTCGAGAACGGTTCATGTTAGCATTCTAAAATTTATGTCAATAGTTTTCTAATGAAAAATTACATAAGAAATGTCTATTTGCGTAACTTTATTAGCGGTTTTGATTTTTTGACGATTTTTTCAAAATTTCACTCGAAAATTTAGGGGGTTCTGAACATTCGATTGCGTATGAAAACAATAGGCTTCCAGTGTTTACGGATTGTGATTTTTGTACTAAATTTCGTTCGAATTGGTCCATTAGTTCGTCAGTTATCGTCTCTACAGGCTCACTGACACACACATACACACACTTTCACACACACACACACACACACACACACACACACACACCACTTCAAAAATGTTTGATTTGTGATCGGGGATGCTTGAAACGTGCTCTTCCGCCAAAAACTCGAATTCGAATTTTCGACCCCGTCACAATACTTTCCTTATACATTATGTACATAAGGAAAGTAATTATCGAGCACTTACTTCTATAGGTAAAATATTTGTTAAAGTGTCATTCGATCCGTCTCAGCTTCGAGGCTAAGGGAAAAATCTAAAATTTAAAAAAATCGAATTATGGGTGACGGTGCAAAGGAATAATTAAAAAAGTTAAAACCACTTTACTTAATTATTAAGTACTTCCATTCTAGATAGAATCTCGGTTTGGGTATCATTCGATCTGTTTCAGCTTCGAGATCAGAATGAAAATGGAAAATTTCGAAAATCCGAATTAAGGATGACGATACAAAGATATTTTCAAATCAACTTTGCCTCTCAAAAACAATAAATGCACAATTTGATATTCTTTCGCTGCCAACATTTAAAATTGGTTATCAACAACTTTGATTAAGTATGTAGGTGACACATTTATAACCTACTAGCAATTGAGAACTCGCAAAGTGCTTGTGAAATGGCTAGTAACTCTATATAGAAGCAGAAATAAGTCCAGTCACAGTGTATTTCACTTGTCTCTAAAAGTTACAGTCGTGTGTATCAACATATAAGGAACAATTAGTAATTAGCAATTGGTTACAACTCATATATTTTCGGTTTCTAAATTAGACTGATAATTATAAATATTTCAATTTTTGATTTCGATATACACATTTTAGGTTTTTTTTTAATATGTTTTCAATATTTTTAGGAAAATATAACCCTATAAGATTATATGCCTATTTACTTGTGAGTTGTTTTAATGTGAATTTCTGTAGGTTAGGGTATGAAGAACCCAAAAATTTATGAACAATTACACGCGTTTCCATTAAATATTACATATATATTAGATTTAGTTAGACTAAAATTAGACAGATTGTTTGGCAAGTTTCAAAATTAGGATAAATATTATTTAATATTTAAAATTTTCATAATTCTCGTTATGGAGAAACTATGAACTTAAAATACCTTATATGTGAAAAAATCAATTATAAAACCAAATATGCATCTGAAGCCAATGAGACTTTAAATAGCCGTTGCCAAGTAGAAAAATCTGATGTGGGCAACACATGACTTTCCTTATATAATGTAATGAATTTACTACTTTTCAGTAAAAAAAAATAGGTTTTTTCTTATAGTAGATACTAATATTCTTTCCTAGATATTGAATTTTCGACAATTAGTCGTCATTTTCATTGATTTAGCGTCAATTTTATCCATTTGGCGAGATTTTCGTTAATTTGGCAACATTTCAAAAAGTCGCCAAGTTGGCGACATTCCGCCAAATTCGTCGCCAAAATTTCGCCAAGCGTTATGGACGAAGAAATAAGTTGTAATAATAATAAGCAGATAAATGATTATTGGCGTTCAAATACAAAAGTATTACTCAAAGTATTTTTTTTCTTGAATGGAACGAGCTAGATCCACGAGAGTGATGTCATCCAATTTATCGCATGGTATTACTTACATATGAAAAGTGAACATGTTTCTCAATAGGGAATATTTTTTTTTTCATTTTATATGACTTTTTAAAAAAATTTTTGAAAAATGTGCAATATCTCGAGAACGGTTCATGTTAGCGTTCTAAAATTTATGTCAATCGTTTTCTAATGAAAAATTACATAAGAAATGTCTATTTGCGTAACTTTATTAGTGGTTTCGAATTTTTGACGATTTTTTCAAAATTTTATTCGAAAATTTAGGGAGGTTCTGAACATTCGATTACGTATGAAAACAATAGGCTTCCAGTGTTTACGGATTGTGATTTTTGTACCAAATTTGGTTTGAATCGGTCCATTCGTTCGTCAGTTATCGTCTCCACAGACTCACTGACACACACACACACACATACTTTCACACACACACACACACACACACACACACACACACACACACACACACGCACACATACACACACACAGACATCACTTCAAAAATGTTTGATTCGTGATCAGGGATGCTTGAAACGTGCTCTCCCGTCAAAAACTCGATTTCGAATTTTCGACCCCGTCACAATACTTTCCTTATACATTATGTATATAAGGAAAGTAAAAAGAAATTTTCAAAGACACATTTTAAATTGATTATTTGAGAATGAAAGCTGAAGTAATTATACTATTTCCACCCAAAAAGCTGAGTTTCCACCCATATGAACAATTTACCTGTAATGACCCTGTAATGGCAATTACATGTAATTGATCGAAATTCAAGCATATTGAATAAAGATTGTGAAACAATTCCCTGTCAGTTACATGACACCGTTGAAACAAAATTGTGTGATCATTTTGCAATCCCAGAAACTAAAAATGTATACTAGTTATTGAATATAATTTATTATCGCCCAATTAAAAATTTAAAAATTAAATAGTACATATGGAAAATCAGGGCACTAGAAAGTTATGGGGAGATTCTCATTCTAAGTAGTTTATTTAATTTGTTTTTTTGTCATGTATGTGAATCTACATGAAAAACATGAAGTTGAAAATGTCTCTCTTTTGCACAACTAAAAGCAATTATTGCTAAAATTAGTGGATGAGGGCGGGATGAATATGTAGAATCATTCTCAACAGCAGTAGTTCCCAAATTGCGCCCCATTTAAGCATTGATGATAAAAGGATACTTTCACAAAAATTAGTCTATTTATTCCAATATACATACACTGTAAAATATTCTGCAACCGTTTCTTTCCTTTCTTTAGCTACTTTGTAGATAATTTCAGCAAACTGATAAAAAAAGAATCTGATGTAGACAGCACATGGCTTTCCTTATATAATGTAATGAATTTACTACTTTTACAACAAAAAAAATAGGTTATTCTTATAGTAGATACTAATATTCTTTCCACACACACACACACACACACACACACAAGATATTGAATTTTCGTTAACGAGTCGTCATTTTCATTGATTTAGCGTTATTTTTATCCATTTAGCGAAATTTTCGTTAATTTGGCAATATTTAAAAAGTCGCCAAGTTGGCTACATCCCGCCAAATTCGTCTCAAATCTCGCCAAGCGTTATGGACGAAGAAATAAGTTATTTTTATTGCAGATAAATGACTATTGGAGTTCAAATACAAAAGTATTACTCAAAGTATCTTTTCTCATGAATGGAACGAGCTAGATCCACGAGTGTGATGTCACCCAATTTATCGCATGGTATTACATGTTTGAACATGTTTTTCAACAGTTAATATATTTTTATTAATTTATGGGATTTTTTGATAAATTTATTTGAAAAATGTGCAATATCTCGAGAACGGTTCATGCTAGCGTTCTAAAGTTTATGTCGATCGTTTTCTAAGGAAAAATTACATAAAAATGTCTATATGCGTAACTTTATTAAACGTTTTGATTTTTTGATGATTTTTTCAAAATTTCACTCGAAAATTTAGGAAGGTTCTGAACATTCGATTGCGTCTAAAAACAATAGGCTTTCAGTATTTACGGATTGTGATTTTTGTACCAAATTTCATTCAAATCACTCCATTCGTTCGTGAGATATCGTCTCCACAGACTCACTGACACACACACACACACACACACAGACATCACCTCAAAAGTGTTTGATTCGTGATCAGGGATGCTTAAAACGAGCTCTCCCGTCGAAATATCGAATTCGAATTTTCGACCCCGTCACAATACTTTCCTTATACATTATCTATATAAGGAAAGTAAAAAATCGTGGCAATTACAGGCGTTCATGAAAATTCTAGCTTCATTTCTGAAATATTCAGCAAATTATCGTCTGCCGAAGCGTATTTTGTATTTTTGTATATATATATATATATGTAAAAATAAATTATTAAATCCAAAGTTAGAATGTATGTAGTAACTCATAATACACTATTCCAAAATTTTCTACAAATACAAAGAAATTAAGACAAAAAGAGGAAATAATAAAGCATAATGCAAGTCATAAGGACAAAGACAATCAACAAATTTCAAAAATGAGGAATGCAAATAAGAAAACAAAAAAAATCAAGCAAAAAAGCTTGCACATGGAGGAGATTTAGGCTTACGAGATTAGGCTTACGAAAAGTTCATTTCGAAAAAATTCTCATCGGGTCCATATATCTTTTCGAAATGATAAAATGTATAAAATGTATAAATATGTATAAAAATGTATAAATATATATATATAAATATATATATATATATATATATATATATATATATATATATATATATATACAAAAACTTTCTGAACTCTGAAACTTTCAGTAACATGCTTTGAAATGTTTTACAGTGTATAGGCCTTACCTATAGCACACTTATTAAAGGTGAAAAGGATTCAGAGGCTCAATTATGTTTAAAGAAAGGGGCTCTTCTGGAGAAAATGCCTGGGAAGCAGTGCTCTACAGCTTTCAAAATTATATCCCAATATCTTCCTTTCATTTTGAAACTAAGCTATGTGATGACAAATAAATTATACTCAAAGACTGTTATCTGTATCGTTTCAAATTCACTTCACGATATTGTAAAAGCACGCATACATTTGCAGCTAATTTTTCTTTAATTCAAGTCAGTATTGCCACTTGCGACGACCTTAATCTAATAATTTTTCTACAGCTTCCAGAATTATATCCAAATGTCTTCATTTCATTTTGAAATTAAGCAATGTAATGACAATTAGATTATAATCATAATCTGTGTTATTTGCATTGTTTCAATTTCACTTCCCGATATCGTAAAACCCACCATACATGTATACATTTACAGCTAATTTTCCTTCTATACAATGCAGTATTATCACTTGTGCAGACCATAATCTAATCACAACGTTCAAACGACCGAAACATTTTTTTTTTTTTTTTTTTTTAGAAGCGGTGTTTAAAATTTTACGACACCTCTGCGCAGGAACACAACCTTCTATTATAATAAAATGCTCCAATAATAAGAATATTGCGCCATAAAAAAATCTAAAAAATATGTATAAAATAAAAAACAACAAGCGTAATTTTGAACATCTGTAATACTTCCCCGGCAATTTATTCTTTAATTCCTGACCCCCGAAAACTCTAAAAATTTTTTTTCTTTCCACGCCGCTAAGTGACTCTGCCTTTAATGCCCATGTCACATTTGCAGAATATTAAAATTGAGGAAATGATAGAAGAGATTCACATTAAGATGCAGGGGGCGCGGTAGCCCATTGGTTAGCGCGCTGGAGTTCCACTCGGTTGGCCCGGGTTTGATTCCAGCAACTGCCAAAACTGCCGCAGTGTTCATGCGGAGTACGATCACGTTAAACATGTGGGTCCGAAAGTCCTTCCGAGAGGTTGGTGGTAGGGGAAGGAGGGTACGGTCCCTGTGGATGCCTCCCCCACTGGGTTCCGGTCTAAATTGGGTGGCACTTCCCGACCGTCCAAACTGTTACCTTACACCTTTCTGGTAGGTCGGACGGTCTGGGTTTCAACAACAACATTAAGATGCAGGAGGAAGTACACGATATGAAATGCAAGTATATATTTTGCGACATCTTTGGCCGTACTTTACTCTCAATGCACTGTAAAAAAAAAATCTGATTCGGGCAGCTCATGACTTTCTGCCGCCACATACTGCAGTGGTTTTACTTCTTTCACAGTGAAATAATGCTTTGCAAGATCCATGGCACAATGTTTTTGGGGCAAATTAACATCACGTAAACTGAAATTTGGCACTTTTGGTAACTTAGACCAAGCAGAATAACTCATTCATACTTACCTGCAAAGTTTCCATCAAAATACAATAGGCATTTAATTGATGTACCGTGAAATATATGACTATTGGCGAAATCTGGCGAATACAAAACTATTTTAAAAGTATATTTTTTTGTGAATGGAAAGAACTGGATCCACGAGAATGGTGTTAACATGTTTTTTGCATACTATTGAAAATAACAAGAAAGATCAATCGTGCTTAAAGCATTGATTATGAAACACTTTCCAACTTCAATGCAATTTTAATTAAACAAGTCTAAAATGCAACACATTCCTCAGTAATATTTTAAAACTTATCACAATACTACATTAATTTATTATATTTGAAAACTTAAACCTTCATTGAAAAAAATGAACTCCATTCAAATGACGGCACTGAAATATAAATTGCCTGGTTTAAACATCTCTAAAATGCGATACATTCCTCGGTAATATTTTTAAAACTATCATAATACTACAATAATTTATTATATTTGAAAACTTCATCTAAACAACTGAAATTCATTCAAATGACGTCATAGAAAAAATAACACGCCTGGATCTCTATAAAAACAGCATTTCATTCATAACTTTTTCCCATTCATTTCATTCATCACAATACTATAATAATTTATTTTATTTAAAAATTAAGACCATGGAGCTACAAGAAATTAAACTTCAAAGAGAAGGACGAAAAAATTGTCCTTCTCTTTGTAAAATCAATTAATATTTCATTCATATCAGCTATGCAGACTCCATGGGCTAAATAATTTTGTGTTAAAGAAATACAGCAATTCTAATACAACCCATCCTACATATTTTGCTGTTTATATTTTACATAAGTGAAAAATAGGCTTCGTTGTAGAAATAATCAAATTTGGATGAGCATTTAAACTCAAATATATTGTAATTGCGTTGTTTTAGTATGTAGATGCACAGAATTTAAGCAAAAATAAAGTGGTTTTAGGACGGATACAACAGTCAATATGAATTAAAAAGAACTTAAAAAATCACGATTTTGAGACAAGATGAATGCCATATATCATTTTGAAGTGGGTCATGTGATCTTTTCATATCATGGTCACGTGATCGCTTCATATGAGAGGTGTAATTATTATTTTAATTTTTAATTAAAAAACTACTGAATGTATTTCGCTGAATTTTTTTTGTATATTTTATGGAACAATTTGAATATTACCTAAAATTTTCGAAGCAATTTGTGAATTTTAAATCCGCTTAAAAAATGTTTGAAAAATTAGGTCCCATAGGGCTCAATGTATTTCATTGTTTCAACCCGGGTTCAATCCAAAACTAATTGGGTGATATTATTCATTTATATTCCCATAGGTCCTACAGACCGTCTGAACAACATACTAAAATTTCAATTTGATTAAGTCATTTTTACGGCAGTTATCGAGCTAACGGACAGACAGACAGACAGAATGAACAAAGTCATAAACACTTTTCAACTTTGTTGTAAAGTGTTAAAAAGGGAACTTATTTGATGATACTTGCTACTTTTTTATATATAAGATTTTATAAATGTATATATAGATAATAATTAAAGTACACGTATTTAGCGTATTCTACAGATACATCTCTCTGTTGAAAGTTGCCAGATTTAGTAGAAATAATCTTTAGGACAAGGGATCGTAATTTCCGTAAAAAAAAGTAAATTAATTGGTTTAAAAAATCTTTACCAGGGGTCAATTTACCCTTGCAAGTAGTCAAAAATCGCAAAAATTTGTAATGGGCATTGAGGTAAATAAAAACAAGAAAGTTCAATCATGCTTAAAGCATTGATTATGAAACACTTTCCAACTTCAATGCAATTTTAATTAAACAAGTCTAAAATGCAACACATTCCTCGGTAATATTTTAAAACTTATCACAATACTACATTAATTTATTATATTTGAAACATTAAACCTTCATCGAAAAAAATGAATGACGGCATTAAAATATAAATTGTCTGGTTTAAACATCTCTAAAATGTGATACATTCCTCGGTAATAATTTTAGAATTATCATAATATTACGATAATTTATTATATTTGAAAACTTCATCGAAAACAACTAAAATTCATTCAAATGACGTCATAAAAAAATAACACGCCTGGCTCTCTCTATAAAAGCAACATTTCATTCATAAATAATTCCCCCATTCATGTCATTCATCACAATACTATAATAATTTATATTACTTAAAAATTAAGACCATGGAGCTACAAGTAAGCAAACTCTATGCGTAAAACTTCATCGAAAATTATCGTCCTTCTCTTTCTAAAATCAATGAATATTTCATTCATATCAGCCATGCAGACTCCATGGACTAAATGATTTTGTGTTAAAGAATTACAGCGATTCTAATACAACTCATTCTACATATTTTGCTGTTTACATTTTACATAGGTGAAAAATAGGCTTAATAGTAGAAATAATCAAATTTGGATGAGCATTTAAACTGAAATATATTGTCATTGCGTTGTTTTAGTATGTAGATGCACAGAATTTAGGCAAAAATAAAGTAGTTTTAGGACGGATACAACACTCAATATGAATTAAAAAGAACTTTAAAAATCACGATTTTGAGACAAGATGGATGCCATATATCATTTTGAAGTGGGTCATGTGATCGTTTCATATCATGGACACGTGATCACTTCATATAAGAGGTGTTATTATTATTTTAATTTTTATTTAAAAAACTACTGAATATATTTCGCTGAATTTTTTTTTATATATTTTATGGAACAATTTGAATATTGCCTAAAATTTTCGAAACAATTTGTGAATTTTAAATCCGCTTAAAAAATGCTTGAAAAATTAGGTCCCATAGGGCTCAATGTATTCCATTTTTTCAACCCGGGTTCAATCCAAAACTAATTGGGTGATATTATTCATTTATACTCCCATAGGTCCTACAGACCGTCTGAACAACATACTCAAATTTCATTTTGATTAAGTCATTTTTACGGCAGTTATCGTGCTAACGGACAGACAGACAGACAGACAGACAGAATGAACAAAGTCATAAACACTTTTCAACTTTGTTGTAAAGTGTTAAAAAGATATTGCATGCATCATGTTTTTTTTTAAGTATAAGCAATAATCATGTCTATAAACAAGCCAATTTAGTCCATATCACTTTATATAGATGTATCCATATCTTTTTGTATCCTCAAAAATTATTGGTTGAAAAGGTTTTGTCATGCTATTGTTTTTACTTAAAGGTTTTTTTTTAAACATATGTTTCTCAGTATCTACCATAGATCGAGATTAAATGCCGGTTGATATACTGGTGCACAGTACTGGTGCATAGTTAGACCACTCAAAAAGCTAGTTTAATGGCCCCGCAACACCCGCAATTGCGGTGGTTCCCGTGACGCCCAAGCTTGCCCCGTCATGACCTTCATGCATGAATATTTGTAAAAACGATTTGAATTTCCTACTGAGATAAACGTGTGGGGTGTCAAAAAAGAATTTCAAGGGGCCCTAAAATTCTTTAAACCGCCCCTGCCCCTCATCAACGTTAAAGTAACCACCTGTATATTTAGCCTCAACATAGCCACAGATTAGATGATAATCACTCATATGAATTTAGCACCCAATTATCAGGAGATAGAGTAGTTTACTAAGGATTTCCACTTCCTTCCCCCTCCCCCCTTTTCAGTTCCAAAAATTTAGCTTCAGATAGAGCTCAGATGAGGAGTGATATGGGTTGAGCATCGAACTCCAAAGAGTTAGGGACTATGGATGTCCAATTTAGGTTCTAGAGATTTAACCACCGTTTGGTATCGAAAATTCGTATGATTATGAAACAAGCATGCAAAAGGTAATGAAAATGTCTATAGCTCCGTTGACAATGAAATGTACATACCATTTGCCACTATATAAAGGCTCTTTCAAAAACTTTTTGTTATTGAATTTTGTAATCTTAAAACATAACTTTAATCTATTTTAAATTTACTTTGCAAAAAAAAAAAAAAAAAGAAAGAAAGAAAGATCAATCATGCATAAAGCTTTGATTATGAAACACTTTCCATTTTCAATGCAATTTTATTTAAATATCTCTAAAATGTGCGATACGTTCCTCGGTAATATTTTTAAAAGTATCACAATACTACATTAATTTATTACTAGCCGAATATCAGTTGAAAATCAACGGTCTCGCAATAAGCAACCCTTGAATAATGTAAATTTTTTAATAATTCGCGTTTCACATTTATTCGACAAATCGAATATTTTGGTGTGCAGAACCCCCTGAAGTAGAAAATATTGGGAAACTTAATTTGCGCATTTCTTCTTTTCGAATTATTTACCCGTACACCACATTATCTCATCCCGAAGCACCCCTATTTTATTATTTCTCCTTTCGAACTTTTTTTTGTGAAGCACACCCATAAATGAACATTTTTGAAAAACCCTGTTTGTCTTGGGTTTTCTATCAGATGATTGGACCATATGCCAAATATCAAGCCTCTATGACATTTAAAAGGAAGCGTGCCTCATTTATTCGGAAAATCGAACACATTACTGTGCGGCACCCCTTAAAATAGCAAATATTGGAAATCTGAAATTTCACTCTTTCTTCCTTTCAAATTATCTACCCGTACGCCAAATTTGAAGTCTCTATCCTATCGAGAAGCATGTTTTTTCTATTACTTCACCTTTCGAACGTTCTTCTGTGTAATACCCTGTTAATTGAATATTTTAATAAATAAGTAAAATGTTAATAAAAAAAGGAAAAGTAAAACCCTTGTACTTGAATTCATAACAAAAGATTACGCTCGTGGATAATCCAACTATAGTTCGTTTTGTTTTGCCATCTTCTAAGATTTGAACGAATACTGTCTATACTTGGAGGTAAAAGCAAGAAGTTAAAATTTCATATTAAGAAAAAACACCAATATCGTTTGAGACAATATTTAAGCGGCGCTGGGATAAGATAAGTAGCTCTGCATTGTATTCTTTTCTATGGCTAAAGGTCTAAAATATCTATTTATATTGCCAATTTGTAAAAAATAAATTATTAGCGCAATGCAAAATAGAACTGAAACAATAAAGAATATTCCTACGTATTCAAAGATATTTTATCTTTCAATTTATTTTTATCTTCTCATATTCTGCATTCTATCCTACAACTATGAAAAAATACTGTTTAATTATACTCATAATAAGGGAACCTTTAATATAAAAATAATTAAAAATGCATATACTAAATACTACGCCTTTCTGTTGTGTCAGCTAGCAATAACAGCTACTTTACTAACACTAGCGACAACTAGATATAATTCTCAAAGCATTATGGTATTTTCAAACGTTTCATTCATAGCAGTTTTATCTCCTTCTTTCTAACTTCATGTATTTATAGCTAACTTTCATTTCAGTTGATACATTGTTGCCACTTGTGAAACCTTAATCTAATCAAAAATCTTTAAAGCATGAAGCCAATTTTCAAGAACATTTAAAATTTTACGACACCTCAATGGGAGAAAAAATGTCTTAATTATAATAAAATGCTCAGCAAATTCAGAAGATTGCGTCATAAAAACCGTTGGGAAAAACATCGAACGTAATTTCCGAACATCTGTAACACTTCCCTGGCGTATTATTTGCTAATCCCCTCCCTCAAACAACTCTAATAAAATTTATTTTTTTCTCTTCCTTCCCACGTTGCTAAGTGGTTCTGCCATTAATGTCCTTCATGCCACATTTGCAAAGCATTAAAATTAGCAGGAAAGCTGTCAAAGATTCGCATTAGAGGAAACAGACTATTGTAAAATGCTGAACAATGTATATGGTTGACATCTTTGGCCAGTTTTACTTGAGGATTACAGTCTGACACTTCGATTCGTTAAAATTAAGTTTGAGAATAAACATCGTTTTCAGAGGAAGAAAGTGTGATTTTCTTCTCTCTGTGTATAGCTTGTTTGCAAAAAATTGGTCCAAACGTTTCGATTTTGGAACACTCTGTTTTGTAAATTTCTTTATCTTATTCGGATAATTATGACATGAAGGACGAAGCTTTTATTTGTTAAATTAAAGAAATCGTCAAAGATGACTGTACTGAATCGAAAAGCTTCGCATTATTATAGTAATTGAGAATATCCGCCTTGTACAGAGAAACAATTTGAAATTGGCACTTTCCAAGGAACTAAACAATGTCATTATATATGAAATGAAAATTTTAATCTATTCTTTTATAATTTTTCAATTTTTCAATCACATTACATATATATAATTGTCTAACGCGTTTAAGGGTAGTTTGGGGTATCTTTCAGAAACCACCAGGTGACCTAGTAGGCCGAATCTTTGTACGCAATATCGAATACGGTTCAGAACCTAACGGAGTCGAATTCTCGATTTAGCCTCCAGGTAGTGGAAAACAGGGGGGTCGAAAAGGCTCTAAAAGTCTTTCTAGAATCTCCAGAAGCGTCCCTGTTGATCTAGATAGTTAAATCTTTGCACACTTATAGTATCAACCGACGGAAAAAAACTCAGGGTAGTCGGATTTTTAATTTACCCCTCTGAGGCGAGAAAATAAAGATTTTTAAGGCTTTTTCGACCCTCCATAAGCTGCCCTGGTGACCCAGAAGGCTGAGTCTTAGTACATTTATGACATCGGCCACCGGACAGAACTTAACGTAGCAGCATTTTCGACCCCCCCCCCTCCCAGAATGTTAGTTTTACTTTCTTTGCCAGACTTAAATAGCAGTCTCTATTACACTTTCTAAAGCCATTTGTTATCATTACTATCCAGTTATTCTCCAATGCCGACAAATAAATAAAACCCACATTTTTTTAAACCCACAAGGCTCTCAATTCTAAATAATCCTTGAAGATAGGAGCTATTGCAAATTTTCCCATGATCTTCAAGTAAAAGGTGACTGTCATTTTTCAGCAACTAGAAAGTGTTGACACGACAACATGTTCTCCATAATGTGATGAATAACGGCGTAATGATAAATCTCGATTCAAAGTCTTATGATCTGAGGCACGTGATTTTCGCTGCAAGGTCCTTGGAAAAAAATACTATCATTTCAGTACAGCGGATAAAGCGTCAACTAACCATCCGGAGAACTATTTCTTGGTTCAAAATTCGGAATGGAACGTGAATCGAGTGCCATGACATGCCACATAAGTTTTTCACAACGGCACTTGAGCCATTTAGCCCTACATTTTCAATGCAGTGAATAATTTAAGCCTGAATAATATTGAAATGGGAATTTTTCAGGATCCAACAGTTTTGGGCAGCTATTTCAATTCACGGAATGATACAATGAGCAGAACGGAATCCTAGATTAGAAAGCGGAGGAATGAGGGAGTCACACAGATCAAAGTTAGTCATTAGATCGAAAATCTAAAGGATGAGAATGTAAGGTTCGCTTAAAATATCAAAAAAAAAATATTATTATATCTTAATAGCTCATTGGAGAGATCGTCAATTGCCCATGGGAAGATTTGTGTTTCGAATGGTTGGAACATGTGCCCTTTTATCGTCTTTATAAACTGGCAATGTACCTTTACACAGGCACCACTGCTATACCCAAGGCCAATATGTAATACATGCGGTATGTAATACAAGTGTATTGTCCAAGCTGTTAGAGAATAAAAAACACTCCACAAGTATAAACAAGACTATATCAGTGTCATATCAGTTTGAAAGTCGAAATGGACTTTGAAACCTAACCGGACAGGTCTTGTACTTTGGGCTTCAATTCAAGCTAATTTACACCCCGGTAATGTTTCCAGAAAAGAAATTGGGGGGGGGGGGTAATAAAATATCTTCTTTTCCATTTCTTCAAATATCATTTCTATGAACGTCAATGGGTTCCACTGGGTCCTTGAGAGGGATTATGACCCCCAATCTAACCCCCTTGGCGATGCCCTTGCTACATTGCAAATTAAAATGACTGTTAAACGATTCTAAACGATGCATGTTAATTCCTTTAATTTATTTTATTCATTCCCAATAATTCCATTCAAAACTATAAGCTCCGGACTGTCATTGTCTGAAAAAAGTTTTATTGAAATAGATAGTGTACTAGCCGAATATACGTTGAAAATCAACGGTCTCTCAATAAGTAAACCCAGAATAAAGTAAATTTTTGAATAATTTGCGTTTTACATTAATTCGGCAATCGAATGTTTTGATGTGCAGAACCCCCTAAAGAAAAAAATATTGGAAAACTTAAATTGCTCACTTCATCCTTTCGAACTATATACCCGTACACCAAATTAAAGTCTCTATCTCATCTCGAAGCATACTATTTTAGCATTTTCCCTTTCGACCGTTTTTCTGTGGAGCATACGTGTTGCATTTTTTATCAGATGATTGGCTCATATACCAAATATCAAGCCTATATCACATTAAAAAAAATCATATCTCATTTATTCGGAAAATCGAACATATTGGTTTGCGGCACCTCCTAAAGTGGCAAATATTGGAAATCTGAAATTGTACACTTTCTTCCTTTAAAACTATCTACCAGTACACTAAATTTGAAGCCTCTAAATCTTTTCCCATCGCGAAGTATGTTTTTTCTATCACTTCACTTTTCGAACGTTTTTCTGTGTATCACCTCCTTAAATGAACATTTTTGAAAAAACATATTCATCTTGGGTTTTTTTATTATATGACCAGCCCATATAGCAAATATCAAGTCTCTATCACATTGTAAAGGAGCCGTTTTTCGTTAGTTCGTCAAATCGAATATTTTAGTGAGCGGCACCCCCTACAATAGCAAATGTTGGAAAACTGAAATTGCACACTTTCTTCCTTTCTAACTATTTACCCGTAAAACAAATTTGAAATCTCTATCTCATTGCGAAGCATGCTTTTTTATAATTTCACCTTTCGAATGCTTTTGTGTGGAGTACCCACCCCCTTAAATATACATTTTTGAAAAACTTAATTGCTCTTGGGTTTTCTATCAGATGATTCGCATATATACCAAATATCAAGCTTCTATCACGTTTTAAAAGGGTCGTTTCTCCTTTATTCCGAAAATCGAACATTTTGGTATGCGGCACCATCTAAAGTAGAAAATATTGAAAAACTGAATAGTACACTTTCTTCCTTCCAAATTATCTATACCCGTACACCATATTTGAAATCTCTATGTCATCCCGAGGCATGTTTTTTTTATCAATTCACCTTTCGAACGTTTTTTCTGGAGCACCCCCTTAAACGAACATTTTAAAAAAACTATTAGTCTTGGGTGTTTTCATCGAATGATTAGCTCATATACCAAATTTCAAGCCTCTATCAAATTTTATTGGAGCCTTTTCTCATTTTTTCGGCAAATTGAACATTTTGGTGTGCGGCATCCCCTTAAGTAGAAAATACTGGAAATCTGAAATTGCACATTTTCTTCCTTTCGATCGATTTACCCATACATCAAAATGAAGTCTCTAACTTATTGCAAAGTATGCTTTTCTAACATTTCACATTTCGAACGTTTTGGTGTGGAGCACCCTTTCTTCAGAACATTTTCTGAAAATACGATTTTTCCAGGGGGGTTTATAGAACGCTCGACTCGTGTACCAAATTGCAAGTCTCTATTATTTGAGAGGTGCTTAAAAAAAGCGTGGCAGACGGACAGACGGACAGGCAGACAGATAGGCAGACGGACACTTGGCAATTAGTATATACTATCCGAATACCCGTTGAAAATCAACGTTCTCGCAATAAGCAACCCCTGAATAATGTATATTTTTGAATAATTCGCTTTTCACTTTTATTCGGCAAATCGAATATTTAGGTGTGCAGAACTCCCTAACGAAGACAATATTGGAAAACTTAAATTGCGCACTTCTTCCTTTCGAGCTATCTACTAGTACACCAAATTAAAGTCTCTATCTCATCCGGAAGCATACTATTTTATCATTTCCTCTTTCGAACGTTTTTCTGTGGAGCACACCCATAAATGAACATTTTGAAAAATTCTGTTCGTCTTGGGCTTTTTATCAGATGATTGGCTCATATACCAAACATCAAGTCTCTATAACATTTAAAAGAAGCGTGTCTCATTTATTCGGAAAATCGAATATATTTTTATGCGGCACCCCCTAAAGTAGCAAATATTGGAAATCTGAAATTGCATACTTTCTTCCTTTCAAACCCGTACACCAAATTTTAAGTCTCTATCCTATCGCGAAGCATGTTTTTTTTTTTGTTTGTTTTTTTATCACTTCACCTTTCGAATGTTTTTCTGTGTAGCACCCCCTTCCTCTATCACATTGTATAGGAAGCGGTTACCATTTATTCGTCAAATCGAACATTTTAGTGCGCGGCACCCCTACAATGGCAAATGTTGAAAAACTGAAATTGCGCACTTTCTTCCTTTCCAACTATCTACCCGTACACTAAATTTGAAGTCTCTAACTTATCACGAAGCATGCTTTTTCTATCATTTCACCTTTAGAATGTTTTTGTGTGGAGTACCCACCTCCTTAAATATACATTTTTAAAAAACTCCTTTCTTCTTGGGTTTTCTATCAGATGATTCGCCCATATACCAAATATCAAGCCTCTATCACGTTTTAAAAAGGGCGTGTCTCCTTTATTCCGAAAATCGAACATTTTTGTGTACGGCACCCCTTAAAGTAGAAAATATTGGAAAACCTTGGGTGTTTTCATCTAATGATTAGTCTATATACCAAATTTCAAGCTTCTATCAAATTTTAAAGGAACCGTTTCTCATTTATTCGGCAAATCGAATGTTTTGGTGTGCGGCACCCCCTTAAGTAGAAAATATTGGAAATCTGAAATTGCACACTTTCTTCCTTTCGAACGATCTACCCATCGCAAAGCATGCTTTTCTATCATTTAATTTTTTTGAACGTTTTGGTGTGCAACACCCTTTCTTCAGAACGTTTTCGGAAAATACGATTTTCCCAGGGGGTTTCATCGAACCATCGACCCTATACCAGATTGCAAGTCTCTATCTATTCGGCAAGTGTCTGAAAAAAGCGTGACAGACGGACAGGCAGACCAACCGACACTTGGCAATTAGTATATATATATATAGATTTTGGAAGATATTTAGCTTGGAAGTATATTTCAGAATTTCCCCTTTTAAATATTAACTTGGTATGAAATATTTTGCACCATAAACCTTCTCCTAAACTTTACAAACCAGTGAAAAGTATGTAAATCGTTTGAGCTATTCTTGAGCTATAAGCAGCCACGACAGACAGAAACAGCTTTTTAATTGTAAATATTTCGCTCTCTACTGTGAAGCGGTAAAACTTACATCAGAATATGCAGTAGATTGTACCTCGTTGCCAGAAAAAGAAAATTATTAAATCATATAGAATGATTCAGGTTATATTCAAGTTAGAAGCGGGCATTGGAATTTTCCCATTCGATACCACGAAAACATAGACATGTAACCACGTGCATTCTTTCGCGATACGGATGTAAGCAATTTTTATTTCTTTCATTCCTACATAAGTCAATCGATTCAACTGCGTTCTTCATAATCATACTCATTTCCGAATTTAAACTTTCGACACTGTTTGAAATTCAAAAACCCGGAAATATTAAAAGCAGGTTTCGCAATCAATTTAAACCGATAGTTTTCCATAATGGATAGAAAAAATACAAAGCCCTGGCTTACAGCCAAACCACCCTCGCAATTGTGAGACAAATTGGATTCGCTTGACGAACAAAAATAAACAGATGAACATGATAATCATCAGACGGCATCTTTCGTCATTAGGCACGTCAAATTGTTTTCAATTTTCTAACTCTTGAAAGGATTTTCCTAATGTTAATCTTTTGGACGATTAATTTTTGTATTCATCAAGAAACGTTTCTTTTACGGAGTGAGCTGATGGCTTATCTAATATATAAAAGGGATAATTGCATTGCACAACTTAAATACCTCCAAAACAACGCGATGAATTTTGATCAGTTATTTTTTCAGGAAATGAAACTGAGTTTAAAGGAATATTATGATGTAATTTTGATCACTTATTTTTGCAGGAAATGAAACTGAGTTTAAAGGAATACTATGATGTGATTTTTATCACTTTACAGCGAAGTACAGAAAAACGAGAATTAAAAACATGTTTTTGTCTGTTCATTTGTCATGACTGCTTATAACTCGAATCATATATTTACATACTTTGTTTCACTGACATGTTAAGGTTAAAAGGTTTAGAATTACAAATATTTCTAATTTTGTATCGCTTTAATATATAAAATAAAATATTCCAAAATACGCCTCCAAGCTAAATATCTCCCTTAAATATACAATCTAATTTGGTGAAACTTGTTTCTGGCAATAAGGCTGAGTCCAAGGAATGTTTCATTATCTTCTTACTAGCCACTTCACCCTCGCTTCTCTCAATGATTTGTGGTCACTAAATGTTACACCTACACACTTAATAAACGTTCTGAATATCAAAAATCGTTTCAAATTTAAGTATAAAATAAATGGCTCACATTTTATAATTTAATAACAATTCTGAATAAACCGTTTCAAATTTAAGCATAAAATAAATGGCTCGCATTTTATAATTTAATAACAGTTCTAAATAAACCGTTTCAAATTTAAGCATAAAATAAATGACTCGCATTTTATAATTTAATAACAGGTCTAAATAAACCGTTTCAAATTTAAGCATAAAATAAATGACTCGCATTTTATAATTTAATAACAGGTCTAAATAAACCGTTTCAAATTTAAGATAAAATAAATGGCTCGCATTTTATAATTTAATAAAAGTTCTGAATAAACCGTTTCAAATTTAAGCATAAAATAAATGGCTCGCATTTTATAATTTAATAACAGTTCTAAATAAACCGTTTCAAATTTAAGCATAAAATAAATGACTCGCATTTTATAATTTAATAACAGGTCTAAATAAACCGTTTCAAATTTAAGCATAAAATAAATGGCTCGCATTTTATAATTTAATAAAAGTTCTGGATAAACCGTTTCAAATTTAAGCATAAAATAAATGGCTCGCATTTTATAATTTAATAAAAGTTCTAAATATCAAAAACCGTTTCAGATTTAAACATAAAAAAATCTGATGTTGGCAACACATGACTTTCCTTATATAATGAAATGAACTTACTACTTTTACAGTAAAATAAATAGGTTTTTCTTCTAGTAGATACTAATATCCTTTCCAAGATATTGAATTTTCGACAATTAGTCGTCATTTTCATTGATTTAGCGTCATTTTTATCCATTTGGCGAGATTTTCGTTAATTTGGCAACATTTCAAAAAGTCGCCAAGTTGGCGACATTCCACCAATTTCGTCGCCAAAATCTCGCCAAGCGTTATGGACGAAGAAATAAGTTATATATATATATATATATATAACTTATAAGATATTGAATTTTCGACATATATTATATAACTATTATTATATATTTATATATTATATAACTTATTAGATATTGAATTTTCCACAATTAGTCGTCATTTTCATTAATTTAGCGTCATTTTTATCCATTTGGCGAGATTTTCGTTAATTTGGCAACATTTCAAAAAGTCGCCAAGTTGGCGACAATCCGCCAATTTCGTCGCCAAAATCTCGCCAAGCGTTATGGACGAAGAAATAAGTTATTTTTACAGCAGATAAATTGGAGTTCAAATACAAAAGTATTACTCAAAGTATCTTTTTTCATGAATGGAACGAGCTAGATCCACGAGGATGATGTCACCCAATTTATCGCATGATATTATACATGAAAAGTGAACATGTTTCTCAATAGGAAATATATTTTTTTTCTATTTTATATGACTTTTGCAGTAGATTGTACGCTACAATTTTACCAACCTCTAATTAGATCGACAAATTTAGTCCCACCAAGCATCAGGTTTCAATTTTTTTTTTCAAAAAATATAGAGCTTATGTTATACGAGATGTTAGCCAAGTTCATACGTACAGAACTCACATATAGCGGGCGCTGTTGAATTCATAATCACGCTTCTATTGCAGATAACAGCATCTATGGACAGGTTTTGCGTTCATTATATGCTCGTCCGACAATCAACCTGTATAATGAACCTAGCTCAAATTTACAAATTCAGGTCTTACATAAAGGCAGCTTCAAACTTCTTCAAATTAGATTGAGCTGTGGAACCTAACTATAGGAACTCCATAGAGGTTCACAAAATTGCAGAGCAACTGTTCTTGCTGCAATTGCAAGTATGAACTATATCTTGCATGTATCTCAAGAAAACAACCTGAACAGAGATATTTTAATTATGATCATCGTCGCAGTAAAGATATCAGAAAAGAAAGGGTGATGGCAGTACTTAATTGAGTTTTTTAATATGGGGAATTAATGTAGTTTTTTTCACCAATAAGAGTTATAATCTCTCTCCTGCATACACCAATTGCTATTATCCCCCTTTATCAAATTCAAAATGGCACTTCAGCATGAGCTTACATCTATTATTCCAAAATATTTATCTCTGTGCATATAAAAAAATCTGATGTAAGCAGTCACATCAAGAATGTTAATTAATTCGCCCAAAGCGACAGGGATTTTCAAATAAATTGAATTTCATTCTCCAAGACATTGTATTTTCATTTTGGCGTCACTTTCAATAATTAAACGTCACTTTTGCCCATTTGGCGACATATTCGTCAATTTGTCAATGTTTTCAAAAATCGCTAAACGTTCGTCACCAAGGTCACCAAATTGTAGCTAAATTTCTCGCCAATTATTATATATAGACAATCAAACGGATAGAAAGCCTTTTCTTATATTGCATTAACCGATGGTTTGAATTCTAATCATTAGATGTCTTCTCTCGAGAATGGAACGAGCTAGATCCACGAGAATGATGTCAGCAAATTTATCCTATAATATTGCATTCGAAATATCGACCTATTTTACGATACTTCTTTTTTAATTTTATGTAATTTTTTTGATACATTTATTTGAAAAATGTGCATTATCTCGAGATTGATTTACGCTAGCGTTAAATAAAACGTTTTTAACACTTTACAACTAAGTTGTAAAGTGTTTATGACTTTGTTCATTCTGTCTGTCTGTCTGTCCGTTAGCACGACAACTGCCGTAAAAATGACTTTATCAAAATGAAATTTTAGTTTGCTGTTCAGGCGGTCTATGGACCTATAATAATAACCACTTCTAGCTATCCGATTTGTACTACAATCTCCTCAATAGAGTATCGTCTTCGTCCAGGCTGTCTATCAAATTTAACGAAACTGTCAAACTTCAACGGACTCAAATTTCACGAAAATCGGACGAGGACAAGGAGGAATATATAAATCTCACAAACACATACAGATTACACGCGGAAAATAATTTATTCCTGTTCTAGATTACCCCTAAGGTTGCAAATTTAACCATAACATGAATTCAAATTTTAAACCGCAGTGCAATATTTTCCTTACGCGTAGTACGCAGTAAGACAATTCTTATACTTCATCTTGGGTCCCAGGAAATTCTTGTGAAATCTTATTTTTTTTTATTTATTAAGTGATTAGTCCGATGATATTGCTTCAATCATAGGGCAATAGACTCTAAAAAAAAATAAATAAAATTCTCAAAGCTTTAACCTATACCAAGTTCAAGTAAGCATGATTTTTTTTTTTTAATATAATCAGATAATTCTTGTTCATAAAATACTTTCTTTGTTTACGCTCGTAGCAAATTCTCACGAAATATTTTTCCTTTAAAAAATTTATCTAATATGAATGTGATGATGTAAATTTATAAGGAGTAATGCCCAAATCTATACGTGTGAGGCCTGTTATTATTCTAAACTTTTTTCGCGGCATAATACCATGTAAACTACATAATTAAACAGTAATATTTGTAAACCACAGAGCACTCATTAATTTCTGAGCTTAATAAACTGGATCACAACACAAAATGTAGTGTACATAAAGATAAGTAAGCAGACGTACGTTTATGCGATATGTAAAGCTTCAAAAAAATCCACATCGAAAACTGTAAAGAGCTTTCGAATAAAATCAGAGGGAAAATCAAACCGATGATTTGCCATCTAGCAATGATTAGCGATTGAAGATTTATTAGCTTAGTTTTTGACAAATTTTTTTTTTCAAATACACGTTTAAATTTCACCAATATACGATGATCCACATTGACAAGGAATTTGATAAATGCTCCAATTATTGAACTTTTAAATAAGGTCCTTAATGGAAGAGAAATTTATCTTATTGATAGCGGAGAATATCACTTTGAAGTCAAACATCGAGAATTCTATCGATTTTACGACTAATTTTAGAATATAAAGGAAGAAACAATATTACTAAATGCTTTTACTGGATCTTCTCTTAGAGATAACTTAGAAAATTTGGAAAAAGCTAGATCAAAAATATTAGTCGAGAATCCACAATCCAACGCGAGAGCTTTTAAATAATCCAGCTCAGCATTTAATAAGTGAGAAGCAAAGCATAATTTAATAGCACGGTAAGCGTAAGTATTGAATGCGGCAAGTTTTTGATTAAGGGGATGACAAGAATTATTGTGAGGGAGTAAGATAACTGCAAGAGAGAGGCCTACGGTAAATAATGGCTATACAGGTGATGGAATAGTGAGCAATTTCTTGCTTATAACTTAACATGCATTTCATTTAAATTCTCAATATTGATGACAGCCTTCACAAGTTGAACAAGATGCAAGCCATAAATGAAAGCAGAAGGCTTATACAGGGTGTCCCAAAAATATTGAAACGCGCTTTAATTCTTTACCTATTGGAGATAAGTGGGCAATGTAAATCGCAAAAATGTTAAAAATAAAGTAGGAAATGAGACTACATTAATGAAATAGTCTTGCCATTATTTTTCAAAAAGTTACACCTTTTAAATTTTTAAACGACCCCCTTATACAAATTGGGTCAATCAGAAAATTTTTATTTTTAATGCAACAGATCATTAAAAAAACCAGCATATCTGTATCTTTACAATCAACAGAATTATGATAAAGGAAAAAATCTGACTTATGCCACTTTTCCGTACCATGTGAAGGCTGTTTCATCAGTGAAAATAGGGATCATAAACAAATTGACGATGGAAATTGTTTAGATCAAAAATACGTTAATATGTTTCAAATTTTTTTATCACAAATGCATCTAAATAAAGCATTACACAGACAGAGATCATATAAAGCAGTGGTACTCACTACGCGGTTGGGTATCCTATGTATTATCATCCAGTTTTATCTTTTTTGTGATATGTCACAAATTTACAATTCTAATTTGATATAGGGTCTCCATTCACAATGTTCAATTTTCAACTAAATATAACTCGCTCAATTTTAAAGATACAGATATGAGGTTTTTTTAAAATGATCTTGTTGCATTAAACATAAAAATTTTCTGATTGACTAAATTTGTCTAAGGGGGGGTCGTATAAAAATTTAAAAAGTGTGACTTTCTGAAAATTGATGGGATGACTATTTCATTAACGTAGTCTTATTCCCTACCCTACTTTCAACACTTTTGCAATTTACATTGCCCACTTATCTCCAACAGGTAAAGAATTAAATCGCGTTTCAATCTTTTTGGAACACCCTGTATATGCAATGATTGGTACATTATTACATAAAATGGAAAAGCAGAATAGAAGGCAGGTAAATGACTTATGCAGTCGACTTTCATTAGGATTATTTGACTCATCGAATGCAGGAAACATTTTCCTCTCCTGAACTCTCTTGGCCAGATAGCTGAAGATAAACGCTTTTGCATGGAGTTTTTACACGATGCAGTTAAAATAGAAGACGGACACAAATCTTTTTGATGAAGCTTTTGCACAAAACAATTAAAATAAAAGTGGGACACAGCCGCGATATTCCGACCTCACACCCCTGGGTTGGCCGTGCGGTCTGGGTTTTCAACAGTCGCGATATTATTTATCCTTGCTGGAGAGAGACGCTTTTTATAGAGCTTTTATAAATATCAGATAATATAGATGCTGGACATAACATACAGCTCCAGTGGGCTACATTTTTGAAATTCAGAATGAAAGTCGAAAACCCAGACCACCCGACTCGCCCTAGGGTACGAGTCTCTGTTGCACACGTATATTTTAATTATTTTGATGTGAGGGGAGATAATTATACGTTACTGGAGAAAAAAATCCTAGCCATTTTGCTGATGTGATATATAGCCCATGCATTAGCCTGAACAGTCTATATGGAACTGAAAAAATCTAAACATTACCTTCTATGAAGAAGGAATTTAACACGGTTGATATTGCTAATTTAATTAGAATCACGTATTAATTTATTAGATATCATTTTAAAGCATAAGTATGAGAAGATAAACTAATTAGTTGTTTAAAATGGAAGTAATGTAACCGGGAAATAATATTTTGAAAAGGGGCGATTAAATTTTATATATCATATATTATAAGGCAAATATGTCTTCTTACATATGACAGTATATCATTTTTGCGATGCGTCGAACGAGGAATAGAAAAATTCCTACACATCCTTCACAGAAAACGAAAAGATAAAAAAAAAATGTTCCATCTTCCCAATATATACAAAGATCAATTATTCAGTTTCACGTTCCAGTAGCTTTAGGGTTTCTCCCATAAAATCTTTTTATAGCCCTCGAAGTTTCGTGACTTTTGTCGGAAAAATGGAGCAGGCGAGTTCGTACCGACCCCGCTCTCGAATGTTCGTGTGCTCAGCACCAGATGGTGTTATGCTGGAGCTCCGTGGCTCGGTGACGAGGGAGCAAAAGGTAATGGCTGAGAAATAGTGCAACTGCGTTTTTGTCTGTAGGGAAAAAGGGGTCGTATACCATGATGGCGGTGTGTCTGCTCTCAGTGTGAGGTGCATAATGAATGAAATCAATTGGATTTTGGTGGAGGTAACTGAATTTCGGCGATGCATACGTGAGTTGAGTTCGCAAGTTTTTCTGAGGTACAGAATAAGAGAGTCATTATATGAAGTAGCAAGTGTTGCAGGTTTAAAGAGTGTCCATGGCTTTCCGGTGATGTGGAGTGAATAATTTATGTATAATTATGGTCATAAATTGGGGGTGTTAATTGTTTATTCGTTAATAGATCATTTGGGGCAGTTAGTATTATTGTTTATGTGTAGGAAAACTGGAAGTACGTTGAATTATGAACATTTTTTACGTCTTGTCAGACGTGAGACTTTGAGTAACGAAAGGACTTTCAGGATTTGGAATTTCAGGTATCGCAATAACTGTCAAAGGTTAATTTACCGAATTATTTTATTGAGGGGGTGATTTTGGTAAATTTACAAACCTGATAGTGATAATATCTTTTAGTCTTATAATTTTAATACATACCTTCCAGTGAATGAATGGTTAGAAAATCATGAAAATGGGAAACATTTTTCTACTTTGTATATAACTGAGTTACGATACAATTAACATCTGAAAAGCCTGTATGGAGATGGTATCTTAATCCCAAGTCTTAAAAATCTGATGTGGGCAGCACATGACTTTCCTTATATAATGCAATGAATTTACTACTTTTACAGTTAAAAAAAATGTTATTCTTAGATACTTATAATATTTCCAAGATATTGAATTTTCTTCAATTAGTCGTCATTTTCATTGACTTAGCGTCATTTTTATCTATTTAACGGGATTTCCGTTATTATGGCAACATTTAAAAATGTCGTCAAGTTGGCAACATTTAAAAATGTCGTTAAGTTGGCAACATTTCACTAAATTCGTCGCCAAAATCTCGCCAAGCGTTATGGAAGAATAAATAAGTTATTCTTATGGCGGATAAATGACTATTGGCGTTCAAATACAAAAGTATTACTCAAAGTATCTTTTCTCGTGAATGGAACGAGTTAGATCTACGAGAATGGTGTTACCCAATTTATCGTATGATATTACATATGAAAAGTGAACATGTTTCTCAACAGTTAATATATTTATTTTAATTTATGGGATTTTTTGATAAATTTATTTGAAAAATGTGCAATATCTCGAGAACAGTTCATACTAGCATTCCAAAGTTTATATCAATCGTTTTCTAAGGAAAAATTACACAAGAAATGTCTATTTGCATAACTTTATTAAAGGTTTTGATTTTTTGCTGATTTTTTCAAAATTTTACTCTAAAATTTAGGAGGGTTCTGAACATTCGATTGTGTTTAAAAACAATAGGCTTCCAGTATTCACGAATTGTGATTTTTGTACCAAATTTCATTCGAATTGCTTCATCCGTTCGTGAGATATCGTCTCCACAGACTCACTGACACATACACACACACACACATCACCTCAAAAATGTTCTATTCGTGATCAGAGATGCTTGAAACGTGCTCTCCCGTTGAAAACTCGAATTCGAATTTTCGACCCCGTCACAATACTTTCCTTATACATTATGTATACAAGGAAAGTAAAAATGACTCTAACTCATAGTGTAATACCATAAAAGCGTAGTCAAGAACTTTTAAAGGCTCTACGATCGAATAGAGTTACGATGCTTGATTTCCAATATAAACTCCATTGATAATTAATTTATTAATTTATTGTTCAACCAATAGAGGGTTATATGAACTTCATTTCTAGAATTTGTATTTCTTAAAAAATACTTTTTTCTAGAAAACTTTTACGGCTTACCTACAATATGTTAAGAATGATTTATATATATATATATATATATTTATGTTCGTCTCTCAGTTCATTCCAATTCTGTATTAATAATGTTACGAACTTATAAAATGTCTATAGTATTTTTTTCCCCTTCTCACTTTCGTCTCTTTCGAAGACCCGAAAGAGAAAACACCCGTACAGGTAACCTTCCCTATGACGTGAATCTATGGTTGCCAGATACAGAAGTTCTAAAGAAGGTTACCAGATTTGGCAATTTATCGTCAATTTGGTGACATTTTGCGACTTTTCGAAGTTTCGAGAAACACCTCGAAATAACCGATATGTTACGAGATATGAGACATTTTCGAGATGAGAAGTGAGAAGTTTCTATAGAGAATCTATTAAAAGTTTCATCACACAGTTGGAGAGCAGTTGAAGTGATGCGAGCAACATTGAACTAATGTTTTTGTCAGTGTTTTGAGAATAGCAGCAGCTGATTTGTGAAATGAAAAACGCCAATCTTTTGAGAATTGAAATTGAATCTTTTGAGAATTGTTTTGTGAAATTGGTGGAACATTAAAGTGCTGTTTTACTGTACATTGTTCCTGTTTGCGCTGTGTTTGTGAATAAACGTGTTAATTATCCAGAATTGTAGACTCATTCTTGTATCCCGAGCGCGCACCCACGATTTTAGAGTATACGTCATAACAATAATTTATAATGTCCCATTTTCCCATGTTGCTGACACTTTTCATATATTTGTAAAAATAATCACATATACTTTCCCATCTTTTGAAAAACTCGGTATTGTGGTCTACTCGAAAAATCTTGGACTTCAAATTTCTTTGCAAAAGTGTGCATTCTGTGGATTTTTAAGGCTGTTATTAAAACGCATGGTGTTAATCAACAGATAAAAATCATATTATCAACTAGTTAAAACCATTTTTAAGAATTCTAAATTTAATAATATTTTGTGGACTGGAATAAAAAATAAAATGTAAAAGAATTAACAAATATTTACAACAATTTTAGATACATAATAATTTTTAAATATTTAATTTTACGGCATAAAGTTAATTTTGCATAAAAATTGAAAAAGCAAAACAAAAACTCTCCATTATTTTCACTTTCTATGCATATGTTCTCATGCGTTTAATAGAAGCTAATCTCCCGTTTTTCTAAAAGAAATTATATGTCTGAATCAAATAGGACAATCCTTGGTTTAGGGGCAAAATGTGTCTGGTTGAACCTTTTTGTACAACCCTTGATTCTTCCAAAATATTTCATAATTTTTATATTTCAATGGCCAATTGTTATTTCAATTTAAATATGAAAAATAGCCTCCTTAAATTTTTCTTCTTATTTTTGCCAGCTATCAATAGATTTTAGAGTTATGCACTGTAGATATATTTTATGTGCTTTTCAATGTATTTGTTGGTGCTATGTGAATAAATATTGTACGTGAATAAACTGGTAATATTGAGTGGTTCGGTCATTGTTCAATATCTATAAGAGATGGGTAACATATTTGTGTGCATGTTTCCCATGAATTAAATTTAAAATGGTTATTCAAATTTGTCATTTTTCATGTTTAACGTACCCTTACAAAATACAGAGTTAATTAAATCAATGAAATGTGTGGTATTCTACGCTTTATTTTTCAACTTGAAAGAAATTGAATAAAAGAAACAAAATAGGGTGATTACTTTAAATTGTATTGGGATCTCATATATTCTGAAAAATTAATAATTTTCTAAAGGAGTTCTTTATATTCGTTAAATAAAAGTTCGAGTGTACATAAACATTAACTTATGCATAAAACTTATCTGGTCCACTATATGTTTAAAATTTTATCATATGTCCCATGACTCTGCATTTTTGCACATACTGATCAGAATATATTTATTTTATTGTAAAATAGATTTTTTCTATGAAGTATCTTGATATTTTTTTTTCTTTGGACCTAGATGGTGCAAGAAAAGAAACATTCAAATTCTGCTTTTGTACCGCTTGACTCATTCAAAGTGCATTTTTATTGACCAGCTGTTATTACATCGGGTTTTCAGGAAGGAGACCCATTTTTCCCAATTTTGCTTAACATTTATATAATCTAAAAACAGTTTTAAATGACTCCCACATGAATATATGATCTAACACTTAAAATTAATTTTTATGCACCCATAATTTTCTTATTTTATCTTATTTAGAAAAACATTATACTTTCATGAAACATTTTATTTAATGTTTGTCATTAAATTGAAATTCATGCAGTATTTTAAGATGCCATTTGATTTACTGGAAGAAAAATCATGAGGTTCATTTGGATCACTAGACTTCAAGACATTTAGCCATGAAGATCACTGATCAAAAAAATTAATGTTCTTAAAAATTAAGTTTCATCCAAAATTTTATTTATTTACCAATTTTACTGTCAATCTCTGATCTGTCAATCTATTGAACAAGATAATCAGGTCAATTTCCAATGTTTTCTCGGGGTAGTTCAAAGTGTAGTCCCCTTTACAGCACACGTCAAATTACACTTCTTTATGGCACTATGGAGGTCGTACTTTTTTTTAATCATGAACTACAGAACTTTTCACAGTAATAAAACATCTTATTTATAGATCTAAACTGTGAAAAATAAATAAATATCCCCAATTTGCATCTTTATTCGCAAAAAATATCTTCTGTAAGATTTAAGGTTGAAAAACGTTCCTAATTATAT